>CM061141.1:137865325-138465325 GCA_030789695.1 Scilla litardierei
GGGGAAGTCAATTTTTCCTGTGTGATGTCGTGTTTCGTTTTTCTTTGTGTGTTTGTTTATTTGTCGTGTCGTGTGATTTTCTTTCTTTTCTTTAACTTTATTTTATGTTTATATGTCACGTGGTGTGATTTTTATCTTTATTCTTATTTTCATTTTCGTTTGTGTGATTTTCTTGTCTTTCGTGTCTTTTTCTGTCTCTGCGTATTTTCCCCCATATTCATTGCCCTCCCGTATTTAATTCTATTGCATTGGGGGCAATGCAAGTTTCAGCTTGGGGGAGTCGCACTTTGTGCGTCATTTGAGTCTTTCTTTTTCGTTTTCGAGTCCTTTTCGTCGTGTTTTTATTTTTCTTTTCTTCTTTTTATCTCTTTCTCCTAGAGATGAACCCTATGATGAATTGCCACAAAATCACACGCACCTAGCATGACATCGATAATCACATTCACTAACCCTAGGATATCGAGTCCTCTTACGTTTCATGCATCGTGGGTCCACTTAGCTTTTTGTGAGTCGTGTGTCGTGCCTAGCAGTTGGGTGTGATTCTACTTTGTGATTGTGTTTTATATACCTGTCCAGGAATGACCCCCTAGATTATCATGCTTCAATTTGAATATGCGGTATTTGTTCTCATGTCTGCTTCTGCATGCTATATATATATCGTATACTTCATTTCGCATGTGTTGGGATTCCACAATTAAGGACTAGGATAACCCATTTAGCACACGCTCTAATTAGCGAGAATAGTTTCATTTGCCTAAGTGTTTAGATTCCGATTTCTTTTTTGTTTTACTTGGTGCAAATCTCCTCATCGTGTACCGTTCTCCCACTTGGAAGAGTACACATCTGAATAGCCAAAAAAACCAAAAATCCAAAAAGAGGGGGAGAAAAGAAAAGAAAAACCCAAAAAGAAAAGAAAAGAAAAAAATTGCATAGCCAAAAAGCCAAAAAAATACATATATCCAAAACCCAAAAAAAATATATAAGTGTGAATATTCTCCTACTTACCGAGAATAAAGGGAATGCGAGAATTTGCACCGAATGTTCTACTCCACATCATCTCAACCCCCATCGTTTTCGAAAACACTTGGCTTAGGAACTTTTTAGCTATTATCTAGGCTATAGTGTGGTGATTTCCTTAACCCTAGTTGTGGAATCCCTGACGCATGATATGTTTCGATTCTCGCCCTATTCTCATGCATGCTTGAGCTATATATTCACCGCTTAATTCGAATCGAATCGATATTTGGGTCATTTCCTGGATTTGTGTATATCGAAATTTATTGCACACCGTAGATAGTGACACCGACTGCTAGCACATGACCACACTCACTCGCGCTTCACGGCGTGGGCCCACGGCACTTGTCTGGACTCGTATTCCTCGGTTTAGTGGTGTGATTTGGTGTTTGTTAGCTTGGTGTGTGTTTTTGATTTTGCTGGCTCTGACGGGCGATTTAGGATTTTCTGTTTTCTCCTTTCCTCTCACCCGCTCTATTTTCTCCCTCCGAGCTCCTACTCTCACTCGTCTTCCTCGAGGACGAGGAAGGATTCAGCTTGGGGGATTTTGACGTGCGTTTATATTTCATATATTCACGCACGTTTTCTTTTGTGTTTTTCCGTTGTTTTCCGCCGTCTTGTATTCGTTTTCTCGTGTTTTCTTGTTTTCTTTCGCTTTTCCGTGTTTTTGTATATTTGCATGAGTTTACCGGTGTAGGGGACATAAAACGACGATATCATGAGTCCCCGGAGCAACGGGAGGAGTCACGCGTGATCCAGGGGGTCAAACGATGAAGATCGCATCTTTTAGCCCCTCACCCGACCGGTTGATCACTTCCAACCGATCGGGTGGTGCACGCGTGCACCACCCAGACACAAGTTGGAGCGGCCAAGAAGTCACCCGGTCGGTTCAGAGACCGGTTCAAACACCCCAACTCTCTGAAATTTGATGCTGAATGCCAACCGATCGGGTGACCTTCACCCCATAGGTTCACCTGTAGCCGATTCTCTGAAGCCATCACACAGAGAGCTCAACCGACAGGTTCACCCAACGGCACGAAGATCCAACCGATCAGCTTCAACCCTCAACCGACCGTGCTATGTGACCGGGTGAAGTCCCGTGCTGAACTACCGAAGAAACGAAGCAGGTCACCCGATCGGTTGACTTTTCAACCGATCGGGTGATATCGTATTCTATATATATGACCCCTAGGTTTTCCAGAAACGTGATTTGTTATTTTTTGCTGTTTTTTCTCTCTCTTGACGGCTGTCATTTTTCAGATATTTGTAAGTTTTCCGATCTTTACCAAACTTTAATATATTGTTATTAGCATTGCTCTTATTGCTTTTTAATCGCTTGATCATGTTTTTAACGGTCGATTTTGATTTAGATTGCTTTTTACTAAATATGTGTGAGTAGTTCCCAAATCTGGGATTTTGGTGGAAACCCCTTCGTGGGTTCTCCCTGATGCGTCCATAGGACTAGGAAATCGATAGCGATTAGGAACCTACCGGTTACGCGGGGTGTTTTATTGTCATCGGTGGGAAAAAGACCGCCTTTGACCGTTGGGCCAAGGGGGAATAAACTTGGCGGTTGACTCCCTAGCCATAGCTCACGCCCTTAGCGTAGACGTCGAATCCTAGCCCGCGGGAGCGGCAGGATGAGGCGTTGGGAGTTATCGTTGCGAGCTTAGTGCTCCCAGAGTTAGTCAGTGTTAATAGACATGGGAATGCCCACTGACCGAACCCGGGAAGTCCGGCGTATCATCCTGGGCATCGACCGAAATATCGGGCCCATGGGACGCTGGTACCACTCTTAGAGGCAACGTCTCATCATTAGACCCTAATTCTGATCGGTATCCTACCCGTAGGTCGTATCGGTGAGAATCGCACGATAGGGCGGAAACCGAAGTCCCGGGTTTTCCCTTTATATTGTTTATCCCTCGCATTCTATTTTTCGTGACAACCCATCATCCGATTCGGGCTAGCTTGCCCATGGGGTGAATCCGATCCTTCTTGACACAAGCACAACCACGCCTATCTGAGTTCAACCCCCAAGCCACACTACGACACCGTGCGCTTGCGGTTACAAATATTTAAATCTCACGCCCCCAATTATATATTGCACACATCTGACGCGCAAAAACCCGGGGGACGTCACAGCCCAAGGAGAGACTCTTTAGCTTAATTTTCTTAGTTTTAATTCTAGTTCTAGTTTTCTTTTGGCGAAAGGATTGGATAGAAGGATCTAAATTTCTTATTCTTGAAGCTTGTGTTCAAAAATTGGTTTGTTTAAACTCTTGCAACTTGATATTTTTATGCTATATTTCTTTCTAAATCTGAGTTTTGTGATGAATTCTATTTCATTTCTTATTTCTAATGTGATTTTTATGATGAATTATGAGTAGTCACTTTGCTCTAGGGAAAAGGGATGAACCCTATGGATTTAAAGTATGATTTGTGAGATCTTTTGAATTGGTATTTCGCTAAACTTGTTAAGGGTTAGATTGTGATCGAATTACTATGGATAGCTAGAGATTTCTATTAGATCTTGAGAGATCGAGAGAGGATCTTGATCTAAGGGAAGCCCTAGATATTCGATTTAGATCAATAATCAAGATTCCCTAGAGTTGGTGCAAGAGATCGACCAAAGCTAGCATCTTTATTATATTTCAATAATTATATTCGTTTGTACGATGGTAAAACAGATACGAACTATCACGATCTAGATTCGAACTCAAGTTGCGCGGGAGCAAGCTTGAGTTGGAATTGAATATTATTATTGATATTAATGCTAGTAATTTGAACTAGGCTTGCATGAGAGCGAGGCTTTAGTTTAGATTACTATAGACTTGCGTAGTGCGACAGCGTGGGTTGGTTCCCAATTTAGTTGAAACAAGTTCACCCTAAATCAAGTGTAGTAATATAGAAATTCGTGTTTCACATTGATTGCTTGAAATCTATAGTGGGGATTCCCAAGCCCTAGGCATTCTTATAAATTGAATTTACAACACTTTGAACGATTGCGACACCAATATTTCTTCGCCACCAATTCATAATAGCTCATTAATCTATATAGATACCAACAGTTCCTCCATGTGATTCGATACCCGCTTACCACTTAACCGTGTGCTTGCGGTAAAACAACATTGTTTTCGGAGTTACTATCCGAGGCGAATAATGTGCATTTCATGCCATTTCATTTCCCGTTCCACTCCATTTACCCCATTTTTGGTTTCTTTTTTTACTTTTGGTTCCCTTATGTGTGTTGCAGATGAAAATGAATGATTTTGTAACAGCCTTTTTCTATGCGTACGTGTTTAGTACGTATATTATTTATAAATCGATTATTTGAGTAATTACTATATAATTTTATTTATTATTTCCTCGTAACTTGAACTCGTGATCGGATTCCTTAATGGCGATCCTCGCGACTTCACGATCACATTGGTGTCTTCTTATTAACTTGCGGTTGACGTTGATATCAGGGACGAGATCGTAATAACTCAACCATCCCAAAATATGATCCTCCTCATCTAATCTTAGCTACATTAATTTTCTAAATCAGATTGTGATCATAATGAATCCCATGTTTTAACCAAATTGATTCCTTCTAATCAATTCCCAATTAGATCGATTCTCCAAATCAAATCTTAACCAAAGGATCCTCCTAATCAAAACTTAATCAGATTGATTCTTGTAATCAGATTAGATTCCCAGAATCACACTGTATCCTACTAAATTTTAAATAACATTAATATCCCAACCAAATTAAACCTCCGAGATCTGATAAATCTTAATTTAGATATCCTAGCTATCTTATTCTTCTAAATCAAATTCTAAACCCAAAGATCTTAAATAAACTGATTTTTCTTAATCAAATCTAAATCAATAAATCAAATATCCCAACCAAAATCACGTGTTATCTAAATCCTAATAGAAATCCCAACTAAATACAATTATCCTCTTATCGAAGCCAGTTGTCGTTACTTAATTTCTAACGTAACTCGTGCACGTGATTAACCTAACAACCCATCCCAAGTTTACGTAATCGCATCCAAGATTTTCGATGGGTCTCAACGGACCCACGTGATTCCCCCTTTCACACACGATCTTGTGCATGAAATCAAACCAACCCCATGCACGCTGCCCCCTTCACCTTTGCTTTTTCTCCTCATTGCCCTTCAAAAGCACACAAACCCCATCAAACTTCAACCCACAAAGACCGACCACCCCCTCCTCTCTGATCCACTCTCCTCCCATCAAAACTCCATGCGCTTTCCACGTCATCGCCCCCTTCAACTACACCGCCTCCCCACGGACCGTAGCACCTCGTCTCCTCATCCCCACCTTCGACCTCACCGCTGCAAACAAACTCCGGCAGCCTCTCTTTCTCTCCCTCCGACGCGACCACCGAGCTCCACCTCCACAAGCTCCCGACCCCACTACACCAGCCCTCCGACGTCTCTCCCTCACGCCGAACACACGCAGCCCTCCGACCCCCTCTAAAATGCAACACAAGCTCCTCTTACCCCGCCGCATCCAAGCAGCCGCAACCAACACTCACGGTGACCACCCCGCCTTCCTTCCTCCAACCCCGCACCATGTCACCACCCTTATCTCTGACGGACCCCTCTCCATTCTTGCCCTCACCGTTCGCATTTTCACCCCTCAACACCTCCGTCCGCCATGCTACCCTCTTCCTCTTACCTCTTCGTCCTCCTCCTACGAGCCTCCGATGACCCAAGCTCATCTCTGACGCCACATCAACCACTCAAAACTCCAACATCAACCAACTCCGACACCCAAGCAAACTCAACAGCGCCACCCTCCTTGCATCTCAGGCGACCACTCTCCACTGAGAACGTCGTCGCAGCCTTCTTTCCTCAAACCACAACCAGCACCTCCCTTCCTCCTCAACCACCACGTGACCAAGCAACCCCTCCTTTCTCCAAGCCTGACCTCTTCACCGCAACAACACCCTCCTCCAGCTGTCATCTCCTCAACTCATAGTCCGACGCGACATTCACCACAAACTCAAAAAACCACTGCAAACCCCTGACTCCGGTGCCCTACCTCGCCGTCCGCCCAGACCGCCGTCCGCCACCGCCTGTAATTAACGCAAATGAGAATAGTATCACGCTGTGAGTTGTTGGGTTATGTTACGTGTATATTATATGATAGTGTATCAGATTAATATTATTTATATACTATTAGTTTATATTTGTTAGTTTACAAATTATATACACCTCAGCTCCTACATAAATAAACATTATGTATATATTATATATAATGTATGATATTAGTTATAATTAATATTATTTAACTAGTTGAGAACTTCTAGCTTAATATCTCGAATTCAATCTCGTAGATAAATCCACGCCTCTCTCATGAACATGTGGACACCAAAATCGCATCGGTCAGGCAAGTATTTATCACCTACAGGCTTTAAGATACACTATTTTCTAGTGACGAAATTATCAAACTTTGTTAGTAACTACTTCTTGATAAATAACATTTGAAGCGACTCGATGGAACTTGTGACATGCTTTAATTAAATGTTTTGATTTCTTTCACCTTCAATGTTGTTAATTACGATTTCCACAGTAAATGGAAATTATCAAATGTTTCTGTCACTTTTACATGAAATGCTCTTCTGCATGTTATGCCATTATTTGTGTCACCTTATCCCTGGCATGTGCACCCTAATGAAATGTGATATTGGGCCCTCAGGGCATATACTGAAAGTTGGGCCTATGGGGCAATTACGAAATTTTGGGCCTGGTGGCAAACATTGATGTACAGATACACAGTGACACGTGGGTGGGGTAGTACATTGTAGTAGAGGTCGGAATGCTAGATTTCACCCCCATCGGTAAATTTGATTGTCGTCCGGATGGGGTCAGTAAGTACAGAGCCACGTGTAGCTCCCGTTGGTTTGGGTGTACTTACAGTTTCTTCCGCCCTCGGACATTGGACTTTTCACTAGATTAGGAGATTGATTAACACACCACTTTACTTCTGATGTTTCCATCATAAAATGTGTAAACTGCTAACTCTTCTTACCATGTTCATATGCACTTGCATGCTCACTACTTTGCGCATTACACTTTTTCATGCTTACTACACCTTACCCTGTACACTAAACTTCGCCATGGTCACATGTTTTCTTATGCTGTTACACTTTTCCTTAACTGTGCTCATGTTTATTTACTCGCCTTTAAATGCTTTGCAAACTCTATATATATATATATATATATATATATATATATATATATATATATATATATATATATATATATATATATATATATATACTATCCTACCGAGGCTTCATTTGTTTATAACATTTTAAATCTTGCCGAGCGACCCTCGCTGACGTATGTTTTCCTGTTTGTTATCTTGTGAAATATACGTCAGGTTCTGAGACAGGTTTTACAGAGGAGCATACCTGAAGGCTGAGCTAGTTTACCAGGAGAACCAGGACGCCGAGATCCACTGCCAAGGAACGACGTGATTCGCAACATCGCTAAAAGAAAATTCTTATACTTGTGTTGTATTTTATTCAGGTGTATTTCCTTTTGTGTAACTGTTGTAATGGCCATGCTAGGCCTTATTTGTGTACTTATAATCTGGATGCTGAAGTGTAATGATAATATTCTGTATTGTTCTGACGTTCACAAGAAAGAACCTGCCAAGCTTAATACACAGATGCTTATTGTGCTTAAGTGAAAGAAGAAAGAAAAAATTACGTCTTCTTTGCTTTAAGCACATGCGGACCCACTCGCATTCTCGCTACCAGGTATAATGGGAAGCAGGGCGTGACAGATTTCGGGACTCTAGAGCGAGAGAAAAGCATTGAAGAGCAAAGCGAGGGGCAAATGGGAACTCACCTGCACAAGGGGAGAAGAAGAAGACAATGATACACGCGACCACATGGTTTACTTACGAGGTCGTGTCATCAGGACGGCCCAAAGGTAGCTGAAGAACAAGCGATGCGGTCACATTAAAAGACAAAATAGTCGCATTGTTTTAGAGCTGAAGAGAAGGACAATTGAAAATGATGCAGTCGTTTGGCTGACGACGCGACCATGTCGATCCAAGATGCTGCCGAAGCCAAACGGTCGTCCAAATGACTGTTTAGATGAGGAAATTGAAGATCCAAAGTGCCAGACGACGTGGTCGCATAAACTATTATGCGGCCGAGTTGATCGAAGACCAAGTTCCCTAACTGATGGCCTTTAGGCGACACGGTCACATCAATCTCGATGCGACCGTGTCGAATAGGCCTTTTGAGGGTTTTATGGGTGCCGCCAAGGGTAGAATTGTGATTTTTTGGGAATTTTTGTAGACTATAAATACCTTTCTTCTTCCTATGAAGAAGAGGACGCCTTTTCTTCTAATTTTTGAGGGAATTTTTGTTGGAACCTATGGCTAAACAACATACACTATACCAAGCATAAATAGTATAATGGCAAGCAATATGCGTAATTAAACAGTTACTAATAATTAACCGCATAATACGCAACAGAATAAAAATAAAGTGCTCAACAACACAACCACAAAGAAAGATACGCTAATGCAAACACAAAAACAAGGGGCATATCCTAGTTCGAATCCCTACCCGGTGATCCTACTCCAGTCCTATTGCAATCGTACTTCTTGGTTTCCACTAACCCTTCCCGGGTCCAATCAACCAACACCGCAACTCGGTGCTTGGTTGCGCTCTCCCACTACAAGAGTAAAAATGCCAAAAGGAGTAACCCTCCTAGGTACACTCCAACCGAGTACAATCCCTAACCGGCATATGGAGTAACCCTCCAAGTGGAGTAACCCCACAATGTACTCACAACCCGAGTACTAGGTTTCGTAACAAAAAGAAACGAAAAACAACAATCTTACCTATGCCTTGAATAGATATTATCTATGTGTGTGAAGGCATGAATATTGAAATCACCAAGTGCTAGATGATGTAGAGCATAGATGCACTTTGAAGCTTCTCCTTAATGCTAGGGTTAAACCACCTTTAGATCATGTATTGGAGGAAGGAGAAAAAGGAGGGAAAATAATTCTCTTCAATGAATAACCCTCAAATTTGGCTCTCTCAAATAATTCATATAAGTGTGGAGAGATGCAAAAAATATCCCCTCAAACTAGCTTAAATAAGCTTACAAAACTGCCCACAAACAGACAAAAAAGGTTAGAAACGACTTGCTAGAAAGTCCCAAAGGCTAGATTTTGCGGTCGACCAGGTGCCTGATGAAGCAGGTCTAGGCACATGATGAAGAGTGGCCAGACGTCCTATCCGGTGTTATGCAGCGCTCGTCTGACAGACGCTTCATAAAAAAATACTTGATCATCATAACATTCATAACTGAATCATATGAACTCCGATTGAGGTGATTCAGGATGCGTTGGAAAGCTAACAAAGAATAGAATCAAATGGGCTTCGAATGGATGAAAAATACCAATAACAGAAAAATTGACAGTCGATTGAAGTCAGAAACAGATTGCAGAAATTCCAATAGACTCAACCGAAAAAACACTAGATCACCAAAATGGTCATAACTAACACGAATGAACTCCGATTGAGGTGATTTAAGATGGGTTGGAAATCTGGCAAAGAATTGAATCTAATGGGCTTGGAATGTATAATAAATTCCAAGCACAAAGAAACTGACACAAGTTTGTGATGGAAATTGAATTCCACCCCAAGTGATTTTGATGATGAGCACACCAAATGAAGTTAGTATACTAACTACACTACAATTAAGTGTGCAGATTATACGATGAATGAAAAGCTGTATACATACTTCGAAGAAGCACAATCTACTCTCATTAAGCAAAGACAAGGACACCACTTCTAGCTCGATGATGAAGCTCACGCTCAAATGGAATAAGTAGCTCAAGAGAAGCTCGCATCTACATCATCATCTAATCAAGCTTCGGGAGAACGTGTCCTAAGTCTACAGTGTGTGAGTTGCATCTTTCTTAGGCTTATGTTAAAGCCAAAAGTATAAATCACACACACACACACACACACACACACACACACACACAAATGATTTCGAAGTTAAATATTTCAAATACTTTTAAAATCATTTTCAAAACAATTGAGAGCTTTTGCTAGTCACTTCTCATCTTGGTAGTTAATCTCCATTACACCCAGGAGCTAACTACATGTGTTACTAGCCAAGTTTCAGAAGAAGCTCCTCTGGGAGTCGACTACCAAGGAGTAGGAGTCGACTACCAGCTGACAATTGTTTTTCTCCTGAAACACACTGGGAGTCGACTACCAATCTTAGGGAGTCGACTACCAGCTGTGAAATTCGACGTTTGACCTGACTTTTGACATATATCTCATTTATTGCTTCCATGATTTTCGGGGCAAAATTCAAACGAATTTGAATTTTGAATTCTCAATTTTTACATATAAATAGAGGACTATTTCTTTGAGAGAAATACACAAGACTTGAAATCAAAATTCTCTTGCGCAAAAGTTCTAAACGTTCTCAAAGTCTCAGCTCTTATTTTCTCTTAGCCAAATCTGTCTTTACATTCTTGATCTTGTATTTCTTTGAGATATTATTTTCTGAAGATCATTTTTTATTTGGCTCTTTGTTTTCAAGATCCATATTATTTACACTCTGATTTTATTTAAAAGGATTTTGAAAAACATTTGATTTAGATCACAAAGACTTTACTCGTATCTTTATGTGATCTAAAATCTTATTCTATCAGCCACAAATACACATAGTTGTCTATTACTATTGACTATAGAATTTGGGTGTAAATCCAATCTCCACCAAACAATTGTGGTGAGTTGGATATCGATTTTATTTTGTGTTTCCCCTTTGTTGTGAGGGTGTTGGAAACCCTAGACAAGTCTAGGAGTTGAGATATTGCAGTGTTACAATCAGAAATCCTGGTTAAGGCTAGGTGTATGGGAAAATCCTAACAAGTGAAGTTAGGTGCTTGTATTTGCTAAGGCAGATAGTGGAAAATCTCGTACCGGATTGGTCGTGGACTGGACGTACCCAAGGTTGTGGGAAACCAGGATAAAAATACTTGTGTTTGCGTTTGCACTCTCTGTGATTGTTTATTTGTTTGTTGAGTATTATTCTTGTAACTCATTTATAATTTTTTGCAAAAATCAACTTCTGTATCTGATTTACTCTTATACTCTTGTGCAATCTTATATATCTTCATTAAGTATTTCATTAACTGAACTGTGCTTAATTTCCCTCTGGGAGTCGACTACTGTTCATAGGGAGTCGACTACCAGAAGAGTTTTATCTCAGATCTACTTTTTAAGATTAATTAAGTTGATTAAGAACCAAGTGTAGATCACTCTACTTGGTTTCTTATGCAACATTGAAGGCGTTGAATTGTGCTAATCTATTAAGAAAGAAAAATTTTATTTTATACAACACTATTTAACCCCCCCTTCTAGTGTTGTTTGCCATCCACAGGATCCAACACTTGGTATCAGAGCGAGGTCAAAGCGATGGCATCAACAAACGTTTGCAACATTCAGACTCCTCCGATCTTTAACGGCAACTTTTACTTCCAATGGAGAAGGAGCATGGAGATCTTCTTGGAGGCACAAGATCTGAAATACATGAGATCTCTTAGAGAACCATACGAGATCCCAACCATACCGCAAACCCAATGGAATCCTGATCAAGAGGAAGCCTACTTTAACAACATAAAGGTAATGCATTTACTTTACACTGGATTAACTGATCAAATGCTAGATCTTGTAGAAAAGTTAGAAACCGCACACCAAATCTTAAATTTGTTGGATGAAAGATTTGGATCAAGATTTAATGAGATCCAAACACTAATAAAGACACCTCAAGCCAATGATGAAGAACTATGCATGATGGCTCGTCAGAACAACAAGAACGAGGTAAGTGATTCTAGTTTCGATGAAGAAAATGAATTTGATATTGCATGCGCATACGAAAATCTTTATAGAGAATATGAACGTTTGTCAACGAAGCACAAAACTCTAGACAAAAAGCACAAGACTCATGAAGAACATGATAAACTCAAGAATGAATTTGACTTTCTTGTTAATGAACATGAGTCTCTAAAACTCTCTTGCAATGATAAAAAAGAATTGATCAACAAGTATGATAAATTAGTATGTGATCACGATGCTCTGAAATCTGAATTTGATATGTATGTTTCTACCTTGAATGATAAATTCAACCTTCTCGCAAGTGATTTATCTTCAAGTAAGCTTAAACATGAGGAACTTTTTCTACGACTTGAAATGGTTAAGAACAAACTAAATGTAAAAGCTAGCATATCCTGTATGTGTGCATCCACCTCTAATGATAAGATAGTTCAAAATATTGTTCATAAAAATGTGAGACAGAATACTCTTGTTTATATCAAAAAGGCCAAGCATAATTACTGTGATAAATCTTATCGTCACAATCATGTTATACACAATGCACATCATATACATGGCTATAACAGTTTTGTTAATAATACAATTTGGGTACCAAAACATTTAAGCAAACATGAAAAGAATACTTATGTTTCCACCATGATAAAAAATGTACATAGGAAATCAAACTCAAATCGAATTTGGGTTCCTAATAAGTGACTCTCCCATATGTGCATATATTAGGGTATCCGCATGCTTCATATATATTCCTTCGATACCCAGCATTTAAGACTGTACATTATGATAGAAATTTCTTTTTTCTCCCTAACAAAACGGACCCAATCATAAGTGGGTACCAAACGTGTCAAAATTACTTTCTTTCAGGACATAAGGATAATGGATAGTGGATGCTCTGCACACATGACATGAAACACAAAACTACGTAGCGCTCTAAAAATGTATGATGGCAGGACCGTAACATTTGGAGACAACAAAAAGGGTAAAATTATCGGCATAGGCAACATTGGCAGTCCTTCAAAGTTACTCATCAAAGATGTAAGCTTGGTAAATGGGCTAAAACATAATTTATTAAGCATAAGCCAATTTTGCAACAAATGTATGAAGGTTCTCTTCACACTTGACTCTTGTTTAGTATACGACAAGGATATGAAAAACATTCTTGTTAAAGGTAAGCGAGTAGAAAATATATATGTACTTAGATTAAATGAATATGAATCAAATGTATGTTTGATTGTTTCAACAAATGACCCGTTACTCTAGCATAGACGCTTTGGTCATGTGAACATCAAAAACATGGATAAGATTTCTAGGAAAGAGTTGGTGAAAGTACTTCCCAAAATAAATTTTAAATTGGATAAAATATGTGATTCATGTCAATTTGGCAAAATGCATAAGAGTTCATTTAAGAATATTGGAGCCCTTAGGTCGAACAGGCCACTTGAGCTACTCATATGGACTTGTTTGGACCAACCAGAACTCCATCTCTTTGTAACTCTAAATACGTATTTGTCATAGTTGATGATTATACTCGATATACATGGGTATTATTCTTAACTCATAAGAATGATGCCTTCTGTGAATTCGAAATATTTTTCAAAAGAATTGAACGTTTATACTCTTTGAAAATTATTTCTTTAAGAAGTGATCACGATGGTGAATTTGAAAATGAACATTTGAAACAATTTTGTGAAGAAGGAGGTATTTCTCATACTTTTGCTTTTCCTAGAGTTGCTCCTCAAAATGGGGTAGTTGAAAGGAAAAATAGAACACTCTAAGAGTGTGCACGAACAATGTTGTGTGAAAGCAACCTTTCAAAACGTTTTGGGCAGAAGCTGTAGCAACCGCGTGCTATATTCGAAACAAATTAAGTTTTAATAAGAAAACCTTTTGAAAAGACTCCGTACGAATTATTGCTCCAACGAATTCCGAAAGTATCTTACTTCAGAGTTTTTGGTTGTAAATGCTATATTCTGACCACTAAAGATAACTTAGATAAATTTGACTCCAAAGCAGATGAAGGCATATTTATCGGTTATTCTTTACGTAGTAAGGCTTATAGAATCTACAATAAAAGTTCAGAAACTATTGTTAAAACTTTACATGTAACATTTGATGAATCTCTTTCTCATATTACTCATAATGATGATAATAACACATTTACTGCACCTACCTTTGATAATGAACCTATCACTGTTAATAACACTTCTGGTTCATTGCCAAAATCCTTTCCTGAAGTCACACATCACACACACACACAAGTTATAGGTGATATTGATGCAGGAATCAGAACTAGATCTCAAATAGAACAGTTGACACATGTTGCATTTGTTTCTAACATTGAGCCGAAAAAGGTAGAAGAAGCTTTTGCAGATGAAACATGGATTGAAGCCATGCAAGAAGAACTTCTACAATTTGAGCAAAATCAAGTATGGGAGTTAGTATCTAGACCGGAAGATCATTCAGTTATCGGCACTAAATGGGTGTATCGAAACAAACTAGACGAAGATGGAAATGTGGTAAGAAATAAAGCAAGGTTAGTAGCACAAGGATACTCACAAGAAGAAGGTATAGATTTCGATGAAACTTTTGCTCCTGTTGCTAGATTAGAATCTATTAGGATGCTACTTGCATTTGCATCATATAAAAACTTTAAATTATACCAAATGGATGTGAAAAGCACATTCCTAAATGGATTCTTAAAGGAGGAAGTCTACGTTAAACAACCTCCCGGATTTGAACATGATAAGAAAATAGAATATGTGTACAAGTTAAACAAAGCCCTGTATGGCCTAAAACAAGCTCCAAGATCTTGGTATGAAAGATTAAGAAAATTCTTAATTGACTCAGGCTACATTGTTGGAAAGATAGATACCACTTTATTTGTTAAGAAAATTCATGATGATATCATTCTTATTCAAATTTATGTAGATGCCATCATTTTCGGATCAACTAATGAAGATCTTTGTCAAGAGTTTGCTAAGTTAATGCAGGAAGAATTCGAAATAAGCCACATGGGCGAGCTCACATACTTCCTCGGATTGCAAATCAAACAAGGAAAAGAAGGAACCTTTATTCATCAAACGAAGTATGCCAAAGACTTGATCCAAAGGTTCGAGATGGAAACTGTATCAGGAAAGAACATACCGATGTCAACATCCACTTCTTTAGACAAAGATGAAGCAGATAAAAAGGTCGATCAGAAAACATATCGAGGTATGATCGGTTCTCTGCTCTATTTAACCGCTAGCCGACCCGACATAATGTTTAGTGTTTGTGCTTGTGCTAGATTTCAATGTGACCGTAGAGAATCACATCTCAAAACAGTAAAATACATATTTAGATATCTTAAAACCACTTCTGACTTTGGTCTATTTTATCCCAAACGCGGCACATTTAATTTAACTTCTTTTAGTGACGCAGACTATGCTGGTTGTAAAGCCACAAGAAAAAGTACACGTGGAACATGCCACTTTCTTGGAAATTCCCTTGTTTCATGGTTTAGCAAAAAGCAAAGTTCATTTTCACTATCAACCACTAAGGCAGAGTATATAGCTGCCAGACTTACTTGTGTTCAAATACTTTGGATGAAACAAGTCCTCGTAGATTATGGTATTAATACATCTACATGTGTAATTTATTGTGATAATAAAAGCACTATTAATCTCACTTAAAATTCCGTTCTTCATCTTAGAACAAAGCATATTGACAGTAGACACAGATTTATAGACGATCACTGTGTCAAAAAGGATGTTGAAATTAAATTTGTCTCCTCTGAATATCAAGTTGCAGATATTCTGACAAAACCTCTACAAAAAGATACATTTTCTAAACTTCGTAGAGAATTGGGTATTGTTGGAGAAAAAGAATTATGCAAGGATTAAATTGTATATGTCATTTTTTTGTTGATGACAAGGGGGAGAAAGTGTATAAATGCAAAAATGAATGTAATTGTTTTGCTAACAGCTTCGATGCAGGGGGAGAACCGCATCAAAGCAGGGGGAGTAAGTTTTATTTTCATGTCATATTATTATGTCAACCTACTTCATTTTTCATTTGGGTGTCATCATAAAAAAGGGGGAGATTGATGGAAATTGAATTCCACCCCAAGTGATTTTGATGATGAGCACACCAAATGAAGTTAGTGTACTAACTACACTACAATTAAGTGTGCAGATTATACGATGAATGAAAAACTGTAAACATACTCCAAAGAAGCACAATCTACACTCACTTAGCAAAGACAAGGACAACACTTCTAGCTCGATGATGAAGCTCACGCTCAAATGGAATAAGAAGCTCAAGTGTAACGGTCGGTTTCCGATCGTACTTTCTTTGTGCACGTGCTCTTGATCGTGCACGTGTTTATTTTAGACTTTGTTTGTTTCCAAACCTTATCGTGTGATGTGTCGTTGTGACCCTCTCTGAGAGTACTACAATTGTTGTGTTGATTTGCAACGTCATTTCACGGGTCGTTCTCCCACGATTTGACCTTATCTGAAGAGACGTCGCGATTCCCACTTTTGGCATGAGACGTTTTTATTTTTAACTTCGTTTCTCGTCATCGAAATTTTGATCCGTCTCCTCTGACTTCTTTCTCTTGTCGTCCCGGTCGTCCCAGTATTTTTCTTATAATTTTTGGGCTCCGTTTGACCTATGTGCACTTTTAGACCCAACTTATTACAATTTTAACCCTAACAACTTAACCCTATACTTAACCCTAGACCTAACTAATTGGCAGCCCCACGTTTAACCCCTCCTCCTACTCATGTGGGCCCCACTCCTATAAAATTACCTAGGGATCTGCGTTTCATTTCACAGCATTTGGTTTATTTCATCCCGCAGCCGGCCCTAACAACAAAACCCCCACCCACTCAAAACTACTTTCCCCATCGATCTGACCCACGCCGGAGGCCGCTGCCGCCGCCGACCAACCCTGGCTTGCCCCGCCGACCTCCCTCTCTCGCCTGGGATCTCGTGCCGCGTCGTTTGCCGCCGCTAACGCCCGTTGTGCCGCCAGAATCACGCACAGCAGCAGCAGCAGCCTGCTGTGGCCGCCGCCGCCGCTGCCCCCTAGCCGATGCTGTGGATCCCCCTCTATCCCCTCTCGCCATTGACAGCGACCACAGGTCGTAAACCGTCTGAAAATAGCGTGCTTGCTCGCTGTTTTACGTGTTTGGCGTCGTCCCGACGCATCGCTGCGATCTCGCCATTTCTTCTCGCTGTTGGAGTCATCCGACAGCCTCCTGCATCCCCTAGGGGTGTTTTTCGACGTCGCAAGCATCACTTGTGCCTCTCGATGTCGTAGGCATTGCGTACGTCGAACCGTTCGTCTCGGGTTGTTGTTACGGTTTCCCGGAAGCCGTAGAACACCTTCCCGACACTCCTGCTCACTGTCCAGCCCCTAGCCCGCTGTCCGCACTCTATGTCCACTACCAGAGCGTGTCTGGCTATGCTACCTGTAGCCGAGACGCCGCTAGAAGACGTTCCGTAGCCGTACCGCTCAGATATATCGCTGTTCAGACTCTACTTCTCGTTCACGCGAAACCCCGGAGAGGTTAGTTCCCGAAACTCGTAGCGCAACCCAAACCATAGCCAAAACTAGAAACCTAACTAAAATCGGCAACTTAACACATTAAAGTTATTTTCTGCTCCCTTAAAACGATGTGTAACCGTAGACCGACGTTTGGACTTTTTGACTGTGCACTTAGGATAGAATCATCGGATAGGCTGATCGGACAACTTGACTCGTGACTGTTAGGGTAGCCACGTTCAACCTAGAAATGAACTTAAATAGGAATTTCTAAAATCGCGACCTGACACCGTCACCGTGGCGATATTTCAGACGGACTTCCGCGGACGAGACGCTTGGACGAGACGCTTCAGGAGGACGACACACTCGCCATCGCAGGCAAGTGTATCCCACTTGCACTTTTGGCCGTGCTTAGTCCTTAGTTGGTTAGAACTGATAACTGTGAACAAATAGAACTGGATGTGAAATGATAGCGTCCGGGACGACCCTTGACGGCTCAGACTTGACGACGAAGTCTGAGCCTGACAACAACAACTTTTGATATCATAGGGCTATCATGTGTGTGCGTGTGTGTGGACACCCTAGAATAACCCTTCCCGTCTTGTCACGTCATGTCCCGTCTTGCACAGCCCGCGGGCAATAGGGCACTCTCCAAGCTAGAGAGAGTGATCTCTTGTACTGTTTCACAGCCTGCGGGTAATAGGGCACTCTCCAAGCTAGAGAGAGTGATCCATTGTACTGTTTCACAGCCTGCGGGCAATAGTGCACTCGCCAAGCTAGAACAAGTGATCCCTTGTACTGTTTGTCTTGTCTTGTCTTCCTTGGGGTTTGGAGTTGGGTTGAGCGTGCGCACGGCAAGAGGGTCTGATCCCCCTCGAACCGTAAGGCGTGAACCCTTTCGTGTCTCACTTGTCTTGTCTCGTCTTGTCCCGTCACGTCCCGACTTTGTCTTGACACCTGTAGGTTAGTCCCGTAGTTGGTAGCACACGCTACGACTACTACTTGTTACGCTTTACTTTCCTGCTGCGTTACTTCTTTTTGTTACTCAGTTATAACCCCAGCATGCTAATCAACCAGTAAATCGTTGTCTAAATTTTGATACACTTACAGTAGAGTCTGACCACTTTTTGCAGACTTTACCTGACATACAGTTTCCTTCTTTGGTGTTGTATGTCAGGTGGTAAGACGGAGTACGTCGACGAGGCAGACTTGCCAGCAGACGGAGAGCCGACAGACGTTGATTCGGAGTATGATCCAGAGGAGGACCAGAGTTAGAGGCCTCTTGTTGCTGTTCTAGAGTTCCTTATTTCAGCTTTGTTGGGTATGTAGCACCTATTTGCTTTCTTGTCTAGGTTGGGTGCTTGCACCAGTAGTTTCCTTTTCTGCAGTTGTAGCCGTTTCCGACGTTTTTAGACTTTCCGTACTTTGGATGTTATATTTAGAATAGAATGAAATGATATCTCTTTTCAGTACTTTTGTTGTTCCGTACTAACATGCAGTGACCTGTTCCTTCGTTTTGGAATACCACAGACACTTATTGGGTCTGGGCTCTCAGCCCCGGCCTAAGCGAGCCTTAGTCACGCTTCGCCTCCGTACTTTTGGGAAGCGGGGCGTGACAGGTTTTAGTGGTGGCCCATGCAGGTCCCACTCTTTCTGCAAGTTCGGAACAATCAAAGTATTGAACTTCATTTTATTATCATCTAGTAATTGTACAAGTCTAATTTATGTCTTTCTGTCAATAGGATGGCAGGACGACGTAATACCCGATCGGGGAGCTCAGGAGATGGAATTCAGGAGGACCAGGGCGGAGAGTTCCGTCAGTTTTTGGGTGTGATGAGGGAGATGCTGGATGTTCAGCATTAGTTGGTTCAGCAGTCTCAGCGTGCTGCTCAGGCTGCTCCAGTTGCACCACCACCACCTCCGCATACCCCTTGAGCTGCTCCAGGAGTGAAGCAGTTCAATGAGCTCCAGCCGAGGACCTTTTCTGGGAAGGAGGGACCCCTAGCTGCTAATGAGTGGATCCAGAGCACTGAGGAGAAGTTAGTTGATGCGAAGATTTCTGATGATACCTGAGTGGAGATAGCGAAGATGCAGCTGATAGAGAATGCAAGGAACTGGTGGCGCATTGAGGAGAGGCGCCTGCTGAAGCCAGTGGAGTGGAAGACCTTCCGCTCGATGTTCAAGGACAAGTATTACACCAAGTCTGCTAGGAGGGAGCTGCTGAGCAAGTTCATAGATCTGAAGCAGGGAGATATGACTGTCGAGGAGTATGAAGCTGAGTTCGAGATGCTGAGTCGTTTTGCTCTGCATATGGTGAGGAAGGAGGAGAAGCGAGCTGATCGCTTTCGTCAAGGATTGCATCCGAAGATCCAGGCTTCTATGTCTTCGGCAGGTTTCACGACTATAAGGGAGGTGCTAGATGCTGCGAATAATCATGAGATCATAGCTCTTCTGCCTAACCCTTCAGCTGATAAAGGGAAGCGTCCTATGTAGCAGTACCGGCCACCTACTAGGTTGGCGATGAGGCCAGTTCAGACAGTACCATTCAAGAGGCCTGGAGCACCAGTTCAGATTCAGGGCAAGGGCCCGTGCCACTTCTGCAGAAAGCTTGGACATGTTCAGGCCACTTGCAAAAAGAAGATGGGACTATGCTTAGTTTGTGGAGATGCCTCGCATGTAGCGAAGGATTGTCCGAGAGCTCGCCATGCTGTAGTTGGAGCTCCAGCCCCGCTGCAGATGAGAGTGCCTGCTCCAGTTCAGAGAGGACCTGCTGTCCGTGGACCACCCTTGGTGCCACAGAGGCAGATGTTTCAGCGAGCATCGCAACCCCAGAGGCCGGCATACACCATGACAGTTGTTGAGACTTAGGAGCTGGATGGAGTTATTGCAGGTAACTCTTTAAATCTAGCCTTTCATTTCATAGTTTAAACCTTATTATTAGTGTTGCTTGCTTGACTTGTTTGTTAGAGTAGCTCGGTTTGACCATAGTTCTCTTATATCTTAGGCACCATTCTAGTGTCCTCTCACCCGGCCTTGGCTTTGTTCGACTCTGGTGCATCTATGTGCATCATATCTCAGAAGTTCGTAACAAAGCACTCCATTTCCACCCATACACTCCCTAAGTGTTGGGACATCACCACAGGGAACGGAGTGGTTACAGTGAACTTGAGATGTCGATCGATTTCTTTGGTGGTCAGTGGACACGAGCTCTTTGCAGATTTCATTATCCACGATCTGCCACATTTCGATGTCGTTCTTGGCATCGATTGGTTGGGAGATTTCCATGCCTCGATCGACTGTCACAGCAAGAGGGTGGTGTTCCGGATTCCAGGTCATCCGGAGTTCGAGTTCTGTAGCAGAGATGAGTCGCTTGGGCCCATCAGATTTCGGGCCAAGCCGGAGGCACCGATTGTAGCAGCTATGCAGATGGAGATGGAGATCGAGCGACCGGCAGTCGTCAGAGACTTCGACGACGTCTTTCCGGAGGATATCTCGGGTCTGCCACCCGACAGAGCTCTAGAATTTGGTATTGATCTTATGTCGGGAGCGCAGCCGATATCGAAGGCGCCGTACCGTATGGCTCCCGCTGAGCTCGAGGAGCTGCAGAAGCAGTTAGATGAGTTGCTGCAGAAGGGTTTCATCCACCCTAGTGTGTCACCGTGGGGTGCACCTGTATTGCTCGTGAAGAAGAAGGATGGGTCCCGCAGGATGTGCGTCGACTATCGGGGGCTGAATGCTGTCACCATGAAGAATAAGTAGCCGATGCCGCGCATCGACGATATCTTTGATCAGCTTGGAGGTTCGAGAGTTTTCTCGAAGTTGGACTTGAGGAGCGGATACCATCAGTTGAAGGTGAAGAAGGATGATGTTCCGAAGACGGCTTTCCGGACGAAGTACAGACATTATGAGTTCGTGGTCATGCCGTTTGGCGTGACCAATGCTCCGGCTGTGTTCATGAATTTGATGAATTTGATTTTCTATGATTTCCTGGATAAGTTTGTCGTTATCTTCATTGATGACATTCTTATTTATTCGAAGTCTGAGGAGGAGCACAGCTGTCATCTGAGGACAGTGCTGGAGACGCTGAGGCGATACAAGCTTTATGCCAAGTATAGTAAGTGCGAGTTCTGGCTGGACAGGGTCGCGTTTCTGGGACACGTGGTGTCCGGTGATGGCATATCTATAGATCCGAAGAAGGTCAGAGCAGTCAGAGATTGGCCGACTCTGCAGTCAGCGTCGGATATCAGGAGTTTTCTTGGCTTAGCAGGATATTATCGGTGATTCATCAAGGATTTCTCGAAGATTACGGAGCCAATGACGAAGCTGACGAGGAAGGATGTGGAGTTCCTTTGGTCTGATGCTTGTGAGGAGGCTTTCAGTATCTTGAAGGCAAGATTGACCACAGCACCTGTAACGACTGGTTTTCATGTATTTTGGATTATCTATATCATATATATATATATATATATATATATATATATATATATATATATATATACACTAGTCATAACCCGTGCCCGAGGGCACGGTTCATTTAAGATTTCTACCCGCGAAATCTTTGTTCCCCAAAAAGTTATTTCCACAGCCAAAAATTAAAAGAACAACCAATTAGTGTAAAAATATTTAGCGGCATGGGCACCTTCAACATGGGTATCTTCAGCGCAGAACAACAAATACGGCGCGTACGACTTCAGCGTGGAACAACAAATCGATGTATAAACCCCAAAATTTAAGATTTTTCCCCATCGAAAGCAAAACCGAAGCAATAAACCCCAAAATTAATAACAAATCAAAGAAAAAAGGACCGCCAAAATAATGTCACGTCATATCCAATGTCATCATGGTGTAAAACATAATGGATGAAATATCATGTGGTTTTTATACTTTCAGCACTTGGATCTAGCATTCTAATTAACAAATTTGTTCACATCAACAATAAACTAAAGGTGCATTTATTAAAAAAGAAATATTCCATATTCAAATAGAAGTTTGTTAGTCCCTAATGCTTACCTCTTTGCAACTACCGCCTCAATGAGCTCTCATCCAACCTATCGATTTCAACCAATGCTCTAATATACACAAAAAGAGTCGATGAATTTGAATGCAAGGAGGACTGGATTCAAATATCCTAAAAGCTCTCTTAGCATCACTTCTGTATAACTCTTTACACAGTGAGTCTTCATTTGATCCAGATCGTGAAATTGTCGCAAAATCAAAATTCTCGCAAAGCAATGAAATTTTATTTTAGATTTTCTGAAATTTTATTGATAATGTTGAATGTTTTGTTTTACATGCCTCTGGTCACAATTGCCCCATCGATAATGTTTTGCCATCTCTTTTACCTCCAACAGTCCCATGCAAAAAATGAATGGCATGTATGAGCAAGTTTGGTGTTTTTATGCTTTGATTCAGTTCACTGTGCAAATATCTGTACCACTACAACCCATAAATTTAATGGACATCTTTTGATAATAAGAAACTACATCTGATGGATTTGATGATAGGCTTAAACCCACATGATTGAAACGTCAGTGAACATAGATAATGTAGAAGAAGAATCCACTGCATTTCAGTTGCTAACATATCATTGGTTCTTCAAAACTCAGTCTTTGTGAACTTGGTCTGGTCCATGTTAACCGAGTAATGCATGTTCAAGTAGAACTTGGGTTCAGATAGAACCGTGACATTTGTCTTGCCATGCATGCTAGTCAAGCTTGCTCCTCTATAGTACAATGGAATTCTGTTCCCGTTTACCACGTTGTTCAGATTCCTCTGGTTCTTTGTCGATTGAAAAAATTCTTTGATCTAGCATCCATCAAAAGAACAATTCAGCACATTATAACTTATCTAAGAACAAATGATATTAGCAAAATTTGATGACACGTTGAGTTAAGCGTTAAAACACCCCTTAAAGATAATGCAGAAAATCGGTGAAAATGTAGAAAAATAAAACTCACATTAAAGAAACAGTTAGAAAAAGTAGCAGGGATCCGTTAGAAGATTCAGAGCTCCCTCGTTGAAAAAATGATAGAAAACGACAGGCACAAACGTATTACTGATATTTATCAGATAAATCATAAAGAATTGAACTCTGAATCTTATTAAGCAAAAATTTTATATGCCTCATCAGCTTATTAAAATATGAACTAAGAGTAGACACTAATCTCTCTTTCTTGAACTCTGAAAGCCCTACACCAATAGATTCCGTGAAATATGAACCAGAACCATGAACATATTTAACTTTGAATCTTGCAAAAATATCATCAGCTTATTGAAATCTAATAAATAGAACAATGAAATCTGGGGAGAGACCTGTTTGTTGTTCTTGCAAAACACAAAGTTTCCAAAGAGAAAGGGTTTGAAAAAATTTAAAAGAAAAAGGGAAACACAGATTCACACATAGACCTGTTTTTTTCGTAATCCCCAACAAAGATTCACGCAAAAAAAAGGGTTTGAAAAAATCCAAATAAAATCTGGGGGAAATAATCGTAAGAAATCTGATCACTTTCAAAAAAAGTGATCTCCAACAAAGATCACTATCAAAAATATCATAAAAAAGTGATCACTTTCAAAAAACGTAAAAAGAAACCTGCTTCTTTCGGAAAAAGAAACCTGCTTCTTTCAGGAAAAAACGTAAAAAATCCAACACACTGTTTATTGCAAAAAAGAAACTTTTTTTTCGGAAAAATTCTCATCACTTTCGAAAGATCCCCAACACACAGGCTTGAGTCTCCTTAGTAAAAACTGAGATCTCTTCAAACGCAGCGAAGTTGTTGGTTTTGAGATGCTTACCATTCATGTATGCAACCTGCTTCTTTGACGGTCTGCCTCTCTTCCGTTCCTTCCTCTCCTCCTGTGCATAGCTGTCCTGCATCCTAAGAGAATGGAAAGATAAGAGGGGTAACAGTAACGTTTTATATCAACAAAGCAAACTTGTTCATCAAAGAAGTAAAAACAGTGTGGGCAATGACTCACAATAATATCACAAAGCTTTCTTTTGCGATAAAAGGGTTTGGCACAGCTTGGCACTGAAATTTTGTGCTGCCCGAGGTGTCTGGGCCTGAGGTATCGTTGCTCTATCGAAAAATTTCTTTGGCCTTTTTTGCGATATACTGCTCTCTTCATATTTGGGGAACAGCAATAGCCCTTGCGATATGCTGCTCTCTTCATATTATGGGGAAAAGAGATTTATGAGGTTGCACATATCATGGGGAAATGTTACGGGTGAGTGGTTTGACGCGGAAGTCGAGGGGTTGACGCGGATCACTGTGAAAGATCACATGGATTGACAACCAGGCATTTGTTTGGACCGATAGGATCAAGTCTTTGGTTTTTAAAATGGATGGCTCAGATTGAGTTGACGTGGATCATCAAAATTGCCTCCAAAATGTTTCGCAGAATCTCATCTCAACCGTTCATCATCCAAGATTAAATCCTGGCCGTCGTTTATCTACCCCTTTGTCCTAGTCAGCCCTAGGATTCAAAAAACTCTGTCAATTGTAATATAGATAGATATATATATATATATATATGTGTGTGTGTGTGTGTGTGTGTGTGTGTGTGTGTGTGTGTGTGTGTGTGTTTTGATGGATTTTCTCCTTATGTGTGGTTTCCGTCTCCGTAGCTTCCGTTTTCGTCGTTTTATGGTTTCGTTCGTTTCGTCATGATTTTCTAGCTTCTTTCTTAGATCGTATAGTTTTGGAGTAAGTCACTCGTGACGAGCTTCATATCGCTCATATCTTAAAGATAGGTTGATCCTAGAAGCTGTAGGAATCTTCCCGGAGCTTCGCGCTTTGATTCGGCACTTTTTGTGCACGTTAGTTGGTTCAAGAAGGGGAACCAACTGACTAGATTGAGATCTAGTCGGTCAGGAACCCTTCTCAAACTGACTAGTTCATTAAATCAATTGTACAGGAGTTACTGTTTACTCTTAGTCGGTCTAAGAACAACCACCGACCGACTAGATGCGCAACTAGTCGGTCAGAACTTGCTCTCAGACCGACTAGTTCCTTTAATAAATTTTACCTAAGTTACTGTTTATCGTTAGTCGGTCAATGAACACTCATCGACTGACTAGGTTGCAAACTTGTCGGTCGACGGGCCTTCACAGACCGACTAATTTCATTACCCAGATTTTATTCTTTTTCGCAGCATTGCTCTTAGTCGGTCACAGTAGAACGACCGACCGACTAGTTCTTAAACTAGTCGGTCAGCCAACCTTCTTTGACCGACTAATCGCTGCCGTAAACCTAGGGTTTGCCCAGCCGCCAGCATTTCCTATTTAAACCCCCCAAACGTTTTTCTTTCTTCTTTCATTTCCTTCTGAGCCTCCTTCTTCCCCATTGATTCCCCTTCAACCCTAAACCCTTCCTCCTTCCTCTTGAGCCATTTCCTTCATCCCCGGAGCCTCCTCACCCACCATTAGCGCCGGCCACCTCCTCTAGGCCATCGGAAACCCCCCAAAACTCACAAAATCCCATTTTCTCCAGATTTCTCCATCCATTCCAGATCTGAGCCCTAGTTCCCCGGATCGTTTCTTCCGTTGCCATGCTTGCTCGACATCAATCTTCCGCTTCCTACGGTAGTGTTCGAACCTGTAATATTTTCATCACCCACATTTGATATTTTGAAACCCTAATATAAATGGATGTTGTTTTGATGATTGTTTCTCCATAACAGCGAACTTCCCCGTAGATTAGCGATTGTGAGACGAACCTTCGTGATCGTCATCCTCGGTTCTAGGCCAGTGAAACTTGCCACTTAGGGTTTTAGGCCATGCCTTAGGCCATTTGCTTGTTGTAGCGTAAAAGAGACTAGACAGTGAAATGATAGCTGCCTAGACGCCTATTTGATCTAGTTTGACAACGAAACTAGATCCGTCACCTCAATTGATCTAGCTTGACAACGAAGCTAGATCCAACCCTTTTTAACTTGTTGTTCATGCATATTAAACTGCCATGTTTAATTCCTTATCTGTACGCCTTACTACATGTCATCCATGATATCTTACTACATGTCATCCATGCTATCCATGTTGAATGTCGCATTCATAGCACACGCTACAATACTTGTGTTTCCTGGCTCGTGTTCCAGAAGCGGGCCACGTGTGTTGGTCGATAGCCAATGCCCGATCTACTTGTTTTCGGCTAGGCACCTGCGTTGCAGGCATAACCCTACGCCATATGTGTTAAAAACACTTCCTGGCTCGTGATCCAGAAGCGAGTATTCTGTGTTCGGGGGTAATGCCCTGGCTCGATACACGTAGAGGGGTAGGGATAAGCGATCGCCTGAGCTTACGAGTTAGCCCGATCAGCCACTCTAGCCATCAGACGAAATCTCTGTGCACAACTTGTTTACTTGACTTGTTTACTTGACGTGAACTACTTGACCTGTACTTGTCCGTGTTTTTACTTGTAAAACTTATTACCCATGCCCTACTTGCTACTTGCTACTTGCTACTTGTACTTCCCTTTACTTGTCACTTCTATACCATACTTGCCATGTTAGGCATCATACTAGAACTGCTAGGTTGCAAGTTTGCCTTCACTTTCGTTTCCTTGCTCAAGTCTTGTTAGACTTGCTGACATGTGCCCCTTTACTCTTTTGGGTGACACATGTTAGATCCCGAGCCTGAGAGTGCTGCGGAGGACGTGGTGTTTGCTGACGCTGAGTCAGAGCCTGTGTTCGTTGAGGAGTACGAGGACACGGGCGATCAGTCGTAGAGGCTGCTTGTGTTCTTCGTGTTAGACTGTTTTTGTTGTCGGTGCGTGGCACCAATACTCTGTTTATGTTTGTCTTTGTCGACCTTGTTCTGGGCCTTTAGACTCTTTCTTTTAGCCTGGTGGCTTTTCTGGATGTTGAACATAAATTTTTAATGTTGGACAATGCTAAGATTTGGAATCTTATTTCTGTTTCTCCTTGTGTTATTATTGTTGTTCCGTTTGTGGTTACAGGGACCTGCACTTGTTTTACTGACGCTTATCGGACGTGTAGCTTCACAGCTCCACACCCGTGCAGACCTTCTCACGTCTCGCCTCCATTTTAGGGAAGCGGGGCGTGACAGGTTTTGTTGGTGGCCCATGCAGGTCTCTCTGTAACTGTGAATTATCGGAATAACGATACTAATATTAGAATGTCCAATAAACTAAGTTCGACATCCGAGTCATAAGCTATGAGTCTAATTTGTTTTGTTTTCTACGTCATTGGATGGCAGGAAGGCGATTTACCCGTGGTGGTGGTAGCGCGCCCCCTCATGACGAGGAGCCTGAGCGGGAGCCCACCAATGGGGAGATGATGCGGATGATGCTTCAGATGATGCAGGTGCAGCAAGGCGTGCTCCTGCAAGTCCAGAATGCTCCAGTTACTCGAGCTGCTCGGGCAATCCAGGATGCCCCTCGCTCCGAGCCGGGAGCGAAGCAATTTCGGGAGCTGGGTCCCGCTTATTTTGATGGGTCTGAGGGTCATCTAGCTGCCGATGAGTGGATTCGGAACATTGAGGATAATTTGAAGATGGCGAAGATCGGCCCGGCTGGATGGGTTGATCTGGCGAAGAGGCAACTCAAGGATAATGCTCGGAACTGGTGGGATGCGGAAGAGAAGATGCTGGTGGAGCCGCTAGCTTGGGCTACCTTTAAGTCCAGGTTTGATGAGGAGTTCTTTTCGAAGGCTGCCAGGAAGGAGATGTTGCATCGTTTTATTGAGCTGAGGCAAGGGAGCTTGACGGTGGACCAGTACCACTAAGTGTTCACTAGGCTGAGTCGGTTCGCACTGAAGATGGTGCAGGATGCTGATGAGAGGGCTCAGAGGTTCCTGCAGGGACTTGCTTTGGAGCTTCAGATTTTTGTGTCTTCCTCTGATCTGGATTCTTATCAGAAGGTTCTGGTAGCTGCGAGGAGGCAGGAGCTGAACCTGAGCCAGAGGAGAGGACATGTTGCTGGAGCTGGGAAGAGGCCTATGGAACAGGCCAGGGCGGTGGTTAGGCCTGGTTTCAAGCCTAACCAGCCAGTTCAGTTCAAGAGGCTAGGAGGGCCTACTCAGAAGACTTGCCATTTCTGCGGCAGGATCGGGCATATCAAGGATCAGTGTAGGAGATTCCTGGGCCAGTGTGTTGTCTGTGGAGATCCTACCCATACCATGAAGGATTGTCGGAGGTCGAAGCAGCCTTGGAAGGCACCTGTTACAGCACAGCCGTTGCAGCAGAGAGCGCCTGTTCCTGCTGGACGTGGAGCAGCTTTTGTTCCGTAGAGGCAGGCCTTTCGGCAGGCTTTTCAGCCGAGGAGGCAGGCTTTTCTGATGACCGCTGTGGAGAGCGAGGCCGTGGATGAGGTTATCACAGGTAACTCTCCATCTAGCTGTTTCTTTCCTAGCTAGTTTTGGTTGTTAGATTATGTTTGTTTGCTTGTACATGATTGTTTGATAGAATAGGGTTTGATTGTTAGACTGTTTGGTAGGTGTGATTTTGGTGTGCACATTTCCTGCACGAGTCCTCTTTGACTCAGGTGCATCGATGTGCATTTTGGCGCGACGCTTCGTGGAGAAGCATTCCTTGGTGACGTCCCCTCTTCCGAGGAGTTGGAATATCGTTACAGGGAATGGCATGGTCTCGGTGCATCATGGTTGCAATTCTTGCTCGTTGGTGGTCTGTGGACATGAGCTTTAAGCTGATTTCATTGTCCACGACATCATCAACTATGATGCGGTCCTTGGGATGGATTGGCTTGCGAGCTTCTATGCTACGATCGACTGTCAGAGGAAGAAGGTAGTGTTCGAGATTCCCGGACATCCGGTATTTGAGTTCAGCCGAGGTAGCAGTTCGCTTGGTCCGGTCAGGTTTCGGGCCAGGCTAGTGGAGATTATGGCTATGAGGATGGAGCTGGAGAGGCCAGTTGTGGTGCAAGACTTCGATGATGTCTTCCCCGAGAGATGTCTGGATTGCCACCTGATCGAGCTCTCGAGTTTTCGATTGATCTTATTCCGGGAGCGCAGCTGATTTCGAAGGCGCCTTACCGTATGGCACCAGCGGAGTTGGAGGAGTTGCGGAAGCAGCTGGATGAGCTTTTGCTGAAGGGTTATATCAATCCTAGTGTGTCTCCGTGGGGAGCACCAGTGCTGCTGGTGAGGAAGAAGCATGATTCGCGTCGCATGTGCGTGGACTATCGGGGGCTGAATGCGGTGACCATCAAGAATAAATAAACGTTTCCTCGTATCGATGATATTTTTAATCAGCTTGGAGGTTCGAGGGTATTTTCTAAGTTGGATCTGAGGAGTGGTTATCATCAGCTGAAGGTGAGGAAGGAAGATGTTCCGAAGACAGCATTCAGGATGAAGTATGGACACTACGAGTTCGTGGTTATGCCTTTCGGTGTAACCAATGCACCCGTAGTTTTCATAAATCTGATGAACATGATTTTCTACGAATTTTTAGACAAGTTTGTCGTTATCTTTATTGACGACATTCCGATCTATTCTAAGTCGGAGGAAGAGCATGCCTCGCACTTGATGACAGTGTTGGAGATTTTGAGGAAGCATCAGTTGTATGCTAAGTTTTCGAAGTGCGAGTTTTGGCTGGACAGAGTTGCTTTTCTCGGACATGTGGTGACTGGAGATGGTATTTCGGTGGATCCCGAGAAGATCAGGGCCATCCGAGAGTGGCCTGTTCCGCTGTCAGCGTCTGAGATCCGGAGTTTCCTTAGACTTGCTGGTTATTGTCGGCGCTTCATTAAGGACTTTTCCCGTATTACTGAGTCGATGACCAGATTGACGCTGAAGGATGTGCCTTTTGTTTGGTCGGGTGATTGTGAGAATGCCTTTGGTGTTCTGAGGGAGAGATTGACGACTGCCCCTATTCTTGTTGTGCCTGATCGCAGTGGAGGATTTGAGATCTTTTACGATGCTTCTGGCAAGGGTCTCGGTAGTGTGTTGCATTAGCACAGGCATGTTGTGGCATATGCTTCACGTCAGCTCAAGACTCATGAGAAGAATTACCTGACGCACGACGTGGAGTTGGCTGCTGTCGTGTTTGCGCTCAAGATTTGGAGGCACTTCTTGCTGAGTGAGAAATTGAAGATCTTCACCGATCACAAAAGCTTGAAGTATATTTTTACTCAAAAGGAGCTCAACATGCGACAGCGTCGATTGTTGGAGCTCATGGCGGATTATGAGATCGATTTGCAGTATCACCCTGGCAAGGTGAATGTGGTTCCTGATGTGCTGAGTAGGCTTCCAGCGGTGATGATTTTGACTTCGCAGTGGAGACTGCAGCAGGATTTTTGCGAGTCTGGTGTGGAGATTGTTCTTCCTGGAGAGGCCTCTTCGTTGATGTGTATGTAGATACAGTCGATGATCGTGGGTCGAATCAAGGCTGGCCAGGCTGGAGATCCGAAGTTGGTGAAGATTCGGTAGCAGGTATAAGCCGGTCTGCCGACTGACTTTTTGATTCATAAGGATGGCTCGTTGAGATTTGGAGCCAGGTTGTGTGTGTCAGCTGGGGATATTAGAGAGGAGTTGCTGGTTGTGGCACACAGTTCACCGTATTCTGTGCATCCTGGTGGCACCAAGATGTACATGGATCTTCGTCTGAACTTTTGGTGGCATGGTATGAAGAGGAGCGTGGCTCGGAGTGTAGCCAAGTGTCTGGTTTGCCAGCAGGTGAAGGCGGAGCATCAGCGTACGGCAGGGTTGCTACAATCGCTTCTAATTCCGGAGTGGAAGTGGCAACACATCACTATGGATTTCGTGACTGGACTACCTCGGAGTCCGAAGCAGAATGACGCGATTTGGGTGAACATAGATCGATTGACCAAATCTACGCACTTCATTCCATTCCGAGTAGGATAGTCCACTGAGGCGCTAGCGAGGAGATACATGGAGGTAAATTTTCTTTTACTCTCCGTTTCTATTTCCTTTCCTAGTTTGGATAGAGATGTAATGTGAATCGTGCAGGAGATCGTACGACTTCACGGAGTCCCCGTGAGTATCGTGTCGGACAGAGACACGAGGTTCACATCTCAGTTCTGGCAGAGTTTGTAGAAGAGTTTGGGTACGCGTCTGAGTTTCAGCACAGCGTACCATCCGCAGACAGATGGCCAGTCCGAGAGGACGATTCAGATCTTGGAGGACAGGCTGAGGGCGTGCATGTTGGATTTCAAGGGTTCGTGGGAGGACCATCTACATCTGGTGGAGTTCTCTTATAACAACAGCTTCCATGCGAGTATTGGCATGTCGCCTTTTGCCGCGCTGTATGGGAGGAAATGTCGATCGCCATTGAGTTGGGATGACGTTGGTGATCGGGAGCTGTTGGGACCCGAGATGATTGTGGAGGCCGTGGATGTTGTCAGGAACATTCGGGAGAGGTTGAGGATTGCTCAGGACCGTTTTAAGCATTGGGCGGATGCTAAACGCTGTCCTTTAGAGTTTCAGCTAGGCGACCATGTGTTCTTGAAGATTTCCCCGAATCATGGAGTGATTCGCTTTGGGAAGCGAGGGAAGTTGAGCCCGCGATACATTGGACCGTTTGATGTTCTGGAGAAAGTTGGCGAAGTAGCCTACCGCTTAGTGTCACGACCCGCTTCCCTAAAATGGAGGCGAGACGTGAAAAGGTCCGCACGAGAGTGGAGCTGTGAAGCCCCAAACCCGATAAGCGTCAATAAGACATAAGCAGGTCCATGTAACCACAACGGAACAACAATAATAACACAAGGAGAGACTGAAATAAAATCTCACATCTCATAAATTGTCCAACATGAAAAATAAGTCCAATATCCAGAAAAGCCACCAGGCTAAAAGAAAGAGTCTAAGGCCCAGAACAAGGCCAGCAAAAGCAACGCCATAACAAAGTATAGGTGCTACGCACCGATAACAAAACAACTGTCAAAACAAAAGTAAAACACAACGAAGACACTAGGACTGGTCCCCAGTGTCCACGTACTCCCCGTCAAACACAAGCTCGGGCTCGGCGTCAGCAAACACCTCGTCCTCAACAAGGTACTCAGGCTCAGGATCTAACATGTGTCACCCAAAAGAGTAAAGGGGCACATGTCAGCAAGTCTAAAAGACTTGGGCAAGGAAACTAAAAGTAAGGCAACTAGCAACCTAGCAGTTTTAGTATGCATGACATGGCAGTTATAACATGAGTGCACAAATAAGACATGGTAAACAACAAGTACAAGAGAACATTTATCGGGACAAGACAAGAGTAGCCAAGCTACTATCAATCTCAATCAATTCACTATTCACGTTTCACGTTGTTTGTAGATGTTTACGCCCTTCAGCTGAATGGTACATCATTCACACCGATCGGCACTAAACACTACCCCACCCCAGAGTTTACGCCTTACAACTGCAGTTGCTGATCGGGCATACTCCCAGTTGAATGGCCGCTTAACCCTTACCCCATCCCACACGTAAACAAGCCAGGGTCCCTGTACATGAGCCCAGCAAGTGAGCCAGGGTTGCCCCGCACGTGAGCTTGTTTCTTAGTTCACAATTCAATATCGAGCGTTGGGGTTAGCAACTCATTATGCTCGCTTCTGGTCACGAGCCAGGAACACAAGTATTGTAGCGATGCTACGCAATCACGGGATCACTTAAAGAATGCAATGACATGACAATTAAATTGCGTACCGTTAATGGAATTTAAACATGACATGGTAATTGTGCAACAAGCTAAATGTCGGAACTAGCTTCGTTGTCAAGCTAGTTTCCCAATTTACGCCTAGGCGAGTATCATTTCGTCGCCTAGCCTCTTTTACGCCTACAACAAGCAAGATGGCCTAAAACATGGCCTAAACCCTAAGTGGCAAGTTTCACTTGCCTAGCACCGGGAATGACGATTACGTAGGTTCGCCTCGCGGATGCTAATCTACGGGGGAAATCGCTGTTATAGGGAAACAAACATCAAACAACATGAAATTTCATTAGGGTTTCATAAAAATACAAATAGGTTATGAAAACATCGGGAGATCGATTTCTTACCGAGAGGAGGCGGAAGAAACACTCCGGAGAACCTTAGGACCAGATCTGGAAACAAATGGAGAAGTTTGGAGAATTAGGGTTTTGGGGGGATTTTGGGGATTTGGTGAGATTTTGGGGAAGATGAGAGGTAGAATGAGTTGATGGAGGGTTTAGATGATGAATCTAGGGCTTGGGATGAAGGAATAGGGCTTGGAGGAAGATGGGGGCTCAATGGGGGAGATTTTAGGGTTTTGGGTCGAGTGGAGGAAGAAGAAAACGTTTGGGAGGGGTATAAATAGGATGGACTGGCTGCTGCCCAGAAATTAGGGTTTTAACACAGATTAGTCGGTCAAAGAGCAACCACTGACCGACTAGTTTGGCAACTAGTCGGTTGGTCGACCAACGCAGACCAACTAAGAGTAAACAGTAACTTCTGAACGAAAATAGGATTTAGATTTAGTCGGTCCATGAACAAATACTGACCGACTAGTTTAACATCTAGTCGGTCGATGAACGTTCTTAGACCGACTAAGAGTGAACAGTATTGATACCAAAAATAAGTTGAAGAGTTAGTCGGTTAAAGAAGCATTGCTGACCGACTAGTTTGCAACCTAGTTGGTCAACCAACGTTCTTAGACCGACTAACGATAAACAGTAACTCCTGAATAATTTAGAAAGCCAACTAGTCGGTCCAAGAAGGATTGCCGACCGACTGGATCGTCATCTAGTCGGTCGGTGCCCCTTCTTATACCGGCTAATAAGCACCAAAAGTTCCGATACGGAGCGCGGGGCCCCGGGATTGATTCCTAAGACTCCTAGGCTTGATCTAATAGTAAGATACGACCGTTATGAAGCCCGTCACGAATGACATACTTCGAAATCGACAATCCTAAGGAAGAAACGAGAAAATACGACGAATCGATCAAAAATGAAAGCTACGGAGACGAAAACCACACATGAGAAGAAAATCCACCAAAACATATATTATATCATAATAAATCCAGATACATGAAAAGCAGTCGTTACATCCTCCCCAACTTAAGAAAAATTCCGTCCTCGAAATTTCCAAACACTCACGAGTCCGGAAACAAAAGTGGGAAACGCTCTCGCATCTCATCCTCATTCTCCCAAGTAGACTCTCCAGGTGAGCCGTGTCGCCATATCACCCTCATAAGATTGACAATCTTGTTCCGAAGCGATTTCTGACGCCTGTCCAGAATCTGCACTGGATGATGATCATACGTCATATCGGGGCGAACGGTAATCTCCGAAAAATCCACAGCATGAGATGGATCGCTAATGTATCGACGAAGCTGCGACACATGGAAAACATTGTGAACTCCTTCCAAAGATGGCGGCAAGGCTAAGCGATAAGCTACCTTGCCAACCCTCTCCAAAAAGTCAAACGGTCCAATGTATCGCGGGCTCAACTTCCCTCGCTTCCCAAAACGAATCACACCACGATTCGGGGAAATCTTCAAGAACACATGGTCGCTCGGCTGAAACTCCAAAGGACGACGTTTAGCATCCGCCCAATGCTTAAAACGGTCCTGAGCAATCCTCAACCTCTCCTGAATATTCCTGACGATATCCACGGCCTCCACGATCATCTCAGGTCCTAACAGCTCCCGATCACCAACGTCATCCCAACTCAATGGCGATCGACATTTCCTCCCATACAAATTGGCGAAAGGCGCCATGCCAATACTCGCCTGGAAGCTGTTGTTGTAAGAGAACTCCACCAGATGTAGATGGTCCTCCCACGAACCCTTGAAATCCAACATGCACGCCCTCAGCATGTCTTCCAAAATCTGAATCGTCCTCTCGAACTGGCCATCCGTCTGCGGATGGTACGCCGTGCTGAAACTCAGACGCGTACCCAAGCTCTTCTGTAAACTCTGCCAGAACTGAGATGTGAACCTCGTGTCTCTGTCTGACACGATACTCACGGGGACTCCATGAAGTCGCACAACCTCCTGCACGATTCACGTCACATCACTATCCAAACTAGGAAAAGGAAATAAAAACGGAGAGTAAAAGAATTTTACCTCCATATATCTCCTCGCTAGCGCCTCAGTGGACTGTCCCACTCGGAACGGAATAAAGTGCACGGATTTGGTCAATCGATCTACGATCACCCAAATCGCGTCATTCTGCTTCGGATTCCGAGGTAGTCCAGTCACGAAATCCATAGTGATGTGTTGCCATTTCCACTCCGGAATCGGAAGCGGTTGTAGCAACCCGGCCGTACGCTGATGCTCCACCTTCACTTGCTGGCAAACCAAGCACTTGGCTACACTCCGAGCCACACTCCTCTTCATACCATGCCACCAATAATTCAGACGAAGATCCTGGTACATCTTGGTGCCACCAGGATGCACAGAATACGGCGAACTGTGTGCCTCCACCATCAATTCCTCTCTGATATCCCCAGCTGGCACACACAGCCTGGCTCCAAACCTCAGCGAGCCATCCTCATGAATCAAAAAGTCAGTCCGCAGACCGGCTTCCACCTGCTCCCGAATCTTCACCAGCTTCGGATCCTCAGCCTGGCCAGCCTTAATCCGATCCATGATCGTCGACTGTACCTGCATGTACATCAACGACGAAGCCTCCCCAGGAAGAACAATCTCCATGCCAGACTCATAAAGATCCTGCTGTAATCTCCACTGCGAAGTCAAAACCATCACCGCTGGAAGCCTACTCAGCGCATCAGGGACCACATTCACCTTGCCAGGGTGAAACTGCAAATCAATCTCATAATCCGCCATAAGCTCCAACCATCGATGCTGTCGCATGTTGAGCTCCTTCTGAGTGAAAATGTACTTCAAGCTTTTGTGATCGGTGAAAATATTCACTTTCTCACTCAGCAGGAAGTTCCTCCAAATCTTAAGAGCAAACACAACGGCAGCCAACTCTAAATCATGCGTCGGGTAATTCTTCTCATGAACCTTAAGCTGACGAGACGCATACGCCACAACATGTCCGTGCTGATGCAACACACAACCGAGACCCTTGCCAGAAGCATCGCAAAAGATCTCAAATCCACCGCTACGATCAGGCACAACAAGAATAGGGGGCAGTCGTCAACCTCTCCTTCAGAATACCAAAAGCACTCTCACAATCACCCGACCAAACAAAAGCAACATCCTTCCGCGTCAACCTGGTCATCGGCTCAGCAATACGAGAAAATTCCTTAATGAATCGTCGATAATAACCAGCAAGTCCAAGGAAACTCCGAATCTCAGACGCAGACGACGGAACAGGCCACTCCCTGATTGCCCTAATCTTCTCGGGATCCACTGAAATACCATCTCCAGTCACCACATGCCCGAGAAAAGCAACTCTATCCAGCCAGAACTCGCACTTCGAAAACTTAGCATACAAACGATGCTTCCTCAAGATCTCCAACACCGTCCTTAAGTGCGAGGCATGCTCTTCCTCCGACTTCGAATAGATCAGAATGTCGTCAATGAAGATAACGACAAACTTATCCAAAAAGTCGTAGAAAATCAGGTTCATCAGATTCATGAAAACTGCGGGTGCGTTAGTTACGCCGAAAGGCATAACCACAAACTCATAGTGTCCATACTTCGTCCTGAACGCTGTCTTCGGAACATCTCCCTTCTTCACCTTCAACTGATGGTAACCACTCCTCAAATCCAATTTAGAAAACACCCTCGAACCTCCAAGCTGATCAAAAATATCATCGATGTGAGGCAACGGGTATTTATTCTTAATGGTCACCGCATTCAACTCCCGATAGTCCACGCACATGCGACGCGAACCATCCTTCTTCTTTACCAGCAACACAGGTGCTCCCCACAGAGACACGCTAGGATTAATATAACCCTTCTGCAAAAGCTCATCCAACTTCTTTCGCAACTCTTCCAATTCTACAGGTGCCATACGATACGGCGCCTTCGAAATCGGCTGCGCACCTGGAACAAGATCGATAGAAAATTCTAGAGCTCGATCAGGTGGCAAACCAGACATCTCCTCGGGGAAGACGTCGCCGAAATCACGCACCACAACTGGCCACTCCAGCTCCATCAGCATAGCCACAACCTCCACCGGCCTGGCCCGAAATCTGACAGGACCAAGCGAACTGCTACCACGACTGAACTCAAATACTGGATGTCTGGGAATCTCAAACACCACCTTCTTTCTCCGACAGTCGATCGTAGCATAGAAGCTCGCAAGCCAGTCCATCCCAAGAACTGCATCATAGTTGATGATGTCGTGGACAATGAAATCAACGAAAAGCTCATGTCCACAGATCACCAACGAGTAAGAATTGCAACCACGATGCACCGAGACCACGCCATTCCCTGTAACGATGTTCCAACTCTTGGGAAGAGGGGACGTCGACAAGGAATGTCTCTCCACGAAGCTCCGAGAAATAATGCACATCGATGCACCAGAGTCAAAGAGGACTCGTGCAGGAAATGCGCACACCAAAACCACACCTAACAATCAATTAACAATCAAACCCTAGTCTAGCAAACAACCATGTTCAAGCAACAACACAATCTAACAATCAAAACCAGCTAGAAAAGTAACAGCTAGATTGAGGATTACCTGCGATAACCTCATCCACAGCCTCGCTCTCCACAGCGGTCATCAGAAAAGCCTGCCTCCTTGGCGGAACAGCCTGCTGAAAAGCCTGCCTCTGCGGAACAAGAGCTGCTCCACGACCAGCAGGAACAGACGCTCGCTGCTGCAACGGCTGTGCTGCAACAGGTGCCCTCCGCAGCGGACCCGCATGCCGACAATCCTTCGCGGCATGGGAAGCATCACCACAAACCAGACACTGGCCCAAAAACTTCCGACACTGATCCTTGATGTGGCCAGGCTTGCCGCAGAAATGGCAAGTCTTCAGAATAGGCCCTCCTGGCCTCTTAAACTGAGCGGACTGATTAGGCCTGAATCCAGGTCTAACCACAGCACTCGCCTGTTCCACAGGCCTCTTCCCAGCACCAACAATAGACCCCCTCCTCTGGTTCACGAGCAGCTCCTGCCTCTTGGCTGCTACTAGAACCTTCTAATAAGACTCCCGGTCAGAAGAGGTCACAAAACTCTGGAGCTCCGAAGCAAGTCCCTGCAGGAACCTCTGAGCTCTCTCCTCAGCGTCCTGCACCATCTTCGGTGCAAACCGACTCAGCCTCATGAACTCTTGGTGATATAGGTCCACCGACGAGCTCCCTTGCTTCAAATCGATAAAATGCTGCAGCATCTCTTCCCTGGCAGCTTTCGGGAAGAACTCACCCTCAAATCTGGCCTTGAAGGTAGCCCAAGCTATCGGCTCCACCAACATCTTCTCTTCCGCATCCCACCAATTCCGAGCATTATCCTTGAGTTGCCTCTTCGCCAAATCAACCCATCCAGCCGGGGTGATCTTGGCCATCTTCAGATTGTCTTCGATGTTCCGAATCCACTCATCGGCAGCCAGAGGACCCTCAGACCCATCAAAATATACGGGACCCAACTCCTGAAATTGCTTCGCTCCTGGCTCAGAGCGAGGGGCATCCGGAAGAGCCCGGGCAGCTCGAGCAAGTGGAGCATTCTGGACTTGCAGGAGCACGCCCTGCTGCACTTGCATCATCTGGAGCATCATCCGCATCATCTCCCCGTTGGTGGGTTCCCGCTCAGGCTCCTCATCATGAGGGAGCGCACCACTACCCCCACCACGGGTGAATCGTCTTCCTGCCATCTAGTGACACAGAGAACGAATCAGATTAGACTCATAGCTTATGACTCGGACGTCGAACTTAGTTTATTGGACATTCTAATATTATTATCGCTATTCCAAAAATCGTAGTTACAGAAGGACCTGCATGGGCCACCAACAAAACCTGTCACGACCCGCTTCCCTAAAATGGAGGCGAGACGTGAAAAGGTCCGCACGAGAGTGGAGCTGTGAAGCCCCAAACCCGATAAGCGTCAATAAGACATAAGCAGGTCCCTGTAACCATAACGGAACAACAATAATAACACAAGGAGAGACTGAAATAAAATCTCACATCTCATAAATTGTCCAACATGAAAAATAAGTCCAATATCCAGAAAAGCCACCAGGCTAAAAGAAAGAGTCTAAGGCCCAGAACAAGGCCAGCAAAAGCAACGCCATAACAAAGTATAGGTGCTACGCACCGATAACAAAACAACTGTCAAAACAAAAGTAAAACACAACGAAGACACTAGGACTGGTCCCCAGTGTCCACGTACTCCCCGTCAAACACAAGCTCGGGCTCGGCGTCAGCAAACACCTCGTCCTCAACAAGGTACTCAGGCTCAGGATCTAACATGTGTCACCCAAAAGAGTAAAGGGGCACATGTCAACAAGTCTAAAAGACTTGGGCAAGGAAACTGAAAGTAAGGCAACTAGCAACCTAGCAGTTTTAGTATGCATGACATGGCAGTTATAACATGAGTGCACAAATAAGACATGGTGAACAACAAGTACAAGAGAACATTTATCGGGACAAGACAAGAGTAGCCAAGCTACTATCAATCTCAATCAATTCACTATTCACGTTTCACATTGTTTATAGATGTTTACGCCCTTCAGCTGAATGGTACATCATTCACACCGATCGGCACTAAACACTACCCCACCCCAGAGTTTACGCCTTACAACTGCAGTTGCTGATCGGGCAGACTCCCAGTTGAATGGCCGCTTAACCCTTACCCCATCCCACACGTAAACAAGCCAGGGTCCCTGTACATGAGCCCAGCAAGTGAGCCAGGGTTGCCCCGCACGGGAGCTTGTTTCTTAGTTCACAATTCAATATCGAGCGTTGTGGTTAGCAACTCATTATGCTCGCTTCTGGTCACGAGCCAGGAACACAAGTATTGTAGCGATGCTACGCAATCACGGGATCACTTAAAGAATGCAATGACATGACAATTAAATTGATTACCGTTAATGGAATTTAAACATGACATGGTAATTGTGCAACATGCTAAATGTCGGAACTAGCTTCGTTGTCAAGCTAGTTCCCCAATTTGTGCCTAGGCGAGTATCATTTTGTCGCCTAGCCTCTTTTACGCCTACAACAAGCAAGATGGCCTAAAACATGGCCTAAACCCTAAGTTGCAAGTTTCACTTGCCTAGCACCAGGAATGACGATTACGTAGGTTCGCCTCGCGGATGCTAATCTACGGGGGAACTCGCTGTTATAAGGAAACAAACATCAAACAACATGAAATTTCATTAGGGTTTCATAAAAATACAAATAGGTTATGAAAACATCGGGAGGTCGATTTCTTACCGAGAGGAGGCGGAAGAAACATCGGGAGGGGATTTGGTGAGATTTTGGGGAAGATGAGAGGTAGAATGAGTTGATGGAGGGTTTAGATGATGAATCTAGGGCTTGGGATGAAGGAATAGGGCTTGGAGGAAGATGGGGGCTCAATGGGGAAGATTTTAGGGTTTTGGGTCGAGTGGAGGAAGAAGAAAACGTTTGGGAGGGGTATAAATAGGATGGGCTGGCGGCTGCCCAGAAATTAGGGTTTTAACACAGATTAGTCGGTCAAAGAGCAACCACTGACCGACTAGTTTGGCAACTAGTCGGTCGGTCGACCAACGCAGACCGACTAAGAGTAAACAGTAAGTTCTGAACGAAAATAGGATTTAGATTTAGTCGGTCCATGAACAAATACTGACCGACTAGTTTAACATCTAGTCGGTCGATGAACGTTCTTAGACCGACTAAGAGTGAACAGTATTGATACCAAAAATAAGTTGAAGAGTTAGTCGGTTAAAGAAGCATTGCTGACCGACTAGTTTGCAACCTAGTCGGTCAACCAACGTTCTTAGACCGACTAACGATAAACAGTAACTCCTGAATAATTTAGAAAGCCAACTAGTCGGTCCAAGAAGGATTGCCGACCGACTGGATCGTCATCTAGTCGGTCGGTGCCCCTTCTTATACCGGCTAATAAGCACCAAAAGTTCCGATACGGAGCGCGGGGCCCCGGGATCGATTCCTAAGACTCCTAGGCTTGATCTAATAGTAAGATACGACCGTTATGAAGCCCGTCACGAATGACATACTTCGAAATCGACAATCCTAAGGAAGAAACGAGAAAATACGACGAATCGATCAAAAATGAAAGCTACAGAGACGAAAACCACACATGAGGAGAAAATCCACCAAAACATATATTATATCATAATAAATCCAGATACATGAAAAGCAGTCATTACACTTATCCTTGTCACCATCTTTGGAAGGAGTTCACAATGTTTTCCATGTGTCGCAGCTTCGTCGATACATTAGTGATCCATCTCATGCTGTGGATTTCTCGGAGATTACCATTCGCCCTGATATGACGTATGACCAGCAGCCAGTGCAGATTTTGGACAGGCATCAGAAGTCACTCCGGAACAAGGTTGTCAATCTTGTGAGGGTGATATGGCGACACGGCTCGCCAGGAGAATCTACTTGGGAGAGAGAGGATGAGATGCGAGAGCGCTACCCACTTTTGTTCCCGGACACGTGAGTGTTGGGAAATTCCGAGGACGGAATTTTTCTTAAGTTGGGGATGATGTAACGACTGGTTTTCATGTATTTGGATTATCTATATCATATATATATATATATATTTTGATGGATTTTCTCCTTATGTGTGGTTTCCGTCTCCATAGCTTCCGTTTTCGTCGTTTTGTGGTTTCGTTCGTTTCGTCGTGATTTTCTAGCTTCTTCCTTAGATCGTTGAGTTTTGGAGTAAGTCACTCGTGACGAGCTTCATATCGCTCATATCTTAGAGATAGGTTGATCCTAGAAGCCGTAGAAATCTTCCTGGAGCTTCGCGCTTCGATTCGGCACTTTTTGTGCATGTTAGTTGGTTCAAGAAGGGGAACCAACCGACTAGATTGAGATCTAGTCGGTCAGGAACCCTTCTCAAACCGACTAGTTCATTAAATCAATTGTACAGGAGTTACTGTTTACTCTTAGTCGGTTTAAGAACAACCACCGACCGACTAGATGCGCAACTAGTCGGTCAGAACTTGCTCTCAGACCGACTAGTTCCTTTAATAAATTTTACCTAAGTTACTGTTTATCGTTAGTCGGTCAATGAACACTCATCGACCGACTAGGTTGCAAACTAGTCGGTCGACGGGCCTTCACAGACCGACTAATTTCATTACCCAGATTTTATTCTTTTTCGCAGCATTGCTCTTAGTCGGTCACAGTAGAACTACCGACCGACTAGTTCTTAAACTAGTCGGTCAGCCAACCTTCTTTGACCGACTAATCGCTGTCGTAAACCTAGGGTTTGCCCAGCCGTCAGCATTTCCTATTAAAACCACCCAAACGTTTTTCTTTCTTCTTTCATTTCCTTCTGAGCCTCCTTCTTCCCCATTGATTCCCCTTCAACCCTAAACCCTTCCTCCTTCCTCTTGAGCCATTTCCTTCATCCCCGGAGCCTCCTCACCCACCATTAGCGCCGGCCACCTCCTCTAGGCCGTCGAAAAACCCCCAAAACCCACAAAATCCCATTTTCTCCAGATTTCTCCATCCATTCCAGATCTGAGCCCTAGTTCCCCGGATCATTTCTTCCGTTGCCATGCTTGCTCGACATCGATCTTCTGCTTCCTACGGTAGTGTTCGAACCTTTAATATTTTCATCACCCACATTTGATATTTTGAAACCCTAATATAAATGGATGTTGTTTTGATGATTGTTTCTCCATAACAGCGACTTTCCCTGTAGATTAGCGATTGTGAGACGAACCTTCGTGATCGTCATCCTCGGTGCTAGGCAAGTGAAACTTGCCACTTAGGGTTTTAGGCCATGCCTTAGGCCATACTTGCCATGTTAGGCATCATACTAGAACTGCTAGGTTGCTAGTTTGCCTTCACTTTCGTTTCCTTGCTCAAGTCTTGTTAGACTTGCTGACATGTGCCCCTTTACTCTTTTGGGTGACACATGTTAGATCCCAAGCCTGAGAGTGCTGCGGAGGACGTGGTGTTTGTTGACGCTGAATCAGAGCCTGCGTTCGTTGAGGAGTACGAGGACACGGGCGATCAGTTGTAGAGGCTGCTTGTGTTCTTCGTGTTAGATTGTTTTTGTTGTCGGTGCGTGGCACCAATACTCTATTTATGTTTGTCTTTGTCGGCCTTGTTCTGGGCCTTTAGACTCTTTCTTTTAGCGTGGTGGCTTTTCTGGATGTTGAACTTAAATTTTTAATGTTGGACAATGCTAAGATTTGGAATCTTATTTCTGTTTCTCCTTGTGTTATTATTGTTGTTCCGTTTGTGGTTACAGGGACCTGCACTTGTTTTTCTGACGCTTATCAGGCGTGTAGCTTCACAGCTCCACACCCGTGCCGACCTTCTCACGTCTCGCCTCCATTTTAGGGAAGCGGGGCGTGACAGCACCGGTTTTGGCCGTATCGGATCGGAGCGGAGGCTTCGAGGTTTATTTTGATGCGTCAGGGAAGGGCCTAGGATGTGTCTTGCATCAGCATGGCCACATGGTCGCGTATGGTTCTCGTCAGTTGAGGACTCATGAGAAGAATTACCCGATGCACGACCTGGAGTTGGCAGCTGTGACCTTTGCACTAAAGATCTGGAGGCACTTCTTGCTGAGTGAGAGCTTGAAGATCTTCACTGACCACAAAAGCTTGAAGTACATCTTTACGCAGAAGGAGCTCAACATGCGTCAGAGACGATGGTTGGAGCTCATGGCTGACTATGAGATAGACTTGATGTATCATCCGGGGAAGGTGAATGTAATGCCCGATGCCCTGAGTAGACTTCCCACTGCTATGAGGCACACTGCCGACTGGAGGATTCAGCAGGAGCTGAGAGAGATGGATTTGGAGGTTGTCCTACCTGGTGTAGTTCATTCATTCATGAATTTGCAGATTCAGTCCACGATCGTGGATCGGATCAAGGCAGCACAGGCAGGAGATCCGAAGCTGCAGAGGATCAGGAGGCAGGTTGAAGCTGGACTACGGACGGAGTTCGTGATTCATGAGGATGGTTCGTTGCGGTACGGCAGTAGGCTATGTGTACCTGCAGGGGATGTTCGCGAGGAGCTGTTGAGCGAGGCTCATAGCTCGCCATATTCTATACATCCTGGAGGCACCAAGATGTATAAGGATCTCCGACTGAATTATTGGTGGATTGGCATGAAGATAAGTGTGGCACGGAGCGTTGCCAAGTATTTGATATGCCAACATGTGAAGGCTGAGCACCATCGTGCTGCTGGGTTGCTGCAACCGCTTCCTATTCCGGAGTGGAAGTGGCAACATATTACGATGGACTTTGTGACTGGTTTACCTCGGACCCCGAGGCAGAACGATGCAGTGTGGGTGATCGTAGATCGGTTGACCAAGTCTGCGCACTTTATCCCATTCCGAGTGGGCCAGTCTACGGAATCTTTGGCGAGGAAATATCTGGAGGTAAAATTTCGTTTCTACTTTTACTTCTATTTTGATTTCCTCTTTGAAATAGTCGTGATGTAGACCGTGTACGTACAGGAGATTGTACGCTTACATGGAGTCCCCGTGAGCATTGTGTCTGACCGAGACACGAGGTTCACATCTCAGTTCTGGAGAAGTCTGCAGGAGAATCTGGGTACGAGTCTGAGTTTCAGCACGGCGTACCACTTGCAGACTGATGGCCAGTCCGAGAGGACTATTCAGATACTGGAGGATATGCTGCGAGCTTGTACGCTCGATTTGAAGGGATCTTGGGAGGACCATCTTCACTTGGTGGAGTTCTCGTATAACAACAGCTGCCAGGCGAGCATTGGCATGGCACCGTTTGCTGCTTTATATGGAAGAAAATGTCAATCGCCACTGAGCTGGGATGACATTGGAGATCGGGAGCTCTTGGGTCCGGAAATGATAGTGGAAGCTGTAGATGTCGTGAGAGACATCAGGGAGAAGCTCAGAGTTGCACAGGATCGCTTCAAGCATTGGGCAGATGCCAAGAGGAGACCATTGGAGTTCCAGCCTGGGGATCACGTCTTCCTGAAGATTTCTCTGAACCGCGGAGTTATTCATTTTGGGAAGAAGGGAAAGCTGAGCCCGAGGTATATTGGGCCGTTTGATGTGCTGGAGCGTGTGGGATCGGTGGCCTACTGCCTTGCTCTGCCACCATCTTTGGAGGGCGTTCACGACGTATTCCACGTATCTCAGTTACGTCGGTACGTCAGTGACCCATCGTACACTGTGGATTTCTCAGAGATTACGGTCCGTCCGGACCTGACGTATGATCAGCAGCCTGTGCAGATCTTGGACCGTCGACAGAAGCAGTTGAGAAATAAGATAGTCGACCTGGTGAGAGTGATGTGGCATTACAGATCACTTGGAGAGTCCACCTGGGAGCGCGAAGATGATATGAGAGAGCGCTTCCCGCATCTTTTCCCGAGCAGTGCTTGATGTGGATTCCGAGGACGGAATCATTTCTAAGTTGGGGAGGATGTAACGGTCGGTTTCCGATCGTACTTTCTTTGTGCCCGTGCTCTTGATCGTGCACGTGTTTATTTTAGAGTTTGTTTGTTTCCGAACCTTATCATGTGATGTGTCGTTGTGACCCTCTCTGAGAGTACTACAATTGTGGTGTTGATTTGCAACGTCATTTCACGGGTCGTTATCCCACGATTTGACCTTATTTGAAGAGACGTCGCGATTCCCACTTTTGGCATGAGACGTTTTTATTTTTAACTTCGTTTCTCGTCATCGAAATTGTGATCCGTCTCCTCTGACTTCTTTCTCTTGTCGTCTCGGTCGCCCCAGTATTTTTCTTATAATTTTTGGGCTCCGTTTGACCTATGTGCACTTTTAGACCCAACTTATTACAATTTTAACCCTAACAACTTAACCCTATAATTAACCCTAGACCTAACTAATTGGCAGCCCCACGTTTAACCCCTCCTCCTACTCACGTGGGCCCCACTCCTATAAAATGACCTAGGGATCTGTGTTTCATTTCAGAGCATTTGGTTTATTTCATCCCACAGCCGGCCCCAACAACAAAACCCCCACCCACGCAAAACTTCTTTCTCCATCGATTTGACCCACGCCGGAGGCCACTGCCGCCGCCGACCAACCCTGGCTTCCCCCGCCGACCTCCCTCTCTCGCCTGGGATCTCGTGACATGCCGTTTGCCACCGCTAACGCCCGCTGCACCGCCAGAATCACGCACAGCAGCAGCAGCAGCCTGTTGTGGCCGCCGCCGCTGTCGCCGCCGCCGCTGCCCCCTAGCCATCGCCGTGGATCCCCCTCTACCCCCTCTCACCGTTGACAGTGACCACAGGCCGCAAACCCTCTGAAAACAGCGTGCTTGCTCGCTGTTTTGCGTGTTAGGCGTCGGCCCGACGCGTCGCTACGATCTCGCCGTTTCCTCTCGCTGTAAGAGTCATCTGACGGCCTCCTGCATCCCCTAGGGGTGTTTTCCGACATCGCGAGCATCACGTGCGACTCTCGACATCGTAGGCGTTGCGTATGTCGAACCGTTCATCTCGGGTTGTTGTTACGGTTTCCCGGAAGCCGTAAAAACCTTCCCGATGCTCTTGCTCGCTGTCCAGCCCCTAGCCCGCTGTCCGCACTCTCTGTCCACTACAAGAGCGTGTCAGGCTACGCTACCCGTAGCCGAGACGCCACTAGAAGACGTTCCGTAGCCGTGCCGCTCAGATATATCACCGTTCAGACTCTACTTCCCGTTCGCGCCAAACCCCGGAGAGGTTAGTTCCCGAAACTCATAGCGCAACCTAAACCGTAGCCAAAACTGGAAACCTAACTAAAATCGGCAACTTAACACATTAAAGTTATTTTCTGCTCCCTTAAAACGATGTGTAACCGTAGACCGACGGTTGGACTTTTTGACTGTGCACTTATGATAGAATCATCGGATAGGCTGATCGGACAACTTGACTCGTGACTGTTAGGGTAGCCACGTTCAACCTAGAAATTAACTTAAATAGGAATTTCTAAAATCGCGACCTGACACCGTCACCGTGGCGATATTTCAGACGGACTTCCGCGGACGAGACGCTTGGACGAGACGCTTCGGGTGGACGACACACTCGCCATCATAGGCAAGTGTTTCCCACTTGCACTTATGGCCATGCTTAGGCCTTAGTTGGTTAGAACTGATAACTGTGAACAAATAGAACCGGACGTGAAATGATAGCGTCCGGGACGACCCTTGACGGCTCAGACTTGACGACGAAGTCTGAGCCTGACAACAACAACTTTTGATATCGTAGGGCTATCATGTGTGTGCATGTGTGTGGACACCCTAGAATAACCCTTCCCGCCTTGTCACGTCACGTCCCGTCTTGCACAGCATGCGGGCAATAGGGCACTCTCCAAACTAGAGAGAGTGATCCATTGTACTGTTTCACAGCCTGCGGGCAATAGGGCACTCTCCAAGCTAGAGAGAGTGATCTCTTGTACTGTTTCACAGCCTGCGGGCAATAGGGCACTCGCCAAGCTAGAGCGAGTGATCCCTTGTACTGTTTGTCTTGTCTTTTCTTCCTTGGGGTTTGGGGTTGGGTTGAGCGTGCGCACGGCAAGAGGGTCTGATCCCCCTCGAACCGTAAGGCGTGAACCCTTTCGTGTCTCACTTGTCTTGTCTCGTCTTGTCCCGTCACGTCCCGACTTTGTCTTGACACCTGTAGGTTAGTCCCGTAGTTGGTAGCACACGCTACGACTACTACTTGTTACGCTTTACTTTCCTGCTGCGTTACTTCTTTTTGTTACTCAGTTATAACCCCAGCATGCTAATCAACCAGTAAATCGTTGTCTAAAAGTTGATACACTTGCAGTAGAGTCTGACCACTTTTTGCAGACTTTACCTGACATACAGTTTCCTTCTTTGGTGATGTACGTCAGGTGGTGAGACGGAGTACGTCGACGAGGCAGACTTGCCAGCAGACGGAGAGCCGGAGGACATTGATCCAGAGTACGATCCATAGGAGGACCAGAGTTAAAGGCCTCTTGTTGCTGTTCCAGAGTTCCTTATTTCAGCTTTGTTGGGTGTGGAGCACCTATTTGCTTTCTTTTCTAGGTTGGGTGCTTGCACCAGTAGTTTCCTTTTTTGCAGTTGTAGCCGTTTCCGGCGTTTTAGACTTTCCGTACTTTGGTTGTTATATTTGGAATAGAATGAAATGATATCTCTTTTCAGTACTTTTGTTGTTCCGTACTAACATGTAGGGACATGTTCCTTCATTTTGGAATACCACAGACGCTTATTGGGTCTGGGCTCTCAGCCCCGGCCTAAGCGGGCCTTAGTCACGCTTCGCCTCCGTACTTTTGGGAAGCGGGGCGTGACATCAAGAGAAGCTCGCATCTACATCATCATCTGATCAAGCTTCGAGAGAACGTGTCCTAAGTCTACAGTGTGTGAGTTGCGTCTTTCTTAGGGTTATGTTAAAGCCAAAAGTATAAATAACACACACACACAAATGATTTCGAAGTTAAGTATTTCAAATACTTTTAAAATCATTTTCAAAACTATTGAGAGCTTTTGCTAGTCACTTCTCATCTTGGTAGTTAATCTCCATTACACCCAGGAGCTAACTACATGTCTTACTAGCCAAGTTTCAGAAGAAACTCCTCTGGGAGTCGACTACCAAGGAGTAGGAGTCGACTACCAGCTGAGAATTGTTTTTCTCCTGAAACACACTGGGAGTCGACTACCAATCCTAGGGAGTCGACTACCAGCTGTCGAAATTCGACGTTTAACCTGACTTTTGACATCTATCTCATTTATTTCTTCCATGATTTTCGGGGCAAAAGTCAAACGAATTTGAATTTTGAATTCTCAATTTTTACCTATAAATAGAGGACTATTTCTTTGAGAGAAATACACAAGACTTGAAATCAAAATTCTCTTACACGAAAGTTCTAAACGTTCTTAAATTCTCAGCTCTTATTTTCTGTTAGCCAAATCTGTCTTTACATTCTTGATCTTGTATTTCTTTGAGATATTATTTTCTGAAGATAATTTTTTTATTTGGCTATTTGTTTTCAAGATCCATATTATTTACACTCTGATTTTATTTAAAAGGATTTTGAAAAACATTTGATTTAGATCACAAAGACTTTACTCGAATCTTTATGTGATCTAAAATCTTATTCTATCAGCCACAAATACACATAGTTGTCTATTACTATTGGCTATAGAATTTGGGTGTAAATCCAATCTCCACCAAACAATTATGGTGAGTTGGATATCGATTTTATTTTGTGTTTGCCCTTTGTTGTGAGGGTGTCGGAAACCCTAGACAAGTCTAGGAGTTGAGATATTGTAGTGTTGCAATCGGAAATTCTGGTTAAGGCTAGGTGTGTGGGAAAATCCTAACAAGTGAAGTTAGGTGCTTGTATTTGCTAAGGCAGATAGTGGAAAATCTTGTACCAGATTGGTCGGGGACTGGACGTACCCAAGGTTGTGGGGAACCAGGATAAAAATCCTTGTGTTTGCGTTTGCACTCTCTGTGATTGTTTATTTGTTTGTTGAGAATTATTCTTGTAACTCATTTATAATATTTTGCAAAGATCAACTTCTGTATCTGCTTTACTCTTATACTCTTTTGCAATCTTATATATCTTCAATAAGTGTTTCATTAACTGAGATGTGCTTAATTTCCCTCTGGGAGTCGACTACTGTTCATAGGGAGTCGACTACCAGAAGAGTTTTATCTTTGATCTACTTTTTAAGATTAATTAAGTTGGTTAAGAACCAAGCATAGATCACTTTACTTGGTTTCTTAGGCAACATTAGAAGGCGTTGAATTGTGCTAATCTATTAAGAAAGAAAAAGTTTATTTTATACAACAATATTCAGCCCCCCCTTCTAGTGTTGTTTGCTATCCACAGGATCCAACAGTTTGAAGTCAGCGATAGAATGAAGAAGTTCTAACACAGGGCAACCAGACATCTGGAGTACACCACTCAGGCGTCTGGGACACTGTTCAGGCGTCTAATAATCTTTCTTCAGACTGCTGAGAAATATGAGTCTAACCAGACATGGAGCATAAGAAAAATAGGCTCTACTATACATGCGCCTGAAGTATATATTCCAAGCATCTGTACCACTGTAAAGACGCCTGGTCATAGACCATCAGGCGACTGTCCCTATCACTCCATATTTTATACCTTTTTTCTGCATGTTTTCATGACGTTTTGATCGCACATATTGCGTTTTGCACGATTATTCGACAATATTGCGATGCTTTTCACTATTTCTTGTTTTTGTCGTATTTCAGGAAATATGGAGCGATTTAGACCGAAAATGAGATCAAAGGAGTTTCATGCACTTTGGAGTGTCGCCCACGGCTTATTTGAGAACTTATCAACGATGGAGGATGAGCGGAAGAAGAAGGAATTCGATAGGAGCGACGAGAAAGCAAATAGGAGAAGGAATAAGCTCATGAGTACATCACTCGGCCGAGTAAGACTGCTCATTCGGCCGAGTGAAGTATCACACTCGCCCGAGTAGAACGTATAGGCATCGAAGATTTCAGACGTTCACTCGGCCGAGCAAGAATTTCCGTTTGGCCGAGTAAGAAAGTTCACTTACTCGAGTCAGTCACGGAATTCAGACAAAAAAGAGCCGAAGTTACTGGAAAAACTAAGGAAGCTCACTCGGCCGAGCAAGATAGCTACTCGGTCGAATGAAGAAGCCTGCTCGGCCGAGTCACCCCGAGTGACGGACCCTGAAAACCCTGAAGTTACTGTTATTTTACAAGGTTTGTCACTCGGGTGAGTGACAAGGGTCACTCGGCCGAGTGACCCTCTCCGCCTGCTGCTAGGGCTGCGAATTCTGGGCTGTGCAGGGGCAGTTTTTTCACAAATTTTTAGATGATTTTGGCTTGTATTTAAGCCCTGTTTTTACCCTAGTTTTAGGAGAGACTTGAATAAAATTTTAGAGAGTTCTCTTAGGTTTTTGACGGCTATTCTTTAGAGAAATCTCAGCTAGAGATCATTGGCTACTTCATTGGTTTGTTCTTTCTTGTTAAAAACTCAATTTTTATGAATTGTTTCTCTATTGCAATGAATTGTGACATGATTATTATTGTTATTTCTGAGATTTTCCTGATGATTAGTGAGTAGTTCCATCGTTCTAGGGCATATGGATGAACCCTATGGACCCGATCTTTTAAATTGTGATGAATTTATGGATTTGTTGCTAGAATTGATAATGGTTAGGTTATGATTGATATATTACGAGTAGCTAGGAATCCATATCGATTAGGATTTGCAAGAGATTGGATCCCAATTGGTAGGAAGGCCTAGATATTCGATTTAGATCGATAATTTGATTTCTCTAGACTTGGTTTGCAAGAGATTGGACCAAAGCTAGGATTTTTAATTATTGATCTATACTAATATTCGTTTGCAAGAGATTGGACGAATACGAATTATCATAACCTAGATCGTAGCTCGATTTTGCACGAGAGTGGGCTCGAGATGAGATTGGACAATGATGTCGTTCTTCACGCTAGCGGCTTAGGCTAGGGTTTGCACGAGAGTGGGCCTTAACTTAGGTTTGCTATAGACCGGCAATAGCGCGAGAGCATGAGCTTGGTTCTACATTAAGTTGCGACTAGTTCACTTATATTCAAGCTTAGAAACAATGAAATTTATGATTCATAAGGATGAGAGACGGTCCGTAGTAGGGATTTCCTATCTCTAGACGTTTTGTTATATTGATATTTCTTGCTATTGAACAATTGTGACGATACACCAAATCTACTCTTACTCTCTTGATAGCTAGGTAATTAAAGTGAGATACTGTCAATTGTCCTCCCTGTGTACATCCGGCCTGGCGTGTCAGACTTGTACTGGCGTGTAGTTATCCCACTGATCGCGTCCCATAGCCCTGTGTACTGATCGCGTCCCATCCGGCCTGGCGTGTAGTTATCCCATTGATCGTGTCCCTGTGTACAAGTCGTTTTTCGGGTGTACATCCAGACGCGATCAGTCCCATTGGATATGTCTAGAAGATTAGAAAGCTGACATGCCAGGCGTTTGGTGCCCCTACACCAGGTGCATGTCCAGCTCTAAAATGCACACACAATTGTGTTTAGAGCAATAGACCAAATGGGATGGGTTCTACAAGATTTCTAATGAACCCTAAGATGGATATGATGCAAATGTGAGTGTATATGAATCTATTCAAGGCTACAAATATTCTAAGTAAAAGAAGCAAAATTAGAACAATAAAATGAAAATATTCTTGAATCTTCAAGTCTTCATGCAATGCTTTGCTCCATAGCCTTGAACCATCATCCACCATCATCCCAACACCTATTATTTTGTCTCCTCATCGAGATAATTCAATTGTTTATATGAGACTAAAATAAATGAGATGATTAGCACACAACATAATGTTGATCATCATCAAAACAACATTGGTCATGAACCTATGAACCAACAATTTTCAGAGCTTTTTAGGTGTACTCGTTTGATTATCTTCTACAACCTTTAGTTATTCTCTTTGTTTTCTTTGGATTTTTATTCTAGCTTGCAATAGAATTAATTTTTCTCTATTCTCTTTTCATTGTGGGTTGTGTGGTTGATTATTCCTATTCATTTACATTGCTATAATGTCTCAATCTATAGTTTTGATCACGTTTTCTTCCATGGATCGTGAGTAGTCGACTATCTAGGGCCATGGGTTGAACCCATTGGATTTGGCCATGGATTGATGAATATTAATTAATTTTTGAATAATTAGAGATTAGGGGTATGCTAAGATGATTATTATCAATGCACATTGATCTCTCCCTTGTAGATAAATAGATTAGTCGATGGCGGGAGCTGTGGCTAATCTAGGGTTTTCAATCCCTACAATGATCCATACTATACATGCGACTGACGGGAGTCAGTCATGGATTAGAGCCCTCCTAGCATAGATGTGAATCCTAATCCACGAAAGTGGCGAGGAGAAAGATCGAGGTTATTTGCCGGATGTAATGCATTTATCGCATATCGATGCACCAATGGGAGTTGGTTTCGATATGGGATAGGTAGTCCTATCATGGCATCATGAGAGCGGGGGGAGGGGGTATGGATAACATAAGAAAATATCCTATCATTGCATCACAGAAGTGGGGGATAAGAGAATGCCCTTAGGTTAGAAAACCCCTCCTTAGTCCCATGAATTCAATAATTGACAATCCAATTCAATCCTAACTGTAATCCAATGATGGAGATGCCTAGGTCCTAGAGCTTTTCCACATTGATATTTCTCATTAGCAGTCATACTCTTTAGCCACCTATCGATCGCATAGCGAATAACATTGAAAGAAAACCAGTACTCGACAGCAGCCTCCCAGTGGACGACCCGTATATCGCTACAACTATACCGTGTGCTTGCGGTATATATTTGAGGATAATAGTCAACGCTGTGAAGGAGGCCACCAGGGAGCTGGAGGTCTGGCTGATGTCGATGGAGACCAGGATCGCCAAACTATCTTCTAATGAAGAGAAGCTCGAGATGGCACTGACTGAGGAACAAGTCTCCAGATCGATTGCCAAGGATTGTGCTTAGGCCGAAGAAAATCTCCGCAAGGGTGTTGAGGAGAAACTGGTGGCATCGGAGGGAAGGGAGCTGATCTCCAAGACCGGCTATGTCACACCCTGCTTCCCAAGTATAGAAGGCGAGACGTGAAGAGGTCCGCTCAGACTTGGAGCTATGAAGCTGCAGTCTGATAAGCGTCTGTGTATGATACCAATAGCAGATTCTTGCAATGCGACGAAAAAACAATAATAAAAGAAAAGCAGACATCCACGGATTTTATTCCAAACATATCATAGTTATAGTCATAAAAAGGAGTACAGAGTCTGAAAGTAAAAAGGCCTAAGCATGGTCAAAGATAAAACAGAGAGTGATAGGTACTACGCACCGACAACCTAATAGCAAATCTAAGAAAACAGCAACAACTAAGATAAGTCTCTAGGCGAGACTAGGACTGGTCATAGGTGTCCTTCCACTCTGCCTCTGCAGGAATCTCAAACTCGACGTCTGCGTACTGATCGTCCTCTGCAACTAACTCTGACTCTAAACCTGACATGTGACACTCAAAGAGAAGAGGGCACATGTCAGCAAAAGTCTCCAAAAGCAAACGGAGGACTTTTGTGCAAGGAACATATAAAAGTAAATGCAATTATCAGTTTTAACATGCTGATATGGCATGATATTCAAAGAATGCAATAATTGAAATGACATGATGGTAACAAAGCATGCACGTCGTAGGAAAAACTACAAAACACTATTTCACGAATTCACGAACACTAATTTATCTCTTCGTTTACAGGGTTTCTGCCTTTTGGCTGAAGTGGATGTACGTGCACACTTCTACGCTCAAGTGATCGTTTAACCCTACCCCTCTACATATATCGAGCTTTGGTTTTTTTACCAACAACGATGTGCTCGCTTATGGATCACGAGCCAGGAAGTGTTATTGGTTTGACATAAGGTTGTGCCCGTAATGCAGGTGCCTAGCCTCAATAGGATGTATGGGTCAGGACCCTACTCGCCGCAGCTTACAGTTTATTGTAACGTGTGCTACACAATCATGATAGAGCAAGATGATGCATGAAATGACATGGCAAGATGCATGAACATGGCAATAAGCATTTTAAAGTGCGTACAGTTAATTTGAAAGTAAACGTGACACACGGCATGGAATGATAGCATAGCAAGGGTGTCGGATCTAGCTTTGTTGTCAAGTTATATCTAGTAAGGGCATCTAGACGACTATCATTTCATCGCCTAGTCTCTTTTACGCTATTTCACAAATTGACCTAAACATGGCCTAAACAAATACTTGCAAGTTTCACTTGCCTGAAAACAATTACGCTGCAATCTCCGTTCAATAAGTCCAAGATCTACCTATGGGCTCAGTCCAATCCAACCTACAGTCCCAATTATTAAATCTTGATTAGTGAGTTATTCAAAGCAGTAAAGTTACAATTTTTAGTCTTGATTAGCATGCGATGTGGGGGTTCCTACGGTTCGAGATTACCCTTAGCATGACGCAAGAGTTACACTAACGTCGGGTAGTGACATCATGGGTTGAATTAATAGAAGCTAGCAATGATCTAACTGTACGGCAGCGATCACGAGCAACGATCTAACAGCAGCGAATGGCGATCAGCCGGGTAGCGGCAATATCACCGAACAGCTACGGAGGGAGAAGGACAACCATACGGCTTCGGGAAGTCGCTGCCAGCGGCACGGGAAGGCACTAGAGGCGGCGGCCTGGGGTCTCGCGGATACGGGTTGTGCGCGGTTAAAAGCTGGTAGCCTAGAGTTGCGCGCATAAGAGGGCGGCGCAGCTAGTGGCTGGTGGCCAGGTGAGGGTCTGCGCAGCCTTGGGGGACGCCGGAGGGGCGGCCGGCAGCAGGGTGAGTGGCCGGCGGCAGCCTGGGGCTGGCTGGCCGCAGGTTTGAGGTGTGAGGGCTGCTGTTATATGGTAGATGAGAGGGTTTGTGTGGGGTTTTTGGAGGAGGAGGAATAGGTTGTCGAGGGGGAGGAGGTTGGCCGGAGTAGGGGATGCCGGGGGAGGTCTTGGAAGGCACGGCTAAGGGTATATGGCGGATGTGCGTGGGTTTTCATTGAGGAGAAGAAAACCTAGCTAGGTTTCGGTTTAAAGAGAGGATATATGTAACGGCCGCTTTCCGACCGTTCGTATTTTCAGCACGTACGACTCTTTTCATGTGCGTATTTATTTTTGCCTCTTCTTGGATCCGGACTATACTATGTGATATGTCGTTGTGACTGTTTGAAAGAGTAGTTATTTGTGGGATTTTTAGTGAACGTAATTTCCCGGGCCGTTAACCCACAAATCAGGTTTGATTGCAGGGTCGTCGTAGCTTTAGACTTAATCACCAGATCTTTTATTTTTCTGTTCATTTTTCGTGGACCAAACGTGCGATTGACCATCGTATCCCCGAGACTCTCTTTGTCACGGTCATCCCGATATTTTTTCGTAATTTTTTGACACTACTAGCCCACCCAAATCGCTAATCAAAACCCAAGCCCATTAAGCCCAAATCAATTTCGAAATTCTGTTGCTAATCAAATCTTGGGAGATTAGTACGTATCATGTAAATAATTCAGTCACTACCCTCACTCACCCTCTCTCATAGTCACCCCTAAACTATACCCCACTTAAAACACTAAATAGTAAAGTATCTCCTCATAACAACCCACCAGGCCGAATATAGCTCTCCACGCAAAACTGTAACGACTGGTTTTCATATATCTGGATTAATTATATTATATATATATGTTTTGGTGGATTTTCTCCTCATGTGTGGTTTTCGTCTCCGTAGCTTTCATTTTCGATCGTTTCGTCGTGATTTTCTAGCTTCTTCCTTGGAATCGTCGATTTTAGAGTAAGTCATTCGTGACGGGCTTCATATCGGTCATATCTTATTGTTAGATCAAGTCTAGGAGTCTTAGGAATCGATCCCGGAGCTTTGCGCTCCATTTCGGAACTTTCTGCGCACGTTAGCCGGTATAAGAAGGGGAACCGACCGACTAGATGACGATTTAGTCGGTCGGCAAACCTTCATGGACCGACTAGTGGGCTTTGTTAATTACTCAGGAGTTACTGTTTATCGTTAGTCGGTCTAAGAATATTTGTCGACCAACTAGGTTGCAAACTAGTCGGTCAGCAATCGTTCTTTAACCGATTAGCTCTATGATCATTTTGATACCAAGTACTATTCATTCTTAGTCGGTCAAAGAACGTTCGTCAACCGACTAGATGAGAAACTAGTCGGTCAGTAGTTGTTCTTTGACCGACTAAATCTAAATCCTATTTTTGTATAGGAGTTACTGTTTACACTTAGTCGGTCTGCGTTGGTCAACCGACCGACTAGTTCCCAAACTAGTCGGTCAGGGGTTGCTCTTTGACAGACTAATCAGTGTCAAACCCCTAATTTCTAGGCAGCCACCAGCACTTCCTATTTAAACCCTCCAAACGTTTTTCTTTTCTTCTTTCATTTCTCCTGAGCCTCTTCCTTCCCCAAAATCCCATTTCTCTATATTTCTCCATCCATTCCAGATCTGAACCCTAGTTCTCCGGATCGTTTCTTCCTTCGCCTTGCTTGCTCGGTATCGTTCTTCCGCTTCCTAAGGTAGTGATCGATCCTTTAATGTTCTCATAACCCGATTTGTGATTTTTGTGAAACCCTAATAAAACTAGGTTGGATGTTGTTCTAATATTGTTTTGCCATGGCAGCGATCTCATCTCCGTAGTTAGCATTTGTGTGACGGCCTCGTTGATCGTCATCCTCGGTGCTAGGCAAGTGAAACTTGCCACTTAGGGTTTTGGGCCATGTCTTAGGCCATTTGCTTGTTGTAGGCGTAAAAGAGACTAGGCAACGAAATGATACTCGCCTAGGCGCAATTTCAGGAACTAGCTTGACAACGAAGCTAGATCCGTCATTTATCATGTTGCATAACTACCATGTCATGTTTAATTTTAATTAACGGTACGCGAATTAAGTGTCATCCATGCTATCCATGTTGAATGTCGCATTCGTAGCACACGCTACAATACTTGTGTTTCCTGGCTCGTGTTCCAGAAGCGGGCTATGTGAGTTGGTTGATAGCCAATGCCCGATCTACTTGTTTCCGGCTAGGCACCTGCGTTGCAGGCATAACCCTATGCCATACGTGTTAAATACAAATCTGGCTCGTGGTCCAGAAAACGAGTTGAACACAGCCTGCGGGAAATAGGGCACTCCCCTGGGTGTGAGTGATCCCTTGTACTTGAACACAGCCTGCGGGCAATAGGGCACTCACCTGTGTGTGAGTGATCCCTTGTACTTGAACACAGCCTGCGGGCAATAGGGCACTCACCTGGGTGTGAGTGATCCCTTGTACTTGAATCCAGCATGCGGGCAATAGGGCACTCACACGTGTGTGGGTGATCCCTTGTACTTGTTACTTGACAATACATGTCACACCTACCACCTGTTACTTGCTACTTGTACTTCACTTGTTACTTCCATACGATACTTGCCATGCCATGCAACATACTATAACTGCTAGGTTGTTAGTTTACCTTACTTTCAGTTTCCTTGCCCAAGTCTTTTAGACTTGCTGACATGTGCCCCTTTACTCTTTTGGGTGACACATGTTAGATCCTGAGCCAGAGTTCGTTGGTGTGGACGAGGTGTCTGCGGACGCCGAGCCCGAGCCTATGTTTGACGAGGACTTCGTGGACACGGGCGATCAGTCGTAGAGACTGTTTGTGTTGTTGTTTAGACTGTTTTTTTGTCGGTGCGCAGCACCTATACTCTGTTTATGTTTGTCTTTGCTTGGCCTTGTTCTGGGCCTTTAGACTCTTTCTTTTAGCCTGGTGGCTTTTCTGGATGCTGAACTTAATTTTAATGTTGGACAATGCTGAGATTTGGGATTTTATTTCTGTCTCTCTTGTGTTATTATTGTTGTTCCGTTTGTGGTTACAGGGACCTGCTTATGTTAGATTGACGCTTATCGGGTTTGGGGCTTCACATCTCCACTCCCGTGCGGACCTTTTCACGTCTCGCCTCTATTTTTGGGAAGCGGGGCGTGACAGGTTTTGTTGGTGGCCCATGCAGGTCCTTTTCTGTAACTGTGAATATCGGAATAACGATATAATATTATACTGTCCAATAAACTAAGTTCGACGTCCGAGTCATAAGCTATGAGTCTAATTCTTTCGTTTTCTGTGTCACTAGATGGCAGGAAGGCGATTCACCCGTGGTGGAGGTAGTGGTGCGCCCCCTCATGACGTGGAGCCTTAGAGGGAGCCCACCAATGTGGAGATGATGCGGATGATGCTTCAGATGATGCAGGTGCAGCAGGGCGTGCTCCTGCAAGTCCAGAATGCTCCACTTGCTCGAGCTGGTCGGGCAATCCAGGATGCCCCTCGCTCCGAGCCGGGAGCGAAGCAATTTCGGGAGCTGGCTCCTGCTTATTTTGATGGGTCTGAGGGTCCTCTAGCTACCGATGAGTGGATTCGGAACATAGAGGATAATTTGAAGATGGCTAATATCACCCCGGCTGGATGGGTTGATTTGGTGAAGAGGCAACTCAAGGATAATGCTCGGAACTGGTGGGATGTAGAAGAGAAGATGCTGGTGGAGCTGATAGCTTGGGATAACTTTAAGTCCAGGTTTGATGAGGAGTTCTTTCAGAAGACTGCTCGGAAGGAGATGCTGCAGCGCTTTATTGATCTGAAGCAAGGGAGCTTGACGGTGGACCTGTACCACCAAGAGTTCACTAGGCTGAGTCGGTTCGCACCGAAGATGGTGCAAGATGCTGATGATAGGGCTCAGAGGTTCCTGCAGGGACTTGCTTTGGAGCTTCAGAGTTTTGTGTCTTCCTCTGATCTGGACTCTTATCAGAAGATTCTGGTCGATGCGAGGAGGCAGGAGCTGAACCTGAGTCAGAGGAGAGGACATGTTTCTGGTGCTGGGAAGAGGCCTATGGAGCAGGCCAGAGCGGTGGTTAGGCCTGGTTTCAAGCCTAATCAACCAGCTCAGTTCAAGAGGCCAGGAGGGCCTATTCAGAAGACTTGCCATTTCTGCGGCAGGATCGGGCATATCAAGGATCAATGTAGGAGATTCCTGGGCCAGTGTGTTGTCTGTGGAGATCATACCCATACCATGAAGGATTGTCCGAGGTCGAAGCAGCCTTGGAGGGCACCTGTTGCAGCACATCCATTGCAGCAGAGAGTGTCTGTTCCTGCTGGACGTGGAGCAGCTCTTGTTCCACAGAGGCAGGCTTTTCAGCAGGCTTTTCCGCCGAGGAGGCAGGCTTTTCCGCCGAGGAGGCAGGCTTTTCTGATGACCGCTGTGGAGAGCGAGGCAGTGGATTAGGTTATCGCAGGTAATCCTCATTTTAGCTGTTCCTTTCTTACTTGGCTTTGTTTGTTAGATTATATTGTTTGCTTGAACATGATTGTTTGTTAGACTAGGGTTTGATTGTTAAATTGCTTGTTAGGTGTGATTTTGGTGTGCACATTTCCTGCACGAGTCCTCTTTGACTCAGGTGCATCGATGTGCATTTTGGCGCGACGCTTCGTGGAGAAGCATTACTTGTCGACGTCCCCTCTTTCCAAGGGTTGGAATATCGTTACAGGGAATGGCGTGGTCTCGGTGCATCGTGGTTGCAATTCTTGCTCGTTGGTGATTTGTGGACATGAGCTTTACGCTGATTTCATTGTCCACGACATCATCAACTATGATGCAGTTCTTGGGATGGACTGGCTTGCGAGCTTCTATGCTACGATCGACTGTCAGAGAAAGAAGGTGGTGTTCGAGATTCCCGGACATCCAGTATTTGAGTTCAGCTGTGGTAGCAGTTCGCTTGGTCCTGTCAGATTTCGGGCCAGACCGGTGGAGATTGTGGCAATGCAGATGGAGCTGGAGAGGCCAGCTGTGGTGCGAGATTTTGATGACGTCTTCCCCGAGGATATGTCTGGTCTGCCACCTGATCGAGCTCTGGAATTTTCTATTGATCTTATTCCGGGAGCGCAGCCGATTTCGAAGGCGCCCTATCGTATGTGTAACGGTACGTTTTCGTTGTACTTCGTTCGTGCACGTGCTTTTGGCCGTGCACGTGTTTATTTTAGACGTTGTTTGATTTTGAATACTTTTGTGTGATATGCCGTTGCGAATGTCTCTGAGAGTATTAAATAGTGGCACTATCTTAGAACGACGTTTCTCAAGTCGTTTTCCCACAATTTAAACTTACTCGATGAGACGTGACGATTTTCACTTTTGACGGGAGACGTTTCTATTTTTCGTCTCATCGTCCGACGTCGAATTTGAGATCCGTCTTCTTAGTTAGCTCACATTCGTCGCCACGATCACCACGATATTTATTTTATAATTTTTGGAGTTTATTTGACCACTTTTATAATTTTTACAAGTTTTATATTATTTTTAATAATTAATTTATAAATTATTTTCGGCCAAATAAAATTTATTTGAGTTTTAAACGTTTTAAAGAATTTTTGAGCCAATTTCCAGCTCATTTGGACCAGGTCAAACCCTTGGATGAGATGGAGTAATTGAATTTCAAATTTTAAATCTTTTTGAACTTCTAATCCTATTAGATTTAGCCCTAGACCAAGTCAACCCATCTATACTATATAAGCAACCCCTAGCAAGACCTATTTTCCAAAGAAATTAGCCCTAGCCTCTTCCAAACTTGAAATTGGACGTTGCGACGAATCGTCGCAACGTTGCGACGTTCAGCCCCCCGCACGACCGAGAAAACCCACCGCATCCGCCCGCTCCGACCGATAGCCGCCCCCGCATCCTCGCCGTCCGCACGCTGCAGCAGCCGCCCACGCCCGTTCCCCCCCCCCCCCCCCCCGCTTGGCCGAGAGAGGCCCTCGGTCTGACCGAGGCCCCGCTCCGCACAAGCGCTCCGCATCGACCCGCCCCGTCGCCCCGCTCCGCTCCGTGTCTGACTGGTCGCCCCGCCCGCTGTGACTGAGCGCCCAAGCGCTGCACATTGCAACGCTGCCCCGCCTCGCATCCCAAGCGCACGACCGAAGCCCCCGACCGGTCTGACCGAAGGAAACGCCCGCCCCCGCTGCTGCGACCGACCCAAAGCGTCGCACAGCGCCGTTCCTAGTGTCTGACCGAGAGATTTCCCCGCACCGAGGCTGTACGACCGAGAGCCACTCATCGTAACCCCACATCCGTCACACCACTTGCCCCCGTGGGCCCCCCAAGTTCTCCAGAGGTATTGTGGGTTCCCCAAAGGTCCCTAGGACTACTGTGGGCCCCGCCTAGGTGCGTTCTCTTCGACGACTTGCCGCGTACGACGTCGTCGCACGTCGTAGCCCGTCGTCGCACGTGCGAGCTTTGGAATCTGGAATCGTCGCCCGGGTTGATTGCTCTGAAATTTCCAGCGAGGAATCTAATTGGAATCTGGACTTGGAGCGCGATCTTTTATTCCAACCCCCGGCGTCGCTACCCGACGCCGGTGTAGCTTTCGCGTCGTGTTGAGGTAACGTTTTGCACCCCTAGGACCCCCAACCCAATTGCATGCTAATCAAGACTAAAAATCAGTATTTTAAATTATTTTAAATGTTTTAGAAATCACTAATCAAGATTAATAAAACGGATGTAGGCCGGTGGACTTGTGCACGTAGGAATCGTGACTTTGGACTCGTTGGACGGTGTTTTCTTGACGTGGTAGTTGCAGGCAAGTGAAACTTGCCAACTCTTGTGTAGGGCCATGTTTTTAGGCCACTTCCTTGCTTTTAGAGTAAAAGAGACTAGTCAGTGAAATGATAGCTGGCTAGACGCCTACTTGATCTAGTTTGACAACGAAACTAGATCCGTCACCTAAATGATGTAGCTTGACAACGAAGCTAGATCCAACCCTTAAACTTGTCATTCATGCATGCTAAACTGTCACGTTTACTTTTCTTACTTGTACGCTTTACTACTTGCCATGCCATGTCATCCATGCATTGAATGTTGCATCGTAGCACACGCTACAATACTTGTCCTCGTACTACTTGTCCGGCTAGGTGCACCCCTACGCCATACTTGTTTACACACTTCCTGGCTCGTGGTCCAGAAGCGGGCCTCATGTGTTGGCCAGAAACCAATGCCCGATACACGTGGAGGGGTAGGGATAAACGGTTACTTGAGCTTAGGAGTTGGCCCGCGCAGCCACTCTAGCCAAAAGACGGAGTCTCTGTGCACGAGGTGCTTACTTTTCTTGTCGTGTTCTTGTCTTGTGAATGTCATGCCATGCTCGTACTTTACTTTACTTTACTTTACTTTACCTGTTGCACTCATTACTCAAACTGCCATATCATTGCATCATGCTAGAACTGCTAGGTTGCTTTACCTTTCCCACTTCTAGTTTCCTTGCACAAGTCTTCCAGACTTGCTGACATGTGCCCCTTTCTCTTTTGGGTGTCACATGTTAGACCCTGAGCCAGAGACAGTTGCTGAGGACGAGGTGTTTGCTGACGCTGAGCCCGAGCCTACGTTCGTTGAGGAGTTCGAGGACACCGGAGACCAGTCTTAGAGACTGATTTTACTTGTTTTTGCTTTATGTTGCTGTTAGATGTCGGTGCTTGCACCTTTTCTTTGTTTTCGTACTTTGTACTTTTGTTGGCCATGCTGGGCCTCTTTTAGACTCTTTTATTTTAGCCTGGTGGATTTTTCTGCGATGTTGAGATTTATTATGGATATTCTGAGATGTACTTTTGTCTCTTTTCGTTATTATTATCTTTGTTTCGTTTCACGTTGCAAGGACCTGCAGTTTGAAGTGATTGACGCTTATCGGACTTGCGGCTTTGTAGCTTCAAGTCTGAGCGGACCTTCTCACGCTTCGCCTCCACGTTTTTGGGAAGCGGGGCGTGACAGTATGGCACCCGCTGAGTTGGAGGAATTGCGGAAGCAGCTGGATGAGCTTTTGCAGAAGGGTTATATCAATCCTAGTGTGTCTCCATGGGGAGCACCGGTGCTGCTGGTGAAGAAGAAGGATGGTTCGCATCGCATGTGCGTGGACTATCGGGAGTTGAATGCAGTGACCATCAAGAATAAATACCCGTTGCCTCGCATCGATGATATTTTTGATCAACTTGGAGGTTCGAGGGTGTTTTCGAAGTTGGATCTGAGGAGTGGTTATCATCAACTGAAGGTGAAGAAGGGAGATGTTCCGAAGACAGCGTTCAGGACGAATTATGGACACTATGAGTTTGTGGTTATGCCTTTCGGTGTAACCAATGCACCCGCAGTTTTCATGAATCTGATGAACCTGATTTTCTACGACTTTTTAGATAAGTTTGTCGTTATCTTTATTGACGACATTCTGATCTATTCAAAGTTGGAGGAAGAGCATGCCTCGCACTTGAGGACAGTGTTGGAGATTTTGAGGAAGCATCGGTTGTATGCTAAGTTTTCGAAGTGCGAGTTTTGGCTAGACAGAGTTGCTTTTCTCGGGCATGTGGTGACTGGAGATGGTATTTAAGTGGATCCCGAGAAGATCAGGGCCATCAGAGAGTGGCCTGTTCCGCAGTCAGCTTCTGAGATCCGGAGTTTCCTTGGACTGGCTGGTTATTATCGGTGCTTCATTAAGGACTTTTCCCGTATTACTGAGCCGATGACCAGATTGACGCGGAAAGATGTACCTTTTGTTTGGTAAGGTGATTGTGAGAATGCTTTTAGTGTTCTGAGGGAGAGATTGACGACTGCCCCTATTCTTGTTGTGCCTGATCGCAGTGGAGGATTCGAGATCTTTTGCGATGCTTCTGGCAAAGGTCTTGGTTGTGTGTTGCATCAGCACGGGCATGTTGTGGCGTATGCTTCTCGTCAGCTCAAGGTTCATGAGAAGAATTACCCGACGCATGATTTGGAGTTGGCTGCTGTTGTTTTTGCTCTTAAGATTTGGAGGCACTTCTTGCTGAGTGAGAAAGTGAAGATCTTCACCGATCACAAAAGCTTGAAGTATATTTTCACTCAGAAGGAGCTCAACATGCGACAACGTCGATGGTTGGAGCTCATGGCGGATTATGAGATTGATTTGCAGTATGACCCTGGCAAGGTGAATGTGGTTCCTGATGCGCTGAGTAGGCTTCCAGCGGTGATGATTTTGACCTCGCAGTGGAGATTGCAGCAGGATTTTTGCGAGTCTGATGTGGAGATTGTTTTTCCTGGAGAGGCTTCTTCGTTGATGTGTATGCAGATACAGTCGATGATCGTGGATCGGGTCAAGGCTGGCCAGGCTGAGGATCCAAAGCTGGTGAAGATTCGGGAGCAGGTGGAAGCCGGTCTGCGGACTGACTTTTTGATTCATGAGGATGGCTCGCTGAGGTTTGGAGCCAGGTTCTGTGTGCCAGCTGGGGATATTAGAGAGGAGTTTATGGTGGAGGCACATAGTTCGTCGTATTCTGTGCATCCTGGTGGGACCAAGATGTACAAGGATCTTCGTCTGAACTATTGGTGGCATGGCATGAAGAGGAGTGTGGCTCGGAGTGTAGCCAAGTGCTTGGTTTACCAGCAAGTGAAGGCAGAGCATCAGCGTACGGCAGGGTTGCTACAACCGCTTCCGATTCCGGAGTGGAAATGGCAACACATCACTATGGATTTCATGACTGGACTACCTCGGAGTCCGAAGCAGAATGACACGATTTGGGTGATCGTAGATCAATTGACCAAATCCGTGCACTTTATTCCGTTCCGAGTGGGGCAGTCCACTGAGGCGCTAGCGAGGAGATATATGGAGGTAAATTCTTTTGCTCTCCGTTTTATTTCCTTTTCCTAGTTTAGATAGTGATGTAACGTGAATCGTGTAGGAGGTCATACGACTTCACGGAGTCCCTGTGAGTATCATGTCGGACAGAGACACGAGGTTCACATCTCAGTTCTGGCAGAGTTTGCAGAAGAGTTTGGGTACGCGTCTGAGTTTCAGCACGGCGTACCATCCGCAGACGGATGGCCAGTCCGAGAGGACGATTCAGATCTTGGAGGACATGCTAAGGGCGTGCATGTTGGATTTCAAGGGTTCGTGGGAGGACCATCTACATCTGGTAGAGTTTTCCTACAACAACAGCTTTCAGGCGAGTATTGGCATGGCGCCTTTTGCCGCGTTGTATGGGAGGAAATGTCGATCGCCATTGAGTTGGGATGACGTTGGTGATCGGGAGCTGTTGGGACCTGAGATGATCATGGAGGCTGTGGATGTTGTCAGGAACATTCGGGAGAGGTTGAGGATTGCTCAGGACCGTTTTAAGCATTGGGCGGATGCTAAACGCCGTCCTTTGGAGTTTCAGCCGGGCGACCATGTGTTCTTGAAGATTTCCCCGAATCGTGGTGTGATTCGCTTTGGGAAGCGAGGGAAGTTGAGCCCGCGATACATTGGACCGTTTGACATTCTGGAGAGAGTTGGCGAGGTAGCCTACCTCTTGGCCTTGTCGCCGTCTTTGGAGGGGGTTCACAATGTTTTCCATGTGTCGCAGCTTCGTCGATACATTAGCGATCCGTCTCATGCTGTGGACTTCTCGGAGATTACCGTTCGCCCTGATATGACGTATGACCAGCAGCCAGTGCAGATTTTGGACAGGCGTCAGAAGTCACTTCGGAACAAGGTTGTCAATCTTGTGAGGGTGATGTGGCGACATGGCTTGCCAGGAGAGTCTACTTGGGAGAATGAGGATTAGATGCGAGAGCATTTCCCACTTTTGTTCCCGGACACGTGAGTGTTGGGAAATTCCGAGGACGGAATTTTTCTTAAGTTGGGGAGGATGTAACGACTGGTTTTCATGTATCTGGATTAATTATATTATATATATATGTTTTGGTGGATTTTCTCCTCATGTGTGGTTTTCGTCTTCGTAACTTTCATTTTCGATCGTTTCGTCGTGATTTTCTAGCTTCTTCCTTGGAATCGTCGATTTTGGAGTAAGTCATTCGTGACAGGCTTCATATCGGTCATATCTTATTGTTAGATCAAGCCTAGGAGTCTTAGGAATCGATCCCGGAGCTTTGCGCTCCATTTCGGAACTTTCTGTGCACGTTAGCTGGTATAAGAAGGGGAACCGACCGACTAGATGACGATTTAGTCGGTCGGCAAACCTTCATGGACCGACTAGTTGGCTTTGTTAATTACTCAGGAGTTACTGTTTATCGTTAGTCAGTCTAACAACATTTGTCGACCGACTAGGTTGCAAACTAGTCGGTCAGAAATCGTTCTTTAACCGACTAGCTCTATGATCATTTTGATACCAAGTACTATTCATTCTTAGTCGGTCTAAGAACGTTCGTCGACCGACTAGATGAGAAACTAGTCGGTCAGTAGTTGTTCTTTGACCGACTAAATCTAAATCCTATTTTTGTACAGGAGTTACTGTTTACACTTAGTCGGTCTGCGTTGGTCAACCGACCGACTAGTTCCCAAACTAGTCGGTCAGGGGTTGCTCTTTGACCGACTAATCAGTGTCGAAACCCTAATTTCTGGGCAGCCGGCAGCACTTCCTATTTAAACCCTCCAAACATTTTTATTTACTTCTTTCATTTCTCCTGAGCCTCTTCCTTCCCCAAATCATCATCCATCTAACCCTAGCCCTCCTCCTTCATCAAGAGCTCCTCTCCCTCTCCATTTTGGCCGGCCACCACCTCTAGGTCGCCGGAAAACCCCCAAAAATCCCCAAAAATCCCCAAAATCCCATTTCTCCAGATTTCTCCATCCATTCCAGATCTGAACCCTAGTTCTCCGGATCGTTTCTTCCTTCGCCGTGCTTGCTCGGTATCGTTATTCCGCTTCCTAAGGTAGTGATCGATCCTTTAATGTTCTCATAACCCGATTTGTGATTTTTGTGAAACCCTAATAAAACTAGGTTGGATGTTGTTCTAATATTGTTTTGTCATGGCAGCGATCTCATCTCCGTAGTTAGCATTTGTGTGACGGCCTCGTTGATCGTCATCCTCGGTGCTAGGCAAGTGAAACTTGCCACTTAGGTTTTTGGGCCATGTCTTAGGCCATTTGCTTGTTGTAGGCGTAAAAGAGACTAGGCGACGAAATGATACTCGCCTAGGCGCAATTTCAGGAACTAGCTTGACAACGAAGCTAGATCCGTCATTTATCATGTTGCATAACTACCATGTCATGTTTAATTTTAATTAACGGTACGCGAATTAATTGTCATCCATGCTATCCATGTTGAATGTCGCATTCGTAGCACACGCTACAATACTTGTGTTTCCTGGCTCGTGTTCCAGAAGCGGGCTACGTGAGTTGGTTGATAGCCGATGCCCGATCTACTTGTTTCCGGCTAGGCACCTGCGTTGCAGGCATAACCCTATGCCATACGTGTTAAATACAAATCTGGCTCGTGGTCCAGAAAACGAGTTGAACACAGCCTGCGGGCAATATGGCACTCCCCTGGGTGTGAGTGATCCCTTGTACTTGAACACAGCCTGCGGGCAATAGGGCACTCACCTGTGTGTGAGTGATCCCTTGTACTTGAACACAGCCTGCGGGCAATAGGGCACTCACCTGGGTGTGAGTGATCCCTTGTACTTGAATCCAGCCTACGGGCAATAGGGCACTCACATGTGTGTGGGTGATCCCGTGTACTTGTTACTTGACAATACATGTTACACCTACCACCTGTTACTTGCTACTTGTACTTCACTTGTTACTTCCATACGATACTTGCCATGCCATGCAACATACTATAACTGCTAGGTTGTTAGTTTACCTTACTTTCAGTTTCCTTGCCCAAGTCTTTTAGACTTGCTGACATGTGCCCCTTTACTCTTTTGGGTGACACATGTTAGATCCTGAGCCAGAGTTCGTTGGTGTGGACGAGGTGTCTGCGGACGCCGAGCCCGAGCCTGTGTTTGACGAGGACTTCGTGGACACGGGCGATCAGTCGTAGAGACTGTTTGTGTTGTTGTTTAGACTGTTTTTTTGTCGGTGCGCAGCACCTATACTCTGTTTATGTTTGTCTTTGTTTGGCCTTGTTCTGGGCCTTTAGACTCTTTCTTTTAGCCTGGTGGCTTTTCTGGATGCTGAACTTAATTTTAATGTTGGACAATGCTGAGATTTGGGATTTTATTTCTGTCTCTCTTGTGTTATTATTTTTGTTCCGTTTGTGGTTACAAGGACCTGCTTATGTTAGATTGACGCTTATCAGGTTTGTGGCTTCACAGCTCCACTCCCGTGCGGACCTTTTCACGTCTCACCTCTATTTTTGGGAAGCGGGGCGTGACAAAAACCCACGCTCAAAGCCATAGCCGCCGACTTTGCTCCTCCCTCTGAGCTCCGGCGACCACCACCTGACCCCCCTGGCCGCCGGCCATCTCTCCTCCTCCATTCGCTCTCCTCTCTCCTCTCCTTTCTCTCTCTAAACAGCCCCAAGGCCGCAGTTTTCACAGATCTGGGCGCCACCGGAGCCTTCCGGCCATCCCCAGCCGCCGTTGGCACCTCCACTCAACTCCCCTTTGAACCCCCTATTATCTCCAACTCCCCTTACCCTCTTCCCTCATCTCTACCTCCTCGAAACATCTCTCGAACTCGCCTCAAGGGCAGTTTTGACATTTCTGTGCCATCACCAGGAAAACCCGTCGTCCGGCCACCTCCGGCCACCGCCGATGACCACTCTACCACCATTTGACTCTTATCGAACCCCCCTACCAACTGCATTCCTCCTTGCTGACTTCTCTCATCTCGATCTCTTCGAAAACCCGTCGAAACAAGCCCTATTGGCTGTTTTTGACAGATCTGTGCGCTGATCTTCAACGCCGGCGCACGACCACCTCTGACCACTTTCGATGACCACTCCACCACAGTTGGCTTTCTCTTGAAGTCCTTTAGCTACTGCAATTTTCCTTTGACACTGTTCATCACTGGTTTTCCGCTGAGATGCGCGACAACGACAGTTGCACGAATCTGTCCTCTTCGACTTCTCACGGCCACCCACCATTGTACGCTCACGCCGTCAGACACCCACTGGGCCGGTTAACTCCCACTGATCCTACTTGATCACCAACAGCCCCCTTGGACCCTCAGAGTTCACGTGCATCGCCGTACCCATGTGTTTTTACCTGACGTCACCGCCGTCGTGAAGATCTGTTGCACTACCCGCAACGGGAGAAGGATCACCGCTTGCTTGCTGTTTTTGTGCCACCACCTCACTGTCCAGAGGTGCCTCGCTGCACTACCCATGACCGAGGAGTTGCAAACAATGCCGACGCATCGCCGTTCAGACCCGACATCCGCTTTTTTAAACGACGGCAAAAGGTTAGTCCCCTAACGTGTAGTAAGAACCCACACGTAGAAAATGTAAAACCTAATCTAAAATTCGTCAACATAAACTAAAGTTAATTTCTACACCATTAAAACGTTGTCCACCGCAGAAAATCGACGAACGAACTGAATTTCTGTACACATAGGGTAGACGTCGACCAAGACTGAACGAATCATCAAAAGACGTGACTTTTTGACTGTTATGGTAGTCCCGCTAAATTTAGAAACAAAACGTAATAGGATTGATGAAAAACGTGATCTGACACCGTCGTTGACCCGTTTCATACGGATCCTCGCTGACGCACCACTTCGACGGGACGCTCCGGACAGACAATGCACTCGCCACTGCAGGCAAGTGTTTACACTTATACTCGTACGGCCACGTCTAGGCCACTCCTTCCTTAGAATTGTGAACTGTTGAAAAAGAGAACCGGACGTGAAATGATAGTGTCCGGGACCCCCTTGACATCTTAGACTTGACGATGAAGTCTAAGCACAACAACAACAACAACTGACACCTTAGGGTTATTCTGTGTGTACGTGCGTGTGGACATCCTAGAATGAACAACTCCTCAACTCTGTCATGTCATGTCACAAAGCCTACGGGCATTTCAGGTGCCCTTCATGCGAGGGTGATCTCTGGTTGTCTTGTCTTGAGCACTTTGGATGGAGGAAGGTTGAGGGTTCCCTCGGCTTGGCGGGTTTGGCCACCCACAAACCAAAAGGCGTGAATCTCTCTTGTCACCCTCAGTCTTGTCTTGTCTCAAGTTGTGCACTAGGTTAAGCGTTCCCTCGGTACAGACCGAAAGGCATGAACCTTAGTGACACACTTCTTGTCTTGTCTTGTCCTGTGCACTAGGTTGAGCGTTCCCTCGGTACAGACCGAAAGACGTGAACCTTAGTGACACACATCATGTCTTGTCTTATCCCGTGCACAAGGTTGAGCGTTCCCTCGGTACAGACCGAAAGGCGTGAACCTTAGTGACACATTTCTTGTCTTATCTTGTCCCGTGCACAAGGTTAAGCGTTCCCTCGGTACAGACCGAAAGGCATGAACCTTCGTGACACACACACGGTACTTCTTGTCTTGTTCTGCCCTGTCTAGTTTAGTCCCGTAGCTGTTAGTACACGTTGCAGCTACTGCCTGTCACGTTTTACTTTCCTACACCGTTTTACTTCTTGCATAGTATACCTGTCATGTCATAACAACAGCATGTTAATCAACCAGTAAAACGTTGCTCTTAAATTACCTTACACTTGTAGTAGAGTCTCTCACCATTTCTTGTAGACTTTACCTGACGTACAGTTCCTTTTCTCTTGGGTTCTATACGTCAGGTGTTGAGCCAGAGTACGTGGACGAGCCAGACATTCCTGAGTACGTGGAGCCAGAGGACGTCGACCCGGAGTATGTACCTGACGAGGACCAGTCCTAGAGGTCCCTCACCGTTGCAGTTCAGAGTTTTTCCTGCTTTCTAGTTCGGGTGCGTAGCACCGTTTACTTTTCTACCTAGGTTGGGTGCTTGCACCAGTAGTTTACTTTCTGCGTTGTTGCCATGCTGGGCATTACTTCCTTTATTAGACTCGTGTACTTCTGGATATCTTGATGGAATAAAATGAATGCATTTCCTTTCAGTACATTCTGTTGTTACGAATTTTTATATATGCAAGAACATGTTTGTTTCTATCTTTGGTACCTCATAGATGCTTATTGGGGCCGAGCCTCACAGCTCCGGTCCAAGCGGGCCTTAGTCACGCTTCGCCTTCGCAGTTTTGGGAAGCGGGGAGTGACAATATATGCTAAATAGAGTTCAAAGGGAGTGAACTTAAGGGTTTTGGGAGGATAGAGAGATATATAGGGGTATATATTAGTTTAAGATAGGGTGGTGGATAGCCTAGATTGAATTGGATGTGATACGTATGAGATTTCATTTGATTTTGCTATTTGGGGTTAAACATGGGGTGCACCTAAGTTGATTGGAGAGAGAAGATGTGAGAGGGAGTGGGTAGACTTAGGGTGACCTATAGTTAGGAAGGATTTCATGTTATACGTATTAAGCCTATAGTTTTAATTAGGTTATTTGAATTTCAAATTAATTAGGGTTAGGTGGATTAGAAAGTGAGATTAGGGAAAAAAAGTCGGTCTAGCAGTGTCCGATAATTAAAATAAAAATATCGGGACGATCGTGTCGACGAGAGCATCGAGACTAAGATGAACGGTCACGAGCTAGGTTAACGGAGAACGGAACTAAAAATAAAACGAGCAAACGACGAAGGTAAGAGTTACGACACCTCTTCAAACAAAGTTGTTTTGTGGGAGAACGACCCGTGAAATGACGTTCACAAATAATTCTACAAATAAGTACTCTCCCAGAGGGTCACAACGACATATCACATCGCACGTTTGGGACACAAGAAGAGGCAACTAAAAATACACGTACGAAAGGAAAGTACGCGCACGAAAAATGTACGATCAAAAAGCGACCGTGACAGGCTAGCTGATTAGATAAGGAGGGGCAAGATGGAGAGGGCTAGCCTTTGTGGTCGGATCGTCGTTCTCCAAGCATAGATCGATAGGTCGAGAAAGGTAAATCCAGACAAGATAGCTAGGGAGGCCGTGGAGAAGTACTCAAAGGACTTCGTCGCTACACGGATGTCCCATATATTCAAAGACGGTTTTCTCCATTGCCAAAGGGAAATCGAACGCATGTTCCCAAACTAAGGTGTCATCTTCGAGCAGCTCGAGATGATCTCTGATGAGGATGAAGACGTCGAGATCCTTGTTATGGAGGACACCACATTTGCCGAGCCAGGAGTAGCGGAATAGCCCCCTTTTAAAGCTTCGACCCCAGTATCCACATCCCCTAAGTTCGCATCTTGTAACCATTTTGGCTCTTTTTTTGGAATGGCCATGTATAACCCTTTGAGTTGTAATAGGGTGGGGAATCAGGTTGAAAGCCAAGTGCTCTATGGCCCCCTCCATGACTCGGGTTTGCCCAGGAAAATAGGAAGCTCGAGTTGTTGGAAATTGTGTTCATCGCGTCGGCACGGGTTGGTCGGCCTGCTGGGGGAGTGGCACCGGCCTTAAGGTAGACCTGTTGGTCGGCATGCTACGGGAGTGGCCCCCCAGCCTTACGATAGATTGGTTTGTCGGCCCACTGAGGGAGTGGACCCAGCCTTACAGTAGACCGATGGGTCGGCCTGCTGGAGGAGTGGCCACCAGCCTTTTGGCAGATCCAAGTTCTTGGTCGGCCCACTGGGGGAGTATCCCCAGTCTTAAGGCAGACAAAGTTTTTAGTCGGCTTGCTAGGGGAGTGACACCCCAGCCTTATGGCAGACCAAGTTTTTAGTCGGCCCGCTGGGGGAGTGGCCCCCAGCCTTACGACAGACTGGTTGGTCAGCCTGATAGGGGAGTGACCCCCACCCTTACGGCAGATCCATGTTTTTGGTCGGCTCGCTAAGGGAGTGGCCATCAGCCTTACATCAGACCAAGATTTTCGTTGGCACATTGGGGGAGTGGCCCCCAGCCTTACGGCCGGTGGGTCGGCCCGCTAGGGGAGTGGCCCCAAGTCTTACGCCAGATACAAGTGTTTGGTCGCCTGCTTGGGGAGTGGCGCCCAGCCTTACAGGAGGCCGATGAGTCGGACCAGGTCTTTGACCGGCTGCGACGGGGGTGGTCCCTCGACGAATGACCGACAGGACGTTGGTCTGCTGATTCGCTCATAGGACATTAGCCAACCTGTGCACTTTTAAATGGAGAGATGAAAGGAAATAATCGAGAATGTCCTTATCGTTAGAATGTTTGTGGTATATATTTGAGGTTCAAGAGACAAAAATTTAAAATTTTGAACATGAGTTTGCTCGGTTTACTGCCCTTCATTGGAAGTACTTCCGTATATGCTCCACGTTCCAAGGATGTGTGAGCTCCTTCCCATCTGTCGTCAAGAGCTTGTATGTAGAGTGACCGAGTACTTCGATGATTTTGTCGGGTCCCTCCCATTTGGTAGCGAGTTTGCCCTGACGTGCGACGTCTGGGGAGAAGATATCCTTTCTTGGGACTAGGTCTCCTAGATGAAAGCTGCTTCCTTTGACCCTGGAGATGTAGTACCGAGCTATCCGGTGTTTCTGTCAAATGATAGATGTAAGGGCTCGGTCACGAATCTCATCCATGAGCTCTAGATTCAACCCGAGGCCCTCCGAGTTCTTCTCCTCTCGTCGAAGTGCTTGGTGCGTAATGATTCTACGCCTACTTCGACCGGGACAACCGCCTTTGCCCCCAAAAACGAGCATGAAAGACGTCTCCTCTGTGGCCTCCTTATGGGTTCCCCGCAAGAAAGCAAAATTTTATAAACGATTGGCTTGTTTAGCCCCCTTTTTGCGCTAAAAATACGTAAATAAAAGGCCTAAGAAACGATCCAGCGTGGCAACTTTTATATTTTTATTGAGTTGTTATCACAAAAGAAATAGATTGATTTTGAAGAAACTGAAGTAGGAGAACAGCTACACAAAAGAAGCATGTAACCGAGCATGTAAATGATCACAATATAGCGAATTCGGATCTTTCTCATGTGCACTTTTTTAACTAGACACTATACTTCATAAATCATTTTTTCTTAAATATAAAATTAGAAGAGTGCAATGCAAGGAGACGGTATTATATAAGAGCTCAACTTGCACCCAAGAAATCGTTGGGAAATGAACTGGGAAAAAAAAATCAACAGCGTGGCAACCGATCTGACTGACTGACACAGAATAAGATTGTAGGTTAGAAGATAGTAGCAAGAAAATTAGCAGAAGAGATAAAGAAAGAAGCAGAATTAGGTTTAAAAGCTATGAGGTTTCTTAAAATTTATTTTTGATGTTTTTTCTTTTAACAAAGACCATAATCCTATCATGAAATTGGGACTATTTGTTTGCCAACACATCTCTTTAACATGCGAGCGAAGTCTCACTAGCAATAACTCTGAAATTACTATAAAGGTCAGTGGAAAATTTTACTATACAACACTTGCATGTTGCACGGAATTGGTTTTTACTTCATTATAGCTTACTTTCTGTTTGTCATAAAGTTGTTTAATTTTGTTATGAATAGGTTGTGTGACATTTCATTTATCCACCCTTTGAGATTCTAAACTCTATGTACTAATATATTACTGATGCTAGGCAATCTTCTAGCTATCACATTTTCCTTAGAAGCTCTTCATCTCTCTCAACACGTTTTCAGCACGACGATGCTCTGAAGATTTTTTCCGCGACGGCTCAAGAGGGAGACGATGCGCGGAAGCACGCGAAAGCTCTGCCGGATCGTGACGAAAAAGTTTTCGTAAGACGCCGATGCAAATGATTCGTAGAACACGCACGGATCTAGAGGCATTTCTAGATTTGATCAAATTTTTTTCTTCTCATGATCATGGTGATTGATGTCCTAGATGGCTAGATCTAATTTTATTTAGATCAAAAGCATTTTTTAATATCTTATATTAAATTTTCTAGGTCTAAAACTTGATTTTAAGTATCTAGAGACCTAATCGCAGTGTAAAAATATGGTTTGGATTTTTGAGTAGAGATAGACTCAAAGTTGTATTTTTGTTTCATGATTTTGTATCTAAATCCTATTTATGAAATGAACATTTAGCAGTTGCTTTTTTTTTAAATAATAATATCTGTACGTTTGTATCCCTTACGGGCATGTTGTGTGTTGTGCAAGCATGTCTTAATGTGATGTATAGTTCTTTGTACCTAATGAACAGACGATAAATATGTTGAAAGGTCCGAATGAAACAAATGTGCTATTAACTCCTGAAGTGAGCCTTTTATGCTCTTTTACGTTCGTTTGGGGCCTCTGCCGTGCTTGTATAGTTTAGTCATCGAAATGAGTTGTTCATTTTGGACAGCTTGTGTTGATTAATTGTATTGTTTTAAAATCTTGTGCAAAAATCTTGATACCATTGAGAATAAAAATCTCATTTTTATCGTTACCAGCCTGAAGCCGGCACACCCCAACAACCAAACGGCTGTGTAACGGCCAGTTCCGGCCGGAAAACATTATTTTAAAAACAAAACATTGGCTGGCCGGCAGTCATTTCCCCAACCGCCCATATCGGCGGCCTGCTGACGACCGTGCTCGACGGCGGCAGCCGGGGGGCTGCCGCCGTCGCCGGCACACTCTCCCTCCCCTTCAACCCTAATCCTAATAGGATTAGGGATGTGGAAAGCCATGTGGGCCATTTGGGCCAGCAGCCCAAAGCACTAAAAAAATAAGACCTTGTTTTTCCCGCGGGCATGAAGTCCACATCCAGGCTGTGGGCCTCAAGCCTACATGCCTTATGTTATTTAAAAACATAGAAAATGTTTCATTTTTATTTTTAATGGCTAGCGGGCCTGAAGCCCACATCCAGCTAGCGGGCCAAATTTTATTTTAAAATTTTCTGAATTAAATTTTAATTATATTTATAGAGGAGGGATCAAATGACACCCAAAAATAACCCCCAAAAATGACCCCTATCAAAAATCCTATGCCCCCCATTTTTTCGGAAGATCTGAACCGTTCATCTTGATCTCCACCCTCTAAATACCTGACTCACCAATTTTCAACCCGATCCCATGTGTTTTGCCTGTTCATCCATCCGACCCAAATTTAACGGTTTCACATGAACAGAACTTTTGCGAATGGTTGATGAACAGGCAAAACACATGGGATCGGGTTGAAAATTGGTGGGTCAGGTATTTAGAGGATGGAGATCAAGATGAACGGTTCGGATCTTCCGAAAAAATGTGGGGCATAGGATTTTTGATTGGGGGTTATTTTTGGGGGTCATTTTGGGGGGTTATTTTTGGGGGGTCATTTGATCCCACCTCATATTTATATATCTTTATTTTAAAAATATATTTAAATATATATTAATTTCAGAAAATACCCATAAATTGCCCACAAATTCCCAAAAATTCTACAAAAATCTACAAAAATTCAGGGAACATACTGGGAGGGGATTGACAAGAAATAAATGTTTTTGGGATAAAAGGTTGTTTGGGGATATCGATAAGATATGTTTTTGGGCGCGTTCAGTGTTCTAATTTTTTCTAAACATGACATGATTGACCCGTTGTGTATCACGGGCAGCCAGAAGCCTCCGCTTCCACCATATACCTTACAGACATTATTTTAGCTTAAAGTTACATTAAATTTTCGAGGACGGGTCAGATATTTCAAGGCATCTTCTGAACAAAAGATTAATGCACAATTTATTCTAATGTCTTGTTTGTTGTACTTAGGTTATTTTCATGTATATACTAGTTTTGTATACTTCAAATGAATTGCCTACTTAAAATGCTCTATATATCTGAATGATATATTTAATAATTCATGCATTTATACTCACATATATAAATTATGTATTATAGCACATAATTAATTATAATTTTCAAAAATTTTAAATTTCATATCTATATATGATAATTGAACCTGAAGTTCAAAATCAAATATCAATACCCTTCTGACTAAATAAAATACAAGGGATTATGCAAAAACTATTTATGCCATCTTTTTATAGATGCGCACTACACGGTAAATAGATCTCACAAATCTATGGTCTCCATATACCGATATGGACACCAAGAGTATGACATAACACTGCTTAATTATTTTAGAGTCATCTCACTTTAAAAGGAAAGGTTCTTGAACCTAACCTTAAGTATAAGCTCACTTCTGAAGTCGTGGCTTATTAAATAAGTGAGAAATAATTTATGACATTCGCACCCACGTATTTATTCCCCTCAAGCATGTTTCTCTATCCACATAAAAATTGAATGACTTAAGAAAATAATGGCCTGAAGACCATATAGGAGCATTCAAATGGACTGTCAAAAGTCCCACATAAACTCAAAAAATGGAAGTATAAAAACAAGCTCATTCCCTAGGATATGTCTCCTAATAGAGACTACTGTTCATTCTTCCTTATAACTAACAATATGAAAGACTGAAAACAGGGGAAGTCCAGGATCAACTATGTCCTGATATAAAAGCAGAAAGGGAAGATATGATATATCTCGACATGGAATAAGCAATGGAAAACCAAGATCAGACCCAGAAGATCTGATAAGACCCATATTGCTGTTACAATATGAAAGTTCATTAATTTATGTCATAGATAACATATAGATAGCTAATCTAATGACAGAATTCGATGTAGCTATTGTATACTAAACTATTCTCCGAGAACACATAGACTTTGAAAAATTATAATTAGTTGCCATAACATAATTAATAGGAGTATGTTTCTAAACTTATTATGTGTATGCTTTTTAAAAACTCTTTTTGTTTTTATGCATTTCATTCTACTGCAAAATTTTATGCTTTATTTTTAGCATATGTCAAACAATTATAGATTGACACCTCAAGACGTATGCTATTAATAGCATTTCACCCTAAGAATAGTCTAGTAGATTGTGTTCGACGAGGAAAACATTGAGAAGGATATGACGGCATCACAGAGGGCCGAGATGGAGAGAATGGCGTATAGCGCCATCCAACTATCGTTAGTAGACACCGTTCTTGAGAGAGGTGTTGGACGAGACTACGGCCAAGGATATGTGGAAGAAGTTAGAGTGGTTGTATATGATGAAATCTTTTACAAGCCGCCTCTACTTATTACAGCAGTTGTACACTTTGAAGAAAACTATTTTAGGACGTCTGACTTGAGATTCGAGCATTGCTAGCTTGAATGCTCTATATGGGGATGCCCAGTACTCTCTGAAAAAGAAACTTACAAAGGTTCGATGGATATTCGTCAAAAGAAAATCCTAATAAATGACTCAAGAATATAATGGCCTTGAAGACCATACTTGAGCGTTCAAATGGATTTTCAAAATTTCTATTTAGATTTGAAAAGAGGAATTAAATGGAACCACTGAAGAGTCCAGAATTGTCCAAGTTTTAAATTTGGAACGATATAATATGTCACCATGGATTGATGATGCAAGACATCATTAACCCATCCTATAAATCTGAAGAACATGAAGTTTCTTTAGAAAGGTGCGTTTTCATTGTCCCATTTAATGGGAAAATGATTACGAGATCATCTCTACTATGCGTGGACATTGACTCTCAAAACTTCCTCTAATAGAATATAAGATGATACCTTTACTATTATTATTAAAATAATAAGGCCTCTAGGTCGCTTGAGCGTATTTGAGGGATGAAAGTGGACTTATCTACTCCCTACATAGGGCTGATGATGTACCTTAGTGTACTCATCCATATATCCTCCAAAAATGGTCTTAATCAAACATATTATCCAACCGTAGTCTAGTTTATTCCAAGCATATAGGACACATTACTAAATTACGGGAACATTGGATAACACTGGGAAATCAACCATAATTTGCAACTGGAATAAAGTTGAACACCCCGGAGTCGGTATTTACACCCAAAATGGGTTATATGAATTAATCATTAAAATGATTTAAACGGATTACTCATCCGTTAAAAATCTAGTTTCTTGGTGACTGCATGAGGACATGCAATTACACTACATACCATCAAAATGTCTCCTTAAAATATATTTATATGAGCCTGATCACCTCATATAAACAGTTTCCGAGAACCCCTAATGGGGAAAGCGTTTAAATCACATATTATAGATTGTGCCATGATGTGTCCACATCCCCATATCACCATTATAAACCATCAATATGCCATCTTAGAACTATTTATCGGGCGTAACTAATCCAGATAAATAGATTCCGAGCACTCCAAACGGGGGAAGCATTTAGAGCACATCTCATAGATTGTGCCTTTGATGGGTCATCATATAAAGAATCGATAGTGAAGATTAGATCCTAAAGATCCTTCACAATCAGAACTCTTTAAATTCCCAGTATTAGGTCTTGACCATTTCAAATATCATGAACCGTAATGAGATCCTGAAGATCCACACTTCTGAAACTGTTAAATAGTTTTTGGACATATTTACTGACAACCCGAATATTATCAAAATCACACATTCCTACTGCTAAAAATCCAGCTAGAATTGACATACCAAAAATAATGGATGCAATCCACCAGTAGCAGAAGTGGATGTCCTCAATGAATGAGAGGACATACCATGAGGCTCCAAAGAGAGGAAAACTTGTAGAGACCTTTAAACAATACCACCATAGGAAAGTGAGCTCATCTCCATATCATCTCCCTTTCCAGAACCTCTAAAAGAGATGAATCTGGAATAAATTGAAATATTATTGAATAATATACGTACATGGAGAGGTGTTTGGATAAAAAACACACTTGTCGACAATAACTCACATTTCATTTAGCGTTTTAAATGATAATTATCAATATCGTTCCATACTCCATTTCCTGAAGCAAACGTAGAGATTGGCCAAAAATGTAGAATGAGGGAATAATTAGTTGAGCTGGACTCGCTTTTGAAATGTGAAGTGTTTGGACCTGAAGTTCTGATATCAAAAGATATCAAACCTTTGGTTATAATGAGTATTAAATAAACACAAATTATAAATAAATAAAATCGTATGCTATAAGCGACATGTTATAGCTTATAGGTTCATTTCGCTGAAACCAGGAAGCAAGTAAGATGAGATTGACTAACTTAGGAAATATAACTGATGCATCAGGCTCCCTGGTTATATTTGTGAAATTCCTGCGATTGGCAAAGGAAAATTTGGTTTTTGCTATTATGGATGTCACGACCCGCTTCCCTAAAATGGAGGCGAGACGTGAAAAGGTCCGCACGAGAGTGGAGCTGTGAAGCCCCAAACCCGATAAGCGTCCACAATACATAAACAGGTCCCTGTAACCACAACAGAATAACAATAATAACACAAGTAGAGACTGAAATAAAATTCCACATCTCACAAATTGTCCAACATCAACAAAAGTCCAACATCCAGAAAAGCCACCAGGCTGAAAGAAAAGAGTCTAAGGCCCAGAACAAGGCCAACAAAAGCAACGACATAACAAAGTATAGGTGCCACGCACCGAAAACAAACAACTGTCTAACAAAAGTAAAACACAACGGAGACACTAGGACTGGTCCCCAGTGTCCACGTACTCCCCGTCAAACACAAGCTCGGGCTCGGCGTCAGCAAACACCTCGTCCTCAACGAGGTACTCGGGCTCAGGATCTAACATGTGTCACCCAAAAGAGTAAAGGGGCACATGTCAGCAAGTCTAAAAGACTTGGGCAAGGAAACTGAAAGTAAGGCAACTAGCAACCTAGCAGTTTAGTATGATGCATGGCATGGCAGTTATAACATGAGTGCACAATTAAAACATGGCAAGACAATTTTGTACAAGGGAACAATTATCGGGGCAAGACAAGACAAGACAAGAGTAGCCACGCTACTATCAATCTCAATCAATTCACTATTCACGTTGTTTTGTAGATTGTTTACGCCTTACAGCTGAATGGTTCCACATTCGCTGATTGGCCGCTTAACAACTACCCCACCCCAAAGAGTTTACGCCTTACAACTGCAGTTGTTGATCAAACAGACTCCCAGTTGAATGGTCGCTTAACCCTCACCCCTTATACCCACACGTAATGGAGCCTAAGGTCCCCGCACAATGAACTCAGCTAGTGAGCCTGGGGTTGCCCCGCACAATGAGCTCGCATTCCTATTTCACAATTCAATATCGAGCGTTGGGGTTTCCAACTCATTATGCTCGCTTCTGGTCACGAGCCAGGAAACACACAATTCGGGTATTGGCTATCAACCAACACATGGCCCGCTTCTGGAACACGAGCCAGGAACACAAGCAATGTAGCAAAGCTACGCAATCCCTGAAATGCATGAAGGATGCAATGACGTGACAATTAACTTGTGTACCGATAATGGAAAGTAAACGTGACATGATAGTTGTGCAACATGCTAAATGTCGGAATTAGCTTCGTTGTCAAGCTAATTCCCCAATTTGCGCCTAGGCGAGTATCATTTCGTCGCCTAGCCTCTTTTACGCCTACTATAAGAAAATGGCCTAAAACATGGCCCAAACCCTAAGTGGCAAGTTTCACTTGCCTAGCACCGGGGATTGATGATCACTTCGTCACACGGATGCTATCTACGGGGAAATCGCTGTTATGGGGGAAACAAACACCAAACACATGAAATTAATTAGGGTTTTCATAAAATTATAAATAAGTTATGAAAACAACGGTAGAACGATTTCTTACCAAGAGGAGACGGAAGAAACACTCCGGGGAACCCTAGGATCAAATCTGGAGAAGATTGGAGAAGTTTGGGGAAACTAGGGTTATGGGGGATTTGGGGGTCTTTGGGATGGATTTCGATGGAGATTTGGGGAAGATGGGAGGTGGAATGAGTGAATGGATGGATTGGATGATGGATTTAGGGCTTAGAATGGAGGGATGAAGCTTGGAGGAAGATGGGGGCTGAAGGTGGAAGTTTTTAGGGTTTTGGGTCGTGTTGGAGAAGATGAAGTCGTTTGGGGGGGTATTTATAGGTTGGGCTGGCGGCTGCCCAGAAATTAGGGTTTTAACACTAGTTAGTCGGTCAAAGAGCAACCACTGACCGACTAGTTTGACAACTAGTCGGTCGGTCGACCAACGCTGACCGACTAAGTGCAAACAGTAACTCCTGAACGAAAATAGGATTCTAGAGTTAGTCGGTCCATGAACAAGTACTGACCGACTGGTTTGGCATCTAGTCGGTCGATGAACGTTCTTAGATCGACTAAGAGTGAACAGTAACTGATACAAAAATAATTTGATGAGTTAGTCGGTTCAAGAAGCATTGCTGACCGACTAGTTTGCAACCTAGTCGGTCAACCAACGTTCTTAGACCGACTAACGATAAACAGTAACTCCTGAGAAATTTAGAAAGCTAACTAGTCGGTCCAAGAAGGATTGCCGACCGACTGGATCGTCATCTAGTCGGTCGGTGGCCCTTCTTACACCGGCTAATGAGCACAGAAAAGTACCGATACGGAGCGCGGGGCCCCGGGATCGATTCCTAAGACTCCTAGGCTTGATCTAACAGTTAGATACGACCGTTATGAAGTCCGTCACGAGTGACATACTTCGAAATCGACAATCCTAAGGAAGAAGCGAGAAAATACGACGAATCGATCAAAAATGAAACTACGTAGACGAAAACCACACAAGAGGAGAAAATCCACCAAAATACATATTATATTATATTAAATCCAGATTCATGGAAAGCAGTCGTTACATCCTCCCCAACTTAAGAAAAATTCCGTCCTCGGAATTTCCAAATACTCACGAGTCCGGAAACAAAAGTGGGAAACGCTCTCGCATCTCATCCTCATTCTCCCAAGTAGACTCTCCAGGTGAACCGTGTCGCCACATCAACCTCACAAGATTGACAATCTTGTTCCGGAGCGATTTCTGACGCCTGTCCAGAATCTGCACTGGATGCTGGTCATACGTCATATCGGGGCGAACGGTAATCTCCGAAAAATCCACCGCATGAGACGGATCGCTAATGTATCGACGAAGCTGCGACACATGGAAAACATTGTGAACTCCTTCCAAAAATGGCGGCAAGGCCAAGCGATAAGCTACCTCGCCAACCCTCTCCAAAATGTCAAATGGTCCAATGTATCGCGGGCTCAACTTCCCACGCTTCCCAAAACGAATCACACCACGATTCGGGGAAATCTTCAAGAACACATGGTCGCCCGGCTGAAACTCCAAAGGACAACGTTTAGCATCCGCCCAATGCTTAAAACGGTCCTGAGCAATTCTCAACCTCTCCTGCATATTCCTGACGATATCCACGGCCTCCACAATCATCTCAGGCCCCAACAACTCCCGATCACCAACGTCATCCCAACTCAATGGCGATCGACATTTCCTCCCATAAAGAGCGGCGAATGGCGCCATGCCAATACTCGCCTGGAAGCTGTTGTTGTAGGAAAACTCCACCAAATGTAGATGGTCCTCCCACGAACCCTTGAAATCCAACATGCACGCCCTCAGCATGTCTTCCAAAATCTGAATCGTCCTCTCGGACTGGCCATCCGTCTGCGGATGGTACGCCGTGCTGAAACTCAGACGCGTACCCAAGCTCTTCTGCAAACTCAGCCAGAACTGAGATGTGAACCTCGTGTCTCTGTCAGACACGATACTCACGGGGACTCCATGAAGTCGCACAACCTCCTGCACGATTCACGTTACATCACTATCCAAACTAGGAAAAGGAATTAAAACGGAGAGTAAAGAATTTTACCTCCATATATTTCCTTGCTAGCGCCTCAGTGGACTGTCCCACTCGGAACGGAATAAAATGCGCAGATTTGGTCAATCGATCTACGATCACCCAAATCACGTCATTCTGCTTCGGACTCCGAGGTAGTCCAGTCACGAAATCCATAGTGATGTGTTGCCACTTTCACTCCGGAATCGGAAGCGGTTGCAGCAACCCGGCCGCACGCTAATGCTCCGCCTTCACTTGCTGGCAAACCAAGCACTTGGCTACACTCCGAGCCACGCTCCTCTTCATACCATGCCACCAATAATTCAGACGAAGATCCTGGTACATCTTGGTGCCACCAGGATGCACAGAATACGGCGAACTGTGTGCCTCCAACATCAGCTCCTCTCTGATATCCCCAGCAGGCACACACAACCTGGCTCCAAACCTCAGCGAGCCATCCTCATGAATCAAAAAGTCAGTCCGCAGACCGGCTTCCACCATCTCCCGAATCTTCACCAGCTTCGGATCCTCAGCCTGGCCAGCCTTAATCCGATCCACGATCGTCGACTGTACCTGCATGTACATCAACGAAGAAGCCTCCCCAGGAAGAACAATCTCCACGCCAGACTCGCAAAAATCCTGCTGCAATCTCCACTGCGAGGTCAAAATCATCACCGCTGGAAGCCTACTCAAAGCATCCGGAACCACATTCACCTTGCCAGGGTGGAACTGCAAATCGATATCATAATCCGCCATAAGCTCCAACCATCGACGCTGTCGCATGTTGAGCTCCTTCTGAGTGAAAATATACTTCAAGCTTTTGTGATCGGTGAAAATCTTCACTTTCTCACTCAACAAGAAGTGCCTCCAAATCTTAAGAGCAAACACAACGGCAGCCAACTCCAAATCATGCGTCGGGTAGTTCTTCTCATGAACCTTAAGCTGACGAGACGCATACGCCACAACATGCCCATGCTGATGCAACACACAACCGAGACCCTTGCCAGAGGCATCGCAAAAGATCTCAAATCCACCGCTGCGATCAGGCACAACAAGAATAGGGGCAGTCGTCAACCTCTCCTTCAAAATACCAAAAGCACTCTCACAATCACCCGACCAAACGAAAGCAACATCCTTCCGTGTCAACCTGGTCATCGGCGCAGCAATACGAGAAAAGTCCTTGATGAATCGCCGATAATAACCGGCAAGTCCAAGGAAACTCCGAATCTCAGACGCTGACGACGGAACAGGCCACTCCCTGATGGCCCGAATCTTCTCAGGATCCACAGAAATACCATCTCCAGTCACCACATGCCCGAGAAAAGCAACTCGATCCAGCCAAAACTCGCACTTCGAAAACTTAGCATACAACCGATGCTTCCTCAAAATCTCCAACACCGTCCTTAAGTGCGAGGCATGCTCTTCCTCCGACTTCGAATAGATCAGAATGTCGTCAATAAAGATAACGACAAACTTATCCAAAAAGTCGTAGAAAATCAGGTTCATCAGATTCATGAAAACTGCGGGCGCGTTAGTTACGCCGAAGGGCATAACCACAAACTCATAGTGTCCATACTTCGTCCTGAACGCTGTCTTCGGAACATCCCCCTTCTTCACCTTCAACTGATGGTAACCACTCCTCAAATCCAATTTAGAAAACACCCTCGAACCTCCAAGCTGATCGAAAATATCGTCGATGCGAGGCAACGTGTATTTATTCTTAATGGTCACCGCATTCAACTCCCGATAGTCCATGCACATGCGTCGCGAACCATCCTTCTTCTTAACCAACAACACCGGTGCTCCCCACAGAGACACGCTAGGATTAATATAACCCTTCAACAAGAGCTCATCCAACTGCTTCCGCAACTCTTCCAACTCTGCAGGTGCCATACGATACGGCGCCTTCGAAATCGGCTGCGCACCTGGAACAAGATCGATAGAAAATTCCAAAGCTCGATCAGGCGGCAAACCAGACATCTCCTCGGGGAAGACGTCGCCAAAATCACACACCACAGCTGGCCACTCCAGCTCCATCTGCATAGCCACAGCCTCCACCGGCCTGGCCCGAAATCTGACAGGACCAAGCGAACTGCTACCACGATTGAACTCAAATACTGGATGTCCGGGAATCTCGAACACCACCTTCTTTCTCCGACAGTCGATCGTAGCATAGAAGCTCGCCAGCCAATCCATCCCAAGAACTGCATCATAGTTGATGATGTCGTGGACAATGAAATCAGCGAAAAGCTCATGTCCACAGACCACCAACGAGCAAGAATTGCAACCACGATGCACCGAGACCACACCATTCCCTGTAACGATATTCCAACTCTTGGGGAGAGGGGACGTCGATAAGGAATGCCTCTCCACGAAGCTCCGAGAAATAATGCACATCGATGCACCCGAGTCAAAGAGGACTCGTGCAGAAAATGTGCAAACCAAAATCACACCTAATCAAGCAATTAACAATCAAACCCTAATCTAGCAAACAACCATGTTCAAGCAAACAACATAATCTAACAATCAAAACCAGCTAGGAAAGTAACAGCTAGAGTGAGGATTACCTGCGATAACCTCATCCACAGCCTCGCTCTCCGCAGCGGTCATCAGAAAAGCCTGCCTCCTCGGCGGAACAGCCTGCCGGAAAGCCTGCCCCTGCGGAACAAGAGCTGCTCCACGGCCAGCAGGAACAGACACTCGCTGCTGCAACGGCTGTGCTGCAACAGGAGCCCTCCGCAGCTGATTCGCATGCCGACAATCCTTCGCGACATGGGAAACATCACCGCAAATCAGACACTGGCCCAAAAACTTCCGACACTGATCCTTGACATGGCCAGGCCTGCCGCAGAAATGGCAAAGCTTCAGAATAGGCCCTCCTGGCCTCTTAAACTGAGCGGACTGATTAGGCCTGAATCCAGGTCTAACCACAGCTCTCGCCTGTTCCACAGGCCTCTTCCCAGCACCAACAACAGACCCTCTCCTCTGGTTCACAAGCAGCTCCTGCCTCTTAGCTGCTACCAGAACCTTCTGATAAGATTCCCGATCAGAAGAGGTCACAAATCTCTGGAGCTCCGAAGCAAGCCCCTGCAGGAACCTCTGAGCTCTCTCCTCAGCGTCCTGCACCATCTTTGGTGCAAACCGACTCAGCCTCATGAACTCTTGGTGATACATGTCCACCGACGAGTTCCCCTGCTTCAAATCGATAAAACGCTGCAGCATCTCCTCCTTGGCAGCCTTCGGGAAGAACTCACCCTCAAATCTGGCCTTGAAGGTAGCCCAAGCTATCGGCTCCACCAACAACTTCTCTTCCGCATCCCACCAATTCCTGGCGTTATCCTTCAGCTGCCTCTTCGCCAAATCAACCCATCCAGCCGGGGTGATCTTGGCCATCTTCAGATTGTCCTCGACGTTCCGAATCCACTCATCGGCAGCCAGAGGACCCTCAGAACCATCAAAATATGCGGGACCCAGCTCCCGAAATTGCTTCGCTCCTGGCTCAGAGCGAGGGGCATCCGGAAGAGCCCGGGCAGCTCGAGCAGGTGGAGCATTCTGGACTTGCAAAAGCACGCCCTGCTGCACTTGCATCATCTGGATCATCATCCGCATCATCTCACCGCTGGTGGGTTCCCGCTCAGGCTCCTCATCATGAGGGAGCGCACCACTGCCCCCACCACGGGTGAAACGCCTTCCTGCCATCTAGTGACACGGAGAACAAATCAGATTAGACTCATAGCTTATGACTCGGACGTCGAACTCAGTTTATTGGACATTCTAACATTATTATCGCTATTCCAAAGATCGCAGTTACAGAAGGAGACCTGCATGGGCCACCACTAAAACCTGTCACGACCCGCTTCCCTAAAATGGAGGCGAGACGTGAAAAGGTCCGCACGAGAGTGGAGCTGTGAAGCCCCAAACCCGATAAGCGTCCACAATACATAAACAGGTCCCTGTAACCACAACAGAATAACAATAATAACACAAGTAGAGACTGAAATAAAATTCCACATCTCACAAATTGTCCAACATTAACAAAAGTCCAACATCCAGAAAAGCCACCAGGCTGAAAGAAAAGAGTCTAAGGCCCAGAACAAGGCCAACAAAAGCAACGACATAACAAAGTATAGGTGCCACGCACCGAAAACAAACAACTGTCTAACAAAAGTAAAACACAACGGAGACACTAGGACTGGTCCCCAGTGTCCACGTACTCCCCGTCAAACACAAGCTCGGGCTCGGCGTCAGCAAACACCTCGTCCTCAACGAGGTACTCGGGCTCAGGATCTAACATGTGTCACCCAAAAGAGTAAAGGGGCACATGTCAGCAAGTCTAAAAGACTTGGGCAAGGAAACTGAAAGTAAGGCAACTAGCAACCTAGCAGTTTAGTATGATGCATGGCATAGCAGTTATAACATGAGTGCACAATTAAAACATGGCAAGACAATTTTGTACAAGGGAACAATTATCGGGGCAAGACAAGACAAGACAAGAGTAGCCACGCTACTATCAATCTCAATCAATTCACTATTCACGTTGTTTTGTAGATTGTTTACGCCTTACAGCTGAATGGTTCCACATTCGCTGATTGGCCGCTTAACAACTACCCCACCCCAAAGAGTTTACGCCTTACAACTGCAGTTGTTGATCAAACAGACTCCCAGTTGAATGGTCGCTTAACCCTCACCCCTTATACCCACACGTAATGGAGCCTAAGGTCCCCGCACAATGAACTCAGCTAGTGAGCCTGGGGTTGCCCCGCACAATGAGCTCGCATTCCTATTTCACAATTCAATATCGAGCGTTGGGGTTTCCAACTCATTATGCTCGCTTCTGGTCACGAGCCAGGAAACACACAATTCGGGCATTGGCTATCAACCAACACATGGCCCGCTTCTGGAACACGAGCCAGGAACACAAGCAATGTAGCAAAGCTACGCAATCCCTGAAATGCATGAAGGATGCAATGACGTGACAATTAACTTGCGTACCGATAATGGAAAGTAAACGTGACATGATAGTTGTGCAACATGCTAAATGTCGGAATTAGCTTCGTTGTCAAGCTAATTCCCCAATTTGCGCCTAGGTGAGTATCATTTCGTCGCCTAGCCTCTTTTACGCCTACTATAAGAAAATGGCCTAAAACATGGCCCAAACCCTAAGTGGCAAGTTTCACTTGCCTAGCACCGGGGATTGATGATCACTTCGTCACACGGATGCTATCTACGGGGAAATCGCTGTTATGGGGGAAACAAACACCAAACACATGAAATTAATTAGGGTTTTCATAAAATTATAAATAATTTATGAAAACAACGGTAGAACGATTTCTTACCAAGAGGAGACGGAAGAAACACTCCGGGGAACCCTAGGATCAAATCTGGAGAAGATTGGAGAAGTTTGGGGAAACTAGGGTTTTGGGGGATTTGGGGGTCTTTGGGATGGATTTCGATGGAGATTTGGGGAAGATGGGAGGTGGAATGAGTGAATGGATGGATTGGATGATGGATTTAGGGCTTAGAATGGAGGGATGAAGCTTGGAGGAAGATGGGGGCTGAAGGGGGAAGTTTTTAGGGTTTTGGGTCGTGTTGGAGAAGATGAAGTCGTTTGGGGGGGGTATTTATAGGTTGGGCTGGCGGCTGCCCAGAAATTAGGGTTTTAACACTAGTTAGTCGGTCAAAGAGCAACCACTGACCGACTAGTTTGACAACTAGTCGGTCGGTCGACCAACGCTGACCGACTAAGTGCAAACAGTAACTCCTGAACGAAAATAGGATTCTAGAGTTAGTCGGTCCATGAACAAGTACTGACCGACTGGTTTGGCATCTAGTCGGTCGATGAACGTTCTTAGAGCGACTAAGAGTGAACAGTAACTGATACAAAAATAATTTGATGAGTTAGTCGGTTCAAGAAGCATTGCTGACCGACTAGTTTGCAACCTAGTCGGTCAACCAACGTTCTTAGACCGACTAACGATAAACAGTAACTCCTGAGAAATTTAGAAAGCTAACTAGTCGGTCCAAGAAGGATTGCCGACCGACTGGATCGTCCTCTAGTCGGTCGGTGGCCCTTCTTACACCGGCTAATGAGCACAGAAAAGTACCGATACGGAGCGCGGGGCCCCGGGATCAATTCCTAAGACTCCTAGGCTTGATCTAACAGTTAGATACGACCGTTATGAAGTCCGTCACGAGTGACATACTTCGAAATCGACAATCCTAAGGAAGAAGCGAGAAAATACGACGAATCGATCGAAAATGAAACTACGGAGACGAAAACCACACAAGAGGAGAAAATCCACCAAAATACATATTATATTATATTAAATCCAGATTCATGGAAAGCAGTCGTTACAATGGATGTTGTGACAGCATAACCTTATGGATCTATTCATAATTTTCTTACTTGCCTGAATAGACTTTGAGACGTCTATTCTATGAAATATATAAAATTCAACCAATAAAGTTCCTTATCAATATAAGGACTCCTACTAAAGGTTGTCTTTGCATCTTTAAAAGAGCAAAGAAAATAATTTGGGATTATATTTTCAAATGACTCAAATCTCATCGGATCTCGTGAAGAGAAAACCGAAATAACTGTTTAAGCCTAACTATCAAATATGATATGAAAGACCTAGGCAAAAATCTTGGCTTACAGACTATCATCCAGAAGATGACCACATCATCTAGAAGATGAAACTCTCATACAGAAGATGAATACATCATCCAGAAGATGAAACGCTCATCCCGAAGATGAAAATATCATCCAGCCGATGAAAATAACATTCAGACGATGAAAATCATGTGAAATTTAACTTCATACCCACGGAGTTGATGAAGATACATGGAAAATAGTAATCCATTAAATACACCAATTGGTTGTATGGATTTACATAAAGACCCCTTCCGTTCACTGGAAGAGGAAAAGGATATCCTAGGTCCTGAAGTGCCTTACTTAAGTGTCTTTGATACACTCCTTTATCTAGCCAACTGCACGCTTCTATATATAGCATCGGCAGTAAATCTGTTTAGCCAGATACAGTGTAGAGCATGTAGCGTGGCACTAGACCGGAGCTACGCTTCTTCTACGCTACCTCTAAGGGTCACTACTATAAAGGATTATCCTACATGTTAAATGTATTTGCAGATGCAAGTAATAAATCATCGCGATGACCACCTAGAAGGACATGACGCATGCTGGAAATCTACAAAGCATGCGACTAAGGCAACATCATCATACCACTACAAGAAGCTCATCATCCAAGAAGCAAATCAAGAGTATGCATAGCTACACCCTGAAGTAACTCGCAGACACATTGACGACTGGGTTAGAGACTAGAGACGTGTAGCAACCTACCAAGTCTGCAAGCCATGCCACTTTCCTAGTTCATCCTTGAGAAGGCTACATCAAAGGCGATGAGACAGAGCACGCCTCTTAAAAGGAGCTCCCTTGGATTCAGCCGCTGACATATATGAGCGATACTTGTATAGATGAGCGATGCTTGTATTTTGTATTTTTTTTCTCGGAATGTTATAGCTGAGATTGATGTATAGATGCCTAGGAAATCTGCAAGCCTGAAGCGTGTACAGATCAGGGTGAGTTAAATATATAGTTGTACTCTTTTTCCTTAGCTATGGTTTTTTCCCCTGGGTTTTCCATAGCCAAAGGTTTTAACAAGGTAACCTCCTTAGCTTTGGATTCAGAAGTATCCACCTCTAATATTATCCACAGAACATGGGAAGCTAAAGAGAGTTATGCTCTCTAGCTTAGGATTCAGAAGTATCCACCCCTTGTGACACTCATAAGCACTATGAATCCTGAAGTATTCATATGTCGAGTTTACAAAGATGGATGGATAATGGGAAATGTTATAAATAGGTTGTGTGACCTTTCATTTATCCACCCCTTAAGATTCTTAACTCTATGTATTAATATATTAGTGAAGCAACACAACCTTCTAGCTATCACATTTTCCTTAGAAGCTCTTTATGTCTCTCAACAGTTTTGATTATTGATTAATTTCATGTTAAATGGACCAACAATTATACGTGTTTCTTTTCCGATTAAATGTTCTCTTCATAGCTAATCTATTATGTTCTTGTTGTTAATGGAAATACCAGAGTCGGTTAGGATTGCGGGTATATTAGAGATACGCACATATCTATGTATCTTATCTTTCTACTCTCCTATCCTTCCTATAAATAAAGGGCCGTGGGTTCCTCCCCAGTAGTTTATTCATAACACGTTATCAGCACGAGCCTTTAAAAATTTCACGAATATCGATCGTTGTGAAGGCAAAGGGAGACGGGAGATCCACGTGCACTGTGCAAGGCTTCATCAAAAGAGCGTGGTCATCCACATAGGCTTCGTTCAACCGTCGCTATATCCGAAGGATGGATATAGAGGTAAATCCTGCCAAAAATGTTGTTTTTATCATACGTATGATAGATCTACCCATAGATCTCGCAAGATCGATATGGAAATTGCTAATCGCCTAAAAATGACGAACTTTATCGACCAAAAATCATGTTTTTAACATGCTCTAATCTAAAAATAATTGAAAATAATTGGGAAATAGGATTCTTTTTAACCCTAACCTCGCCGGCGGCTTTGCCGCCAGCCACCTCCCTTCGCGTTGGCGCCGTCTTCTACCCCTCCCCCGAAGGGGGGTCGGCACTTGGCACGGCCTGTTCGATCCCCCCTGGAGGGGGCCACCACCGATTTTGAATCCCCCCGAGAGGGGGAATGGCTGCCTGTCGTCGGCGATAGAACCCCCCTGAAGGGGGCGCCGCCTTGCAGATCGAAACCCCCCCCCCCCCCCGAAGGGGGGTGCGGCCCCCCACCGGCGATCGAAGCCTTCCCCCCGAAAGGGGGCGGTGCCCTCGCCCCATTCGAACCCCCCCGAAGGAGGGCCGACGTTTTTGCCATAGACGACCCCCCCCCCCCCGAAGGGGGGGGCTGGCGTGTATCTCCATAGATGAACACCCCCCGAAGGGGGGGGCGGCGTGTTTCGCCATAAACGACCACCACAATGGGGCCGGCGCTTCACCGTAAATGGACCCCCCTGAAGGGTGATCGACGCCTTCGCCACGGCCGTTAGTCCCCCTCCAAAGGGGGGCCGCCGATCTTCACCTCCCGCTCCGACGAGGGGGGGGGGACGCCCACCCCCTTGCCGTCGCCCGGCGGCACTCCACTGAGGGACGGCGACAGCTAACCCAAGCCGCTGCCCCTCAACTTTTTTGGGCCCGAAGCCCAGTCAACAAAAAAAAACGAAAAACAGCCTTGTGGGCCTGAAGCTCGCATGCCTGCTACTCAAAAAAAATTTAAGGATTGCGGGTCTGAAGCCCGCAGCCACACTGCAGGCTTCAGGCCCGCAGGCCATTTCTGTTTCGAAAAAAAAATTTACCAAGGGGGGCTAAGATATAAGCATTAGAAGGGCTTGTTGGGCTAAAATTGATTTAAAATGGCGTTTTAGAGACCCAAAAATCCATGTAAAATCCCGTTAAATTATGGGCCAGTAAGGGGTATTTTGGGGTCATTTGGAGATAAATTAAAAAGGAAAACATCTTACTTTTACGAAGAACATGTCTAATTATTGGGCTCTCTTCCAATCTCTTTGGATAAACCCAACTAGCACAACCCTTGCATTAAATGATTTCCTTGTAGAATCATTAATATATGCTTCCCATCATTTTGGCTTATTCTGCGGATAAACTAAGTTTGGTTGTGCTCATTTTTAAAACTTAATAATTAGGAAGATCATGTGACCATTCTGCCGTTAGTCAGCTAACCTAACGGTGTATGACGTTGCTTAGTGGTACAATAATTATTAAGAAATTAAATTGTTTATCCCTCTCTGCGAATATAAATGCATATGATGCCTGTGATGAAAATGCGTACTGAAAATGTTTGATGAGCACAAATTTTTGCATGGATGGCTAATTGCACTTTTGGATCGGCTGTTTAAGTCCCACATTTTATTTTCCTGCACTTTTCTTTTACTTTTGAGAGAAATTGTAGTGAGGAACTTATGTAAATGTCCAAGACCGAAGACCACTTTCCATGGAGACGGAGGCCACAATTGAAGCTGAAGATCTTATATGGGACCCACGGGATTTCCAAAGTTGTAATTTCTTTTTAAATCTTTCATTTGTGTAATATAGACGGTAATGGGACTTTGGACTCTTTATTTATGTGGGACTGGCTGATCCACGCAATTAGCCCTTCATATTAAAATTGCCTCTGCATGAAAATGTTTATGTTTAAATTATTAATTCATGCATATTTGTGCACTGCTAGATAAAATGGCTAAAATCGCAAGTGTCGATTTCGAAGTGCTGGATGCATCAGGGAGAAACTATCTGAGCTGATAGCTCGATGTAAAGTTCCATCTGCAGGCTAAGTCCCTTATTTCTGCTGTGACAAAGAATGAAAATGTAAGCGATATAGAAAAGGCACAAGCCATTATCTATATTTGCTGTCATGTGGACAAGACCCATAAGGCTGAATACCTTACGGTCGAAGATCCATTTGAGCTGTGGACTGCCCTTAAGGACATGTATAAACATCAGAAAGATGTTATACTACTAATGGCACGATACAACTGGGAGAACCTGAGACTGCAGGACTTTAAGTCTATTACTGAGTACAACTCAGATCTTTTTAGCATCACCTCATACCTGAAGTTGTGTGGTGAAAAAGTCTTAGAAGATCGCATGCTGGAAAAGACGTACACATCTTTCCATGAGAAAGATGCGATACTTATGCAGCAATACCATGAAAGAAAATTCACCAAGTATTCTGAGCTGCTGTAATGTTTACTCATGGCTGAACAAAACAGAGAGCTTCTCCTTGCCACTCACAACATGCGCCCTCTGGCACTGCCCCCTCCCAGAAGCTCATAATGCCTCTTCTTCTCGAAAGAATAGGGACAACAAAAGAAAAGAAAGACCACAGAAAGGGGGGCAGAACAAAAGGGCTAGGGGCCAAGTCCAGCAACGAAGAAATGAAGGAAAGCGCAAGTTCACCTAGCAAAGAAATGACAACAAGAAGAATGATGCATCCCCACCCAAAAAGGGATTGGGAAGACTAGTGCCATAGATGTGGCATGAAAGGCCATTGGTCCAGAGTGTGCCGAACTCCGTAGCATCTCCAGGAATTGTATAAAGAAAACAAGTAAAAGAAAGCTGAAACAAAACTGGTGACATCTGATGCTCCAGTCAAGTTTTCAGCTAACGACTTCGAAATCGATGACCTGCTAGATTAGTTTTCTACTTTTATCTTAGCACATTGTTTAAAACATTTCATGTTATGAGAGTTTTCATTTTATGTAATTTGAATTCGAATAAATAAAGTTTATGTTCCTGAAATGCAAATGCTTTATTCATCTTTTTAGATGGATCGCTCTCAGGACTACTTGGTAGACAGTGCTTCGACACATACAATCCTTCAGTATAAGTGCTATTTTCATAGCATTATATAAGCCCTGTAAATACTATTTCAGGGTCATCGAATATAATTGAAGGTTCTGGGAATGCAACCTTGTTGCTCCCTAATGGAACGGAAATTAAAATAAAATATGCACTATTCTCTCCGAACTCCAAACGAAACTTACTAAGTTTCAAGGATATCCGGTTAAAAGTATTCCATTTGGAAACAACAAATGTGAATGAAAAAGAATTATTGTATGTAACGTCTCAAGAAAATGGAGTAAAATCCATACTTGAACATTTTGAGAGCCTTTCTCAGGCCTCTACCATACAAAGATTCGGAGAGAGGAAGCTAACTTGATGGAGCACCTGAAGTATCCGACATCAGCCAAGTTTTAACTTTGGCATGACAGACTTGGCCACCCAAGATCTGTGATGATGCACAGCATCCTAACACAATCCCATAGGCACAACCTGAAGAACCAGAAGATTCTTCCGAAGGGAGAATTCCCATGCATCCCCTGCTTCAAGGGGAAATTAATAACAAGGCCATCACCACTAAAAGTGGATATCGAGTCTCCAAGCTTCCTTGAAAGAATACATGGAGACATATGTGGACCTATCCACCCCTTAGTGGGCCCTTTCGGTACTTTATGGTACTGATTGATGCATCTTCAAAATATTCGTATTTGTGTCTACTATCAACCCGCAACTTAGTTTTTCCAAAGCTACTGGTACAAATTATAAAGTTGCGGGCGCATTTTTCAAACAACCAAATAAAGAAAATATGTCTGGATAATGCTGGGAAATTTACCTCCCAGTCATTCCAAGAGTACTACCAGGAAACATGAATAGAAATTGAACATCCAGTGCCGCATGTTCATACCCAAAATGGGTTGGCAGAGTCACTGATAAAAAGACTCCAATGGATTGCACGTCCATTGCTAATGAAATCCCAGTTGCCGGTGGATGCATGTGGACATGCAATCCTGCATGCTGCATCATTAATAAAAATTAGACCCTCTGGAGGTCAGAGTCTCTCTCCAATGCAACTTGCATATGGAGGTCCACCGAACATTTCTCATCTGAGAATCTTCGGTTGCGCAGTCTACATCTCCATTGCACCACCACAGAGGACAAAAATGGGTCCTCAACGTTGCCTAGGTATCTATGTAGGGTTTGACTCACCCTCAATTATAAGATACCTAGAACCCCAAACGAAGGACGCTTTTAAGGCACGTCTTGAAGACTGTGAATTTAATGAGACCGTTTTTCCCAAAATGGGCCCAGAAACTGAGAAATCTGGTGCGAAGCACATCATAACATGGGATACAAAAGGTTTGACCCACTATGATCCGGTAAAAAACAATGTGAAGATGAGATCCTGAAGATACTCCACATTCAGGACAGTGTCCACCGATTACCGGACTCATTTACTGACAACCAAAAGATAGTCAAATCACACATCCCTGCTGCAAATACTCCAGCTAGGATTGACATCCCCGAGAATGGATGCAATCCACCAGCAGCAGAAGTGGCTGCATCTCAACAGAAAAGAGGCAGACCACCAGGCTCCAAGGATAAAAATCCAACAAAAAGAAAAATATCCGGAGACCTCAGGACGATACCCCCACAGAGAACTGAGCTCATGTCCATACCCTCACCCCTCCCGGAATCCACTGTAGAAGAACCGCCGGGAGAAACTGAAATATCATTAAATTATGTACGTACAGGGGGATGTGTTGGACAGAAAGAGTACAATGTCAACGATGGCTTAGTATTTCACATTGCTATTCACGTTGCCAGAAGAGACGATGATCATGATCAGCATTCCGTTGCTGAATGCAAACGTAGAAATGATTGGCCAAGGTGGAATCATGTAATAGAAGCTGAGCTGGACTCGCTTCAGAAACACAAAATTTTTGGGCAAATATTCCAGACACCTACTGGTGTCAAACCTGTGGGATACAAATGCGTATTCGTGAGAAAAAGAAATGAAAATAATGAGATCGCACGCTACAAAGCAAGGCTAGTAGCGTAAGGAATTTCCCAAAGACTGGGTATTGACTATGAGGAAACATACTCCCCGATCATGGATGCGATCACTTTCCAATTCCTGATAAGCTTAACAGCAAAGGAAGGTTTAGATATGCAGCTAATAGATGTTGTGACTGTATATCTATAACGGTAATCTCGACAAGGAGATATACATGAAACTTCCTGCTGGATTTTCATTGCCTGCTGAATTTAAAGATAGACCTCGTGACATCTACTCTGTTAAGCTCCAAAGATCATTGTATGGTCTTAAACAATCGGGATGGATGCTGTACAACAGACTAAGTGAATTCATTGTACAACAAGGATTCAACAACAATGAAGTCTGCCCTTGCATCTTCATAAGAGCAAAGGGGAAAGGATTCGTCATAATAGCAATGTACGTAGACGGTCTGAATCTCATTAGATCTCCTGAAGATGATCGCTGAGATATCTATAAGCTTGCCAAAAGAATTCAAAATAAAAGACCTAGGCAAAACGAAATTCTGCATTGGCTTATAGATTGAACATCAAAAAGATGGAATCCTACTACACCAAACCACATATACGAAGAAAATGTTACAAAGGTTTCATATGGACCAATGTCATCCACTTAGTACACCTATGGTGGTACGATCTTTGGATGAACATAAAGACCCCTTCCGGCCGTTGGAAGAGGGGAAAGATATACTTGGTCCAGAAGTCCCTTATCTGAGTGCTATTGGAGCACTTCTATATCTGGCCAACTGCACGCGTCCCGATATAGCGTTTGCATTAAATATACTAGCCAGATACAGTGCATCACCGACGCAGCGCCACTGGACCGGGGTAAAGCACCTTCTATGCTACCTCCAAGGGTCTACAGACTTGGGACTATTTTACAAAATTGGATTTTCCTCTGCACTTGTTGGTTATGCTGATGTAGGTTACAGGTCTGTGATCGCGCCTGGATATACACCTGGAAAACGACTGTAGTTTTACCGCAAGCGCAGGGCGTAGTGGCGAGCGGGTATCGAACTCATGGAGGACAATTGACAGTATCCTATTTTGATTACCTAGCTATCAAGAGAATAAGAATAGATTCGATGGTAATGTCACAATCGTTCAATAGAAAATAGATATCAATATAATAAAAGCGTCTAGGGATAGGAAATCCCCATTACGGACCGTCTCTCATCCTTGTGAATCATGAATTTCAATGGTGCAAGGCTTGAATGTAGGTGAACTAGTCGCAACTTAATGTAGAACCAACCTCACGCTCTTGCGCTATTGTCGGTCTATAGCAACCTAGATTAGGGCCCACTCTCGTACAAACCCTAACCTAAGACACTAGCATGAGGATCGACATCATCGTCCAATCGTAACTCAAGCCCACTCTCGTGCAAACTTGAGCTACGGTCTAAGTTTTGATATTTTGTATTCGTCCAATCTCTTGCAAACGAATATTAGTATAGATTTATAATAAAAATCCTAGCTTTGGTCCAACCTCTTGCAAACCAAATCTAGAGAATTTCAATTATAAACCTAAGTCGAATATCTAAGCCTTCCTATCAATTGGGATCCAATCTCTTGCAAATCCCAATCAATAGAAATTCCTAGCTACTCGCAATAAATCAATCAAAACCTATCCTTTCTTCAATCCTAGCAACAATTCTATTCATTCATCACAATTCAAAAGATCGGGTCCATAGGGTTCATCCCCATGCCCTAGAACGAATAAACTACTCACAAATCATCATGGAAATCTCAAAAAATAGCAATTGATCATAGCACAATTCATTGCAAAGAAGAGACAATTCATAAAAATAAGATTTTTAGCAAGAAAATACAAACCAAAATCGTCGCCTATGATCTCCAGCTAAGATTTCATAAAAGAATAGCCGTCAAAAAATAATAGAAGTCTCTCCTAAAACTAGGGATAAAACTAGGTTTAAATATAAGCTAAAATCGTCCAAAAAATCGTGACAAAACTGCCCCTGCACAGCCCAGAATTCGCAATCCTCGCAGCAGTCGGAATATGTCACTCGGCCGAGTAGCAATGTCACTCGGCCGAGTGACAGACCCAATAATAAAACAGAGAATCTGGGGTCTTCGGGGATCTGTATCACTGACGGACTTGGGCGAGCAGACTTCTTTACTCGGTCGAGTAAGCAATCGTACTCGGCCGAGTAGGCTTCTCAGAAATTCCAGTAACTCAGCCGCTTCTTGAAAGAAAAATCCTGTTCTACTCAGGCGAATGAGCTTTCTCACTAGGCCAAGTAGGGTCTTTTGTTTGGCCGAGGGAACGCTGAAAATTTGATGTGCGTATCCGTTTCACTCGGCCGAATGTAGCTTGTGACTCGGCCGAGTAGAATCTCTGTTCGGCCGAGTAGGCTGTATTTGGGCTCTTTTCTTCTCCTCCTCGCCTCCTCGTCACTTCTATCGGATTTCTTCCTCTTCCGCTCATCCTCTGGCACTGCTAACTCCTCAAATAATCCATAGGCAATGCTCCGGTATGCGCGAAAGTCCCTTGATCTCATTTTTGCTCCAGATTGCTCCATATCTCCTGAAATACGACAAAAACAAGAAATAGTGAAAAGCAACGCGATATCGTCGAATAATCGTAGAAAATGCAATATGGACGATCAAAATGACATGAAAACATGCAGAAAAAAGGTGTAAAATAAGGAGCGATCAAAATCCCCCAAGCTTACCTCTTACTCGTCCTCGAGGAAGACAAGTAAAAGGCGAACCCGGCAGGGAAAATAAAGAAAAAGGAAAAAGAAGATAGAAAAGAAAACAAAGAGGGAGGTGCTAGATCATTTCCTCAGGACATGGGTTTTGCTTACTCATATAGCACTCGGCGAATAAAAACGTGCCAAAGATTTTTATCTCGATATCATGATCATATAAAGATGCATTCAATATAGAAACCCAAGAATAGAAAAACAATATGAAATGTGGAATCATTCTAGAATTAACATCTTTTGAAGCATCTAAAGTAATATACATAATCATAGACCACACACTTTTCAATTGATCGCTTTCTATTTGGAGTATAAGAGGTATCACACAATATGAAGCAATAAGAATAGAAAGGAGTGGTTTTCATGAAATGCATGCTAAGTTTCAATTCCTGGACTTCTTAAAACTTCCAGTAATCTCACAGAGTATAGAAAATTACCTAGCATATGTTATCATGCACAGACAAGTAGCCACTCTCTCACACATCATTGGATCCTCTCCTCCAAGCTTATCTATAAGCGTTGTGGCATCAAAATTAGCAATAAGAACCTTCCCCATTTTGAAGCTCCAAGAAATAAGAGTAAAAGAGGGGAGAAAGAACGAAATGGGATCACATATGAACTTCTTTTCTCTTTTCTTTTCTTTCTCCATTTTTTAGCAATTGATATATACAATAAGGATCTCAAATCAAAAGATAGAGAGATACACATGAATATATTTTTTTCTTTTTGATTTTGGGGGGGTAGGAGCATGGATTTTTATAGCGGGGGAATATGCCAAAGTAAGACTCGCTTAAGGGAGATTCACCAATGATTTTAAGTATAGAAGTAATGCTCAAGAAATGTGGAGAAAGAAAAATATGTAACACTTGGTTCACTTTATAGAATGTGCACAACAACTTTCAGCAGAGTAATGTAATCTACTCAGTATGATCTCAGAAAGTAAACTAATCCAGTTATATCAACATAACATACATTCAATCAACCTGAAAGTGAAGCGTACAATTTTCATGCAATAAGAAGTGATATAATACAACAAAGCAGTACTCCAGTATAGGCAATCAATGCGTGAAGCTTGGTGTGTTTTCTATGAAGAGTATACAATATAAATCATCAGACTCAGCTAATAGAAGAATTTCATCCATATTCATGTAACAAAGGTGTGGGTTACTATCTCGAATGCATAGCAAGCATGGCATATAATATCTGAAATAAAAACAATGGCATGACAAGATAATATGCATATAGATAAGCTAATACCACATCATCATCATCACAGAAAATTCTTCTCTAGCAAAAGGGCTAAAGGAAATAAAGATAAAAGAAAATGAAAACTACTATACATATGCAGCACAGAAAAAGTAAGAAGACGTGATGCATGAGAAAAAAATGAAAAAGTGGGTGAAAAATAAGCGTAAAATAAAGAAAGGTGGAAAAAATAAAAGAAAAAGTGAAGAAAAAATAAAAAGTGCGTGAGACACTCACTCCCCCAAGCTAAACTGCACAGTGTCCTCAATGTGCAAAGTGTGGCACACCGAGAAAAAAGATATGGGTTGGGTGGGTGAGGATGCATGCATGATAAGGATGCAAATAAAAGAAAATGATATGGGTATGCAAATGATGTATGCAGATGATGCATGTGGTGCATGCGGAGATCAAAATGGCGCAATTAAGGTGTCCCCAAAAATATCTCCTCTCTCCCAAAATGATATAAACAGATATGAGCAAAATGTGACCAAAAAGTGTGTGGAGGAGGGATGCAAAATCAGAAGGCAGAAAATATCCATAAAAGCAGCAGCAAAAGTGTGTGAGGCATTAAGTGTGTGCCTAAGGGGGTGGTGGGGCACCAGCACCGTCCTGTGGGGCAGGTGGTGGTGGCGGGGGCTGCTGGGTAGGGGTGCGGGTAGTGGTAGGTGGTGGCTATGACATATGTGCAAGAATCTGGCTCAGGCTAGCCTGAATGCCAGGAAGTAAAGCAGCGTGCCTCTATACAGCGGTGATGGTAGTAGAGAGAGCCCGAAAATCTCCTCTAAACCCACTCACTGCCCCCTCTAAATCACGGACGTGCTGAACTAGGGTGTCGGGGGGAGGTGGAGGTGGGGCAGAGGGACGAACTGGTGAGGAACGGGGCTGCCTCGCATGACTACCGTAAAGGATAGGTGCGACTGTAGGGTGGTGCGGTGGTGCTGTGCTCACAGAAAGGCGCTCAGCCCCTGTGGGAGACTGAGACGCATGAATGGTCGAAGAAGAGGGAGCGGCAGCAGAGGCTGAAATTGTGACAGAGGGCAAGGAGGTCAGAGAGGTCGGTGACACAGAAATGGGGACAGACGTCACGACACTCTCAGAGAAGACAGCGGGAGTGGAGATAGTAAGGTCGACGACTGGGGAGGTCATGAAGTGCGAAGGAAATGACTCCCCAGGGGTCGAGAAAAAGAAAGAGGAAACGGCCTCCACTGCGGAGGCAAAAGAGGGCTCGCCGCTCTCAAAAATGGTGGTGGAACGCTCGGGGCTCGCAGCAGAAATGGGGTGGATGGATAACGGCACAGAGGTGGAAGTGGTGGTGGTGGACTCAGTAAGGGTACTCCCGACACTGACAATATTGTGGACAGAAGTGTCGGGAGGAGTAGACGAAGCAGGTGCAGGCTAAGGTATCACGGGGTACAGGGGTGGAAGGAGGGGCTCCTGCTGAGCACCCTCAGGCTCTAGCACGTACGCGGCAGGGATGAGGACGTACATTGCTGGAATCCACTCCCCGCCCGCGGGTCCAATATGTGTACGAGCGGGGCTCGGGAGAACCATGTAATCAGCACCAAAGGGACCGTGTAGCCACACCCAGTGGTGCTGACCATGAGGACGAATCATCCTCATCCAGGCCATAACATCTATGGAAAGAGAGGTGGGGCCCGGGGGTCTCAGTAAGCCAGCCGGAAGGTCAACTCCGCATAATAGGGCCAGGAGGGTAATCAGACCGCCACAACAGATAGGCGTCCTAGCGCGAACAGAAATAACAATGTAGTCTAAATACCAACTGGCAATGTCAATCTCGACAGCGGGGACCAAAACGTCCCCTCCTCGCTCGTAGGCCCGTGATCGTGTCATTGCATAGAGCATGTAGAGCTCTGGCATCGACATCGTCACCGGCTCATACCTCGCTAAGAAAGTGGTCGCCATAAGGCGCTGTGCAATGCGGAGGCATGGGTGGAGGATCGCGGAGGCCTTGGCCCGGCTCAGGTCAAAGGAGAGAGGAGAACCCGTGATACGTGTCTAAAAAGCGTGTCTGTCGAATGACGACGGTGGGATGTGCGTGGGGCTGAAGGCTCGGTCAGGGTCCGGGACAGGTGGCCACTGGAAGGATGCTCGAAGCATGTCGAGAGTGACCTCACACTCTCGATCCTTCAGGCAAAAGGAGCATCCCCTAGGGGTCCTAGCAATAGGACTAAGGACCTCTAATGTCAGACCAACGTAGGTGTTTGTCGACACCGACAAAAAGTCACACCATCCCACGTTGTCATACAACTGGAGTAGCCCCTTTAGTACCCCTAGGCGCTCAAAGTCTGCTATGTGCGTGAACCTAGTGGGTACGATCGAGCGATGGGAGATACGCTCAAATCTGGCACGCTGTGTGTCATCTCTGAACGTAATCCCGAGTGTGTCGAACGCGGGGGCGGGCTGTGCTGGTGGTGGTGGTATAGGAGCGATAGGAGGTGGAAGTGTGGATGGTGGCGGGCAAGGTGGAGGGGAGTCTGCTCTAGCAGAAGAGGAGCCAGGCTCGCTGGTCCTCTTTCGCTTCAAGGCGAGCGCCCTCGTGCGGGACCTAGTGCGAGGTGGCATCTGAGCCGCGAAGAGTGCCTACCCAATAAAAAATGCGAAGTGATGAAAATATGGAACGATATACCTGAGCACGATGCAAGACAAGAAATGTGAGCGTGCAAAGAATCGCCTCCTCTGAGAAGCTCCTACGCGTCCTAAATCTTCCCCAAGCTCCCCCAAGCTAGCCTGAAAAACAAATAATTAAATCAGCAATGAATATCAATATATATTGGAGAAGATAGGGAATAATAGATATATATATATATGTAAGTTAATTTCAATACGGGACATAATAGGCTTACGGATAGGAGAAATCGGGAGAAAGAGGTGAAATGGGGCCAAATAGGGGATGAACGGCGAAAAGGCCGGCGGTGCCAGCGTCGGCAAGCGTCGGCGGATCGCCGGCGACTGGCGTCGGGCGTCGGTGGACCGACGATGGGCGGCTTGGGCGAAGGAGGGAGCTGTGTCGCTCGGGCGATGAGAGGGAAGTCAAAACGGATTGGGGAAAAAATTTGGGGATTTTTCGTTATGGGGAAGCGGGCCACGGGCGCTGGCTTATAAAGTATGGGTCATTCGGCCGAGAGGCGTGTTTACTCGGCCGAGTGGATCAGCTTTAAAAATTTTCGAAATTATCCCATAGAGTTACGACTCGGGTGAGTAAGTCTTACTACTCAGCCGAGTAGACAAAGGTCATTCGGTCGAGTAGCAAGGCTACTCAGAGCTTATGATGTGTGGGGAGTATCAAATTCACTCGGCCGAGTAGAAACAGTACTTGGCCGAGTAGCATATAATTACAGTAAATTACAGAGAGTAGTTTTTTTAGGAACTTCCTGATTTGTACCCTACTCGGCCGAGTAGGGTCTTTGCTCGGCCGAATGACTATATTACTCGGCCGAGTGGCTTGCAAATTTCGGCTCCAACTCTCTGTTTTTGCTCTACTTTCTGTTTTTCGTCTTCCCGTCAGTTCCTTCCTTCTCCTGAGACCTGAGCGCATTCCTGAAGTGCTCTCCCTTGCCATGGTCATCCTCCATTCAAATTGTTTCTCGTTCTCCATCTCCTATCATGAAAAATAGAGCCCGTTGTCAAGATTTTTGATCGATTTTTGACTCTAACACCAAGAAAGATCTAAAACAAAAACTAAAATGAAAAATCCAACTAAAAATAAGATAAAACCATCGGGTTGCCTCCCGACAAGCGCTCATTTAAGGTCTTGAGCTCGACCCCTTAAGATATTCGTTTAATGCTCGATATTCGGCGCATGCGAGATGCGCGCGTCAAATTTGCCGGGAAGGCCACTTGGATTCAATTGTTGTTGTTTGTAGGCATTCCTCGACGTCCCCTCATCATGGGTGGTAGTGGGGGATGAGTCCCCCAAGCTTGAGCTTATAGCGTTCTCTCTCTTTGCCGGTGATGAAACTTTCTTGTCCGACGGAGCTTTCTTTAAATTCTTGGCCATGGAGAGCTTGCATAGCTCCCTAATTCTTGCAACATCAACGTCGTCTTTGTCATCAACTATAGAATGATCCGGTGGGTCCTCCAACTTTTCTCCATCTCTAGAAGATTGGCCTTCTTCGAGGCCGTCATTGTGAAAGGCGCCGATAGCATGCGGCATAGCATCATCAATGACCTCATCGAGAAGGTCCACGTAATCGACGTCCTCTTGCCAAGGCATGTGTTTCATTGCCTTAGGAATGTGAAGCTCCACCTCTATGTTTCCGACATTCAAAGATAAGGTGCCCTCTCTCACGTCAACTATCACACCGGCGGTGGCTAAGAAGGGGCATCCAAGTATTAGTAAAGTATCACCTTCCTCCTTGATATCCATTACCACGAAGTCGCACGGTAAGCAAATTCCTCCCAGTACTTGGAGCGATATGTTCTCCGCAATCCCCATGGGCCTAGTGACACGACCCTCCACAAGTTGTATTCTGATATCCGTCGGCTTCAAGTCGGTCCCCATATTCAATTTCTTAAACATAGTTAGGGGCATTAGGCGCACGCTTGCTCCCAAATCTACTAAGGCTTTTTGTAGTGAGACTCCTCCAAGCATGCAAGGGATGCGGAAGCTTTCGGGATCCTTAAAATTTGTAGGCTCCTTCTCCTTCTGGGTGAACCATGTACCTTGCTCGACGAGCATTATCTTTTCCTTGCGCTTCTTTCCCGAAATTAAGTCTTTTAAGAACTTGGCATATGACGGTATCTCTACAGTAGTGTCCAAGAAAGGGATATTTAAGCTCACTCCCCGCAAGTACTCAAGAAATTTGGCTAGCTTCTTCTCAATCTTAGCTCTGGCCAACCTTTGTGGGAAGGGTACCGGTGGCATATAGTTACACTCCTCACGTGGCTTTATAATTTCAGAATTTTCACCGTCTTTTACCTCTTTTGGGCACTCATCCTCAATAGCCTGCTCCTTGTCATCCAAAATTTCTTCCACGGGCTCCTTGGTTTGAATCATGGCGGGAGTGATGTCCTTCCTGCCCCTAGTAGTAATCGCCACTACCGCATTGATGTGGCCGATATTGCTCCGTGGGTTTGGCTCTGGTTAAGCCGGCAATTATTGAGTATTTTTGTTGAGTAATGCTAGTTGCTCCGATAGTTGTGCCACGACAGTATTAAGAGAGTCTTGTTGAGTGTGTAGGGATCGTCTAACCCTTGCAATACTAACAACACACACTAGAGGGGGGTGAATAGTGTAATGGCAATAAAATTGTCCAATTAAAATTTAACTTGCAAATGCGGAATTATAAATGCAAGAGGAATTAAAAGGCATAATCAATCCGAACGCAAACACAAAGTTTTACACTGGTTCCCCAAACTTGGGTACATCCAGCCACACCAATATTCACTATATTCCCACACAGAGAAGTGAATACAAATCTCACAAGGAGATACCCCACAAAGAGGATTTATACCCTACACAAGGACCCAACCAATCCTACACGAGGATCAAGACTCCCACACAGAGAATCACTAACTCCCACTCAGAGAATTAGGGTTAGCCCTACACTAGGACACAAGAACTCCCACAAAGAGAGTTAATTCCCACAAAGAGAATTCCCTAGTCCCACAAAGAGACAACCTCCCACAAAGAGTGAAACTCCCACAAAGAGAGTATCCTAATCCCACAAAGAGAAATAGGAAGACAAGTTACACCAAGTAAAGTAAATACTCTTACATATGCCTTGAGATGCTTACTCATGAATGAATGCAAGGCATGGAAGAGGATCTCCAAGTGTTGGAATAAGCTTGAGAGCACTTGGATGATTTCCCTTGAGCTGGACTTCAATGCATGAAGAAAGATAAGTGCTCAAAAGAGGGAAATGAGGGAGCTAGAGAGTTGCGTATTGATATTTTGAGATTTTCTATAGAGTCAAGAGTTATCAAGTGTTGTCAAGAGTTCTCAAGTGATGGCAGCACACTCATATATATAGGAATCCTATATCAAGACCAAAAACCCAAAGAAACAGCCAAATGAACAGATCTGCAACGGCTAGGAACTGGGTGAAAACGACAGGAACAGTCGACTAATGATCATAAGACAGTCGACTGATCAACTGCTAGAAAATATCCAACAGCTATAATCTGAGCCAGGACATTCGACTTAAGAAGACAATATAGTCGACTGACAAACAGGACAGGCGCCTGTAAAACCTTCAGCAGACGACTGCTTCAGGGGATGGATCGAAATAGAGAGCTGCACTCTTTCTCCAATTCTTCGCACAGGCGACTGATGTTAATACTACAGTCGTCTGTCCAATAGTCAGACGACTGTACATTATACATCAGTCGACTACAGTAAAATATGGAGAGAAGATATAGAGATGCAGTGATTTCACTTACGATATACATGCGACTGATGACCAATCTCCATGCGACTGTGAAAATACAGGCGACTGTAAACTGATTGACAGGCGACAGTGCGTAAAGCTCAAGTTTGAGTCAATTGAAATGTTGACTTGAGCTGTGCATGTCAGGCGACTGTAGAAGGATCTACATGCAACTGAAAATCACCCAGTCGACTGTGTTTCCTTAAGCAGGCGACTGACGGAAAGCCAGAGACTCCAAATGAGTCTTCGGACAGAGTGAACCTATTAGGTTGAATTCTATGATAATCCTAAGGCTCACTAAGATGGTTAAATGCATATGCATGAATGAGTAAACCATCTAACAAGGCATTACATTAACCCTAGACTCAAAAGAGAGAGAAAGCAATAAAGTAAATTACATGGATTACAATGCTTCTCAAAAGAGTCTAAGTCTTCAATCTTGATGCCTTGATTGCTCCAAGCTTTGGCACTCCTTGAGTCCAAACTTTGGCCCTACTTCACATGATGTCCATCCTTACACCAAGTGATTAGTCTCCAAGAAAGATATCCTTGAAATAAACTGAGAGACTAAAACATGAGATTCATTAGCAACAACATAATGTTGTGATCATCATCAAAATAAGATTGGTATGAAACACCAATACTCAACAATCTCCCCCTTTTTGATGATGACACACATTATGTAAATCATAAAGAATTAAAGCACAATGCTAATGATCTACACCTACTTATATGAACCAATTACATAATGAGCTACACAAAAGGTAAATACTCATAATACCAATAGAAAACATGGTGACATATAATAGGCATGGATTACATAAACCAATTGCAAAGAATAAAAGCATGCAAACATGAATGGTTTATCTAATCCCATATATCTCTCCCTATAGAGATATCTCTCCACATATGCATATGTATATATCTCTCCCCCTATAGATATGATCACATAATGCATATATCTCTCCCCCTTGACATCGTCAAAAGGTGGACATCAAAAATATCCCCCTTTGTCATCTTAACCAAGATGTGACAATATGCAAGAAAAGAAAGATATGTATGATACTAAATTTAAAATTTTAGTGGGTATCAATTCACTATCACATGCTCCCCCTAGATCATAGAAATGGTCATCTTTTGACTTCTAGGATCAAATACCATAATTAATGGAGCCATGGGCCTATAAGTGTATCAAAGCAATAGATATGAAAAAATCAAGCTTCAAAGATACACAAAGAATATTGCCAAAAACAATGAAACATGAAACATGTTGGCAATAAACAAGAGGTTTGGTTTGAGACCCAAAATAGCCAAATGTAAATAATGATCTCAAATAACCTCCGAAATGAGAGTTAAAATATGTCTTAAAATAATTTAAACACATAATATATTAACTCCCCATTGACATACACAAGGATAAAAAAAGCATGCATGTCAATAAACCCCAAGGTCCCCATTTTCATGAAAAGAAATAAATTTGAAAATATTTTCAAAATCATGAAACACACAGAATCAATGGGTATGCTTAAAATAAACATAGAAGCACAATATCCATGCAATATGCATATGTGTGAGGAACCTAAACATTAGGTAACCAAACCCAAGAGGAGTTTGATTTCCTAACGTAATCACACGAGGTGATCACATCCCTAACTAGAGAGTTGATGTAACTAGCTCTCTCTTGCACACTAACTTTAGTGGGAATCCATAATCTCAAGGATTTCCTAGGTAAGGGTTTTGCCTTTTCAAGAGGGAAGGATGTGGCATGCTTAGGTGTAGAAACAAATTTCTTAGCATGCAAAGAATGAGGATTTTGCTTCTTATCAAAAAATGAAGATTTTTCATTCTTCCTCATAACCTCGTGATCTACATGCTTCTTGTTGGTGTTCTTGTTGTACAAGAAAGCATGGTAATTCTACTTAGGTGCTTTAGAAATATTTCTTGTATTTGCACCATAAGAGGAATTAGAGGTGGGTTTGGGAACCACATTTTGAATATAACCCAAACCTCCTCTATGATTTGCCGAATGTTGTTTTTCCAACAAATCGTGGAGTGAATCCCTAGAATACACAAAGCTTATGAGCTTCTGGGATTCCTCTTCACATTTCAACGTAAGTTGTTGAATGTGAACATCTAAGCTAAGGTTTTGAGCAATGAGTTTTTCATTAGAAATGCTCAATTCCTTAACTTGAGATAGAAGTGTGTGTCTCTCACAAGTGTCATACACATGCCTTTCATCATGAATTACACTTGCAATAACTAGTTCATGCAATCTACTCTTAGCAATCTTATATTTTGCGTTTAATCTATTGTAAGAGTTGATGCACTTACTAGCCTTTTCGGAGACCAAGTCAAAATTGATCTTGAGCTCCTCGTATGAGATCTTTTCCTCCTCGATCTCATCATCATCATCATCATCCTTGCAAGAGCTTGATGACGACTTCTCCTCCATAGCCATGAGGCACGAATCCTCATAGGAATTGTATGCGTCAAGCCAAGCATCAAACTCTTCTTCATTTAGTCCGGAGGGGATTAGTGTAGGACCATCAATGGCTACAAAGCATGTGTGAGAATCCTCCTTTGTATCCACTTCTTCGTTGCTCGAAGTGTCCTCACTCGAATCATCAAAGGTCTCGACAAGTCCCTTCTTGTGATTTTTGGACTTGGACCTTCCTTTCCAATGCTTCTTCCCTTTACCCTTGTAAGTTTCTTTGTTGGGTTTGGAAAGACATTCGGTGGACAAGTGACCTTTTCCACTGCAAGTGTGACAAGTAGGAACCTTGTAAGAATTGGAGGCAAACTTTGACAAAGACTTACCTTGCTTGCATTTGAGGAATGCTTTGAATTGATCGACAAGCTCCTCAATTTCTTCTCCACTTGCATCTTCTTGCTCATCTTCACTAGGAGCTTCTCGATGGAATTTCCTCCACCACTTGATTGGCTCCTCCTTGGCATGGAATGCAACCCCCTTTTGCTTCTCTAGCTTCTCGGGCTTTGTTGGTTGAATCTCTTTCTTGTGTTGAAGCTTTACTTCATACGCCATGAGATTTCCAATGCACTCCTCAATGGTATATTTGGACGTGTCATATGACTCCAAAATTCCGTTGGCCTTTGACTCCCAACGAGGTGTGAGAGAGTCAAGGATCTTCTCTACACGATCCTCTTGGGAAATCATCTTCCCGAGTCCCTCCAAAGCGTTCACGATATCGGTGAACCTTGTGAACATCTCTAAAATGCTTTCGCCTTCCTGCATCTTAAACATTTCATATTTAAATCTAAACACAGTTTGTTTAGATTTCTTTACATTCGTTGTCCCTTCATGACAAATCTCCAAGGTGTGCCAAATATCATTTGCCGTTTTGCACATGGAGATGCGGTTGAACTCATTAGCTGAGAGAGCGCAATGTAATGCATTCATAGCTCTCACATTGAACTTGATTGAGTCCTTCTCCGCCTTTGTCCTTGAAGCCACAGGAGTAGTGGGTTTCTCAAATGACACCTCCGTGATGTCCCATAGGTCTTGACCCTCCATGTAGATCATCATTCTGATCTTCCAACTTGGGTAGTTGGTTCCGTTGAAAAGCGGGGGTCGAACGGTTGAGTGACCTTCTTCATGAGACGCGGAAGAGGCGTTGAATGCCATTGTTGCAGTATGCTATAACCTCACTTTGATACCAATTGTAGGGATCGTCTAACCCTTGCAATACTAACAACACACACTAGAGGGGGGTGAATAGTGTAATGGCAATAAAATTGTCCAATTAAAATTTAACTTGCAAATGCGGAATTATAAATGCAAGAGGAATTAAAAGGCACAATCAATCCAAACGCAAACACAAAGTTTTACCCTGGTTCCCCAAACTTGGGTACATCCAGCCACACCAATTTTCACTATATTCCCACACAGAGAAGTGAATACAAATCTCACAAGGAGATACCCCACAAAGAGGATTTATACCCTACACAAGGACCCAACCAATCCTACACGAGGATCAAGACTCCCACACAGAGAATCACTAACTCCCACTCAGAGAATCAGGGTTAGCCCTACACTAGGACACAAGAACTCCCACAAAGAGAGTTAATTCCCACAAAGAGAATTCCCTAGTCCCACAAAGAGACAACCTCCCAAAAAGAGTGAAACTCCCACAAAGAGAGTATCCTAATCCCACAAAGAGAAATAGGAAGACAAATTACACCAAGTAAAGTAAATACTCTTATCTATGCCTTGATATGCTTACTCATGAATGAATGCAAGGCATGGAAGAGGATCTCCAAGTGTTGGAATAAGCTTGAGAGCACTTGGATGATTTCCCTTGAGCTGGACTTCAATGCATGAAGAAAGATAAATGCTCAAAAGAGGGAAATGAGGGAGCTAGAGAGTTGCTTATTGATCTCTTGAGATTTTCTATAGGGTCAAGAGTTATCAAGTGTTGTCAAGAGTTCTCAAATGATGACAGCACACTCATATATATAGGAATCCTATATCAAGCCCAAAAACCCAAAGAAACAGCCAAATGAACAGATCTGCAACGGCTAGAAACTGGGTGAAAATGACAGGAACAGTCGACTGATGATCATAAGACAGTCGACTGATCAACGGCTAGAAAATATCCAACGGCTATAATCTGAGCCAGGACAGTCGACTTAAGAAGACAATATAGTCGACTGACAAACAGGACAGGCGCCTGTAAAACCTTCAGCAGACGACTTCTTCAGGAGATGGATCGAAACAGAGAGCTGCACTCTTTCTCCAATTCTTCGCATAGGCGACTGATGTTAATACTACAGTCGTCTGTCCAATAGTCAGGTGACTGTACATTATACATCAGTCGACTACAGTAAAATATGGAGAGAAGACAGAGAGATGTAGTGGTTGCACTTACGCTATACAGGCGACTGATGACCAATCTCCAGGCGACTGTGAAAATACAGGCGACTGTAAACTGATTGACAGACGACAGTGCGTAAAGCTCAAGTTTGAGTCAATTGAAATGTTGACTTGAGCTTTGCATGTCAGGCGACTGTAGAAGGATCTACAGTCGACTGGAAATCACCCAGTCGACTGTGTTTTCTTAAGCAGGCAACTGACGAAAAGCCAAAGACTCCAAATGAGTCTTTGGACAGAGTGAACATATTAGGTTGGATTCTATGATAATCCTAAGGCTCAGTAAGATGGTTAAATGCATATGCATGAATGAGTAAACCATCTAACAAGGCATTACATTAACCCTAGACTCAAAAGAGAGAGAAAGCAATAAAGTAAATTACATGGATTACAATGCTTCTCAAAAGAGTCTAAGTCTTCAATCTTGATGCCTTGATTGCCCTCTGCCATCTCCAAGCTTTGACACTCCTTGAGTCCAAACTTTGGCCCTTCTTCACATGATGTCCATCCTTACACCAAGTGATTTGTCTCCAAGAAAGATATCCTTGAAATAAACTGAGAGACTAAAACATGAGATTCATTAGCAACAACATAATGTTGTGATCATCATCAAAATAAGATTGGTATGAAACACCAATACTCAACAGAGCGGTCAATCTAGCATTTACTTTCTTTTGCTCCCATAAATTCTTCGACTCTCGCTTCATGGCTGGACCTCGGTGGTGCTTGTGGTGCATTAGGTGCTCTCCACCCTTGATTATACCCCGGTGGACTATATGGTCCTGCTTGTTGCCTAGGCGGGAAGCTTTGCTGTGGTGGCCCTCTCGGTTGATATTGAGATTGTGGTGGAGGCGAGCTTGAGGTTGTGCAATGGTGGGTTCAAAGCTCCATCATTATTTGCATATGAAAGCCCAGATGATTTCTCGTGGCCGGGTTTGCCCAATAACCGGTGTTTTCCGCAACGTATTGGACTTGCTCTATAGCTTCTTCTCCGTGCTCTCCTCCAACATACATGACATGGGCTTGGTCTTGCCAATCGCCCGTACTTCCTCCCATAGTAGTATGTATGTCTAAGTTTTGCATAAATATAAGTTAAGTATGTAATAATGTAACTACGGATATGTAGGTAATGTGTATACGTGTATATACAAGTATGCGACTATATGATGTATGTGTAAGTGTATGTATATGAGTGCACATTGTTTTTGTAATGAATGTGTGCCAGGGCAGAGTGACCTTAACGTTTAGGTCCGTCATCCTTAAGTTGACCCTATGGCTCATCTCAAAATGTGTGAGCGCTACTCCCAAGTGTAAGAGATCGAACAAGTAATAATCTCGGTGAGTCCGGTATCGAATCCACGGGACAACTGACCTGTAAAACCATGAACTTCAGTTTGTAAAGAGTACTAAAATGATAATAACCAACCACCTATCAAGTATAAAGATATGGTATCAAGAGTTTAAAATAATAAAAGAAAATCCTACGATAATTACGGTGAATTCGATTTTGGGTACTAATATGGAGAGTATGTGTTAGTAGTGATTTTATTAGGGTGTGTGCAATCAATGATTATTAATACCTTTTCTATAACTCAACATTTCGTCCGGCTAGGGCACGAGAACATCGGAAAGTATGGCGATAAAGAGCATGAAATATTGCCGAAAAGGTAATCACGTATAACGTCGATTTCATTAGGAAAATAAACACAAGTGCCATCTTGTGTCACGATACATCCTCTCGGATCGCATCACGAATAAGTCCGCAAAGATCATATTCGATTCAAGCATGCCCACGTCTCTGTATAACATACCCAAACAAGATATATATAGAAATCGACAAAATACGCGATTATAACATGCAAATAGGGCGAAGAGATATTGAAATCAATGATTACAACACCCTAACTACATCAACACCAACACATATGAAGATTAACCATGCATGAAGAGAATATATTCAGTATTCATAGACAAATACATCATCAAAACCTCAAAATACGTGAATAATACTCCAAATATAAGCCAAATACGTGAAATACAAGGCTAAAGATAGGAAAAATGTCATCAATTCTCTCCAAATAGCCCCAAATCTCCTTCAGATGATAGATATGACCTCTGTCTTCAGGGCCTCCAAATTTCACGATGAAATACGGCTCCTAGAGCCCCTAATACGCCAGAATACGCAACAAAAACCCTAGGAATACCTTAAATACAAGCATTGCGGGTTTTAGTTGCTTAGCGGGTTCAAACCCGCATCCATTTTTCGCTCAAAACCCAACCCACGGCCGGATCAAACCACAGCCGTCAGATCGTTGCGGGATTCAACCGTGTGTTGACACGTGTCCTCCCAGTCAGCGGTTTTGAACCTGCTTCGTTTGCATCTGCTTTGATACGGATTGAAATAATCGCCACCGTCGGATGGATGATCGAACTGCTCCTGATTCGCCACGTCGCCTCCACAATTCTCCCGCTCGATTGCGGATTTGCTTCTGCTTTACTCGATCCAGGCCGTTGATTCCAATGCGGGATCGACTCCGGTTCTGCCACGTGGCACGAGCAGGATTCGAATCCCGCTCGATTTCGACTTCGTTGCGGCTTGTCTCAGTCCTTTGGATCTTCGATCAACGGTTCTTGTAGCACCGCGTTGCCAATTATCTGGAGCGTCGGATTAGCAGGGAGCGACTGGATGGGCGACACGTGGCACCTGCGGTATGTGGGGTGTACGGTGAGCATATTTCGGCCGTATGTAGCGTATTTCCTTCGTATTATTGCATTCTCATTGGTATTCTGCATTCAAAAATACACAGTAATTAACATAGATCTCATAAAAATACAAATAAATAGTCGTTGGAATCGTGAGATCGAGATCTAGCCATGAAAAAATATATAAAGGCAGAAATATTCAATAAAATTCATATTTTGTGCACAAATCAATGGTTTGCTCTAATAAATGATTATATACAAAATACAAACATATTAGAGACCAATTAAGCATCATATACACACAAAATGGTGCTAAATAAGGGGTTAATTATGCAATATTCACTCCGAATCACCCTACTAAAGGAAGTCTGGGGACGGACTTGATCTTAAGGTGGGAGTTTGTGATGACCTTAGTGATATATATATATATATATAGTAGGGCATGTCTATGTATTGTGTGCATCTACACGTGCAGTGATGTTATTTGTGTAAGTGTGTTATTATTATTATTAGCATGGTTTCTAATTAGTATTACTAGTAGTGGTACTACTATTGTTATTATATTTAGTGTTAGTAATATTGAATAAGCAATTATGCATGATCGCGTAGTTTTTATTTATTGGTAGTGTGTGTACATATGGTAGAGAGTGTGGTGTGCGTGTATCGAGAGGATATACATGAGTGCCATTCTTATCCTTTTCCCACACCGTAGACGATAGAAATTTCGTGGGCGGAATTTTTTGTAAGGTGGGTAGGATGTAATGACCACTTTCGGTCGTGCGTATTTAGTGCGTATGTTGTTTCGTGTGCGTATTTCTGTGTTTGATTTTTCTAATTGTTCTTCATAGTTCAGGTACGCGACCGAATCCCGTTTTCACGATCCACTCGAAGGCGCGAGCACCCTGATATTTTCTTTGTAATGTTTGGACATCGAGAGCCCAATCTGCTTAACTCATTCCTAATTTATAAAATATTTTCTTTATATAAAATTTGAATTTTTGAAAAGGGCCGTACGTTTTAAATCCAAACAAAAACTGTTAACTTTCTAACCTATTTGATAATATCCTAACTAACATCCCTCTTTCACACGTCAACTCTTCCCCTACTTTTCCCTCATCCCATGTCACCCTAACTATCCCCCCGATACCTCTCTCTCTCTTCCTTTATAATAAGATCTAAAAACCAAAACCTAGGAAAACAAATACCAACAGCAGCCGCCACCCTCTTTTTAAACTAGCCCTTCAGCTTCCCTCACCCTCAAACCTGATGCCCTAGCCCTTCTCAGCCGGCGGCTAGCCCTCAACCGCCCGTGTCGCCGGGCACCCACCCCTCTCAGGCGAGCCGTGTGTGCCTCCAGCTCTATCCTCTGGTCGCCCTCTCTCCGATGAGGCCTCCTCCAAGCTTCGACGGGCAAAGCTCCCTCCTCCGAGCACAACCCACGAAGCCCCCATGCCCTTGCTCTTTCTTCCTCTGGTGACGCCGAGCTCATCCTCCTCCGACGATCAACCCCCACCGTGCCGACCCCACGCCTCCGGTGACGCCACCAGTCAACACCAGCGCCCTCGCTCTCCTCTCACCCAGCAAACTCCCAGGGACGAACCTTCAGCCCTCCTCATCCCCTTGCCGACTAGAGCCACGCTTCCCCATCACTCGCGTGTCGCCAACGCCCTTCACCGGCGAACCCGCACACACCGTCGTTCGGCCCTTGCTGCCGTCTCCTGGACTCATCGCCGGACGCTCCCCGATGCTAACCAGTTGCTGATGAGTCGCCGTCCAACCGTGCCACTGCCGATGCCGTTCGATCTGCTGCATGCAAGTACTATCGAAGAGAAAGCTCAAACATGTAAGTAGTTTCATATAAACAGAACCTTATAAATGAATTCTACCTCATGAAGGTTAGTAAATAAGGACAGTAGGTGTTACAAGTTATATATGAACAGTGAGCTCTATTATAAATGGTACACTCTCATGCATATTGTACTATAGCACCGTGTATTGCAGTATTATTTAAAAGACAGTTATATGATTATGTATTAGCTTATTTTATATAAAAGACGGTTATATGATTATGTATTAGCTTATTTTATATAAACAGATTACAGGTTGGTTTAATTTAAATCAGTTAACTATATGTTTACCTATGTAGAGTAGATACTAGAATGACATGTCAGTGTTAAATCAGTACTATATATGTGTGTGTGTTAGTATTAGAATTAGAAATTTATTATCCTTAGTGCGTCAGTTTAATTACACATAGGATGTTAGTGTGAGTAAGATATGAACATTATAACATGTTCGGTAAACGTTGCTTATAGTGGATTAATATTGTTCCTTGGTTTAATATTAAATTTATGGCACAGATGAATCTCGCCTTTCACTACGAACATCTAGATATCTAAACCATCTCAATCAGACAAGTGTGCGAATTTACACAATTATTAGAGTATTAATGTTTAAATGCATTTTCTGTGCGTGCGTGTGTATGGACCCCTATTAAGTAAATTGATAATGTTATGTAAACGACATGAAATGCTTGAATGGACTTGATTTAAGCACTGGAACATCATGTCAATCTTGAACGTGTGCATTGATTTGGCTACTCCAGTTGGTCATATATGACTAGTCTGGCTCGTGTTCCAGTAGGGTCATGTATGACTAGTCTGGCCCATGTACCAGTATATGACGGTACGGATACATAACTTGCGGGTAATAGTGCACTCTCCATGATAGAGAGAGTGATCCCTTGTACGGATAACCTGTGTAATAGGGCATTGTCCAAGATAGAGAGAGTAATCCCTTATATGGACTTGTCTTGTGCACTTGGGTTGGGGTAGGGTTGAGCGGTTACATGGTTTAGAGGGGTTGATCCCCTCTAACCGTAAGGCGTGAACCCTTCGTGACACACACCGTTTTGTCTTGTCTTGTCTTGTAGCCAGTAGCAAATGCTATGGCCATTGCCATGCCACGTTACTTTCATGCACCGTCGTTTACTTTTCCTGCCATGTTATATAAAATGCCATGCTCATTACTTTACTTTTTAAAATGCTTTAGAACTGCCATGCTAGAAGTATCTTACTTTACCTTGCTTTAAATTTCCATGTTCAAACTGTGCTGACATCTTGTATAAAACAGTTAATGCTTCATAATCTATTACTATTCGTACACATTGCCTTGGGTCTTCTTACTCCTACTTGCAGGCCCTTACTGACATACATTCGTGTTTTTGGCATGTATGTCAGATTACGAGATAGGGTACCAGGAGGACTCGTAGGAGACGCCTGACCTAGTGGGCTAGGAGTTGCTGTAGACGCTGAGACGCTCCCTGCAGAAGACTCGAGCCCTTTTTCTGTCGATGCAATAGATTTTGCTTTATTATTTGGTAGTAGGAATATGTACCTCGTTGTAGTTTCTTTTGGCCATGCAGAGGCCCTGCTGTTTTATTTCATGTACGAACTCTGGATGTGGCTTTAAATTAATGAAATGTTTTTTATTTTTCTGGTTGCATGCAAGAACCTGCCACGTGTTGTTATCCCAGACGCTTAGTGGACTCGAGCTTCACCGCTCCAGCCCATGCGGACCTTCGTCTCGACCTCGCGTCCGTATAATGGGGAGCAGGGTGTGACAGATCTCACCTGTGCAGGAAGTGCCGACCTTCATCAATTTGTATACCAACCACTCCGAGCTCTTAAATGGCCAACTTAGAGATGCAAGGCCTATGTTTGGGTCAACGATGGGAGGTTGGGTTATGGACTAAAGAATGAATAGCTCGGGCTGTGTCATGGTCCCGGAGTCTACCCTTGAAAAGATTATACACTCTATGATCCAATGAGTGAGGCGTAGACATGGGTGCACTATAAAGGATGCCTTGGCTGTCCTCAGATCATAGGCTTCGGAACCTGTGATGTCTCTCCAAAACCCTCCCTCGATATACTCTTGTGGCAACGGGGCATCATCGAGGCCTATGCAGCCCCTTGTGGGCCAACCAAACAACTGTTGAACTACTAATGTGTGAGCTCGTGGTCCACATTAATAAGGCGAAATGAAATTCCTAATGGAGTGCAGTGGACGGAGCTCAAAAACTCTAAAGTGAATCATCGATAAGTCTCGACATGGGTATGCAAGAATGCAGTCCACCCTATGATTTCAAATAGTATTTCGACACCCTCAATGAGCCCTAAGGATCGAAGGGTCGAAATTATAGCAAATTTGGTAGCGGACATATGGCAGGGGATGAGTTTGGAAAATGTCGTGCATTGGGGCTCATCCTGTAATGTGATACCTAATAGCACCATGGTATGTGGTGTTATAGGAGGTGGTGGAGGTGTGACATGCTCAGCTCCCCTGTGAAGGCGAGCCTGTCGTATGGCTGGTACAGAAGTGGGGCCCTTGAGGCTGATCGTTTGGGTGCCATATTGTGCAAAATATCGTGAATTCAATGCAACCAAGCAATTATATACAAATAGGAGCAACAAGTAAAAATTTCTATAAAAAATCGAAAGAACAAGAGAATGGAAGGAGTATACGAAATTTTCGTCGAATCGTCTCCTACCAATTTCTCTAGCAGTTTATCTCATCATGTAGAAACTCCCCGAACTTAGAGATATTGAAAATTCTGGCCCTGCAAAAGAACATGTAAGAGAGGGGTTAGAGTTTGGGGGGAATTTAAGGATTTTGGTGGAAAATTTTGTTGTAAGAATTGATTAGGAAGAAGTGCATGTTGAGTATTGGTGTTTCATACTAATGTTATTTGATGATGATCACACTATTATGTTGTTGCTAATGTCTCTCTCGTTTTAGTCTCATGTTTATCAAATGTAGAATATCATGATTTGGAGACTAATAGCTTGGTGCAAGGATGGACATCAAGAGGAGCTATGACAAAGCTTGGACAAAGGGTGCCAAAGCTTGGAGATGATGGGGAGTATCAAGGCATCAAGGATTGAAGGCATATACTCTAAAGGAAGCAATGTAATCCATGTATTATTTTATTTATTGCTTTGCTCTTTTTGTGTCTAGGTTTAATGTAATGCCTTGATAGATGGTCTACTCATTCATGCATTTGCATTTAACATCTTAGTAAGCCTTAATATTATCATAGAATCCAACCCAATAGGTTCATCATACCAAAAGACTCAATTGGAGTCTCTGGCTCTCCACTAGGCGATTGATGAAGGTCTTACAGTCGACTGGTGATTCCAGGCGCCTGTCGAGCCTTCTACAGTCGACTGTTGTGCCCCAGCTCAAGTCAACCATTTCTTTACTCTTACTTGAGATTTTTGCAACAGTCAACTGTAGTGCAATTTACAGTCACATGTCTTCCAGCAGTCGCCTGTTAATTGTTCTACAGTCGTCTGTACGCAACTTGCATTTTCTGGGCTTCATCCCAATTTGCAAGTCAGTCGACTGTTGAAGTATTTACAGTCGCTTGTTTATTTACTGTCGCGTGTACTTTGGCCATCAGCTGTCTGTATACATACAGTGCATAAGTTGCTTCTCTCCGTTTCGTTTCCATCCCTTGTGACAGTCGCCTGCTGAAGGATATACATGCGCATGTCCATTTTACAGGCACATGTGTAGTCTTCTACAGTCGCCTGTACTGGCTCAGATTATAGCTATTGGGATTTATTTAGTTGTTGGTCGGTTCACTGGCATATGTTCATCAGTCGACTGTCGATAACGTTTCAGCCCAGATTCTAGTCGTTAGAGCCTTTTGTTTTCGGCTTTATCCTTGGGTTTTGAGCGTTTGTATAGGGTTCCTATATATATGAGAGGGCTGAGATTATTAGAATTTCTTGGAACTATTGCAAAGAGATTGATTAAGCCACTCTCAAACTCTCTCATTTCCCTCTTAGAGCTCTAAATCTCCTTCATGCATTGATGCCAAGCTCAAGTGAAATCATCCAAGTGCTTTCAAGCTAATCTCATCACTTGGAGATCCTCTTCCATGCCTTGCATTCTTTCATGAGTAAGTTCATCATCAAGGCATAGGTAAGAGTATTTGTTTTACTTTGTTATTTCATTGCAACCCTAGCTTTCTGTGTGAGAGCTAATTACTCTCTATGTGAGAGTATGACCTTCTGTGAGGGTTGGTTACGATCTCTCTGTGTGAGAGTTTGAGTCTCTCTGTGTGAGAGCAAGGATTTCTCTGTGTGAGAATCCATATCCTCTGTGTGAGGTATCTCTGTGTGAGATTTAATTCACTTCTCTGTGTGAGAATTATAGTGGATATTGGTGTGGCTGAACGTACCCAAGTTTGGAGAACCTGGGTAACATCTCGTGTTTGCGTTTGGATTTTTGTGGTGTTTGAATTCCTCTTACATTTATAATTCTGCATTTGCAAGTTTAATTTCTAAATACGTAATTTGTGCCATTACACTATTCACCCCTCCCCCCGTCTAGTGTTGTTAGTTTTGCAAGGGTAAGTCGGTCCTTACAATTTGTGTCAGAGCGAGGTTATAACATACTACAACGATGGCATTTAACGCTACATCCATGTCGCATGAATAAGGTCACTCTACCGTTCGACCACTGCTCTTCAACGGAACCAACTACCCAAGTTGGAAGATCAAGATGATGATCTATATAGAGAGTCAAGACCTATGGGACATCACGGAGTTGTCATTTGAGAAGCCTACTACACCAGCAGCTTCAAGGCAAAGGCGGCGAAGGACTTGATCAAATTCAACGTGAGGGCTATGAATGCATTCCATTGCGCCCTCACTGCAAATGAGTTCAACAACATCTCCATGTGCCAAACGGCCAACGAAATTGTGCATACTTTGGAGATATGTCATGAATGGACTTCAAAGGTAAAGAAATCTAAACAAACTGTATTTAGATCTAAATATGAAATGTTTAAGATGCAGAAAGGAGAAAGCATTTCCGAAATATTCACAAGGTTCACAGACATCGTGAACGCTTTGGAAGGACTTGGGAAGGTGATTTCCCAAGAGGATCATGTAGAGAAGATCCTTGACTCACTACATCTCAATGGGAGTCAAAGGCCAACGGGATTTTAGAGTCAAATGACACGTCCAGATTCACCGTTGAGGAGTGCATTGGGAATCTCATGGCATACGAAGAAAAGCTTCAATACAAGAATGAGATTCAACCAACCAAGCCCGAGAAGCAGAAGGGGGTTGCATTACATGCCAAGGAGGAGCCAATCAAATGGAGGAAGAAATTCCATCGAGAAGCTCCTAGTGAAGAAGATGAAGAAGATGAGGCTAGTGGAGATGAAATCGTAGAGCTTGTAAGGACCCTACTATAAGGAAAACACTAGAATGGATGTTGAATAGTGTTTATACAATTTAAACGATAGTTATACCAATTTAAATTCCTAACCAACAATTAATGCAAAATGTAAATAAACCCAAATTGAAACAATGCTAACACAAGGATGTTTCAAGGGTTCGGATTACCCAAGTCAACTCTAAACTTATGTCACGCCCCGCTTCCCTAATATGGAAGGCGAGACATGAGGAGGTCCGCTCAGACGTGGAGCTGTGAAGCTGCAGTCTGATAAGCGTCTGTAAAAATTCCGAAAGTAGCAGGTCCTTGCATTGTGACGAAACAACAACAATAATAAAGCAGATAAGAAAATATCCACCAACAACATCCAACAAATATTACAACATCACAGAATAGTCACAAAAGTACAAGTCTGAACAATAGGCCTAAAGCATGGCCAAACAAAACAACGAGAGATAGGTGCTACGCACCGAAACCTAACAGCAACTACGGAAAGGTAACAACTAAGGGGAGACTTCAAACGAGTCTAGGACTGGTCACCAGTGTCCTCGAACTCAGTCTCAGCAGGGACCTCAAACTCAGCGTCCACGAACTGCTCGTCCTCTGCTACCTGCTCTGTCTCAAAGTCTGACATGTGACACCCAAAGAGAAAAGGGCACATGTCAGCAAAAGTCTCCCAAGAAAGGCGGAGATCTCTTGTGCAAGGATACAAATGAAATAATACAACTAGCAGTTCTAACATGATGGTATGACATGATATTAAAAGAATGCAATAATTAAATGAACAAGATAATAATAATCAAGCACGGTGTAGCAGAAAGCTACAATTCACTATTTCACGATTCACGAATCACTGATTTATCACTTCGTGCACAGAGTTTCCGTCTTTTGGCTGAAGTGGCTGTACGGGCTCACTTCTACGCTCAAGCGATCGTTTAACCCTACCCCTCCACGTGTATATGGACTGGCGCACATCTTCTGGGTCACGAGCCAGGAAGTGTTATTGGCATAGGGTTGTGCCCGCAAAGCAGGTGCCTAGCCTCAATAGTTACAAGGATTGTAGCGTGTGCTACGCAATCACGATAGAAAAATTTGATGCATGACATGTAATGAGCAGTTAAAGTACGTACAGTTAATTGAAAGTAAACGTGACATGGCAGCATGAATGAAAGCATGTAAAAAGTGTCGGATCTAGTTTCGTTGTCAAACTAGATCAATATGGTTGTCTAGGCGACTATCATTTCACCGCCTAGTCTCTTTTACGCAACTACAGAAATTGGCCTAGAACATGGCCTAAATAATTACTGGCAAGTATCACTTGCCTGTTTCCGGTGGTAATGGTTGTCGTGGGTTTGAGCGTTGCGTTACGGTGAGTCCGGTTCGCTGTTTTGGTTAAACAAATCACCGAATTAGATATTTCGTAAATAAACATATTATCGAAATAATCTCTAAAATGGGTTCGTTTAATTCTATCAGGTTCACTGGCTAGGGTGACGTTTATATTGTGTTATACAGACATGACACGTTTTATTTTATTCTAGTATTATTACCCTAACATGCTGGGATTAAATTAACAATAACAAGCTAATGACAAATTTAATAACAACTTAACTTATGCTAATTACGTTACTAATCTGATTTCTTGGCTTAACATGGTGTTAATAGGTCTACATACCAACTTTTGGCCATGGTGTAATAAATTAACATGTTATAACCTATATTATTTAACAACTAACATTTATAAAAGTTACTAACATGCTGGATTTAAACAATACGAGCAGATTAACATTTAAAATTACACTAACAACTAATTAACTAACTAAGTTAATCTCATGGCATTAATTATTACACTAAACATTTCACTTATTAATTGACTAAGAAATAAAAGCCAACATGTTATAACTTAACAGTATTGAATAAATAACCCTATCTAACTCTCTTCATTCTTTAACATGGTTCTGTCAATTTGTTTTATAATTGACATGTCAGGTTATTCAATATATATATATATATCCCCCAACCCAGGGCCTGTCTACTTCTTTACTCATTCTTATTCTTGCTCTTTCTGCCCCTCTATCTTTAATATTTTAAACTTCTCCTTTAATTTTTCACAGGCTGTCATTGCTCTTTAGCACCTTTCATTCATTCAACACTTGTAACGACTGCTTTTCATGTATCTGGATTTATTATAATATAATATATGTTTTGGTGGATTTTCTCCTCATGTGTGGTTTTCGTCTCCGTAGCTTTCATTTTCGATCGTTTCGTCGTGTTTTCTCGTTTCTTTCTTAGGATCGTCGATTTCGAAGTATGTCATTCATGACGGACTTCATAACGGTCGTATCTTACTATTAGATCAAGCCTAGGAGTCTTAGGAATCGATCCCGGGGCCCCGTGCTCCGTATCGGAACTTTTGGTGCTCATTAGCAGGTGTAAGAAGGGGCACCGACCGACTAGATGATGATCCAGTCGGTCGGCAATCCTTCTTGGACCGACTAGTTAGCTTTCTAAATTATTCAGGAGTTACTGTTTATAGTTAGTCGGTCTAAGAACGTTGGTTGACCGACTAGGTTGCAAACTAGTCGGTCGGCAATGCTTCTTGAACCGACTAACTCATCAACTATTTTTGACACTAGATACTGTTCACTCTTAGTCGGTCTAAGAACGTTCATCGATCGACTAGATGTTAAACTAGTCGGTCAGTATTTGTTCATGGACCGACTAATTCTAAATCCTATTTTCGTTCAGAAGTTACTGTTTACACTTAGTCGGTCTGCGTTGGTCGACCGACCGACTAGTTGCCAAACTAGTCGGTCAGTGGTTGCTCTTTGACCGACTAACCTGTGTTAAAACCCTAATTTCTGGGCAGCCGCCAGCCTAGCCTATTTAACCCCCTCCCGAACGACTTCATCTTCCCCCACTCGACCTAAAACCCTAAAATCTCCCCCATTGAGCCCCCATCTTCCTCCAAGCTTCATTTCTTCATCCCAAGCCCTAAATCCATCATCTAAACCCTCCATCCACTCTTTCCACCTCTCATCTTCCCCAAATCTCCATCAAATCCCCAAAATCCCCCAAAAACCCTAATTCTCTAAACTTCTCCAATCTTTCCCAGATCTGATCCTAGGGTTCTCCGGAGTGTTTCTTCCGCCTCCTCTCGGTAAGAAATCGATCTACCGTTGTTTTCATAACCTATTTATATTTTTATGAAACCCTAATAAAATTTCATGTTGTTTGATGTTTGTTTCCCCCATAACAGCAATTTCCCCGTAGATTAGCATCCGAGAGACGAGGTTGATCGTCATCCCCGGTGCTAGGCAAGTGAAACTTGCCACTTAGGGTTTAGGCCATGTTTTAGGCCATTTGCATGTTGTAGGCGTAAAAGAGGCTAGGCGACGAAATGATACTCGCCTAGGCGCAAATTGGGGAACTAGCTTGACAACGAAGCTAGTTCCGACATTTAGCATGTTGCACAACTACCATGTCACGTTTACTTTCCATTATCGGTACGCAAATTAATTGTCATGTCATTGCATCCTTTATGTATTTCAGTGATTGCATAGCTTTGCTACATTGCTTGTGTTCCTGGCTCGTGTTCCAGAAGCGGGCCATGTGTTGGTTGATGGCCAATGCCCGAATTGCTTGTTTCCGGCTAGGTGCACCCCTACGCCAAATGTTTAAGAATGCGAGCTCATGTGCGGGGCAACCCCGGCTCACTTGCTGAGCTCATGTGCGAGGACCCTGGCTCCATTACGTGTGGGTATTGGGGGTAAGAGTTAAGCGGCCAATCAACTGGGAGTCTGCTCGATCAGCAACTGCAGTGGTAAGGCGTAAACTCTGGGGTGGGGTAGTTGTTAAGTGGCCAATCAGTGAATGTGAAACCATTCAGCTGTAAGGCGTAAACATCTACAAAACAACGTGAAACGTGAATAGTGAATTGATTGGAATTGATAGTAGCTTGGCCACTCTTGTCTTGTCCCGATGATTGTTCTCTTGTACTTATTGTTCACCATGTCTTACTTGTGCACTCATGCTATAACTGCCATGTCATGCATACTATAACTGCTAGGTTGCTAGTTGCCTTACTTTCAGTTTCCTTGCTCAAGTCTTTTAGACTTGCTGACATGTGCCCCTTTACTCTTTTGGGTGACACATGTTAGATCCCGAGCCTGAGTACATTGTTGAGGACGAGGTGTTTGCTGACGCCGAGCCCGAGCCTGTGTTTGACGGGGAGTACGTGGACACTGGGGACCAGTCCTAGTGTCTTCGTCGTGTTTTACTTTTGTTAGACAGTTGTTTTGTTGTCGGTGCGTAGCACCTATACTTTGCTATGTCGTTGTACTTTTGTTGGCCTTGTTCTGGGCCTTTAGACTCTTTCTTTTAGCCTGGTGGCTTTTCTGGATGTTGGACTTATTTTCATGTTGGACTATTTATGAGATGTGAGATTTTATTTAAGTCTCTCCTTGTGTTATTATTGTTATTCCATTGTGGTTACAGGGACCTGCTTATGTTTTATTGACGCTTATCGGGTTTGGGGCTTCACAGCTCCACTCTCGTACGGACCTTTTCACGTCTCGCCTCCATTTTAGGGAATCGGGTCGTGACAGGTTTTGTTGGTGGCCCATGCAGGTCTCTCTGTAACTGCGATCTTTGGAATAGCGATAATAATACTAGAATGTCCAATAAACTAAGTTCGACATCCGAGTCATAAGCTATGAGTCTAATCTGATTCGTTTTCTGTGTCATTAGATGGCAGGAAGACGATTCACCCGTGTTGGGGGCAGCGGTGCGCTCCCTCATGATGAGGAGCCTGAGCGGGAACCCACCAGCGGTGAGATGATGCGGATGATGCTCCAGATGATGCAAGTACAGCAGGGCGTGCTCCTGCAAGTCCAGAATGCTCCACTTGCTCGAGCTGCACGGGCTCTTCCGGATGCCCCTCGCTCTGAGCCAGGAGCGAAGCAATTTCGGGAGCTGGGTCCCGCATATTTTGATGGTTCTGAGGGTCCTCTGGCAGCCGATGAGTGGATTCGGAACATCGAGGACAATCTGAAGATGGCCAAGATCACCCCGGCTGGATGGGTTGATTTGGCGAAGATGCAACTTAAGGATAATGCTCGGAATTGGTGGGATGCGGAGGAGAAGATGTTGGTGGAGCCGATCGTCTGGGCTACCTTTAAGGCCAGATTTGATGGTGAGTTCTTCCCGAAAGCTGCCAGGGAAGAGATGCTGCAGCGTTTTATCGATCTGAAGCAAGTGAGTTCGTCGGTGGACCAGTACCACCAGGAGTTCATGAGGCTGAGTCGGTTTGCGCCAAAGATGGTGCAGGACGCTGAGGAGAGAGCTCAGAGGTTCCTGCAGGGACTTGCTTCGGAGCTCCAGAGCTTTGTGACCTCTTCTGACCGGGAGTCTTATCAGAAGGTTCTTGTAGCGGCCAAGAGGCAGGAGCTGCTCGTGAACCAGAGGAGGGGATCTTTGGTTGGTGCTGGGAAGAGGCCTGTGGAACAGGCGAGAGCTGTGGTTAGACCTGGATTCAGGCCTAATCAGTCCGCTCAGTTTAAGAGGCCAGGAGGGCCTATTCTGAAGACTTGCCATTTCTGCGGCAAGCCTGGCCACATCAAAGATCAGTGTCGGAAGTTTCTGGGCCAGTGTCTGGTTTGTGGTGATGCTTCCCATGCCGTGAAGGATTGTCGACATGCGAATCAGCTGCGGAGGGCACCTGTTGCAGCACAGCCGTTGCAGCAGCGAGCGTCTGTTCCTGCTGGACGTGGAGCAGCTCTTGTTCCACAGGGGCAGGCTTTTCAGCAGGCTGTTCCACCGAGGAGGCAGGCCTTTCTGATCACCGCTGTGGAGAGCGAGGCTGTGGATGAGGTTATCGCAGGTAATCCTCAATCTAGCTATTACTTTCTTAGCTGGTTTTGAATGTTAGATTGTGTTGTTTGCTTGAACATGGTTGTTTGCTAGACTAGGGTTTGATTGTTAATTGCTTGTTAGGTGTGATTTTGGTGTGCACATTTCCTGCACGGGTCCTCTTTGACTCTGGTGCATCGATGTGCATTATTTCTCGGAGCTTCGTGGAGAGGCATTCCTTGTCGACGTCCCCTCTTCCCAAGAGTTGGAATATCGTTACAGGGAATGGCGTGGTCTCGGTGCATCGTGGTTGCAATTCTTGCTCGTTGGTGGTCTGTGGACATGAGCTTTTCGCTGATTTCATTGTCCACGACATCATCAACTATGATGCAGTTCTTGGGATGGACTGGCTTGCGAGCTTCTATGCTACGATCGACTGTCGGAGGAAGAAGGTGGTGTTCGAGATTCTCGGACATCCAGTCTTTGAGTTCAGTCGTGGTAGCAGTTCGCTTGGTCCTGTCAGATTTCGGGCCAGGCCGGTGGAGGTTGCCGCTTTGCAGATGGAGCTGGAGTGGCCAGCTGTGGTGCGTGATTTTGGCGACGTCTTCCCTGAGGAGATGTCTGGTTTGTCACCTGATCGAGCTCTGGAATTTTCTATTGATCTTGTTCCAGGTGCGCAGCCGATTTCGAAGGCGCCGTATTGTATGGCACCTGCAGAATTGGAAGAGTTGCGGAAGCAGTTGGATGAGCTTTTGCAGAAGGGTTATATTAACCCTAGCGTCTCTCCGTGGGGAGCACCGGTGTTGTTAGTGAAGAAGAAGGATGGTTCACGTCGCATGTGCGTGGACTATCGGGAGTTGAATGCGGTGACCATTAAGAATAAATACCCGTTACCTCGCATCGATGATATTTTTGACCAGCTTGGAGGTTCGAGGGTGTTTTCTAAATTGGATTTGAGGAGTGGTTACCATCAGTTGAAGGTGAAGAAGGATGATGTCCCGAAAACAGCGTTCAGGACGAAGTATGGACACTATGAGTTTGTGGTTATGCCTTTCGGCGTAACTAACGCGCCCGCAGTTTTCATGAATCTGATGAACCTGATTTTCTACGACTTTTTGGATAAGTTTGTCGTTATCTTTATTGACGACATTCTGATCTATTCGAAGTCGGAGGAAGAGCATGCGTCGCACTTGAGGACGGTGTTGGAGATTTTGAGGAAGCATCGTTTGTATGCTAAGTTTTCGAAGTGCGAGTTTTGGCTGGATCGAGTTGCTTTTCTCGGTCATGTGGTGACTGGAGATGGTATTTCAGTGGATCCCGAGAAGATTAGGGCCATCAGAGAGTGGCCTGTTCCGTCGTCTGCGTCTGAGATTCGGAGTTTCCTTGGGCTTGCTGGTTACTATCGGCGATTCATTAAGGACTTTTCCCGTATTGCTGAGCCAATGACCAGGTTGACGCGGAAGGATGTTGCTTTCGTTTGGTCGGGTGATTGTGAGAGTGCTTTTGGTATTCTGAAGGAGAGGTTGACGACGGCCCCTATTCTTGTTGTGCCTGATCGTAGCGGTGGATTTGAGATATTTTGCGATGCTTCTGGCAAGGGTCTCGGTTGCGTGTTGCATCAGCACGGACATGTTGTGGCGTATGCGTCTCGTCAGCTTAAGGTTCATGAGAAGAATTACCCGACGCATGATTTGGAGTTGGCTACCGTTGTGTTTGCTCTTAAGATTTGGAGGCACTTCCTGCTGAGTGAGAAAGTGAAAATTTTCACCGATCACAAAAGTTTGAAGTATATCTTTACTCAGAAGGAGCTCAACATGCGACAGCGTCGATGGTTGGAGCTGATGGCGGATTATGAGATCGATTTGCGGTTTCACCCTGGCAAGGTGAATGTGGTTCCAGATGCTTTGAGTAGGCTTCCCGCGGTGATGATGTTGACCTCGCAGTGGAGATTGCAGCAGGATTTTTGCGAGTCTGGCATGGAGATTATTCTTCCTGGGGAGGATTCATCGTTGATGTACATGCAGGTACAGTCGGCGATCGTGGATCGGATTAAGGCTAGCCAGGCTGAGGATCCGAAGCTGGTGAAGATTCGGGAGCAGGTGGAAGTCGGTCTGCGGACTGACTTTTTGATTCATGAGGATGGCTCGCTGAGTTTTGGAGCCAGGTTGTGTGTGCCGGCTGGGGATATTAGAGAGGAGCTGATGGTGGAGGCACACAGTTCGCCGTATTCTGTGCATCCTGGTGGCACCAAGATGTACCAGGATCTTCGTCTGAATTATTGGTGGCATGGTATGAAGAGAAGCGTGGCTCGGAGTGTAGCCAAGTGCTTGGTTTGCCAGCAAGTGAAGGCGGAGCATCAGCGTTCGGCCGGGTTGCTACAACCGCTTCCGATTCCGGAGTGGAAGTGGCAGCACATCACTATGGATTTCGTGACTGGACTACCTCGGAGTCCGAAGCAGAATGACGCGATTTGGGTGATCGTAGATCGATTGACCAAATCCGCGCACTTTATTCCGTTCCGAGTGGGACAGTCCACTGAGGCGCTGGCAAGGAGATATATGGAGGAGGTCGTGCGACTTCATGGAGTCCCCGTGAGTATCGTGTCGGACAGAGACACGAGGTTCACATCTCAGTTCTGGCAAAGTTTGCAGAAGAGCTTGGGTACGCGTCTGAGTTTCAGCACGGCGTACCATCCGCAGACGGATGGCCAGTCCGAGAGGACGATTCAGATTTTGGAAGACATGCTGAGGGCGTGCATGTTGGATTTCAAGGGTTCGTGGGAGGACCATCTACATCTGGTGGAGTTTTCCTACAACAACAGCTTCCAGGCGAGTATTGGCATGGCACCTTTCGCCGCTCTTTATGGGAGGAAATGTCGATCGCCATTGAGTTGGGATGACGTTGGTGATCGGGAGTTATTGGGACCTGAGATGATCGTGGAGGCCGTGGAGATCGTCAGGAATATTCGGGTGAGGTTGAGAATTGCTCAGGACCGTTTTAAGCATTGGGCGGATGCTAAACGTCGTCCTTTGGAGTTTCAGCCGGGCGACCATGTGTTCTTGAAGATTTCCCCGAATCGTGGTGTGATTCGTTTCGGGAAGCGTGGAAAGTTGAGCCCGCGATACATTGGACCATTTGATGTTTTGGAGAGGGTTGGCGAGGTAGCTTATCGCTTGGCCTTGCCGCCATCTTTGGAAGGAGTTCACAATGTTTTCCATGTGTCACAGCTTCGTCGATACATTAGCGATCCATCTCATGCGGTAGATTTTTCGGAGATTACCGTTCGCCCCGATATGACGTATGACCAGCATCCAGGGCAGATTCTGGACAGGCGTCAGAAATCGCTTCGGAACAAGGTTGTCAACCTTGTGAGGGTGATGTGGCGACACGGCTCACCTGGAGAGTCTACTTGGGAGAATGAGGATGAGATGCGAGAGCGTTTCCCACTTTTGTTTCCGGACTCGTGAGTATTTGGAAATTCCGAGGACGGAATTTTTCTTAAGTTGGGGAGGATGTAACGACTGCTTTTCATGTATATGGATTTATTATAATATAACATATGTTTTGGTGGATTTTCTCCTCATGTGTGGTTTTCGTCTCCGTAGCTTTCATTTTCGATCGTTTCGTCGTGTTTTCTCGTTTCTTTCTTAGGATCGTCGATTTCGAAGTATGTCATTCGTGACGGACTTCATAACGGTCGTATCTTACTATTAGATCAAGCCTAGGAGTCTTAGGAATCGATCCCGGGGCCCCGCGCTCCGTATCGGAACTTTTGGTGCTCATTAGCCGGTGTAAGAAGGGGCACCGACCGACTAGATGACGATCCAGTCGGTCGGCAATCCTTCTTGGACCGACTAATTAGCTTTCTAAATTATTCAGGAGTTACTGTTTATAGTTAGTCGGTCTAAGAACGTTGGTTGACCGACTAGGTTGCAAACTAGTCGGTCGGCAATGCTTCTTGAACCGACTAACTCATCAACTATTTTTGACACTAGATACTGTTCACTCTTAGTCGGTCTAAGAACGTTCATCGATCGACTAGATGTTAAACTAGTCGGTCAGTATTTGTTCATGGACCGACTAATTCTAAATCCTATTTTCGTTCAGAAGTTACTGTTTACACTTAGTCGGTCTGCGTTGGTCGACCGACCGACTAGTTGCCAAACTAGTCGGTCAGTGGTTGCTCTTTGACCGACTAACCTGTGTTAAAACCCTAATTTCTGGGCAGCCGCCAGCCTAGCCTATTTAACCCCCTCCCGAACGACTTCATCTTCCCCCACTCGACCTAAAACCCTAAAATCTCCCCCATTGAGCCCCCATCTTCCTCCAAGCTTCATTTCTTCATCCCAAGCCCTAAATCCATCATCTAAACCCTCCATCCACTCTTTCCACCTCTCATCTTCCCCAAATCTCCATCAAATCCCCAAAATCCCCCAAAAACCCTAATTCTCTAAACTTCTCCAATCTTTCCCAGATCTGATCCTAGGGTTCTCCGGAGTGTTTCTTCCGCCTCCTCTCGGTAAGAAATCGATCTACCGTTGTTTTCATAACCTATTTATATTTTTATGAAACCCTAATAAAATTTCATGTTGTTTGATGTTTGTTTCCCCATAACAGCAATTTCCCCATAGATTAGCATCCGAGAGACGAGGTTGATCGTCATCCCCGGTGCTAGGCAAGTGAAACTTGCCACTTAGGGTTTAGGCCATGTTTTAGGCCATTTGCATGTTGTAGGCGTAAAAGAGGCTAGGCGACGAAATGATACTCGCCTAGGCGCAAATTGGGGAACTAGCTTGACAACGAAGCTAGTTCCGACATTTAGCATGTTGCACAACTACCATGTCACGTTTACTTTCCATTATCGGTACGCAAATTAATTGTCATGTCATTGCATCCTTTATGTATTTCAGTGATTGCATAGCTTTGCTACATTGCTTGTGTTCCTGGCTCGTGTTCCAGAAGCGGGCCATGTGTTGGTTGATGGCCAATGCCCGAATTGCTTGTTTCCGGCTAGGTGCACCCCTACGCCAAATGTTTAAGAATGCGAGCTCATGTGCGGGGCAACCCCGGCTCACTTGCTGAGCTCATGTGCGGGGACCCTGGCTCCATTACGTGTGGGTATTGGGGGTAAGAGTTAAGCGGCCAATCAACTGGGAGTCTGCCCGATCAGCAACTGCAGTGGTAAGGCGTAAACTCTGGGGTGGGGTAGTTGTTAAGCGGCCAATCAGCGAATGTGAAACCATTCAGCTGTAAGGCGTAAACATCTACAAAACAACGTGAAACGTGAATAGTAAATTGATTGGAATTGACAGTAGCTTGGCCACTCTTGTCTCGTCCCGATGATTGTTCTCTTGTACTTATTGTTCACCATGTCTTACTTGTGCACTCATGCTATAACTGCCATGTCATGCATACTATAACTGCTAGGTTGCTAGTTGCCTTACTTTCAGTTTCCTTGCTCAAGTCTTTTAGACTTGCTGACATGTGCCCCTTTACTCTTTTGGGTGACACATGTTAGATCCCGAGCCTGAGTACCCTGTTGAGGACGAGGTGTTTGCTGACGCCGAGCCCGAGCCTGTGTTTGACGGGGAGTACGTGGACACTGGGGACGAGTCCTAGTGTCTTCGTCGTGTTTTACTTTTGTTAGACAGTTGTTTTGTTGTCGGTGCGTAGCACCTATACTTTGTTATGTCGTTGTACTTTTGTTGGCCTTGTTCTGGGCCTTTAGACTCTTTCTTTTAGCCTGGTGGCTTTTCTGGATGTTGGACTTATTTTCATGTTGGACTATTTATGAGATGTGAGATTTTATTTCAGTCTCTCCTTGTGTTATTATTGTTATTCCGTTGTGGTTACAGGGACCTGCTTATGTTTTATTGACGCTTATCGGGTTTGGGGCTTCACAGCTCCACTCTCGTGCGGACCTTTTCACGTCTCGCCTCCATTTTAGGGAAGCGGGTCGTGACAACACTTCACTGTCTCTCTCTCTCTCAGTCTGTCTCTTTATCTTTCTTACTGCCATCTCTTTTAATTAATCACATGGGTGACACTTTTAATTAATCACATGGGCTGTCACCCATTACTCATTCCTCCCCCATTTTAATAATACTATCACCTCTTCCTTTCCCCCTTTCTTTTCATTCCCAGCCTCCTCGTTTCTCCTTCTGTTCTCTCTTTTTTTTCATTTCGTTTTTTTACTTAGATCTTGCAGGTGGCTCTCGAAATAGGGAAGAAGACTCACAGTGCGCAAGAGGAAGCCACACACGCACGCGGGGAGGGACGGGGCTGCAGGCGGGCGGCTTTCGGCCAGGTGGCCGGCGGGCTTCTCACGACGCAGGCGGCGGCGTGCGCACAGGGCCAAGCGGCGGCGTGCGCACAGGGCCAGGCGGTGGCGGTGTACGGCGATCCGCGCGTGCAATGGCTGGCCTCGACGGAGGAGAGGATGAAGGAGGTAGAGGGTTTGATTGGGTTGTGAATCTGAAACAATTTCAGATTTGGGGTTTTGATTCTTGAAATTATTTCCAGATTTCCTTTGTTTCTTGAATCTCAATGAATCTGAAATATTTTCAGATTTGGTTCTCTTGGTTTCCCTTCTTTGTTTTGGTTTGGGGATTTGATTGAATATGTTGGAGGGATTTGTGTTGGGAAGATGATGGATTTGGGAATTTGTGGAGGATGATGAATAGGGTTTGGGAAAAGTTTGATGTAAGATTTTGTTTGCAGGGATTCGGATACGATGGACTTTGCAGGGAAGAAGAACTATTTGCTGGTTGGTTGTTTGCAGGGTTTTGTTTGCAGGATGAAGGAGAAGAAGCTAAATTGCCTTAAGAAGAAGTTAGCAGGGAACAAATTAATTTCTGTTAGGTTAGCGATTAGGATAGAATTAATAGATGTTTGTTGACTTAAGGGGAAAAGAATGCATCTGGCTACGAACGTGTCATACTTCTCCTCTTAATATCTAAACGTGCTTGTGAGTGATGATTAATTAATTAAGGTGTAAAATGTAATTATTAAATCAACATAAGTAATTAGTTAAAAATAACAAAACAATCTAATTAGTAAAATAAGTAATTTAAAGTAATTAAGATTTTGTAATTAGTAAATTGTAATTAGCAGAATAATTAAGTTAAATTATTTTAGTTAAAACTTGATGGTAAATAATAACGACACGGTAAAACGAATTCAGTGACACGCTCGCATCGACACGTACGGACGAAAAGTTATCTGAATGACTGAAGAAAAATACCGGAACGTACAATCGAAAACTTGCCTAAAAACACTGGCCGTTACAACTTGTTCCCGTTAATCCTACTTCCCTTTCATCCGGATACCACCGGATACTCAAGTTAGAACCCTAACTTGAATTTTCCTTAAAACCCACTTGTAGCAACCCTATAAGTAAAATCGAAACACAATCGATGTCCTTGACTCCCACAACTTGGGACAAACAAACCACTCTCACAAACCGAGAGTTAAACTAATATCGAAAGATATGAAATAATGAAATAGCAACACTTACAATCACCTATCCCTTGAAGTAGAGCTTGAACGAGCAAGTGTGTTGTGCGTTGAGGTCTCTTTTGAAAGAGATCACCACCAATTGCCTAGAGGATATCACTTTGATTCTAGGTTGGAGAGCAAGAGAGAATAAGATTGGAATTCTAGGGCTTTTGGATTTGAGAGCTTTGATCAATAAGATGAGTTGCTTGAGTAGTTTTTGGTAACTTGAGTAACCCCTCAATGGAATAGTAGAAGATCTCTTTATAGGTTCCCCAAAACCCCCAAACAAAATCTGCAAAAACCCATTTGAAATCCGTGGCAAAAAAGTCAATGGATAGAATTTACACAGTCGACTGTCGACTGTTGAACAAAACACAATCGACTGATGCACTATGTCAGAGGGTATGTGAGAATTCAAATGGTAACTTACCACGTAGGTTAGCCGACAGATGAAGAGAATACGGGCTCCTGTAATACTAGAATATAAATCCTTCTACAGGCGAGTGGCCACAATATGGGTAAGCTGAGAAAATCTCAGAAAGTTTTGGGAAGACACGACAGGTGACTGATGTGGAACACACAGGTGCATGTGCCATGGGTAGGCGACTATGAAACCAACATCAGTCGACTGTTACTAAAAACCTTAAACTTTTTCGAGAGCAGAGTCTGCAGAGGAATCTTAGACAGAAGACTGTTGAAGAATTGACAGTCGACTATGCCATGGATAGGCGACTGTCAATACAACATCAGTCGACTGGCGCTAAAACTTGAAACTTTCCAGAGAGCAGAGTTTGTAGAGGAATCATCGACAAACAACTGTTGAAGCATTGAAGTCGACTATGTCTTGGACAAGCGACTATCAATTTCAACACCAGTCGACTGGCCAGATGAAAAAGAAAGTGACATTTGGGCTGAGGAGAGACAGGCGACTGTAGCTTGGACAGGCACCGGTATTTTATACAGTATTCCCCTGAAGGAGTTAAAGCTTAAAAGGCCCAAAAATCAATTGATTAAGTATGTGCATAACATGCGACTATAGAACAAATCACAGTCGACTGTTTTGAGACAGTCGCCTGTAAATCGTTCAGCAGTCGCCTGTTGACATCACAAAATGCACATGCTTGAGAAATGCGAATTGGAGTCGAAGGAAATGTGATCTAATGATTTCTTATGACAGAAATGAAGATGTGTGTGTGCTCCAACATAGTTCTACTTCTAAGCTACCTACTAGAAGGGAATAAAATGATTACATTTTGTAGAACTCTCTCTTCTATCCAAAGTATGAGCTTGAAGTCTTCTAGGAGCTTCAATCACCATCTTTAATCATCCAATCTACTACTTTTCATGCTTTCATTGATCTTTGAGTGACATCCATTGCTAATTGATCTTTATGATATGCTTATGCAATGGATTAGTTGCAAATAGGGGAATAGTCACAAATATTTATGTTTGCTCATCATTAACACCAAGTAGGGAGAAGTCCAATACTCAACATTCTCCCCCTTTTTTATGATGATAAAACAAACATAAACAAAAACATAAATAATTGTGCTTAATGAAAACTTACTCCCCCTACATAAATGCCAATCAAGTTAGTCAATGTATATAAGGGCATCTATAGATCAATTGAAGCGAACAAGTAAGATATGTAAGAAACAAAATGATTTTCTTGAAATCTTGAAATCTAGGATTTTATAATCCAAATTCATTATATCTTACTCCTCCTGAATCTAAGGCAACTTCAATCTTAGAATCAAGTTTAGAATTAGAATTTACTTAGCACATAATTATGATATGTTTATTTCTCTCCCCCTATGGCATTATCCAAAAAGTGGGAGTAGAATAACAACGACAATAGTGCTAAATAAGTACTAACACAATCATGAGAGTCTAAAGAAGGATGTATATCAAATGTGATGCCGACATAAAATTGGAGAAAAATAATCACGAAGGTGCATCTCATTGATATATATACCAAAAACTTATAAACACAAGAAATCTTAGTTGACTAAAGGAACGAGAATCCAATAACAACATTTCAATCCAAATGAGAAAAACGTCTCACTTCACATCATGTATATGATATAGCATACAAAGAGAGACAATTTCACAATATTCACACAATTAACAAAAAATGAGACACAGTATGAAGAAGGATATGATGAAGTAAAGCATTGTCATCAATATTTAGTCACAAGATACAAGGAGTACAAAATACAACGACAACTCCATGTACATCAAAAAATATGATCGTCATACATACAACATCATCCATCAGTACACAAAACAAAACAAGATACAAACAGACACTTAAACCACAACACAAAAAGAAATCCAATGGTGAGTCGAGGCAGAACAACATCAGTCAATCTGAATGACAGATGAGTCTGAAGGGTGACCAGAGCGACAGAACACCAATCTACCTTTGCTTTGATGACGATGCACCAGTAACAGGAGACTCCAAGTGATCAGGCACAGGGGCAGTACATTAGTAGATGAAGGCACAGAGCCTGAAGGATGAGGGAGAGCAGAATGGGGAGCATCCTCGGAAGGAGGGAACATAGCCTAGAGGTCGACTGGAACCGGAAAGCCGTGAAACAGAAACGACTTATAGTTCAGCTCAAGAAGGAGAGAAAGCTTCTTATCAATATCAGAAACTTTTGTTTCAAGCGAAGAAACTCGCTCATACAGCTGAACGAGGAGAGCATCATCGGACGGAGTTGAAGGTGGAGGATAGAATGGCTTAGCAACAAGCAGAGGAGAGGGTTCAACCTCAGTAGCTGAAGGAAGAGGATCAACGACCGAAATCCCTAGATACTCTTCAGAGGATAGCAGACTTTGAGATCGGGGTAAGGAAAGAGAACCGAGTTTCCTCAAAGGTTCCATGAAGACAGATCGATAGACAATAGGGCACGAATGAACGACAACTGAGAGAAATACCTAATCGGTGACGATCGATGGGGAAGGAGAGAACCAAACTCTCATTCGGATGATTGGAGAGAGAGATTGATGGGTGGAGCTTCGAATCGACGAAAACGGTTGGATTTCGAAGGAAGAAGACGAGCAAAAACAAGTTTGATGAGAGAGAAATACTCGAAATAATCGACGGCCTCGAGATTATAAGTTGGGGTCAAATGAATCTGGGCCGTTGGATCATCAGATCAATGGCTCAGATCGAGTTAACAAACCGCCACTGAAGTTGACAGTCGACTGATGAACAATTGTCATTCGACTGGTAGATATGCGAGAGATCAGCTTGGATTTGCAGACAGTCGCCTGTTGAGTAACACACATTCGCCTGTCAGAGAGATAGTCACCTGTAACTTACGCAACAGACATCTGACAGAGAATCAAAAAATATGTTGATAAAACAGAGACAGCTCAAGATTTGGATATGCACCTGATGACCAACTTGCATTCGCCTGCCGCAGAGACAGTCGACTGAAAATTGTTCATTAGTCGCATGTGCAAAAAATAATCAGTCTGTAGTAAGAGAAACCGAGTTGGTCAGGCGACTATTGAAGGAATGACAGTCATCTGTCCTGGACCAAAAATGCACATAGAGGCTAAAATCCAGAGGATTGAGACAACTCACCCTAGGACCTATACTCTAACACAACTCTAATCAAGAAAACAATATCAAAATATTATAGATTAATTTACAAATCACGTAAATTAATCCAACAATCGAAATCATCAAAATCTCAAATACATCTCTTAAAAAATATATAAGAAACATATAGCTTATCAAAACAAGAGAAGTAAAATGATGATATGAGTTCAAGCATGATATAACATGAAAGTATGAACTCCTACAATTCAGATTCATCCATAATCCCTAATTCTCCACGCAACCTCACAAATGAATCTTCTATAAGAGGTTTAGTGAAGATGTCGGCGATTTGTTTTTGGGTTTCAATGTACTCTAAGATGATGTCCTTCTTAGCTACATGATCATTAATAAAGTGGTGTCTCACATCAATGTGTTTGGTATGGGAGTGATGTACCGGATTCTTGGAAAGACAAATTGCACTTTGGTTATCAACCATGATAAGGCAAATATCACAATTGACACTATAGTCTTTAAGTGTGTGTCTTATCCAAAGAACTTGTGCACATGTATGACCCGTGGTAATATATTCAGCTTAAGACGTGGACAATGATACCGAGTTCTGTTTCTTGGAGAACCAAGAAACTAGGGAATTTCCTAGAAAATGGCAAGTGCCACTAGTACGCTTTCTATCAGATTTGCATCCGACAAATTCGGCATCACTATATAAGATTATCTTGAAGGGTTTTCTGGAACCCTTAGGGCACAAAAACTCTATTCTCGTCCTAAGTTGGACGGAACATAGATAGAAAAAGAATACAGCGGAAAATAAAACTATGTTAATCTAATTAACATACAGTTAAACAATTTAACTTAGCCCTAAGGTACAAGACCATTAGCCAAGATCTATGCCGACTCGGGATGGATCTGACCATCCCAAGAAGGATCTAACCTACTGCGATTAAATTAAACTAATGCTTTTTAAAACACATACCCGGAATCTCAACCCTGGGGCAGGCGAAATGTTCCGCACCATCTTCCGAGCCGCTCCCCGTCCCATGCCGAGCCGCTCCTTGAACCGCTCCCCGAACCGCTCCTCGAACCGCTCCGCATCCCGAGTCGATCAATCCCATGTCGCCAAGCCAACCACACACCGAAGAAAGTTTCACGCGAGTGAAACCTTCGCCTAGATTTTGGATCTAAATCCGAACTCCTTTGCGGCTTTGCTAGAGCCCTCAGGAGTACGGCAGAAATTTAGGGAGATAGAAGAATATTAATTTAAGCCTAGATCCGAGCGTGCTCCAACATTTACGAGAGCCGCTCAGATCTAGAGCTTGGGACGAGTTTTGAGGAGGAGAGCAGACCCCTATTTATATAGGCGGCTGACTGCTCCCCTTCTCTCAAAATCCGATGTGTGACTAATAATTACAGTTAATAAAATCAATTTAGTTTGCCTTTCACAAAGTGTAAACTTTCGTGAATTTTAACTCCCTCATCGTTGAACTTCAGGATTGATACAACCTACCAATTCGAAGGGTGTTCAACGGTGAACGCATAGAAAAAAACCGTTCGTTAATCGGAGTTCGTTTGACCACTCAATTGTATGTCCAAAGTTCAGCCTACGTCTTGTTTTTCATAAAAACCAGCTGTCAAATCTGCCCAATAAACCTAGGGTTCTGCACCCATTAGTGGGGCGCAGCAAGTAGGCCCCACAGCCTAAAATCAGGCTGACTGGGCGCCTGGCCTAGACCTGGGCGTCGGCGCCCAGGCACCTGGGTCGGGCGGGGCGCCCGGCCCAGAGCGCCCGGCCCAGAGCGCCTGGGCGCTGGGTGCCCAGGCCCCCGCCCTGGGCGCCTGGGCAGGCGCCCAGGCGCCTGGGCCTGGGCACGGGCCCAGGCCCAGGCCCAGTGAGCCTGGCGCCCGGCCCCTTTGGGCTTGGCAGGCCAGGTGCCCAGGCCAGACCCTAGTCTGGCCTGGGTCAACCTGGTCTGATCCAGACTGATCCATTAGGCCGTTTTGGGCATAAATTGGGCATTTGACGTCCGATTTGGACTCCATTCTAACCTGGGCGTAGACCGGGACATTTCCGTCTTACATGTGAACTTTTCCTTGCATTTATTTTATTAAATATTGTCTTAAACTATTTAAAAAACATTTAATCTATTTTGCATCATATGCAAATAAGTCCCCTATCTAGGCTTAAATAACATTTGCATCAATATGCAATTTTCTCTTCCTTTGCATCAAATGCAAATTATTCTTCCTAACTAATTTCTACCTATTATTAGACGAAGGTCGTACTCTGTGTGAGACCCTACAGCCTGACCCTTACAACAAGTTGGGCTCGAAGCCCTATACGGCAGTGACCACGAGCATGGTTACCGTCCCTGCTTCAGGAATCATCATTATGTGGTTGACTCATTGACATGAGTCTTGTCGGGACCACTCTGACTGTTTCCGTGATGAATTTCGCAGTTATAGTCTCTTCGTCTTAACTATGTCGTGTAGATCACGTCTAGGGTACGGTCAAACTGTCAACCCCAATAACTTGACTCCGGTTAGTTTCTATCGATCTTTAGTCAAATAATGTTGGACTTCTTCCAACATACTCTGGCCAGAGTTTTTACTAAAGACCGAACTAACCCTACGACACTAACTCCCATTGACCGGGAGAGACAAATCCTCTCTTGGTCATTACTCGCCTCGTACGCTTCAAGTGACACCCAATCAAAAGACCTTTCGACAGGCCTTGCCTAGAAGCTAGGTCAATTGATCTAAGTGGCATCGTTCACGCACAGGTTCGTCAAAATGACCTCAAGTCAAAAGACCAACTAGCCTATCATCACTCAGAGTCATCATTGACAGATTAGTCAATATAACCATATGATAACTCTTGTGGATCGTTCAGTGAACTCATTCTTTAATGAGCAACTGTGTCTCATCTACGACTTCGCCAAGTCAAGCGATTATGAGATCATCGCCACCGCTAAACGGTGAAGACTAAGACACAATGGTCTATCCGATGTTTTAATTTCCTTGTCTCGAAACATTTACGACCGCGAACCTTTTTAGACTTATGCTACAGACGTTCAAACATTTCTCCATGATCGAGATACTCATCTCGATACCTGTTTGACCTTGCATAAAGTCTCAGGACTTTACCTAAGTTAATATCTAATGTTAACTACATTATAACATAACTTAGACAAATTATTACCAAACATCTTACTGTTATTTCGAACAAGATGTTTGTGCTATTCACACAGAGATAAATAGCCTCGAGGGCATCATATCTCTACATCTCCCACTTGCACTCAGGCCCATTTATCTCGGTATCTTATACCGTTTTTACACATAAGTTTTCCTGACTTCATGTTGTAGAGCCTTCGTGAGTGAATCTGCTAAAACCGTCTACACTATAGACTTAAGGGGGTTCTTTGTTCATATTAGACCAACAATTTGAATCTCATTCAAATAATTCACTTGGTCTTTCGGAATCTTTAATATTTTATTTCCTTGGATCTCATCCAGTTCATCATACCTTACGATAATAATCTTTAAATTAGTTAATGGTCATAAATGGTTCATATCTATTTCTGATAAAGTATCAAACCTTTTGATTACTTTGTCAAAATATATGTTCAATTTCTTTGATGCCTCGCATGTAATTTATAAGCTCCCACTGACCTTAAAAAACTTTCTGGCTAATTCATATAAGTTGGTCTGTCTAAATCATATTTAGAAAAACGAACTTATAAGTGAATGCTCCAATTTTCATGGTCAACATGAGCGTTTTACATCGAGTTAGGTCCGAGTAGATCTGTACACATCTGCTGGCGAGACAGTTTCAACATAATCCGTTTATATGAATTAGTATGAAAACCGTTCTCGACCAACATGATTGCACTTCACTATTTTCCTTTCTGCACCAATCTTTCAACTTAAAGATTTACTTACAGAAAGTGAGGAAACATTTTCCTTGGGTACGTAAATTAAATTCCAAAATTTATTTACGCACACGGACCGATTCTGATTGCATCAAGTTTATAAATCGGAGTTACTACTCCGAATTTTATCCTAGAAGTTGACTAAGTCACCATCAGTTATGATGTCTAACTCGACTCTTCGTCTCACGAAATTCGAGTAATTATACAACTTCCTCATGATTGGTTTAATGAATATCTTATTGATAATGTTCTCATAGAACTTTATCAAAACTTAGGCATTACTTATCTGGGACTTAACCCAGAGGGAGGACTTAACTCAGAGTCACTTGCTATGGATCACACCAAGTCTAACTAGGTGTGATTCATACCTTTTAACACACTGATCTGTTAACAGGCTTGACCTGAGAGAAAATCTTATTTTCTTTTAATTACGCAAGATTTTATGTAGCTAAGTATTTGACCATTCGATCTAATCGAATCAGTTTAAATACTTTAGTCATTTCGTTCTTTATTTTATCAGACTAGTGATTCATCAAGAACACGTGTCTTAATAAAATATACGAATAACTTATTTTGGTTAATCTAGACTCGAGTACATCAGTATGTACCAGACTGAGTTCGACAACTCATTCTCCCACTGTCTTACAGATGGGTTTCGGCCATTATATCTAAGAGGATAAGACTCACAAGTGTCCGCAGACTTCATAATACGAGAGGTCAGACCCCTCTTTATGTGACTTGTGAAGCTTAGTCTCTCGATGCGGCCTAGTCTATTTTGCCATATAAGTTTGCTACTATCTTGTGTATTTATATATTAACATTTAATATATATATATAACCATTATACATATCACTCATTTCTTCAGAAGCAATGTGAAGACATTCGTCAAAATGTGTTAACCTTTTGTATAACAATAAATATGAAATCGTGACATCAGAATATGTCACATTTTTGTTTCCTCCTACTTATGCCTTTACTAATGATAAATTAAACTATTTAACTTGATTGACTTTCCGGAGCGCCTTCTTCCTTTTCTAAATCATATTTAGTTATTAAATAACCCAACATAAATAAATAGCTATGCAAGCATCTCATGTATCCAAACGCCTGAGAGTTGCAATCTTAAATATAGCTCAAGAAGTTGCTTGTCTCAAGATCCGGTTAGGATACATAGTCTTGCACCGCTCATGCACTCGTATTCGACTCAAACAGTTTGATCGAATTCTCGAACTTTGCGGATCAAAATTGTTTGTCCATACAACCTTCAGGGTAGCTCGACATGTTGTAGGGAGAAACATACTTCGAATATCCTATATGTTCAAGATGCCTCATATAGAGACGAGTGACATGTAGTGTGAATTTATTTGTTGAACTCAGAACTTAATGAAATCATATTTCTTAAGTCTGTTCTTTTGAAGGTCATTTTAATGTCAACGAGAATATAGTTTTAATTCTATCAATTAGAATTTAACTTGATATTCAATTAATTAACCTTTTAACCAGTTAACTCATTTCATTAAAATATTATATTTTAATTCCTTCGGTAAACATAGCCTTGCCCTAGTTTAGCATATGTTCAATATTAAATATAGGTAGATTGGCTTTTATCTATCTATATCCTCCCACTATTTTTATGATCGTTTCAAAGCTTAATAACGAACAATTTAATCGAATTAAAATTAATGGGTAAGAGGTCCAATCACCTTGAGCCTAACAACCTTGAATGTAGCTCAACAAGTTGCTTGACTCTGCGATCGGAAGATGACTCTTCATCGATCATATCAGATATGACTCTCTTATTCGGTTTTTGCCCCTAGCCATTTGTGATCATGAGTGTGCTCATCCAAATCACAATGTCTAGTCTAGTCGGACCCTTGTTTTCGTGTCTAGCCTGACTTGCTCCGGTGCTCGGTGTATTCACGACACGTCGGTTTGGGTCAGGTCTTAGACTACATCTTATGTATTTAAGGAGTTGGTTTCTATAAGGTTGCCATGTCACAGCTTGAGTGTAGCTCAACAACTGTAACATGGGTCCTATAGTTGCTAACCCCTAAAACAAGGACGGCTACGGCTAATCTTGAAAAACATCATTAACGTATTTGACTTAGATATAGTCCAGGGTGTCATACAATCATGATTCGCGACATTGCGGTCCAGCGGAACACAGCCAGTGAATTGACTAAGCCAGGATCACTACCCTTTAATAGGTGATCCAGCAAACTTAGCCAAGCACATTGACTGGATCATGGTCCATTGAATGAAGCTTGTCATTTTTATATGTGTGCCATAGACTAAATAGCTTTTATTAACAACTAATTAATCCTATCAACTAGTTGAATCCTTAAACTCAAAATTTTAGGATTTGTTTAATAACTTTTATTAAGTCCTTATCAACTATAAGGTTCACGTGCTATCCTAATCGTTATTAGGATTTTAATTAATTTATTAAACAACACCAAAAGCGAAGTCCTTTAATGAGAATTAATAATAACAATTAGAATTAAAAATTCATTAAAAGGACTACCCTAATCAGGAATTAGGTCTTGGAGTGTTGTTAATGTTTTATTAAAACATAGCATGTCATTAAAATTCAATTAATAAATTTAAATCATTTCTTAATGGCTAACCTAAAGGATTGTCTTGTGTTATCAAATAAGGGACAAGATGACATAGCCATAAAATTAATGTTACACTAATTTTAACGCATAAAGATAGTGCACAACTATTTAACAATTAAATAGACTAAAGTTTATCTCATAAATAATTTTAAACTTTTAAAACAGTTTTAAAAGTATCTCATAAGTTTTAAAGCATCCTTTTTAAAAATTTCTATGCTTAAAATTTTTATCACATAAAATATTTAAACATCTAAAATAATTTTTAAACTTATCGCATAAATTTAAAAAAGCCTTAAAATCAATTTTAAAATTATCACATAAATTTAAAATCATCATTTTAAAATTTCTATTTTTAAAATTTTATCATATAAAATATTTTAACATCTAAAATCCTTTTAAAATCATCTTTAAAAAATATCGCATAAATTTTAAAATATTTTAAAAAGGCATCTAGAAAAATTTTAAATTACTCATAACCTAAAAAATTTTATAAATTATTTTGAAAAGCATTTCAAGGTTTAATAAAATCGCAGGCTAGATGGTTACGCATACCCTGGCTCTGATACCATTAAAGGGTTTTCTGGGACCCTTAGGGCACAAAAACTCTATTCCTGTCCTAAGTTGGACGGAACATAGATAGAAAAAGAATGCAGCGGAAAATAAAACTATGTTAATCTAATTAACATGCAGCTAAACGATTTAACTTAGCCCTAAGGTACAAGACCCTTAGCCAAGATCTATGCCGACTCGGGATGGATCTGACCATCCCAAGAAGGATCTAACCTACTGCGATTAAATTAAACTAATACTTATTAAAACACATACCCGGAATCTCAACACTGTGGCAGGCGAGATGTTCCGCACCGTCTTCCGAGCCGCTCCCCGTCCCACGCCGAGCGGCTCCTCGAACCGCTCCCCGAACCGCTCCTCGAACCGCTCCGCATCCCGAGGCGATCAATCCCGTGTCGCCGAGCCAACCACGCGCCGAAGAAAGTTTCACGCGAGTGAAACCTTCGCCTAGATTTCGGATCTGAATCCGAACCCCTTTGCGGCTTTGCTAGAGCCCTCAGGAGTAATGCAGAAATTTAGGGTGATAGAAGAATATTAATTTAAGCCTAGATCCGAGCGTGCTCCAACATTTACGAGAGTCGCTCAGATCTAGAGCTTGGGACGAGTTTTGAGGAGGAGAGCAGACCCCTATTTATATAGGCGGCTGACTGTTCCCCTTCTCTCAAAATCCGATGTGGGACTAATAATTAGAGTTAATAAAATCAATTTAGTTTGCCTTTCACAAAGTGCAAACTTCCGTGAATTTTAACTCCCTCACCGTTGAACTTCAGGATTGATACAACCTACCAATTCGAAGGGTGTTCAATGGTGAATGCATAGGAAAAAACCGTTCGTTAATCGGAGTCCGTTTGACCACTCAATTGTATGCCCAAAGTTCAGCCTACGACTTGTTTTTTGCAAAAACCAGCCGTCAAATCTGCACAATAAACCTAGGGTTCTGTACCCATTAGTGGGGCCCAGCAAGTGGGCTCCACAGCCTAAAATCAGGATGAGCACGATGAACATAGAGATGTTTATATGTATATAAAAAAAATTTAAAAATCCCTCTAAAGTACGTACGTAAATGGTTAAAAGTAAATTTCGTAGGTTAGAAAAATGATATGTTGAATTCCCGAAATGGTAACAAAGTTTTAAAACTAGAATATGATGGATACTGATTCGAAAATAAGTACGAGGCCGTAACTTAAAACTTTTACGACCGAAAGGTTTCAAAATTTACGAAAGAATTTTAACTCAACCGAAAGTAAGAAATTTTAAATAATTAATAAAAGTTTTCAAAGAAGTCAAATTGGGCGGAGAATTTAATAATGAATTTCGAAAATACTTTTAAAGGAAGCAGGTTTTGGGAAATGGGAAATTTTGAAAATAAATACAAGACAGTAGAAATATATTGTGTAGTTTATCAAAGTAATATATATATTTTGGAAACAAGGCAAATAAAAACTAAATATGAGGAATAACAATTTGAAACGAGTGCGAGTTTAACTCGATCCAAAACAACAAATTTTAAACATATAATATAGGGGTTTTCAAAGAAATCAAGCCAGAGCGAAAACTTAATAAGGAAAGTCGAAAAATAATTTTAGAGGAGGTAGAGTTGGTCAAGGAAGGGATTCGAAGGATCGATGATGATCGTCAGGAAACGATCACGAGAATCGAGAGAAAGGAAAAATGTTCGAATGAAGAGTACGCGTAAGATATGAATCGTGAAGAGCTACGATGGGACTCTTTGGTCGATAGCACAAAATTTGCAAGGATCAGAGGGATGCTAGAGGATAAGGGTTCTAATCATCGGGTCGTCTAAAGATTAGGATAACTCAGCTCAAAGGCTTCCTAATGAGCTAGAATATAATCAGGATCTAAAGAGAAGGTTCCTAAGAGAATCGAGGTTACGTTCTGCTGGGCCCGAAGTCGATGGAGCTGGGCGAGCGACTAACTAGAAGAAGGACTCTAAATATCTAATACGATCAGGATCAAATGGGGATGCTAAAATAGTCTAGGACGAGGACGACTAAATCTTAACCAAGGCATCCGACTATCAACCTGGGACGTCTACCAAAGTCTTTCTACTATCTAAGACTGGGAAACTAATTCAGACTTGTACGTGGATATCAAATGAATGCGGTACTTTTATTGTTCCAAACTTTTGCAAGACCTGCATGGGCCACCACTAAAACCTGTCACGCCCCGCTTCCCAACATGTACGGAGGCGAAGCGTGACTAAGGCCCGCTTAGGCCAGAGCTGAGAAGCTCGGACCCAATAAGCGTCTGTAGGGGTACCATTTTAAAAGATATCAGGTTCTTGCATTAAGTTAGTTCGAAACAACAGAAAGTACGGGGATGAAGTTGCATTCATTAAATTAGAGATATGATATCCAACAAATACAAAGTCTAAAAGAAGCCTAAGCGTGGCAACAAACTATCTAAAAGCAAACTAAAAGTAGTAACCTCTGAAAGTGACGACTAAAAGACCTCAAGGTCTGGTCCTCGTCAGGCACGTGCTCTGGGTCGACGTCCTCGGCTCCTCGTACTCCAGTGAGTCTGCCTCGTCTACGAACTCTGGCTGAACACCTGACGTACATCACCCAAGAGAAAGGAACTGTACGTCAGGTAAAGTGTACAAGAAGGGTTAGACTTTACTGCAAGTGCACCGAACTTTAACAACGGTTTACTGGTTGATTAGCATGCTGAGGTTCTTTTACACAACAGTTTACTGGTTGATTATCATGCTGTGGTTATAACAGGGTAACACGACAGGAAGTAACGCAACAGGAAAGTAAAGCGTAGCAAGTAGTAGTCGTAGCGTGTGCTACCAACTACGGGACTAACCTACAGGTGTCAAGACAAGACGGGACGGGACGGGACAAGACAAGACAGGACAAGTGAGACACGAAAGGGTTCACGCCTTACGGTTCGAGGGGGATCAGACCCTCTTACCGTGTGCACGCTCAACCCAACCCCAAACCCAGGAACTCAGGACAAGATTTACAGGGATCACTTCCGCTAGGGAAGCATCCGAAACGCCCGCAGGCTTTTTGTGTAACAGGGATCACTTCCGCAAGGAAAGCATCCGAAACGCCTGAAGGCTTTTTGTATAACAGGGATCACTTCCGCAAGGAAAGCATCCGAAACGCCCGAAGGCTTTTTGTATAACAGGGATCACTTCCGCAAGGAAAGCATCCGAAACGCCCGAAGGCTTTTTGTATAACAGGGATCACTTCCGCAAGGAAAGCATCCGAAACGCCCGAAGGCTTTTTTGTGTAACAGGGATCACTTCCGCAAGGAAAGCATCCGAAACGCCCGAAGGCTTTTTGTGTAACAGGACACGACATGACAAGTGTAGGAAGTTGTTATTCTAGGGTGTCCACACGCACGCACACACATGATAGCCCTACAATATCAAAAGTTGTTGTCAGGATCAGACTTCGTCGTCAAGTCTGAGCCGTCAGGAGCGTCCCGGACGCTATCATTTCACGTCCGGTTCTATACATTCACAGTCTAACAGTTCTAGCAAACTAAGACCAAAGCACGGTCAAAAACGCAAGTGGGTACACTTGCCTGCGATGGCGAGTGTGTCGTCCTCTCGAATCTTCTCGTCCAGGCGTCGCGTCCGCGGTAGTCCGTCTGAAACAGGTCATGGCGATGATGTCAGGTCGCAATTTCATCAAGTCCTATTAGGGTTCGTGTCTAGGTTATCGGGGCTATCCTATTTGTCAATCATCAAAATTTTGGTGTTTTATCAACCTAAATCGACCACTACCCTATGTGCACAGAAAATTTGTCCGATGGTCGATTTCTACGGTGAGCAGTGTTTTACTGGTGCGGAAAAGTAATTTTAATTATAGTTGTCCAATTTTAGTTAAGGTTCAGTTTGCTACGGTGTGGGTTTCGCTACGAGTTTAGAGCACTAACCTGGTGTGCGGAATGCGCATTTGAATCTGGCGTCGGGTCTGGAGACGGTGGCAGTGCTCGTGTCCCCGACTGCGGGTAGCGCAGTGGAGATCATCCCGGGATCGCCTCAGGATTGTAACGGCTGCGGGTAGCGCAGCCGAGATGTCACGGCTACTGGTACGGTATCGAGATCGCTTCGGTTACGGGTCCCGGCAACGAAACATCCACGGCAACAGTAACAGGGACAAGTCGCGACGTCAGGAAGCCACGGAATCTGCAGCAAGCAAGGGGGCTGACAGGGGTGTAGCAAAGGAAATGAGCGACTATCAACGGGGAGATCTACGGGCGGTGTCCGCTGTTCGTGTGGAGGCTGGCAGTTCGCCGTGAAGGCTGCCGTTGCGCGTACAAAGGCTACGCGTGCCGCGGCCTATGGGGTGCTCGGCCGGATCTGCGAGGGCCTCCGGCAGATCGTCGGCGTGTGCAGAGTGGCGGCGAACTGGGCCGCGAGAGAGGGGTGCGGCCATGGAGAGAGAGTGCAGTCGAGGCGTTGTGCAGGGCGGCCGCGGTCGGGGATCGTGGCGGTGCGGCCTCGGCGCGGGGGGGCTGCGGATGAGCAGCCGAGAGCGGGGCCGCGGGCGGCGCCGAACAGGCCGAGCGGTGGCCTGAAATGCGGCAGCAGCTAGGGCTGTCGCCGATCTTCTGTTGTGCGAGGAGGCAGCCGTGGCGAGCTGTGATCGGGGACGGATCTGCGACGGCGGTGCTTGCCACAGCAGCTGCAGCATGAGGGGCGGACCAGAAGAGAGAGATCGGGGTGAGAGGGCTCCGGCGGTCGATCGTGGCGCTTGGATCGCAGCGGGGAGGCACGGTTCTGTGAGGGGAGGCCGCGAGGGGAGACAACGGCGACGTTCGGACTTGGGGCGATCGGCGATCTGTGCTCGGCGGTTGAGAGCGAGAGAGAGAGATGGGATGAGACGGTGGCGGATCTGTGTGGATGCGAGGGCGGCGGGAGGCTGTGGATCGCGGCGGCGGGAACAACGCAGCGGCGGCGGTGCGACCTGCGGCGGGCTGAGCGGCGGGGACGGCGGCTGATCTCGACGGGGGCCCGCGAATCGCGGCAACGGAGCGCAGCATGGCGGCGGGCGACGAGGCTGCGTGGCGAGGGGCGCAGCGGCGGTGAAGGGCCACGGGGACAGCGGATCGCCGCAAGGGATAGGCGGGGATCGGAGATCGGGGGTTGTGTTTTTGGGGGGATGCCGGCGGCTGAGAGGGGAGAGAGAAATCGGAGAGAGAGAAGGGGGAAAAATTGAAGGGGGGCGACGGCTGCGTGTGGGTTAGGGTTTAGGGTAAAAGCTAGGGTTAGGGATTAATTATTATAATAATTTGAAATTGCTAAATGGACAAAACCCTAGTGTTAATTATGTTGGGGGTATAGAGATGAGGGGTGTGCAGATTGGGGTAAGGCTAGGGGGAAAAATAGAGAAGCAGTTTAGTAAAGATATAATACAGATCAAAGGAGGATTTAGCCAGATTTGGCTAACAAAATTTCGAATTTGAATATATCGGGAAATCGACGGTCGAGATTTCTCCGGGCGATATCTTTCAATCCGGGCGTCAGAAAAATAATCCGAAAATACCGGGGCGATCGTGGAGACGAGACGCACAGATCTACGGAGCCCGATCATGCATAACGCCTACCAAAAATTTACGTAAAATTGGAGATGGCGTTTCGAGTCAAATGACTAAAACGCCCCTATCATTCAAAGTCGTTTTGCGAGAAAACGAGCCGTGAAAAGATGTTCCCAAAAATTACTATAAAATTCAGCACCCCAAAACGATCGCAACGGCATACCGCATCGCATATGCCGGAGCTCAGTAATAGCCGAAAGAAATACGTGCACGACTAGGCACGTGCACGCAGGAAATACGAACGGTCGGAAAGCGGCCGTTACATTCTACCCACCTTAGAAATGATTCCGCCCTCGGAATCACTCATACTAAGACTAATCATAAAATCCATAAATACTTAAACCTATAACTCCCATCTTCCCCACCAGGATCTCTAATCCTATCACTTCAATATCGTCCCTCAAATAATCCATCATAACCCTTCTTTACACCGGACAATGCTACGACTAAACTCACCCCCTAAAACTTAGCTACATGCCCATCACTACTGTTCAAACTTCCAACTCCAAGTTCTCACAAAAGAATAATAATTATCACCGCTCAATAACATCTTTTAAATTTCTCGATTTCTTTCCAATATTAATCAATCACTAAAAAAATGATTTCCTAGTCGATCACCAATCCAAGACAAAAACTTCGTCAATCTTACAACACCTTTCACGAATCAATAATCGCCGAGTCTTCAATACATTCCTTGTCATATCTCCCCATGAATTTATCCGCCAAATAATTGAATTATCAGAATCACATCTCATCGTACTCACTATAACTAATCCCAACCAATTTAAGTCCGACTACCTAACCATCCATTCATCTCAACACGTCGTGTTATTCTCAAAGTCTTCTCATGTCAATTCATCAATCAGTCTCAATGCTATTAAAAGCTCTACTCAAACTCATGATCACCCTAACTCATACCATACTCTGTAGCCATCCCTATCTACCATTGTCTAAGCCTCAAATTTGATAGGTTCTCATCTTCGCGCATACAATCTCATTCAACTAGAATCCTCCATTGGGTCCGTCACACTTCGGTTTTATAAATAAGTCTTGGACATCCCATCTTCTCATCCGAAGAAATCTATTCCAATATCCTATTGATCCAAAATCGGTTAATCAATGCTATAACAAATCTCATCTCTCCCTGAGCCTACCTGTAAACAAATCCTACAACAATAACAGCTAGTCCCAAACTACAACAACCACAACATACGTTCCAAAGTGGAGAGAGAGATGAGAAAGGGAAACTTAAAACCAGTGACACATTTTAAAACATTTGGAAAAACGTGTGGAGTCGTGGTAATGGATGAGGAAGGATAATTGATTTGTGATCTTGTGAGCTAATTTCAAAAACTTTAAAGATTTGGTTTAAAAGAAAACAAATTTTTGATACAGTCACATACAATCAAGATAAACCATTCATTAAAACTAAAACTAAGTCTAAGGACCTGCCTGCGATGACGCCATTCATATAAGTATGAATACCGTCATTCGGACAACTTCCAGCATACCATGGTTAACGCTGAGCACACATTCAAGACACAAAAGGCAATCATCGGAATCCTAAAGAACACACATTCATACGGGTCTACGCACTCTACCTATACTCAGGCACTGCAACGACATCACCTACCAAAGGGCCTACTCCAAAACTGGAGATAGCATGGATAACTACAAGGTCTAATGTCTAAATAATAGAAGGAAAAGAAAACTAGATCAAAAGCGAAACGAAATAAAATCGGAAAGAACGAGCTCAAATAAGACGGAGTAAAGAGATAGTTGGTTGGATGAGACAAAAATATTTCTCAGAATAACTAGATAGGTGAAGGAGATTTACGGGTAAAATATGATATCGTATACTTTATACCTTTATAAAAATAAGTGGGGAAAAGGAGCAGTTAGTAAAATTATTACGATTTGGAAAAAAGTTAGATGAAGGAATAAAAGTAGGATAATGTAGCGATTGTTTTGCAAATGAAAATAAACTTAAACAAGGTTCTTGAAGTATGTGCACGATGAACATAGAGATGTTTATATGTATATAAAAAAATTTAAAAATCCCTCTAAAGTACGTACGTAAATGGTTAAAAGTAAATTTCGTAGGTTAGAAAAATGATATGTTGAATTCCCGAAATGGTAACAAAGTTTTAAAACAAAAATATGATGGATACGGATTCGAAAATAAGTACGAGGCCGTAACTTAAAACTTTTACGACCGAAAGGTTTCAAAATTTACGAAAGAATTTTAACTCAACCGAAAGTAAGAAATTTTAAATAATTAATAAAAGTTTTCAAAGAAGTCAAATTGGGCGGAGAATTTAATAATGAATTTCGAAAATACTTTTAAAGGAAGCAGGTTTTGGGAAAGGGGAAATTTTGAAAATAAATACAAGACAGTAGAAATATATTGTGTAGTTAATCAAAGTAATATATATATTTTGGAAACAAGGCAAATAAAAACCGAATATGAGGAATAACAATTTGAAACGGGTGCGAGTTTAACTCGATCCAAAACAACAAATTTTAAACATATAATATAGGGGTTTTCAAAGAAATCAAGCCAGAGCGAAAACTTAATAAGGAAAGTCGAAAAATAATTTTAGAGGAGGTAGAGTTGGTCAAGGAAGGGATTCGAAGGATCGATGATGATCGTCAGGAAACGATCACGAGAATTGAGAGAAAGGAAAAATGTTCGAATGAAGAGTACGCGTAAGATATGAATCGTGAAGAGCTACGATGGGACTCTATGGTCGATAGCACAAAATTTGCAAGGATCAGAGGGATGCTAGAGGATAAGGGTTCTAATCATCGGGTCGTCTAAAGATTAGGATAACTCAGCTCAAAGGCTTCCTAATGAGCTAGAATATAATCAGGATCTAAAGAGAAGGTTCCTAAGAGAATCGAGGTTACGTTCTGCTGGGCCCGAAGTCGATGGAGCTGGGCGAGCGACTAACTAGAAGAAGGACTCTAAATATCTAATACGATCAGGATCAAATGGGGATGCTAAAATAGTCTAGGACGAGGACGACTAAATCTTAACCAAGGCATCCGACTATCAACCTGGGACGTCTACCAAAGTCTTTCTACTATCTAAGACTGGGAAACTAATTCAGACTTGTACGTGGATATCAAATGAATGCGGTACTTTTATTGTTCCGAACTTTTGCAAGACCTGCATGGGCCACCACTAAAACCTGTCACGCCCCGCTTCCCAACATGTACGGAGGCGAAGCGTGACTAAGGCCCGCTTAGGCCAGAGCTGAGAAGCTCGGACCCAATAAGCGTCTGTAGGGGTACCATTTTAAAAGATATCAGGTTCTTGCATTAAGTTAGTTCGAAACAACAGAAAGTACGGGGATGAAGTTGCATTCATTAAATTAGAGATATGATATCCCACAAATACAAAGTCTAAAAGAAGTCTAAGCGTGGCAACAAACTATCTAAAAGCAAACTAAAAGTAGTAACCTCTGAAAGTGACGACTAAAAGACCTCAAGGTCTGGTCCTCGTCAGGCACGTGCTCTGGGTCGACGTCCTCGGCTCCTCGTACTCCAGTGAGTCTGCCTCGTCTACGAACTCTGGCTGAACACCTGACGTACATCACCCAAGAGAAAGGAACTGTACGTCAGGTAAAGTCTACAAGAAGGGTTAGACTTTACTGCAAGTGCACCGAACTTTAACAACGGTTTACTGGTTGATTAGCATGCTGAGGTTCTTTTACACAACAGTTTACTGGTTGATTATCATGCTGTGGTTATAACAGGGTAACACGACAGGAAGTAACACAGCAGGAAAGTAAAGCGTAGCAAGTAGTAGTCGTAGCGTGTGCTACCAACTACGGGACTAACCTACAGGTGTCAAGACAAGACGGGACGTGACGGGACAAGACAAGACAGGACAAGTGAGACACGAAAGGGTTCACGCCTTACGGTTCGAGGGGGATCAGACCCTCTTGCCGTGTGCACGCTCAACCCAACCCAAACCCAGGAACTCAGGACAAGATTTACAGGGATCACTTCCGCTAGGGAAGCATCCGAAACGCCCGCAGGCTTTTTGTGTAACAGGGATCACTTCCGCAAGGAAAGCATCCGAAACGCCCGAAGGCTTTTTGTATAACAGGGATCACTTCCGCAAGGAAAGCATCCGAAACGCCCGAAGGCTTTTTGTATAACAGGGATCACTTCCGCAAGGAAAGCATCCGAAATGCCCGAAGGCTTTTTGTATAACAGGGATCACTTCCGCAAGGAAAGCATCCGAAACGCCCGAAGGCTTTTTTGTGTAACAGGGATCACTTCCGCAAGGAAAGCATCCGAAACGCCCGAAGGCTTTTTGTGTAACAGGACACGACATGACAAGTGTAGGAAGTTGTTATTCTAGGGTGTCCACACGCACGCACACACATGATAGCCCTACAATATCAAAAGTTGTTGTCAGGCTCAGACTTCGTCGTCAAGTCTGAGCCGTCAGGAGCGTCCCGGACGCTATCATTTCACGTCCGGTTCTATACATTCACAGTCTAACAGTTCTAGCAAACTAAGACCAAAGCACGGTCAAAAACGCAAGTGGGTACACTTGCCTGCGATGGCGAGTGTGTCGTCCTCTCGAATCTTCTCGTCCAGGCGTCGCGTCCGCGGTAGTCCGTCTGAAACAGGTCATGGCGATGATGTCAGGTCGCAATTTCATCAAGTCCTATTAGGGTTCGTGTCTAGGTTATCGGGGCTATCCTATTTGTCAATCATCAAAATTTTGGTGTTTTATCAACCTAAATCGACCACTACCCTATGTGCACAAAAAATTTGTCCGATGGTCGATTTCTACGGTGAGCAGTGTTTTACTGGTGCGGAAAAGTAATTTTAATTATAGTTGTCCAATTTTAGTTAAGGTTCAGTTTGCTACGGTGTGGGTTTCGCTACGAGTTTAGAGCACTAACCTGGTGTGCGGAATGCGCATTTGAATCTGGCGTCGGGTCTGGAGACGGTGGCAGTGCTCGTGTCCCCGACTGCGGGTAGCGCAGTGGAGATCATCCCGGGATCGCCTCAGGATTGTAACGGCTGCGGGTAGCGCAGCCGAGATGTCACGGCTACTGGTACGGTATCGAGATCGCTTCGGTTACGGGTCCCGGCAACGAAACATCCACGGCAACAGTAACAGGGACAAGTCGCGACGTCAGGAAGCCACGGAATCTGCAGCAAGCAAGGGGGCTGACAGGGGTGTAGCAAAGGAAATGAGCGACTATCAACGGGGAGATCTACGGGCGGTGTCCGCTGTTCGTGTGGAGGCTGGCAGTTCGCCGTGAAGGCTGCCGTTGCGCGTACAAGGGCTACGCGTGCCGCGGCCTATGGGGTGCTCGGCCGGATCTGCGAGGGCCTCCGGCAGATCGTCGGCGTGTGCAGAGTGGCGGCGAACTGGGCCGCGAGAGAGGGGTGCGGCCACGGAGAGAGAGTGCAGTCGAGGCGTTGTGCAGGGCGGCCGCGGTCGGGGATCGTGGCGGTGCGGCCTCGGCGCGGGGGGCTGCGGATGAGCAGCCGAGAGCGGGGCCGCGGGCGGCGCCGAACAGGCCGTGCGGTGGACTGAAATGCGGCAGCAGCTAGGGCTGTCGCCGATCATCTGTTGTGCGAGGAGGCAGCCGTGGCGAGCTGTGATCGGGGACGGATCTGCGACGGCGGTGCTTGCCACAGCAGCAGCAGCATGAGGGGCGGACCAGAAGAGAGAGATCGGGGTGAGAGGGCTCCGGCGGTCGATCGTGGCGCTTGGATCGCAGCGGGGAGGTGCGGTTCTGTGAGGGAAGGCCGCGAGGGGAGACAACGGCGACGTTCGGACTTGGGGCGATCGGCGATCGGTGCTCGGCGGTTGAGAGCGAGAGAGGGAGATGGGATGAGACGGTGGCGGATCTGTGTGGATGCGAGGGCGGCGGGAGGCTGTGGATCGCGGCGGCGGGAACAGCGCAGCGGCGGCGGCGCGACCTGCGGCGGGCTGAGCGGCGGGGACGGCGGCTGATCTCGACGGGGGCCCGCGAATCGCGGCAGCGGAGCGCAGCATGGCGGCGGGCGGCGAGGCTGCGTGGCGAGGGGCGCAGCGGCGGTGAAGGCCCACGGGGACGGCGGATCGCCGCGAGGGATAGGCGGGGATCGGAGATCGGGGGTTGTGTTTTTGGGGGGATGCCGGCGGCTGAGAGGGGAGAGAGAAATCGGAGAGAGAGAAGGGGGAAAAATTGAAGGGGGGCGACGGCTGCGTGTGGGTTAGGGTTTAGGGTAAAAGCTAGGGTTAGGGATTAATTATTATAATAATTTGAAATTGCTAAATGGACAAAACCCTAGTGTTAATTATGTTGGGGGTATAGAGATGAGGGGTGTGCAGATTGGGGTAAGGCTAGGGGGAAAAATAGAGAAGCAGTTTAGTAAAGATATAATACAGATCAAAGGAGGATTTAGCCAGATTTGGCTAACAAAATTTCGAATTTGAATATATCGGGAAATCGACGGTCGAGATTTCTCCTGGCGATATCTTTCAATCCGGGCGTCAGAAAAATAATCCGAAAATACCGGGGCGATCATGGAGACGAGACGCACAGATCTACGGAGCCCGATCATGCATAACGCCTACCAAAAATTTACGTAAAATTGAAGACGGCGTTTCGAGTCAAATGACTAAAACGCCCCTATCATTCAAAGTCGTTTTGCGAGATAACGAGCCGTGAAAAGATGTTCCCAAAAATTACTATAAAATTCAGCACCCCAAAACGATCGCAACGGCATACCGCATCGCATATGCCGGAGCTCAGTAATAGCCGAAAGAAATACGTGCACGACTAGGCACGTGCACGCAGGAAATACGAACGGTCGGAAAGCAGCCGTTACAGTGGTGCACGCGTGCATCACCCGATCGGTTGGAGATGACCAACCGACCGGGTGAGGGGTTGAAAGATGTATTCTTTGATGTTTGACCCCCTGGATCACGCGTGACTCTCCGGTTGCTCCGGGGACTTGAGATATCGTCGTTAAACATCCCCTACGCGGCCAATCTCCTGCAAACATGGAGAAACAAAGAAAAGTGAAAGAAAACGAGAAAATACGAGAAAACGAATAAAAGACGGCAGAAAACACGGAGAAACACAAAAGAAAACGTGCGTGAATATATGAAATATAAACGCACGTCAAAATCCCCCAAGCTAAACTCTTCCTCGTCCTCGAGGAAGACGAGTGAGAGTAGGAGCTCGGAGGGGAAAAATAGAGAGAAAGAGAGAAAAAGAAAACTCTATATCCTAGATCGTCCGTCAGAGCCAACAAAATCAAAAACGACACACCAAGCAAGCAAACGTCAAGTCACATCACTTAAACCTAGGAAAACGAGTCCCAATAAGTGTCGTGGGCCCACGCGGTGAAGCGCGTGTGAGTGCGGTTGTGTGCTAGCAAATGGTGTCGCTTTCTACAATGTGCTATGAGCTCATATACGCAATCCAGGAAATGACCCAAATACCGATTCGAATTTGAAATTGCGGTGAATATTAGTTTGAGCATGCATGAGAAGAGTATAAGAAGTGAAACGTATCATGCGTCGGGGACTCCACAACTAGGGTTAAGGAAATCACGCCACTATAGCCTAGATACTAGCTAAAAAGTTCCTAAGCCAAGTGTTTTCGAAAACGGTGGGGGTTGAGATGATGTGGAGTAGAACACTCGGTGCAAATTCTCGCCTTCCCTTTATTCTCGGCAAGTAGGAAAATATTCACACGGGAATTTTTTGGGTTTTGGGTATTTGCATATTTTTTTGGCTTTTTGGCTATACAATTTTTCTTCTTTTCTTTCCTCATCTTTTTGGGGTTTTCTTTTCTTTCTTTTCTTTTCTTTTTTTTTGGATTTTTGGGTTTTTGGCTATACACATGTGTACTCTCCCAAGTGGGAGAACGGTACACGACGAGGGGATTTGCACCAAGTAAAACAAAAAAGAAGTCGAAATCTAAACACTTGGGCAAAAGAAACTATTCTCGCTAAATAGAGAATAGGCTAAATGGGTTATCCTAGTCCTTAATTGTGGAATCCCGACGCATGCGAATTGAAATATATGATATAAATATAGCATGCATATAGTGGAAGCAAGTACCGCATATTCAAATCGAAGCATGATAATCTAGGGGTCATTCCTGGACAGGTATATAAAATAAAATCACAAAGTAGAAGCACACCAAATAGCTAGGCACGATGCACGACTCACAAAAAGCTGAGTGGACCCACCATGCGTGAAATGCAAGAGGACTCGAAATCCTAGGGTCAGTGAGTGTGATTATCGATGCCATGCTAGGTGTGTGTGATTTTGTGGCGATTCATATAGGGTTCATCTCTAGGAGAAAGAGATAAAAAAGAAGAAAAGAGAAAAAAAGAAAAATAAAAAAACGATGAAAACGACACAAAAACGAAAAAGAAGGACTCAAATGACGCACACAGTGCGACTCCCCCAAGCTGAAGTTTGCATTGCCCTCAATGCAATATGAGTGAGTGCGGGAGGGCAATGAAGATGGGGGGAAATACGCACCGACAAGAAGAAATGAAAACGAGGAAAACACAGAGATGAAACTGAAAATAAAAAAGATCAGAATCAAAATCAAACGACACGAAAATAGAAATAAAACCACACGACACGACACTCAAAAAGTGAAAAACAAGCACACACACACACACACAAATGAGAAAAACAACAACACACGACAACACACCAAAATAGACGTCCCCAAGCTAGTCATGACAGTGCTAGCGAATAAAATGTGATCGTGAAATGCAGAAATATGCAAGGGGGAGTCAAAAACAAATAAGTTGAAATCAGAAAGCAGGAGAAGGTGAGTCCTCGTCCTCCTCGGAAGAGGGTGTGGATGGGTGGTCGGGGGAGGCTGGGGGTGTGCGGAGAAGTGGGGAACGAGGTGGAGGAATAGGGGCAGCGGTGGTGTGAACGATAGAAGGAGTGTCGGTGGAGGTGGGTGGTGGTGGTAAGACGGCGATCAAGGCGGTGGTGAGAGGAATAGAAATGGGGGAAGAAGATGCGGTGGTGACGGTGGTGGGTGGTGGTGGAAGAGATCTGGAGCGCACCAGTAATTTCCTCCGACGCACGTATGCAGTGATGGAGGAGGAGGGAGGAGGTAGCGTGGGCGCGATGGAAGTGGTCGGGAGGGGTGAAGTGGATACCGGGATCGGAATAGATGAGGGAGGAGAAGAATGTGGTGAGGGAGGTGATGGATGTGGGGATGTGTGTGAGGGTGGAGGAGAAGATCGCCGAGGTGGTGAAGGTGGAGGTGGTCTGTGGATGTGAGTGAGAAGGCGAAGAATGGCGGCCATGTTCCTCTCAAGTGCGAGGAAACGTGGGTGAGTGAGAAAAGAGGACGGTGATGGGTCCGAGGAGGCAGAGGACATGGCGAGCTCACGAAGGGCAGCGACCTCCCTTTCAAGACCTAGACGGGCAGAGACCTGACGGCGACCAAAAGATGTGGACTGACGTGAGGCAGAAGTGGTGCCGACAGGTAAGGTCGAAGTGATGCCGGCGGCAGTGGTCATACCGGCACAGGAGACAAGGCCAGAAATGGTCGCAAAGAGGTGCTCAGATGTGATGGGTCCCAGAGCAGAAATAGGACGACTCGGGCCAGCCCCTATATCTCCCCGAGACGCATGGATATCCTGCTCGCCTAAGTGGGCGGCAGGGGACGGTGATCTGCGTGCGTCCGCGGGGAGGAAAGGAAGGTTCAACCCCGCAAGGAAGTTGGGATCAGGTGGGAAGGTCCAATCTCCCACAAGAGCAATGGTCATGCGAGCGGGGTTGGGGAGAATGGTGTAAGGGGCTGGGGGTGGCCATAATTGAAGATGAAGCGGCCATCGGAGTGGGGTCTAATCATGTGAATGTGCCGCAGGACATCAATATCTAGCTGTGAGGGTCCTGCGGCAGCGGGAAGATTATTGGGGATGTGAATATTAAATTGGGGGCAAGAGCAAATGATGGTAATGATGCCCCCACAACAAAACTTCCCCTTACCGGCCCGGCTGATCTCGAGAAGCTTGTAAACAAGCCAATCACCGCCATGGATGGGGACAGTATGGGCCCTGAAGCTAATTCCATCATCGTCCCAGACAAAAGGGAAAGTCATGGCCCAGAGGATAAAAAGGTCAGGGATAGTCACGGTGCCGGACTCGTCCCTGGGAAAAAATGAGATGATATGATCATGTGGGCCAAACGAAACACGGGATGAATGATGGAGGAGGCCTTGGCCCTTCCTCGGGGATAGTCATGGAACAGTGTGAGGCGGAACCAGAATTGATCGACATTAAACTCGGGCGTGTACCCGTAGTGTCAGATGGCGTCATCCCCAAGATTGGGGAAACCAAATATATCGTTAATTGTGTTCAGATTTGTGGTGACACTACTGTTACGCACCCGGAATTTAATGATCGACCCGGACTCCTAAACAAGTGTAGAGAGAAATTCGAGGGTGAGTGCCGGGTAGGATACGGCAGATGTATTAAGAAAGGCCAACCATCCTAAGTTAGCGAAAAGAGATTCGACCTCGGTGTAGACACCGAGATCGACAAGTGTTTGTGTGTGCAGGAACTTAGTAGATAGATGCCCCGAGCATCGAGCCTACGGTAAAAATCCTTGTGCTCCTGGTTCCTAAAGATATACCCATGCGGGCCCAACATTGGTCCACAGGGGGGATAACAGGCGGGGGAGGGCCAAGTGTAAGTGCTCGTGTGTGGGAAGGGGGACGTGTTTGTTTTCGTCTCTTTCGAGACGGTTCCTCTTCCCGCATAATCCCCTTCCCCTTGTCTTTATCCTTAGCCATTCGTGAGTGTGCGTGTAAGAATGAGTGCAAAAGCGATGAATGCACACTAACACAAGCAAAATGAGCAAGCACAATTTATAGGGCAAAAATAGAAATATGAGCGTAAGAGCGAGTGTACCCAAGAGAAATGGCGAAGCTTGCTCATAGATGTCCCCACACTGTGCAATGAGAGTAGCGTGGAGCCGCGGCGACCTCTTTCAGCAAGAATTTTCGAAGTGGGCGTTGTTTGGGGGGAATTAGGTCAAAAATTCGAAATGAAAGGAGAGAGGGAGTGAAGATGATGGAGAGATCGATGGAGGAGGTGGGGAGAGGGAGTATTGGAGGAGTAGAGGACATGGGGGAGTGAGAATCGGCCGTTGGGGAGGAGAGGCAAGTGAAACGACGGCGACAATGGCGATCGGGCGAGGGTGAAAACGAACGGGTGGTCGGGGGTTTATATAGGGTTTTAAGTCGAACCGATCGGGTGACTTGTCACCCGATCGGTTGACGGTTAGGTCAAAAATTCTTGCCGAAGAAGTGCTACAGGCGAACCGGTCGGTTGACTTGTCAACCGATCGGTTGGCCGCTCCACTCATTTTCCCGAGAATTGAGGGCTGCTCACCCGGTCGCTTCAACCGATCGTGCTCGAACTCAACCGATCGGTTGATATTCCCCCAAAAATTTCCCGAGAGTTCTCCCCAGCTCACCCGGTCTGTCACCCGGTCTCTTCATTCTTCAACCGATCAGTTCATTTGGGGACAGATTTCGGCTTGTATCTGATACATCCCAACCGATCGGTTGAGTTATCAACCGATCGGTTGGGGCTTTGCTTCCTGTAAAAACCAACAGATTGTCTAAGTCCCTGAATGGATGTTCTCGCGGCTGATTTTATTTATAAAAATAGATAAAATAAAGTAAAAAATAACTCTAAAAAGTGGGGGAAAAAGTTTAGAACATGGGTTGCCTCCCATGAAGCGCACTTGTTTAACGTCGTTGGCTCGACGCCCGCAAGAGATGTTCACGGTGGTTGATACGGGTGATGCCCGAAGTTCGGCATCTCTTCTTCATTGGAGCTGAAGGCCTTTGGAGTAGTCAGCGGCTGGAGAAAGATTTGCTCGACTACCCTCTCCTTGGGATCCGGGGGCTTCTCTTTCGTATTGGCGCTTACCGCCATCTTCTTTAGGATCCGGACCTTGTCTTTGGTAAGGCCCATGGGTTCTTTCCCCGTTCTCCTCATAAGAGGAGCTTTGCGGAACCCAGGAGGGGTTGTACGTGCTGCACTCGCTTTCCCAGCAGCATCATTACTCTTGGGGCCGTCTTGGTCTTCTGAATCCCCCAAGTCATCGGGGGGGGGGGGTTTCTTAAGAGAATCTCCCAGGAGCTCTCTTCAGCAGCTTTTTCTTCTTCCATATATCCTCTAAATAAATGGTCATTATCCAACCACATTCTTTTATAAAAAGGTGGTAACTTTGGATAACACTGGGAAATTTAAATGTTTTACAACTGGAAAAATAACGAACACCCTGAAGCTTGTGTTCACACCCAAATATGGGTAAGATAAATCATTAAAATGATTTAAATGGATTTCTTATCCATTAAAAATCCAGTTGTAGGTGACCACATGGGAACATGCAATTACATTGCAAACCATCAAATCGCATCCTTAGAACCTATTTATATGAGTCTGATCACCTCATATAAACAGTTTCCGAAAACCCCTGACGGGGGAAGCGTTTAGAGCACATCTTATAGATTGTGCCATGATGAGTATACACCCCCATATCACCAATATAGACCGTCAAAATAAAGAACTATTTATTGGAAGTAAATATCCCAGATAAATAGAGTCTGAGCACTCTGAACAGGGGAAGCATTTAAATTCACTTCTCCTAAGACGTGCATTGATGATCCTATTTTAAAGATTTGATGAGATCCTGAAGATCCCTCACAACTTTAATGTCCCAGAATCAGTTTCAACAGAAATACTACAATCATCCATGAGCCTAAAGCTCAAATGACCATTTAAATCATTAATACCTATGATCTGGTTATCATGAAATGTGATGAGATCCTGAAGATCCACACTTATGAAACTGTTAAAACAGTTATCAGACATAGTTACTGACAATATAGATATTGTCAAAACTTTCACATCCCTGCTACTAAAAATCCAGCTAGGATTGACATACCAAATATATTGGATGCAATCCACCAATAGCAGAAGTGGATATCCTCAATGGATGAGAGGACATACCACTAGGCTCCAAAAAGAGAGATCTACTCCTGGAGACCGAAAAAACAATACCACCACAGGAAAGTGAGCTCAAATCCAGAACCTTATTGCAACTTGGTTGCTAAGGACCAATTCTGGATCTGTCCATATTCTTTACCCGTCCCAGAACCTTCACCTCTTTAACGCGTCGTGAAGGAGACACCTCTGGGAGAAATCAAATGATTATAGTACGTACGGGGTGAGTTGTGGACAAGAAAGAACACATTTTGTCGACAAATTCGCTCATATTTCATTTTGCCAGTTTAAATATAAAATATCGTTTCCACAACTCTGCTTTGCCTGAAGCAAAGATAGAGATTTGGCCAAATTATAATAATGTGGAATGAGGCAATAATAAGGTGAGCTGGACTCACTTATGAAATATGAGGTGTTGGACCTGAAGTCCTGGTATCAAAAATGATACCAAATCCTGTGGGATAACTGAGTATTGAAGGAGAATTAAAATAAAATCGTTAGCTATAAGCATTTTAATTTGCTATAGTTTTTAGAGGTATAAATCGCTCAAACCAGGAAGTAATCAAGTAAGATGAGCTGAACTCACTTACAAGATGAATCTGATGCATCGACTGGTTTATGTCAAGGCGTAACCCAACGAATGGCAAAAAGAGGGAATTTTTGGTTGATGTTGCTATTGGATGTGACAACATCACCGATATAAAATTTCTTCAACTGCATGTACAAATTTCTTTACTTTCCTTTCTTTTTGGGACACATATTAATAATATGATTAAAGGAAAGACAACCTAGACAAAGATCCTTAAAGGACTCATACTAAAAGGTTGTTGTTTGCACCTCTTAAAAACAGTATTGTTCTTAAGAGAGCAAATTAAAAGAATTGAGATTATTTTCATAACTCAAAATATTATCGGATCTCCTGAAGAGAAATTACCGAAATATCTGTTAAAGCCTATCTATCAGATATGATATGATATGAAAGCCCTAGCTAGGCATAAATTCTAGGCTTACAGAACATTAATCATCCTGAAGATGAACAATCATCCCGAAGATGAACTATTATCCTGGAAATGAACTATCATCCTGAAGATGACGTTAATTAATCATCCCGAAGATGTAAACTTCATACAATGATGATTGATGAAGAAACGTTAATTTCATTCTCCACCAAATACACCTATTTGGTTGTATGGATATACATTAAAAGACCCCCTTTCCGTTAGCTGGAAGAGGGGAAGAATAAATATGGTCCAGAAGTACCTTAAGTGTCTTTGAAATACTCTTCTACCTGGCCAACTGCATGCGTCTCTTTTGAGCGTTAGCAGTATAGCTATTAGCCAGGTACAGTGCAGTGCCCCCAGCGCGCCACTGGACCAGAGATATGTAGCTTCTGCGCTATCTCCAAGGGTCGAGGAAAAATCCTCGATGTTAAATATATTTGCATATGCAGGTTACAGATCATCGCGATGAATAGCATAAACGGGACGTCCACCTCCTAAAGATCTACACAGAATCCTTCCAAGTCTACATCCTTCCACCATCCCGAGAAGCTCATCACCCAAGGAGCAGCTCAAGAACATACAATGCCAGGTCCTGAAGTACCTCGCAGACAATGACGATTGAGACGTGGAGCTGTCTACCACGTTTGCTAGCACTCTTTTAGTTTCTGATAATGCCTTATATGAGTGAAACTTGTATAGATGAGTGATGCTTGTACTTTACTTTTGCTTTCGGAATGTTGCTGATGAGATGGATGTATAGACACATAGGAGATAAATGTATAGATATATAGGAGATCTGCAAGCCTGAAGCTTGGTCAGATTAGGGGGAGTCAACTGTAGAGTTGTACTCTTTTTCCTTGGCTAGTGGTTTTTCCCACAGGGTTTTCCATAGTCAAGGTTTTAATGAGGCAACCACATTGACTCTGGATCCAGAAGTATCCACCCCTCGACACATCCCCAAATCAGGGGAAGTTTTGGAGTGCTGTACTCTTTTCCCTTCGCTATCGGTTTTTCCCACAGGGTTTTCCATAGCTAAGGGTTTTTAACGAGGCAGTTACCCTTAACTTGGATCCAGAAGTATCCACCCTTTAAGATACTCAGTAGTACTAATGAATCATTCAGTATTCATAAAGTCGAGTATACCACGTTGGTTGGATAAGGGGAAGTGTTATGAATAGGACCCATTGGGCCTATTGGGTATCCACCCACATGAGTACCCATTATGAATACTATATAAAGGAGGCTAGGGGTTTCCTAGCCTCAACCCTTCTCCAAATCTGTTTCTCATTCATAACAATAAGATAATTTTAAAACTGATTTTAAAATGTCTAATATTGTTTATGCGATAAACTTTAGTCTATTTAATTGTTAAATAGTAGTACACTTTTTATGCGATAAAATTAGTGTAATTTTAATGGCTAGTTCATCTTGTCCCTTATTTGATTACACAAGACAACCCTTTAGGTTAGCCATTAAGAAATCATTAAAATTTATTAATTGAATTTTAATGACATGCTATGTTTTAATAAAACATTAACAATGCTTCAAGACCTAATTCCTGATTAGGGTAGTTCCTTTAATGAAAATTTTAATTGTTATTATTGAATCATTAAAGGACTTCGCTTTTAGCGTTGTTAATAAAATTTATTAAAATCCTAATAACGATTAGGATAGCACGTGAACCTTATAGTTGATAAGGACTTAATAAAAGTTATTAAACAAATCCTAAAATTTTGAATTTAAGGATGCAACTAGTTGATAGGATTAATTAGTTGTTAATAAAAGCTGTTTAGTCTATGGCACACATACAAAAATGACAAGCTTCATTCAATGGACCATGATCCAGTCAATGTGCTTGGCTAAGAGTTCTGGGTCAACCCTTGCTAGTACAAAGGGCAGTGATCCTGGCTTAGTCAATTCCCTGGCTGTGTTTCGCTGGACCGCAATGTCGCAAATCATGATTGTATGACACCCTGGACTATATCTAGTCAATGCGTTATAAATCTTATTAAAGATTAATTCGTATCCCTCCTTGATTTTGGAGCTTGGTAACTCAAAGAAGACAATTATAGTTGTTGAGTCTCCTCAAGCTGTGACTTGTTTTTTCTTTAAGGAACAAACTCCAACATACATGTGATGTAGTCTAGACTTGACCCAAATCGATGCGTCGGGTCTCCTCGAGTATCGATTTAAGTCAAATCTGGACACGAAATCAAGGGTCTGACTAGACCAGTCATTATGATTTGTTGAGTCTCCTCAAGATCATAAGTGATTGTGGGTAAAAATCGACAGGGAATCACATGTGATGTGATTGACCAAGAGTTAGTCTACCAGTCATGGAACCAATCAACTTGTTGAGTCTCCTCAAGGTTGTGAGGTTCGGGATGATTGGATCCCTCTTTTACTAATTTTTTAAATTCGATTAAATCGTTCGTTATTAAGCTTTAAAACGATCGTAAAAATAGTGGGAGGATATAGATAGATGAAAGCCAATCTACCTATATTTAATATTGAACATATGCAAAAACTAGTGCAAGACTATGTTTACCGAAGGAATCAAAATATAATATTGGAATAAGTTAACTGGTCAAATAGTTGATTGATTGAATATCAAGTTAAATTCTAATTGAAGGAATTAAACTATATTCTCGTTGACATTAAATGACCTTCTAAAGAACAGACTTAAGAAATATGATTTCATTAAGTTCTGGGTCCAACAAATAAATTAAAGCTACACTCTTCTCTATATGAGGCAGCTTGAACATATAGGATATTCGAAGTATGTTTCTCCCTACAACTTGTTGAGCTACCCTCAAGGTTGTATGGACAAACAATTCCGATCCTCAAAGTTCGAAAATTCGATCAAACCGTTTGAGTCGAATACGAGTGCATGAGCGGTGCAAGACTATGTATCCCAACCGGATCTTGAGACAAGCAAATTCTTGAGCTAAACTCGAGATTGCAAAGCTCAAGCGTTTGGATACATAAGATGCTTGCATAGCTATTTATGTTGGGTTAATTAATATCTAAATGTGATTTAGAAAATGAAGAAGGCACTCCGGAAAGTCAATTGAGAAAGTTAGTTTAATTTATCATTAGTAAAGGCATAAGTAGGAGGAAATGAAAATGTGATATATTTTGATGTCACGATTTCAGAATAAATAGTTATACAAAAACGTCTAACACATTTTTGGACGAATGTCGTCACCTTGCTTCGGAAGCAATGTTTTGTGTTAAGTAATTTGTAATAACTATATATATATATATATATATATATATATATATATATTAAATGTTAATATATAAATACACAAGATGGTAGCAAACTTATATGGTAAAATAGACTAGGCCGTATCGAGAGACTAAGCTTCACAAGTCACATAAAGAGGGGTCTGACCTCTCGTATTATGAAGTCTACGGACACTTGTGAGTCTTATCCTCTTAGATAAAATTGGCCGAAACCCATCTGTAAGACAGTGGGAAAATGAGTTGTCGAACTCAGTCTGGTACATACTGATGTACCCGAGTCTAGTTCAACCAAAATAAGTTATTCGTATATTTTATTAAGACACGTGTTCTTGATGAAACACAAGTCTGAAAAAATAAAGAACGAAAAGACAAAAGTATTTAAACTGATTCGATTAGATCGAATGGTTAAATACTTAGCTACATAAAATCTTGTGTAATTAAAAGAAAATGTGATTTTCTCTCAGGTCAAGTCTGTTAACACATCAGTGTGTTGAATGGTATGAATCACACTTAGTTAGACTCGGTGCGATCCATAACAAGTGACTCTGAGTTAAGTCCTTCCTCTGGGTTAAGTCCCAGATAGTAATGCCTAGGTTTTGATAATGTTCTATGAGGACATTATCAATAAGATATTCATTAAATCAAACATTAGGAAGTTGTATAATTACTCGAATCTCGTGAGACGAAGAGTCGAGTTAGACATCATAACTGATGATGACTTAGTCAACTTCCGGGATGAAATTCGGAGAAGTAACTCCAATTTAAAATTTGATGCAATCAGAATAGGTCCGTGTGCGTAAATAAATTTTGGAATTTAGTTTACGTGCACAAGGAAATTGTTTCCTCACTTTCTGTAAGTAAATCTTTAAGTTGAAAGATTGGTGCAGAAAGGATAATAGTGAAGTGCAATCATGTTAGTCGAGAACGGTTTTTCCATATTAATTCCTATAAAACGGATTATAATGAAACCGTTTGCCACCAGCAGATGTGTACAGAACTACTCGGACCAAACTCGATGTAAACGCTTAAGTTGACCATGAAAATTGGAGCATTCACTTACAAGTTCGTTTTTCTAAATATGATTTAGACGGACCAACTTATATGAATTAGCCAGAGAGTTTTCAAGGTCAGTGGGAGCGTATAAATTACATGCAAGGCATCAAAGAGATGGAACATATATTATGACAAAGTGATCAAAAGAGTTTGATACTTTATTAGAAATAAATATGAGCCATTTGAAATGACCAGTAACTAATTTAAATGATTATCGTAAGGTACGATGAATTGGATAAGATCCAAGTAAAGTAAAATATTATGGATTCCGAAAGACCAAATGAATTATTTGAATGAGATTCAAATGGTTGGTCTAAACATAGAAACCCTTAAGTCTATAGTGTAGACGGTTTTAGCAGATCCACTCATGAAGGCTCTACCACATGAAGTCGGGAAAACTTATGTGTAAAAACGGTATGAGATACCGTGATAAATGGGCTTGAGTGCAAGTGGGAGATGTTGAGAGATGATACCCTCGAGGCTATCTATCTTCATGTGTGAATAGCACAAACATCTTGTTCGAAATAACAGTAAGCTGTTTGGTAATAATTTATCTAAGTTATTTTATAATGTAGTTAACATTAGACATTAACTTAGGTAAAGTCCTGAGACTTTATGCAAGGTCAAACAGGTATCGAGATGAGTATCTCGATCATGGAGAAATGTTTGACCGTCTGTAGCATAAGTCTAAAAGGGTTCACGGTCGTAGATGTTTCGAGACAAGGATATCGAAACATCGGATAGACCATTGTGTCTTAGTCTTCACCGTTTAGCGGTGGCGATGATCTCATGATCGCTTGACTTGGCGAAGTCGTAGATGAGACACAGGTGCTCATTAGAGAATGAGTTCACTGAACGATCCACAAGAGTTATCATATGGTTATATTGACCAATCTATCAATGATGACTCTGAGTGATGATAGGCTAGTTGGTATTTTGACTTGAGGTCATTTTGACGAACCTGTGCGTGAACGGTGCCACTTAGATCAAATGACCTAGCTTCGAGGCAAGCCCCGTCGAAAGGTCTTTGATTGGGTGACACTTGAAGCGTATGAGGAGAGTAATGACCAAGAGAGGATTCGTCTCTCCCGGTCAATGGGAGTTAGTGTCGTTGGGTTAGTTCGGTCTTTAGTAAAAACTCTGGCCAGAGTATGTTGGAAGAAGTCCAACATTTTTTTTGACTAAAGATCGATAGAAACTAACCGGAGTCAAGTTATTGGGGTTGACAGTTTGACCATACCCTAGACTTGATCTACACGACATAGTTTAGACGAAGAGACTATAACTGCGGAATTCATCACGGAAACAGTCAGGGTGGTCCCGACAATACTCATGTTAATGATTTAGCCACATAATGATGATTCCTGAAGCAGGGACGGCAACCACTGTTCGTGGTCACTGCCGTATAGGGCTTCGAGCCCAACTTGTTGTAAGGGTCAGGCTGTAGGGTCTCACACAGAGTGCGATCTTTCGTCTAGTAATAGGTAGAAATAAGTTAGGGAGAATAATTTGCATTTGATGCAAGGGATAAAATATTACAAAAGATGTTTGCAATAATCTCCAGCATTCGGAATAAATGATCCTGAGTGCAAGTGGGAGATGTAGGGATATATGCCCTCAGATAATTTGTATTTGATGCAAATGATAATTTAAGCTTAGATAGGGACTATTTTGCATTTGATGCAAAAGCGATTAAATGTGTATTAAATTGTTTAATACAATATTTAATAAAATAAACGCAAGGAAAAGTTCACAGGTAAGACGGGAATGTCCCGGTCTAGACCCAGGTTCGAACGGCGTCCAAATCGGACACCAAATGCTCAAGTTAGAGCCAAAACAGCCCAAAGGATCAAACCAGGCCAGGCCCAGTAAATGTCAGACAGAACAGGCTGCCTGGACTAGCCCAGATGCTGCCTGGGCTAAGCCCAGGCTCGGCCTGGGCTAGCCAGGCACAAGCCTGGGCTTAGCCCAGGCGGAAGCCTGGGCTAAGCCCAGGCGCGGGCCTGGGCGCGCCCAGGTCGCCTGGGCGAGCCCAGGCGCGGCCTGGGCTCTGCCCAGGTGCATTTTTGCGTGCGCTGGATGCGTGGGGCCCACCCGTGGGCCCCACCACTAGGGTTTCAAACCCTAAGTGTGCAGATTTAATTGACGGCTCAGTTTTTGTGAAAAACTAGCCTTGGGCTGATCTTTGGACACTCAATTGGAGGGTCAAATGAACTCCGATTGAAGAACGGTTTTTTCCTATGCGTTCACCGTTGAACGCTTGTCGTATTGATAGGTTGTATCAATCTTGAAGCTCAACGATGAGTGAGTTAAAATTCACGGAAGTTTGCACTTTGTGAAGTACAAACTAACTTGATTTTGATTAACTCAAATTAATAGTCCCACATCGGATTTTGAGAAAGGGGAGTAGTCAGCCGCCTATATAAATAGGGGTCTGCTCTCCTCCTCAAAACTCGTCCCAAGCTCTAGATCTGAGCGGCTCTCGTAAATGTTGGAGCACGCTCGGATCTAGGCTAAAATAATATTCTCTATCTCCCTATAAATTTCTGCCTTACTCTTGAGGGCTCTAGCAAAGCCGCAACGGAGTTCGGATTCAGATCCGAAATCTAGGCGAATGTTTCACTCGCGTGAAACTTTCTTCCGCGCGTGGTTGGCTCGGCGATATGGGATTAATCGCCTCGGGATGCGGAGCGGTTCGAGGAGCAGTTCGGGGAGCAGTTAAAGGAGCGGCTCGGCATGGGACGGGAGCAGCTCGGAAGACGGTGCGGAACATCTCGCCTGCCCCAGGGTTGAGATTCCGGGTATGTGTTTAATTAGCATTAGTTTAATTTAATCGCAGTAGGTTAGATCCTTCTTGGGATGGTTAGATCCATCCCAAGTTGGCATAGATCTTAGCTAAGGGTCTTGGACCTTAGGGCTAAGTTAAAAATGTTTTAACAGCATGTTAATTAGATTAACATAAGTTTTATTCTTCTGCTGTTCTTTTCTGTCTATGTTCCGTCCGACTTTGGACGGGACTAGAGTTTTTGTGCCCTAAGGGTCCCGCAAAACCCTTCACGTCGAACTCTCCAAAAGCTTCGGACTCCACCGCAGCAATCTGTTGTGTACCAGCGCCACCAGTGCCTACCATCAATGCGAAGATCTGGGTTGACAGCAAGTCAAACTTGCTTGACAATTTGTCGACGTCTTCGACTCTATGGATGCCCCCAGATCTTGCTGTGGCTCTCTCGTCACACCATCGTTCATTGTTGGATGCCATATTTTCCAAAATTTGCTCGACATCTTCTTCGCTTCTTGACATGAAGGACCCTCCAGCCGCGGCATCCATGGAAGATTTTAAATCGTCCCTCAACCCATTATAAAACAGATTTATGATCTGCCACTTGGGGAGCTCATGGGGGGACATCTTCTCTGCATCTCCTTGTATCTTGTCCAACCCTCATGCAAGGACTCGTGGCTGGCCTGGGAGAAGGAGGAGATCTCACTCCTCAGCTTCATGGTCTTCCCCGGGGGAAAGAACTTTGTCAGGAAAACATTTGAGAGCTTCTCCCAGGTGTTGAATGTATTTGGGTACTTCCCTCTAAGCCACAGCTTGGCCTTATCTCGCAAGGAGAAGGGGAACATCTTCAATCGGATCGCCTCAGTTGTGACACCATTTATCCGGAAGGTGTCACATTTCTCCAAGAAGGAGTCTAGATGCTCAATCGGGCTCTCCATGGGTGCACCTGAAAATTGGTCCTGCTGGATCCACGTCACCAAAGATGGCTTAAGCTCGAAGCTTTAGGCCGTAATAGCTGGAGGACGGATGGCGGAGGTGGACTCGATAGATGGCATCGAGTACTCCAACAGGGACTTGTGAGGCAGGGTGTTCTCCCCCATGGTTTCAGGATCCTCTCTTCTTCGCTTCTCGGCGGCCAAACGCCTTAGGGTGGCGTTTATCTCTGGATCAACGGGGATCAAGTCGTCGAGACTTCTTGAACTCCTGCGCATGAAAAACAACAAACACCCGTGAAGCGAAAAGTGGGAAAGAAACAGATAAGATAAGAAATAAAAATAAAAATAAAAATAAAAAAAAGAAAATAAAAAGGAAAAAGAAAAATGCGAAAATTATCGCGAGGTAGGGATGAGAGCTAGACACGAGGGTTCATGAAATCCAAAAATAACAAGCATGTTGCCTCCCTGGCAACGGCGCCATAAACTTGACCGGCCCCCGTCGGGCGCGTCTAATCCGCGTCGGATGTTGTGCAATGATGCGAACGGGGGCATGGGAATTTAAATATTTGTAACCGCAAGCGCACGGTGTCATAGTGTGGCTTGGGGGTCGAACACAAGGAGGCGAGGATGTGCTTGTGTCAAAGAGGATCAAAATCACCCCATGGGCAAGCTAGCCCAGATCGAATGATGGGTTGTCACGGTAAAGGAATGCAAGGTATAGACAATATGAAGGGAAAAACCCGGGACTTTGGTTTCCACCCCAACGAGCGACTCTCGTCGATACGGCCTATGGGTAGGATAGCGATCTAAATTAGGGTCTAAAGGTGAGACGTTGCCTCTAAAAGTGGTATCGGCATCCCATGGGCCCGATATTCCGGTCGGTGCCCAGGATGATACGCCGGACTTCCTGGGTTCGATCAGTGGGCACTCCCGTGTCCATTAACACTGATCGACTCCGGGAGCACTAAGCTCGCAACGATAACTCCCAACGTCTCATCCTGCCACTCCCGCGCGCTAGGATTCGGCGTCTACGCTAAGGGCGTGAGCTATGGCTAGGAAGTCAACCGCCAAGTTTATTCCCCCTTGGCCCAACGGTCAAAGGCGGTCTTTTTCCCGCCGATGACAATAAAACACCCCCGCGTAACCGTTAGATTCCTAATCCCTATCGATTTCCTAACCCTATGGACGCGTCGGGAAGAGCCCACGAAGGGGTTTCCGCCAAAATCCCAGATTTGGGAACTACTCATACATATTTAGTAAAAAGCGATCTAAACGAAAATGAACCGTAAAAATCATGTCAGACAATAGAAATGCAATGGTATTAAAGCAATTAAGATAATACTAAAGTTTTACAAAGATCCGATGTAACTGCCTGTTTTTATATGTACATATTTCATACGTATTTAACTAGTATAGTGATTTATAAGAGAGTTTTATAATATGATTTTATTATTATTATTATTATTGTCATAGCTCGAACATGCGATTTAATGATTGCATTATTAATTTGTTTAACGTGTGGTTGATATTGATTGCAGGGCGAAATTGTAATAATATGTTAACCGCATCGATCCCTCCTAATCCAAATCAGTTCTATTATCCCGATCGAATCAGATCAAATCTCGTAATCAGATCAGATTCCAAATCTAAATGTCATGGTCGATCACCAGAGTCACACTGTATCCTACAAAATCTTAAGTAACATTAATATCCCAACCAAATCTTAACTACATCGATTTTCCAAACCCAATCAAATCCTGCTGAGTTTAATGTCTTGATCCAGTCTGATCCAATCTAAACGTCTTAGCGATATTGATTATCTAATTCAAATCATAGTAAGTCTTAATGTCGCAATCAAATCGTAACCAAACTGACCTCTCCGATATCTTAACTATATGAGTCATCCCAATCTAATCTCATTTAACTCGACTTTCCAAATCTAATCTAGATTCTAATATCAAAATTGTTTAATCATCTTAACAAATCGAATCGTAAATAAGTTAACAGTTTAATGATCTTAATCTTCCTAATCATCCTAACTAGACCGATCTTCAAATCTAATATCCAAATCTAGACGATTTTCTAAATCATACCCGAATTAACTTAGTTATCTTAACTAATATTTAATGTTAATTCTTTTAACCAAACTGATTTTTATTTTCCTAACCCAAAATGTGCGTATTACGTTTATCGAAGGAAAACAGAACTTTTAAAATATATGGTTACATATAAACAAATCATAACTGATTTTATACTAACTGAGTTTTATATCCTAACTAAATTTTACTTCTACCTAATAATTAACTGACCATATCTCCCCCTTATCACCTAGTGACTGAGTACACACCCTACGCACATTCGCCCTTCTCTCGTCTCACCCACGTATCATTCGTCGCACGAACCCATGCATGCGGAGTCCATCCCCCACGAGAGCCACGTCCTCCGAAAGCTAAGCCCACGCTTCCCCCGCCGTTCCCTTCTCCTTCCCTTCTCAAAACCCAACGGGCCTCCGACCTCCACGCACGCCGGCATCACCCATTTCTACCCAACCCCCATTCAAGTCTAACCTCAGGCCACCATCTCGACCTCCACGAACCCTCCGACCTGCAGACTCTCCTCCACCCACCTCTTTCCACCGCGACGCACCCAAAGCACTTCCGACAACCATCCTCCGCCACCGCCAACGCAGCCCGACACCCTTCGCCCTTCGCCTTAAATTTCTGAGAGCCCTCGACCCATCTCCCCGCTCGACGCTATGCACACCTTCGCCGGCGAGCCCAACCAACTACACCCGCACGCCTCCACATCGACCTCAGGCCCTGCTCCCCATCCTCTGTTCGAATCTCCACCACACCCAGGCCGCGCCGCACCTTCTCCAGACCCCGTTCACAACCACCGCAGATCGCCCACAAGCCCTTCGCCCTCCGATCTCCTCTCCGACCATCGCCCGCTGCCACACTTGCCGACTGCCGTCGAGCCCCGACCACCTGCATCATCACCGTACGCACCTGCAACCCATCACGAAAGGCAGAAAACACACAAAGAACTGTGAGTTCCTCAAATGCTTTAATGAAAGTTTCCATACAATTGTATCCTAGGGGTCTAAGAATTGATAGGTTGTCTTTCATGTCGGTACTGAGTTTAATAGTTAATAAATGTGTGGGTGAATGAGATGGCAATTGTAATTGGTCTCATAGCTAGTTATTCATTTATACATATGCTGTAAGTTGATCTCTTTAGGAGTGTGAACAGTAACTTTCCCTAATGAATGATGCTTCATTACGAAGAGTACCCCATTTTGTTGACTTCCAAACAAATAGACCCTAGGTTAATTAATTATTAAAACAAGTAGGGGATGGCAGTACTGTGATGTGTTTTAGACACAATACGAATAGTAACTTTAATATGTAAACAGTAAATGCTATTATTGATAAATCAGTATTATTTTAGTTAATTAAGAATTCTTAGCCTAATATGAAATCTAATGACACAGATAAGTGCGTCTCTCACCGCAATCACTCCGACACCAGAATCGCCAAGTCAGGCAAGTGCACTTTTTACGTATCTTGAAACCGTTGCCTTTAATTTCTTTGACCTGAGTTATTTTGATATGCAAGTGTGCATTCTTTTTACGTGTTTTAAAGTGCTGTTACATTTATTTGTCAAACCGAGAATCACTAATGATGTGTCATACCATAATGCATGTCACGCTGATAACTTAATATGCTTGTACACACTTGAGTGAATGGATATTGATGGAACAGATTGATGGAACACTTGAAATCGTGGACTTGTGAATTCGTGCGCCCTAGAGGCGAAATAGTGAAATCGTGATGTCATGTGAGTTGACAAGCTCGTGTTTGTAATATGAATTAGGCTGGCTCGTGTTCCAGCAGAACACTTGGGCAGGGTAGTTCAATGTAGTAGAGGCTGGAATGCTGGATTGCACTCTCGTGGTGAACTTGACCGACACCTGGCCGGGTCGGTGAGTAGAGAGCCACGGGTAGCTCCCGTTGGCTTGGGTGTAATGCTGGTCACTTTTCCCCCTCAGGCATTGGGCTTTTCACTAGGCACACTTGACTGATTGTCACATTCTTTTAATCCTATTGTTACTATTGTGAATTGCGTACTCTGTTGGTTACTCTTGTCTTGTTTGTGTACTAATATCATGCCTATTGTTGTGCACACTACGCTTATTGTTGTACACAACACACTTGCCATGCTTACTTCTGTACACACCACATTGCCATGTTCACTGCTATACACACCACACTTGCCATGTTTACTGCTGTACACACCACGCTTGCCATGTTATTGCTGTACACACACTTACCATGTTATTGATGTACACACAACACTTGCCATGCTTATTGTTGTGCACATTACACCTTGTCATGTTGTTACCTTGTGCACTATACCTCGCCTGCTCACTGCTTTGCACACTACACTTGCCAGTACTCATATGTTTGTTATGCTGCCATACTTTAACTGATGTGACTTTTGTTTTGTTACTCATATTGTCATGTAAACGTTTTTGAAAACCTTGCTGAGGGTCAAGTTTCTTTTTGTCTTTTAAAATCTTGCCGAGCGACCCTCGCTGACGTATATTTCCCTGTCTTGTGAAATATACGTCATTAGACAGGTTTGCAGAGGAGCGAGTCTATATACTGAGCAGGATGACCAGGAGTGCATTGCCACTGAGTTCCTTCGTTGAGGAGCGTTTTGCTTTCGCATCACCTTGTACTTGTTACCTCTTTCAAAACTTGTATGGGCTTTATGACCCTCTCTCTTTTATATCCCTTTTGTTGTATTCATTTTTGGAGACATAAGATTGTAATAAAATTAATCTGTGTTGTTTGAGTCTCATGCAAGAACCTGCAGGATGTTATCACACAGACGCGTAATGTGCTTAAACCAAGGAGGAGAGAAAAGAAAAAGTACCTCCTTCTTGCTTTAAGCACATGCCGACCTTCGTCGCGTCCTCGCTCCCAAATACAATGGGAAGCGGGGCGTGACATCCGAAAACTTACAAAAACTGGAAAATTACAGCCGTCACAAAATGAAGAAAACAGCAAAAAAGAACCAACTCCCGAATCTGGGAAACCTATGGTTCTATTTATAGAAAACGACATCACCCGATCGGTTGACAAGTCAACCGATCGGGTGAACCACTTCACAAAATTACAGCGAAATGCGGGATTTCACCCGGTCAGGATGAACCGGTCGGTTGGAGCATGGGTGCGGTCGGTTGGATCTTGGTGCCGACCGGGTGAGGAGACCGGTTGGATCATCGGATCTTGGCTGTTGGAATTCAGCTACAGGTGAACCGATCGAGTGAAGGTCACCCGATCGGTTGGCAATCAGCTCCGAATTCCAGAGACTTTGAGCTTTTGACCCGGTCACTGAACCGACTGGGTGACTTCTCGTGAGCTCCAAGCTGCGCCCGGGTGGTGCACGCGTGCATCACCCGATCGGTTGAAGATGATCAACCGATCGGGTGAGGGGCTGAAAGATACAATCTTCGTCGTTTGACCCCCTGGATCACGCGTGACTCCTCCCGTTGCTCCAGGGACACATGATATCATCGTTTTATGCCCCAAATGCCAGCAAACTCCTGCAAAATACGGAAAACACGGAAAAGTGAAAGAAAACAAGAAAACACAAGAAAACACGAGAAAACGAATAAAAGATGGCGGTAAAATACGGAAAAACGCGGAAGAAAACGTGCGCAAATTTATGAAATATAAACGCACATCACTACCTATTACTAGATGAAGGTCGCACTCTGTGTGAGACCCTACAGCCTGACCCTTACAACAGGTTGGGCTCGAAGCCCTATACGGCAGTGACCACGAACAGTGGTTACCGTCCCTGCTTCAGGAATCATCATTATGTGGTTGACTCATTGACATGAGTCTTGTCGGGACCACTCTAACTGTTTCCGTGATGAATTCCGCAGTTATAGTCTCTTCGTCTTAACTATGTCGTGTAGATCAAGTCTAGGGTACGGTCAAACTGTCAACCCCAATAACTTGACTCCGGTTAGTTTCTATCGATCTTTAGTCAAAAAAAATGTTGGACTTCTTCCAACATACTCTGGCCAGAGTTTTTACTAAAGACCGAACTAACTCTACGACACTAACTCCCATTGACCGGGAGAGACGAATCCTCTCTTGGTCATTACTCGCCTCGTACGTTTCAAGTGACACCCAATCAAAAGACCTTTCGACAGGCCTTGCCTCGAAGCTAGGTCAGTTGATCTAAGTGGGCACTGTTCACGCACAGGTCCGTCAAAATGACCTCAAGTCAAAAGGCCAACTATCCTATCATCACTCAGAGTTATCACTGACAGATTGGTCAATATAACCATATGATAACTCCGGTGGATCGTTCAGTGAACTCATTCTAATGAGCACCTGTGTCTCGTCTTCGACTTCGCCAAGTCAAGCGATCATGAGATCATCGCCACCTCTAAACGGTGAAGACTAAGACACAATGGTCTATCCGATGTTTCGATATCCTTGTCTCGGAACATCTACGACCACGAACCATTTCAGACTTATGCTACAGACGGTCAAACGTTTCTCCATGATCGAGATACTCATCTCGATACCCGTTTGACCTTGCATAAAGTCTCAGGACTTTACCTAAGTTGATATCTAATGTTAACTACATTACAATATAACTTAGATAAATTATTACCAAGCAGCTTACTGTTATTTCGAACAAGATGTTTGTGCTATTCACACAGGAATAAATGGCCTTGAGGGCATCATATTCCTACATCTCCCACTTGCACTCAGGCCCATTTATCTCGATATCTAATATCGTTTTTACACATAAGTTTTCCGACTTCATGTGGTAGAGCTTTCGTGAGTGGATCTGCTAAAACCGTCTACACTATAGACTTAAGGGGTTTCTATGTTTATGTTAGACCAACCATTTGAATCTCATTCAAATAATTCATTTGGTCTATCGGAATCTATAATATTTTATTTCCCTGAATCTTATCCAGTTTACTCCCATAAGTACGACAAAACAGGCTAGTCCAGGCAGCATGTTCTGTCTGACATTTACTGGGCCTGGCCTGGTTTGATCCTTAGGGCTGTTTTGGCTCTAACTTGAGCATTTGGTGTCCGATTTGGACGCCGTTCGAACCTGGGTCTAGACCGGGACATTCCCGTCTTACCTGTGAACTTTTCTTTGCGTTTATTTTATTAAATATTGTATTAAACAATTTAATACACATTTAATCGCTTTTGCATCAAATGCAAAATAGTCCCTATCTAAGCTTAAATTATCATTTGCATCAAATACAAATTATCTGAGGGCATATATCCCTACATCTCCCACTTGCACTCAGGATCATTTATTCCGAATGCTGGAGATTATTGCAAACATATTTTGCAATATTTTATCCCTTGCATCAAATGCAAATTATTCTCCCTACTTATTTCTACCTATTACTAGACGAAAGATCGCACTCTGTGTGAGACCCTACAGCCTGACCCTTACAACAAGTTGGGCTCGAAGCCCTATACGGCAGTGACCACGAACAGTGGTTGCCGTCCCTGCTTCAGGAATCATCATTATGTGGCTAAATCATTAACATGAGTATTGTCGGGACCACCCTGACTGTTTCCGTGATGAATTCCGCAGTTATAGTCTCTTCGTCTAAACTATGTCGTGTAGATCAAGTCTAGGGTATGGTCAAACTGTCAACCCCAATAACTTGACTCCGGTTAGTTTCTATCGATCTTTAGTCAAAAAAATGTTGGACTTCTTCCAACATACTCTGGCCAGAGTTTTTACTAAAGACCGAACTAACCCAACGACACTAACTCCCATTGACCGGGAGAGACGAATCCTCTCTTGGTCATTACTCTCCTCATACGCTTCAAGTGACACCCAATCAAAAGACCTTTCGACAGGCCTTGCCTCGAAGCTAGGTCAGTTAATCAAAGTGGCATTGTTCACGCACAGGTTCGTCAAAATGACCTCAAGTCAAAAGACCAACTAGCCTATCATCACTCAGAGTCATCATTGACAGATTGGTCAATATAACCATATGATAACTCTTGTGGATCGTTCAGTGAACTCATTCTCTAATGAGCACAAGTGTCACATCTACGACTTCGCCAAGTGAAGCGATCATGAGATCATCGCCACAGCTAAACGGTGAAGACTAAGACACAATGGTCTATCTGATGTTTCACTATCCTTGTCTCGAAACATCTACGACCGTGAACCTTTTTAGACTTATGCTACAGACGTTCAAACATTTCTCCATGATCGAGATACTCATCTCGATACTTTTTTGACCTTGCATAAAGTCTCAGGACTTTACCTAAGTTAATATCTAATGTTAACTACATTATAACATAACTTAGATAAATTATTACCAAACAGCTTATTGTTATTTCGAACAAGATGTTTGTGCTATTCACAAAGAGATAAATAGCCTTGAGGGCATCATATCTCTACATATCTCATATATGCTAGACTTAGGGTAAAGTAACCCATAATCTAGTGAATGATTGAGGTAACAAAAAATTCTTTTAACCTCAATCAAGTGTGACTCTTTAGGTCTAGCTTGGTATCTAGCACAAAGACATATGGAGAACGAAATATCGGGCCTACTAGTGGTTAAGTAAAGTAAGCTACCGATCATGCCTCTATATAAACGAACATCTACATCTTTTTTGTTCTCATCCTTGTGTAGATGGGTTGTCGTACTTATGGGAGTACGTTCACAAGAAGATGATTCCATCTCGAATCGCTTGATAAGCTCTCCGGTGTACTTTGTTTGATGTATGAAAGTTCCATCCTTCATTTGCCGAATTTGCAATCCAAAGGAAGTAATTGAGCTCACCCTTATGGCTCATTTCGAATTCATCCTTTATAGACATAGAAAATTCTTGGCAAAGATTAAAGTTAGTAGAACCAAATATTATATCGTCTACATAAACTTGAATTAACAGGATGTCATTTTTATAATCTTTAATGAAAAAAGTGGAATCAACTTCACCCATTTTAAAACCTAAATCTAAAAAAAGGTTTTGAGTCGATCATACCAAGCAATAGGAGCTTCTCTCAACCCATATAAGGCTTTCTTAAGTTTGAAAACATGGTTTTGGAAATTTTTCATGAATGAAATCGGGTGGTTGAGAAACATAAACTTCTTCATTAACAATGCCATTTAAAATGTACTTTTAACATCCATTTGATATAACTTAAAATTTTAAGGGATGTAAAAGATAAAATCAATCTAATAGCTTCTAATCTAGCTACGGGGGCAAATGATTCTTCGAAATCAATACCTTCTTCTTGCAGATAGCATAAGCTACTAACCTTACTTTATTCCTTGTGATGACCTCGTTCTCATCGGTCTTGTTCTTAAAAATCCACTTGGTCCCAGTCACTTGGTGACCACTTAGAAGAGGGACGAGCTTCCAAACTTCATTTCTCTCAAATTGCATAAGCTCTTCTTCCATTGCAACTTTTCAAGAGCTATCTTCACACGCTTCTTGGATGTTCTTTGGCTCAATGGTAGATACAAATACACAGTGAGAGAATTCATCAATTCTAGACCTCGTTTTTACACCGACACCAATATCTCCAATAATTTGGTCATGGAGGTGGTTACGAATGGTTGGATAAGCTTTAGGAATCCCTGCATCACTTGGAACATCTTCAACAATTTCATTAGTATTATTAGTCTCAATAATAGAATCATTAATTTTAACATTACTAATGGAATCACACAAAACATCTACATTATCATCAATAACATGAGGAATATCAAAATCTTCATAAAATGATATGTGTAGTGATTTCTCGATCGTTGAAGAGGTTTTATTGTATATCTGGTAGGCTTTGCTACGTGTGGAATATCCAACAAAAATTCCTTCATCGAATCTTGGCTCAAATTTATCTAAGTTACTAAATGTGTTCTTTATCAAACATTTTGAACCAAAAAAAACGAAAATATTTAACTTGAGGCTTTTTATCATAAAATAACTCAAAACAAGTTTGTTTGTTCGGAGTCTCACTAGGATCCTATTAAGTACATAACATGCCGTGTGCACCACCTCTATCCAAAATTGAAGTCCAAGATGACTATCATGGAGCATGTTACAGGCACACTCTATTAGTGTCCTATTCTTTCTCTCTGCCACACCATTTTGTGGTGGTGCGCAAGGAAACGAAAAATTGTGTGTAATCTCGTTGTCATTACAAAACTTGATGAAAGATTCATTCTCAAATTCTCCTCCATGATCACTACGAATAGTGATAATGGTGGATCCTAAGAAATTTTGAATCTTCTTTGCAAATATAGTAAACTCTTCAAAAGCTTCATTCTTATTGGTTAAAAATAAAACCCAAGTAAATCTAGATGAAATAATTCTAGGGGCCTCTTAGAAGTTATGCCTTCTTTAAGTTTGAAAGTTGATTTACTTAGTTTACCTCTTTGACAAGAATCAAAAAAGTTTTTCTTACTAAAAACAATTTTCAGAAAACATTTTAGTAGATCAGCTAACTTATATACATGCTTAAAATGAACATGACCAAAACGGCGATGCCATAATAGTTGTTCATTTGTATTAGCTACTAAGCAATGTTCTATGGTTTTAGACAAGCTCAAATAATAAATGTATTTATGCCTAATACCGGTAATAGAATATGTGAATCAATATCTACAATTTTACACATACCAACCATTGTCACAAAGTTGACTAATGGAGATAAGTTTATGACATAAACCACTAACTAAATAGACATTTGTAATAAGTGGGTTGGAAGAATTACCGACTTTGCCAACTCCAATAATGGTTCCCTTTTGATTACCTCCAAAAGTCACTGTTGCACCATCCTTGATGCCAATCACTTCGGAGAGCAATGTGGAATCTCCCGTCATGTGTTTGGAGCAACTACTATCGAGTATCCATCCTTTCTTTTTAGAGCCAATACGACTTTTATTGCTATCTTTCTTTTTCTTGGGTATCTACATAATATACCATAAACTCATGGTAACCAAGCTTTATTGGGTTCAAGGGGATTGCCCTTTGGAAGCCAAGTCCAAGTGGACTTTCGCTTTCAAACATAATTAGCACTATTTATTGCATCGTTAAAATAGGAGTCAACATAAGCATTCCTATCACTTATGCTAGTGTTCTTAGGACCCCAAATTGTGTATGTTTTGGGTGTCCTTTTCCTAATTGCATGCACATTTGATTGAGTTCTATGTATTGCGTGCTTCCTAGGAGCAGGAGTTCTAGCATATGAAGATGGAGGTGGATAAGCATTGGACATATATGTGTTGTATGCAAACGTCGGAGCATGCATGTTATATGCAACATATGGAACATGCATAACATAAGGTGGATGAGCATACATGTAAGAATGATGCGTATGAGCATATGAACGTGTAGGGGCACGTGCGTATGAGTATTTCTCATGTGTGGGTTTACACGTGTCCGTGTATGTGGAGCATTAAAAGTGGCATTAGTGTCCACATGTGAAGTAGGAGATTTCCTACGTGAATGAGAGTTGGTGTACATATATGCATAACCTTTCTTTTAGTTTCCACGGTTTCTTGCGAAAAGGAAGAGATTGTGAAGTGGTGGCCTTCTTGGTAGGTTTGCTACCAATAGTGTTTTTGACACCACTTGTGGATGCACCGGAGGATAGCCTCACAAAATATGTAGTTACACCGCTATAGGAGGTGTGAGATTTGGATGCATTTGCTTCAACATAACCAAGTCCAACACGATGTGTGGCCGGAAATTGGTTTGCAAATAATTCATCCAATTGCCCTTTCCCTTTATTAAATCTCTTAACTTGGGAAGACATGAGCTCATATTTCTCCTTAAAATAAGAAATATTGGTATCCAAGGTGGACACACGTGTTTTGAGCTCGTGCACTTGGGTTTTAAGAGAATCATTCTCAATACACAAGTGTGTGTTATGTGAAGCTAGATCAATACTATCTTTAGGATAAGGTTGATCTAGTTGAGATTTGAGAGAATTCACCTCACTTCTCAAGATGTCATTTTGAGAAACCAAAGTGGCTTTCTCAAGTGTAAGTGTATCAACAATGGTGTCATTGTTGATAATGCATGGCATGGATGATTTGCTAATATTAGATTTCTTTAAACAAGTATATCTAAGCATAAGAGATTGAAACTTAGAAAATAATTCTTCATTAGCAATACGAAGTTCATCTATGGTTACCTCAGGTTCATCGATGTCACTATCACTCTCATCGGAGAGTGGATCTTCTCGGGCTATGAAACACATATGGGCATTCTCACCCGTTTCATCCTCGGATTCACTTGAGGAATCTCCACTTGAATCATCGAACATCCCAACGAGTCTTTTCTTCTTATCCTTCTTGTATTTGGCAAACTTGTGGTATTTTGGAGCTTTCCACTTTTCTTTGTTTCTAAGCATTGTGCAGTCCTTGATGTACCCCGGCTTGTTACACTTAAAGCAAAGAGATGAAGTATTGTTAGTGAAATCAAATTTATTTTTGGAAGGAAATTTACCTTTGCGAAAGAAGCGTTGGAACTTCTTCGCCATTTGTGCCATTTCTTCCAAGTCCATTTCATTCTGTGATTCTTCACTATCGGAGGATGAAGAAGTAGCCTTGAATGCTAACGCTTTCTTCTTGGCCTCTGTTGGGTTCAGCATTGCTCTAATCTTCAGTGGGTTCTCCCTTCTTACTTCGTAAGACATGATAGTACCGATGAGATTCACCATAGTGTAGTTCTTCATGTCATTGACCTCCTCAATAGCGATTGCTCTTCTTTCCCATTTCGAGATCATTCCCATGATAATCTTTCTTACCTTTTCTTCTTGGGTGTAGACTTGTCCAAGCGCTTCAAGTTCATTGGTGATGTTGGTGAAACAACTGTACATCGTTGCAATGCTCTCATTATCATGCATATGAAACATATCGAAGTTTTGTATTGCAACATTTAATTTATACAACTTTACCTTGTTTGTTCCCTCGTGGGTAACGACTAGATGGTTCTATATTTGATATGCACTCTTACATGTGTATATCTTATTGAACTCATCTGGATCCAATGCACATTGAAGAGCGTTCATTGCCTTGGCGTTGTTCACTTTGATAGACTTCTCGAAGGGAGTCCATTTATCAAAATCATCTTCAGATGGTTCAACGTATTCCTTATGGAGGGTTCTCCAAAGAGAAGTACTCCTAAGAAACGTACCCATCCAGCATTTCCAATAGCCAAAATCCGTACCATTGAAACGCAGAGGACGAACCATTGATTGTCCTTCGAAGACGGTAGAAGCACCATCATGATCGTGATTGTTGTACGAAGTTGGTGGAGGAACGTTATTGTTGTTGGATGCCATCACTATAAACCAACTCTCTTATACCAATTGTAAGGACCCTGGCTATGAGGAAAACACTAGAAGGGGGTTAAACAGTGTTTATTCAATTTAAACGATAGTTATACCAATTTAAATTCATAACCAAGAATTAATGCGGAATGTAAATAAACCCAAAGAAACAATGCTAACACAAGTATGTTTCAAGGGTTCGGATTACCCAAGTCAACTCTCGACTTGTTTCTGGTAATCATACGTCCCTTCCACCCGGATACCACCGGATACTCAAGTTAGAACCCTAACTTGAGGTTTCCTTAAAACCCACTTGTATGAACCCTACAAGTGAAATCGAAACACAATCTATGTCCTTGACTCCCACAACTTGGGAGCAAGCAAACCACTCTCACAAACCGAGAGTTAAACTAATATCGAAAGATATGAAATAATGAAATAGCAACACTTACAATCACCTATGCCTTGAAGTCGAACTTGAAGGAGCAAGTGTGTTGTGTGTTGAGGTCTCTTTTGAAAGAGAGAAAAGCCATTTCTCTTGTCACCACCAATTGCCTAGAGGATATCACTTTGATTTTAGGTTGAAGAGCAAGAGAGAATAAGATTGGAATTCTAGGGTTTTTGGATTTGAGAGCTTTGATCAAGAAGATGAGTTGCTTGAGTAGTTTTTGGTAACTTGAGTAACCCCTCAATGGAACAGTAGAAGCTCTCTTTATAGGTTCTCCAAAACCCCCAAACAGAATCCCCAAAACCCCCTTTGAAATTCGTGGCGAAAAATCCAACGGATAGAATTTACACAGTCGACTGTCAACTGTTGAACAAAACACAGTCAACTGCTGCATTGTGTAAGAGGGTATGTGAAAATTCAAACGGTAACTTGCCATGTAGGACAGTCGACTGATGAAGAGAAGACAGACGCCTGTAAAACTAATAGACGACTGTAAATCCTTCTACAGGCGATTGGCCGCAATATGGGTAAGCTGAGAAAATCTCAAAAAGTTTTGGGAAGACACGACAGGTGATTGATGTGGAACACACAGGCGCCTATGCCATGGGCAGGCGACTGTGAAACCAACGGAAGTCGACTGTCACTAATACCTTAAAATTTCGAGAGAGCAGAGTCTGCAGAGGAATCATAGACAGACGACTGTTGAAGAATTGCCATTTGATTATGCCTTGGACAAGCGACTGTCAATACAACATCAGTCGACAGGCACTAAAACTTGAAATTTTCCAGAGAGCAGAGTCTACAGAGACATCATCGACAAACGACTGTTGAAGCATTGACAGTCGACTGTGTCTTGGACATGCGACTGTCAATTTCATCATCAGTCGACTGGCCAGATGAAAAACAAAGTGACCTTTGGGCTGAAGAGAGACATGCGACTGTTTAACAAATCCCAAGCGACTGTTTCTTGGACAGTCGCCTATATTTTGTACAATAGTCACCTGAAGGAGTTAAAGCTTAAAAGGCCCAAAAATCAATCGATTAAGTATGTGTATAACAGGTGACTGTAGAACATATCACAGTTGACTGTTTTGAGACAGTCGTCTGTAAATCGTTCAGCAGTTGCCTGTTGAAATCACAAAATGCTCATGCTTGAGAAATGTGAATTGGAGTTTAAGAAAATGTGATTTAATGATTTCCTAGGACAGAAATGAAGATGTGTGTGTGTGTGCTTCAACATAGTTCTACTTCTAAGCAACATACTAAACGGGAATAAAAAGGTTACATTTTGTAGAACTCTCTCTTCTATCTAAAGTATGAGCTTGAGTCTTCTAGGATCTTCAATCACCATCTTTAATCATCCAATCCACTTTTCATGCTTTCATTGATCTTTGAATGACATCCATTGCTAATTGATCTTCATGATATGCTTATGCAATGGATTACCTGTAAATAGGGGATTAGTCACAAGTATTTATGTTTGCTCATCATTAACACCAAGTAGGGAGAAGTCCAATACTTAACAGAGGTTACCAAGCAACTAAGAGCCTTCCTCAAAAGCTTACAAGGTAAATCTTCTTCAAAGTTTGCCTCTAATTCTAACAATCCGATTTGTTTCAATTGTAGAGAAAAAGGTCATCTCTCCACTAGCCCTTCCAAACCCACCAAAGAGACTTACAAGGGTAAAGGAAAGAAGCATTAGAGTGGCAAGTCTAAGTTTAAGAACCAAAAGAAGGGGCTTTTCGGGATATTTGATGACTCAAGTGAGGATACATCAAGTGACAAAGAAGTGGATGACAAGGAGAAAGCTCACGTGTGCTTTGCGGCATTTGATGTTTCTTCGCCAGTCTCCTCTAGCTCAAGTGATAGCGAAGTGGAGTTGAGGTTCAACCCAAATGAGGAAATGTGCTTCATGGTAAACAAGGAAGTGTTATCGTCAAGCTCTAGCGAGGAAAAAGACTATGAGGAAATTGAGGAGGAAAAGATATCATACGAGGATCTCGAATACCGCTTCGACATGGTCTCCAAATGGGCAAGTAAGTGCATCATCTCTTACAATAATTAAGAGCAAAATACAAGGATGCTAAGAGTAGATTACATAAACTAGAATCTTCTAGCATAAACAATAATAATATGCATATTTGTGACACTAGTGAGAGAGACACTTCTCTCTCAAGTTAAGGAATTGAGCATGTTAAATGATAATTTAGTATCTCAAAATCTTAGCTTAGAAACTCGCATACAATAACTTACAATGAAATGCAAAGAGGAATCCCGAAAGCTCAAAAGCTTTGTTTATTCTAGGGATTCACTCCAGGTTTGCTTGAAAAACAACATCCGGCAAACCATAGAGGATGTTTGGGGTCTATTCAAAATGAGGTACCCAAACCCACCTCTAATTCTTCTTATGGTACAAATACAACAAATATTGCAAAGAACCTAAGAAGAATCAGCATGCCTTCTTGTATAACAACAACACCAACAAGAAGCATGTAAATCGCAAGGTGGTGAGGAAAAATGAAAATACTTCATTTTTGCTAAGAAGCAAAATCACCAATTTATGCATGCTAAGAAAATATTTTCTACACATAAGCATGCCACATCTACCCCTTTTGCTAAGGCAAAACACTTGCCTAGGAGATCCTTGAGTTATGGATTCCCACTATGTGTAGTGTGCAAGAGAGGGATAAAATACATCAACTCTCTAGTTAGAGATGTGATCACCTCATGTGACTATATTAGGAAATCAAACTCCTCTTGGGTTTGGTTCCTTATTGTTTAGATTCCTCACACATATGCATATTGCATGGGTATTGTGCTCAAATGTTTATTTTCTGGCATACCCATTGTTTGTGTGTGCTTCATGATTTTGAAATTTTGTCAAATTATTTTTCATGAAAATGGGACCGTAGGGGAATGCATTGTTATACATGCTAGTTAATCATGTGTATGACAATGAGGGAGTTAGTATAGCTAATATATTTAAAATTATTTTTTGAAAACATATTTTAACTCTCATTTCGGGTTATGCTTGAGATCATTGTCTCAATTGGTGTCCTTTACAATTGATTATTATGGTGTCAAATTCAACCCATTGATATTGCCATCATGGTTCATGTTATTTTATATATTGGCAATGTCATGTGTATCAATGTGTTTGATTTTTCCATATCTATTACTTTGATACACTTTTGACACATGGCTCCAAATATTAATTTACAATTGGTAAAGAGGATTATCTCTCAAGATTTCTTTCCTCCACTTGGTATTATCTCAATTGTTAAATATCGTTTAATCTCTTTCTTTACAATTAGTATTAGATCCTACAAGTCAAAAATTTGACCATTTCTATGATCTAGGGGGAGCATGGGATAGTGATTGATACCCACTAAATTTTACAATTTGGTATCATACAACTAGATTGGCTCATATTTTATACTTTATTTCTACATTCTTGCATGCCATTTCGATTGCTCATATCGCGATTTTCACTATTAGATTACGACATTTCGACATTTTTCACTATTTCTTGTTTTCGCCTAATTTCAGGAGATATGGAGCAATCGGGAGCAATTTGGAGCCTAGAGGACTTTCACGCATGTCTGGGCATCGCACATGATCATATCGAAGAGCTAACGACTCTGGAGGATGAGTGGGAGAAGAAGGACGTCGAAGAAATCGATGAGGAAGCGAGGAGGAGAAGATAGGAGCTCTGAAATAGGCCACTCGGCCGAGTGAGGTAGCTTACTCGCCTGAGTGAAGCAGCTTACTCGGTCGAGCAAAGCTGACATGATGACATCTGCCAGCCTGAGTACCACAATATACTTGGCCGAGTGGTGACTTCCACTCGGTCGAGTACGAACTCCACTCGTCCGAGTGGAGGCCAAGATTTTGAAGAAAGCAAGGCCGACTTCTCTGTTTTTGGGACGATCTACAGAATGTCATACTCGGCCTAGTAAGATTCCCACTCGGCCGAGTAGCGTAGATGTCTAGTCAAGAAAACTAGGGTTTCTGGCGGCGCATGGGTAGTTTGGTCTGCGTTTTTTTGGTTCTTTTGGACATGTATTTAAGCCCAGTATTGTCTCCAGCCCTGGGCAGACCAAATAGACTTCTTAGAATAATTTCTTTTGAATTTTTAGTTCTAAGCTTTTGTATTGGCGAGAGATTGAAGATTGGATCTTAATTTTCTAATTGAAACTTCGTGGCTACATTGGATTGTCTTGATCTCTTGCTAGTTGTGATTTTTATGCTATATCTCTTATTGAATCTTAATTGCATGATGAAATTTATTGTTGATCTTGCTTTCCTGTCGATTTCTAATATGATTTGGTGGTTCCTTCGCTCTAGGGCTAAGGGTGAACCCTATGGATCTAATGTTTAAATTGTGAAATCTATTGAATTGTCATGATATTAGGCTTGTTAAAAAGGTTAGATCTTGATTAATTTACTATGGATATGTAGGGATTTCTCTTGGATCTCGTGAGCACGACAGAGGATCTTGATCCAAGGAAAGCCCTAGATATTTGATTTAGGATTACAATCGAAATTTCCTAGATTTGGTGCGCGATAGCAATTAAAGCTAGCATTTTTATTGTTCTCCTATACTCATACTCGTTGCACGACGGTGAATGAGTATGAACTATCACGATCTAGATCTAAACTCAAGATGCGCGACAGTGAGCTTGAGTTGGGATTGAACATAACTTTTGATCTTAATGCTAATGGTTTGAGTTTGGCTTGTGCGACAGTGAGGCTCTAATTTAGATTGCTATAGAGCTACAAAAGTGTGACAGCGTAAGTCGGTTCTCCATAGAGTTGCGGTAAGTTCACCTTTAACCAAGTTTGATTGCATGGTTCTTCATAACTCACGTTGATAACTTGAAAATCCATAGTGTGGATTCCCTAGCCACAGACGACCTTATTATATTGAATTTGCATTAATACTCGAGCGATCGTTACACCATCCATTCTCAAACGATTTTCCATCCAATAGCTTAGTAATTGGAATAGATTACCATCATTCGTCCCCCCTGTGATTCGATACCCGCTTGCCACTTAACCCTGCACTTGCGGTAAAGCTACATTATTTTCCGGGTGTATATCCGGGAGCAATCAACTTTTTGGCGCCGTTGCCGGTGAGTAGACAGTATTTTAATTTTCTTTACTTAGCTAATTTTTTTCTTAATTTTATTTTTATTTTCTTTCATTCCTCTATTGCGCTAACAAATCTTTCTAGTTTCTCTTTTTTATGCATGAACATGAGGTCGAAGGCTTCTGAAGAAGACATACTATTTGATCCTGAGATCGAGCGCACGGCAAGGAAACTGAGAGCAGAAAAGAGATCAATTCTAGAGGAGAACAAATGGAAAAGGAAACTAGAGATGAGCGAATGCGGTAGACCACTAGGCTTGTCTCCATCCGGGATAGGCTTACCCCGAACAATTCGGCTACTACATCTTCCATACTTATGCCGGAGTTGGCGACCGACAAGAACTTTGAACTGAAGACGGGACTAATTGTACTGATGCAACAAGACCCCTTCCATGGGAATTCTCAAGAGAACCTGCATTATCACCTAAAAATGTTCTCGGTAAACTGCGCCACTTTTCAGATGCCGAATGTACCGGAGGATGATATCCGATTGCGTCTCTTCCCTTTCACTCTTCGTGACAAAGCTTTATATTGGCTAAGGACGCAAGCTCATGGGACATTCACTACTTGGGACGAGCTAGCGAGTGCGTTCGTCAACAAATTTTACCTGCCATCCAAGACTGTAAAGATAAGAAACTCTTTGATGTCTTTCAAACAAGGGTCCCAAGAGTCTTTCTATGAAGCGTGTAAGCAGTTTAAAGATCTCCAACATCAATGCCCCCATCATAGCATAGACGATTGGGATCTTGTGCACAGTTTCTACAATGGATTGAGGCCGGACACAAAGATGATAATTGACGCCACGGCCAATGGAGCTATTCTATCAAAAACACCAAATGATGTCATGGCATTGCTAGAGTAGATAGCCTCCAACAATCAACAATGGGCCGATGAGAGAGGCCAATCATCATCATCTTCGAAGCCGACAAGTATCTATGAAGCAAAGGTAGTGGCAGAGTTGACCACAAAGTTTGACTCTCTCTCTCTCTAAAGTTGTAGAGAGGATTAAAAATAGGATGTGCGAGTCCTACAGAGTGCCCAACACACTGACATCTGGAGGGAGTATGAGTGATTAGCAAGGCCAAGGCCAAGTTATGTTTATTAGGAGCGAGCAAAAATGAAGGATCCATGGAGCAAGTGCAATACGTTGCTGGTGGGGGTAACAACGGTTATTGGGTGAACCTGGATACCAGGGGTTACCCTGGATTTTCTTATGCCAACAATGAGGAAGCCTTGACTCCCCCTCATCAACAAACACCACCTCAACAACAACAAGCCCGACCCCCTCAACAACAAAAACCGTATCAACAAAGGCCGCCCCAATAACAACAATATCAACAAAGGCAACAAGCGGGAACTTATAGAATCCCGGATATAATTAAGGATGGAGACCACAAAACCCACCGTTGGCATTACCTGATGGAAATTGAATTCCACCCCCAAGTGATTTTGATAATGAGCATACCAAATGAAGCTTAGTGTACTAACTACACTACAATTAAGTGTGCAGGTTATACAACGAATGAAAGCTTTACGTATACTCCGAAGAAATGCAAACTTCGCTTAATAAGCCAAAGACGATGTTGCAAAGTCAATGATGAAGCTCAAGCTCAAAAGGAGAAGAAGCTCATAGAGAAGCTCGCATTCTAGTCATCATCTGACCAAGCTTCGTGAAGACTCGTCTTAAGTCTATAGTGTGTGAGTTGTGTCTTTCTTAGGATTATGTTAAAGCCAAAAGTATAGATAACACACACACACAAATGATTTCAAAGTTAAATATTTTAAATACTTTTAAAATCATTTTCAAAACTATTGAGAGCTTTTGCTAGTCACTTTGCATTTTGGTAGTTAAACTCCATTACACCCTGGAGCTAACTACATGTCTCACTAGCCGTGTCTCAGAAGAAACTCCACTGGGAGTCGACTACCAAGGAATGGGAGTCGACTACCAGCTGAGAATCGTTTTCTCCTGAAACACACTGGGAGTCGACTACCAATCCTAGAGAGTCGACTACCAGCTGTCAAAATTCAACGTTTGACCTGACTTTTGACATCTCTCTCACTTATTGCTCCCATGATTCTCGGGACAAAAGTCAAACGAATTTGGATTTTGAATTCTCCATTTTTACCTATAAATAGAGGACTATTTCTTTGAGAGAAAACACACAATACTTGAAAAATCAAATTCTCTCTTACGCAAAAGTTCTAAAAGATCTCAATTTTCAGCTCTCACTTTTTTAGCCAAATCTGTTGTTATATTTCTGATCTCTTCTCTTTAAAGTTATTATTTTCTGAGATCAACTTTTTATTTGGCTATTTGTTTTCAAAAATCCAAGTTCTTTATTCTCTGATTTTTTTATTTGAAAGGATTTATTTGAAAACATTGATTTAGATCACAAAGACTTAATTAGTATCTTTGTGTGATCTAAAATCAATTCTATTAAGCCACGAATACACATAGTTGTCTATTACTATTGGCTATAGAATTTGGGTGTAAATCCAAACTCCACCAAATATTGTGGTGAGTTTGATATCGTTTTTGTTTTTTGTTTACCATTTGTTGTAAGGGAACCCTAGACAAGTCTAAGTGTTGAGATATTGTAGTGTTGCAATCAGGAAATCCTGGTCAAGGCTAGGTGTGTGGGAAAATCCTAACGAGTGGAGCTAGGTGCTTGTATTTGCCAAGGCAGATAGTGAAAATCTCGTACCTGATTGGTCGGGGACTGGACGTACCCAGGGTTGTGTGGAACCAGGATAAAAATCCTTATGTTTGCGTTTGCACTCTCTGTGATTGTTTATCTCTATCTGTTTATCTTGATTCATTGAGTATTATATTGTAACTCATTTATAATACATCGTAAGATCAGTTTTTGTATAAAAGATTCTTTCTTATATTACTGTGTAATCTTTTATATCTTCATTAAGTATTCGATTAACTAAGCTGTGCATAACATCCCTCTGGGAGTCAACTACTGTTCATAGGGAGTCGACTACCAGAAGAGTTTTACTGATTGGTTTTTTAAGATTACTTGAGTTGATTAAGTAACAAGCATAGATCAGTCTACTTGGTTTCTTAGGCAACATTAGAAGGCTTTGAATTGTGCTAATCAATTAGAAAGAAAAAGTTTAATTTTATACAACACTATTCAACCCCCCTTCTAGTGTTGTTTGCCATCCATAGGATCCAACACTACCAAGATCCGAGCATGAAGCTAGAGTTGAGGAGTTCATGGCTGAGCAAAAGAAGATCAATGCAAAATTGACGACGGGCCAAGATTCTTTCAATACTATTGTGGCATAATTGGCGGAGCAAATCACTTTGCTGAACAAGTCTCAACAACAATTGTCGGCTCAACCGGAGCAGAATACGAGAAGTAACACTAGCCACATCAACGCAGTAGTGGCAGTGACTACGAGAGGTGGGAAGGATACCACTCTCGCTATGGTTCAAGCTAAATACCTAGGGGAGGAAATTCTGGTTAAAAAGGAGCAAATTAATAAAGAAGAGAGCCCAAAGACGGCAAATAACGAAGAAAATTCTGAAGCGGATGAACCTGAAAATGAGTAAACCTACAGGCCACCCATATCGTTTTCGCAACGGTTGGCGAAGGCCAAGATGGAAAAGAAGTTTGCCAAATTTCTGGAGTACTTGCGACGGATTATCCTTAACATCCCGTTCTTGGATGAGATAATTGAAATCCCGATGTACGCCAAGTTTCTCAGGGATTTAATCATAGGGAAGAAACGAACAGAGAAGCTTATGCTAGCCAAGCAAAGAACTTGGTTCGTCAGCAAGGAGAAAATGCCAAAGAAAATGAAAGACCCCGGAAGTTTTCGGATTCCATGCATCCTTGGCAGAGTCCCCCTACAAAAAGCTTTGGTAGACTTGGGAGCGAGCGTAAGCCTCATGCCACTCACTATGTTTAAGAAGCTCATCACGGAGACCGACCTCAAAGCCACTGATATGAAGATCCAACTCGCCGATGGGTAAATTACTAGGCCTATGGAGATTGCCGAGAACGTGCCACTTCAAATACAGGGAGGTCTTTGTGTACCATGTGACTTCGTCGTCATGGACATAAAGAGGAGGGCGATACGTTGCTTATACTTGGATGCCCCTTCTTAGCCACTGCAAGAGTCATAGTGGATGTGAGAGAAGGAACGTTGTCTCTCAACGTTGGCAACATCGCGGTTGAATTCCATCTTCCCAAGACAATGAAGCGGAGACCTTGGTAGGAAGAAGCAGACTACGTGGACCTCCTTGATGAGGTGGAGTCATAGTGGATGTGAGTGAAGGAACATTGTCTCTCAACGTTGGCAACATCGTGGTTGAATTCCATCTTCCCAAGACAATGAAGCAGAGACCTTGGTAGGAAAAAGCAGACTACGTGGACCTCCTTGATGAGGTAATAGATGAAGCCATGCCTTATTTTCGAAATCGAACTTCTGGTGATCGAAAAGTCGAATGCTACCCTCCTTAAAATAGACGTAGCTAGAGTTCAAGCGTACCAAAAATAGAAAGATTCTAAGAAGGTCAATCGAAAGGTCATCAAGCTAAAGGAAGGGTGATAGTGATGAAGATCGATGGCATCACATAATCATGATTCACGTCCTTGCGGTCCAGCGGAACATGGCCAGGGAAGTGACTAAGCCAGGATCACTATCCCCAGTCTAGCAAGGGTGATCCAACAAACTTAGCCAAGCACATTGACCGGATCATGGTCCATTGAAGGAAGCTTATCATTTATATGCGTGCCATCATCAACTGAAGGAAAGGTGATGAAGTGGGTAGATAGTTCAACTTATGAAAAATCACTATAACTGCTAGCAAAAGAGGTTACTATAGAGGATATAACCAAGAATGAAACACGAGTTCCTAAGCAAGGGTTAAGAGTTCAAAGGAAGTGATGAGGATCAAGGACGACCTAGTAAGGATGCATCACCCGTATATCCAATATAGGTGAACACTCGAGACATCCTGTACTCGAGGTTAATTTGAGTATTTTATATTGTACATCCTGATCTTGCTATATTGTTCACGAGGTAGTTAGCGCGGACCTGTATGGGCCACCAAACTTGTAACGACCCGCTCTCGGGGCCCGTTACTTATTTGATTTATTTGCAGGTCTGCAGTTAACCAGTGAAAACAAAATAGCTTCTGATGCAGAGATGTACAAAAATACCCAAATAGTGTCTAATTATTACAATCCACATATAGTACGAATTATTACAACGAGATTAAATGAAAAGATGTACAACCGAAAGGGTGCCACTGAAGGAACTCTACTATTGCGGCCTTATGGATGAACTCTGGCACTCAGGAGTCTCTATGTCAAGCTGTGTGTCGTCTGCGGTGCCACGAAACATGGAACCGTAGGTAAGTCACATAATTCTACCAATAGACATAAAGTAGTGTAAAAGTACGAAGCAGTCTATATTAATCATTTTAAGGACTATCATGCTAGTGCAATAAGTGAAATAAGAGCAGGCATGCAGGTAAAGGCAATAAGTAAAGTAAGGCCATGCAAGCATGCAAGTGCGTCAAGTACAGTACATATAGTCAAGCATGCAAGTACGAGAAGTAAAGTACAGCAGGCGAACATGCGAGCAGGACAAGTAAAGTAAAAGTGACCGAGCAAGTACAAATAGTAACATGCAGGAGTAACCATGAGAATATCATTACTGTGATGTCTATAACGATAACAATAATGAGATGTCCATGACGATATCAATAATTAGATGTCCATGTTATTAAGACGAATTGTGCCTAACCTAATTCGTGACTTATAATGGGAAGTACGATGTGCAACCAAGAGTCCACCTGATATCCCGGGTTATAACAAAACGATACTGTTCAATCAATACGGTACAATCAAAACGGTACTTTCCAACAAAACGATACTGTTCAATCAATACGGTACTATCCACTGGAGATCGGACTGGTCGCTCCCGCACTTCCACTATTATAAGTTACCCCAAAAACCCAGTGTGTGTGCGTCAAACACATGTTCATTACGAGATGTTCCACAATTTCACAATATGTACCACAAGATATTCCATAAATATGATCCACAATTTCACAATATGTACCACAAGATATTCTATACAAGATATTCCATTTGACAATTCATGAGTCATATTCATGTCATGCATCAATTGATATGACTATTTAAATGTGAGCAATCGAGCAATAAATGTAACCAAAGTCGTTCTTGCAATTGATCTGTTTCTTATTTAGTTGTCTCTAGGCATCTATTTAAGTCAATAAATGTTCCGAGACTAGATGTCAAGTCCTATGTTCATACGAGTGCACTATCTGAATTTCTAAAGTTAGAATTAAAGTGACTTACAAAAACCGAGTCAGTCGATCCTTGCCATACTTGGGGCAATTCTTGTTTGGTTGAGTGGATGGCGATGCCCTGCGAAGATTATTGTACCTGCACTTGCGATGTGATGGAAGGAGCCGTTGGCTCTGACGTTGGATGTACGGGGTGCACGACATGGCTTGGGGGTCACTCGGAGAAGGGAACTCGGAGGAAGGGATCTCGGGATAGTATTGCAAGAACTAAGCAATAAAATGATACCCTAAAGCTCTAACTAGTACCTCAAGCAATCATGTAAATGGATTAATTAAAGTCCAAATGGAATTAAGAAAGTGAACTTTGTTTACTACATGTGAAACTTTTGAATACCTAAACCGAGACTTTTTGAAGTGGAACCTGCTACTATTGGTTGCCATGGTATTTATGAATTGAATAAATGATAAAGATTAAAGTGAGTTATAAACTATTTTTAATGATGAGCCTATCTCCTTCAATGCTACTGTAAACATGTTTTTAATGCCACTCTCTTTCAATGCCACACGTTGGGTAGCCTGGGCCCTTCTCCCTCAATTCCAATGTAAACATTTAAATGATGAAACCCTTCCTAAATGAGTTAGAAACTATTATTTTTTTTAAAGATGAGCCCCTCTCCTTCAATGTCACTATAAATATTTTTATGCCACCATCCTTTAATGCCACACGTGAGGTTGTCTGAGGCCCTCTCCTGCAAGCATTTAAATGATGGACACTACCCAATTAAGTTAGAAACCATTGTTTTTAATGATGCCATGCAAGAATAAGCAAAGCAAATGCTAATTTATATGTAAAGGGGACTCAGAGAGTTTGGGTGGTGTTGTGGTTTTCCTTCGTTGCGCGCGCATCAGCAGCTAGGGGAGGGAGGCATCTGGAGGGAGGGCGAGCACGCCGGCGGCGGCGCGGCCAATGGGCGGCGGTGAAGTGGCTAGGGCGCACGGCGCATATGGCGGGGCGGCGGATCTGGCGGGAGCGGCGAGCGGACCCGGCGGGGGCGACTGGCGGATCCGGCAGGGGCGGTGGCCTTGGGGCGACGATCTGTGCAGAAGCGCGCGCGTGCAAGGGCGGAGCAATGGCGGCGGCCAGGAGGCTGGGTGCATGGCGAGGGTGAACTTGCATGGGTGCATGGAGGCAAGGCGTGGGAAGCATCTGTGCTGCCAAAAGAGGAAGAGGATGTAGGGAAATTTGTTAAATTGATTTGTAAAATATCATAGACTTCAGCTTTGATTCGGTAGTGGAGTTAAATCACAAAAGTATAAGTGTGAAACTTTAATTTCTTTAAGGGAACCTACCTCTCATATAAATATTTCATTCATGTAAGTTTGTAGGTTGTTCTCGGGTCTTGGAGTTCGGCAGGCCGACGTGGAGCTTGGAAAGATTGGAGGAGCTTCGGAGGTGGTCGTCGTGAAGAAGGAGGTGACGGTGGAAAGGGTTGAGCTGTGAGTGTTAAAGAGATAGGGGTCGGGGGTCTCGTGCCTTTGATCGAAGGAAAGAGACGAAGGGAGAGAGAGCCTGAAGGAGAGATGTTTTGGCCTGGGAGAGATAGAGGATTATGGGGTTTAAATATATAACTAATTTAATTAAAATTTTGTTTAGTCAAACTTAATTAAGATGTTAGGTAGTGTTAGGTTACACTTTTGACTAAACTTAGAAATTAGGCATGCACACATTTCACATGGCCTGTCAATCATCGGGTAGGTGATTAGGTTAAGTAATTAGGGGGGTAATTAGAATAGTTAGATAGGTGATTAGGGAAATGTAATTAGCAAAATTACTATTTTGCCCCTGAAGTCAAACGACTTTGAAAAATTATGAAAACATACCCACATGATTGTGTTGTCACGAGGATCTTGAATACGAAGTCCGTTTCAAGGTTTGAGCTACGGAAATACGTGTTTTAGGCCAAAACGTTTAGGAAGCGGGTTTGCGGGTTCCCTATCGATTTGACTTCAGAAATTTACGAAATTAATGTGGAAAGCCCTAAATGATCATAGGATGATACCGTAGAAGTTTGAAATCACTTTGATGTTGTTTGTATAGAAAATTAAGCCAAAACGGAAATAACTGAAAATGAATTTTTTATCAAATTATTCAGAGGTATTTGATGAAACTCGAACTTACTAAAATACTTCATGACTAGTCTGATATCTCAAAATATTTTAATAAGAAATTTTTTTGAAATCGTAAAAGTCCTGACAAACCAAAAATAGTTTTTAAAATACGTGAATAGTTGCATTAAAAAAATACGGACCGTTACATTCTACCCTCCTTAAAATAATTCCGTCCTCGGAATTTAAAAGATTTTTTTTTGAAACAAATAATTGATGTCATGAAGAAGCTCAAGCAAATAAATGATAGAAAAGATGGTAATCTAGTAAATTAGGTTGTAAATAACATAAAATATAATGTGATATCACAGCATCAAGAAAATAAGAGATGTTATATATGACTACCTACTATTGACGTTACCATAACTTCTATAGCTAGTCAAAATAGGCTCAGATAGAAGAAGGAAGATGAGTCCAAGAAAAAATGACGAAGTAGCGGCATCAGCTTACACGTCTTGGTTTGATTCGTCTAAAATCCGCCAATACTTCTGAGCGTCATTCGATTCGATTCCGTTGTCGAAATCGAACTTCTGGTGATCGAAAAGTCGAATGCTACCCTCCTTAAAATAGACGTAGCTAGAGTTCAAGCGTACCAAAAATAGAAAGATTCTAAGAAGGTCAATCGAAAGGTCATCAAGCTAAAGGAAGGGTGATAGTGATGAAGATCGATGGCATCACATAATCATGATTCACGTCCTTGCGGTCCAGCGGAACATGGCCAGGGAAGTGACTAAGCCAGGATCACTATCCCCAGTCTAGCAAGGGTGATCCAACAAACTTAGCCAAGCACATTGACCGGATCATGGTCCATTGAAGGAAGCTTATCATTTATATGCGTGCCATCATCAACTGAAGGAAAGGTGATGAAGTGGGTAGATAGTTCAACTTATGAAAAATCACTATAACTGCTAGCAAAAGAGGTTACTATAGAGGATATAACCAAGAATGAAACACGAGTTCCTAAGCAAGGGTTAAGAGTTCAAAGGAAGTGATGAGGATCAAGGACGACCTAGTAAGGATGCATCACCCGTATATCCAATATAGGTGAACACTCGAGACATCCTGTACTCGAGGTTAATTTGAGTATTTTATATTGTACATCCTGATCTTGCTATATTGTTCACGAGGTAGTTAGCGCGGACCTGTATGGGCCACCAAACTTGTAACGACCCGCTCTCGGGGCCCGTTACTTATTTGATTTATTTGCAGGTCTGCAGTTAACCAGTGAAAACAAAATAGCTTCTGATGCAGAGATGTACAAAAATACCCAAATAGTGTCTAATTATTACAATCCACATATAGTACGAATTATTACAACGAGATTAAATGAAAAGATGTACAACCGAAAGGGTGCCACTGAAGGAACTCTACTATTGCGGCCTTATGGATGAACTCTGGCACTCAGGAGTCTCTATGTCAAGCTGTGTGTCGTCTGCGGTGCCACGAAACATGGAACCGTAGGTAAGTCACATAATTCTACCAATAGACATAAAGTAGTGTAAAAGTACGAAGCAGTCTATATTAATCATTTTAAGGACTATCATGCTAGTGCAATAAGTGAAATAAGAGCAGGCATGCAGGTAAAGGCAATAAGTAAAGTAAGGCCATGCAAGCATGCAAGTGCGTCAAGTACAGTACATATAGTCAAGCATGCAAGTACGAGAAGTAAAGTACAGCAGGCGAACATGCGAGCAGGACAAGTAAAGTAAAAGTGACCGAGCAAGTACAAATAGTAACATGCAGGAGTAACCATGAGAATATCATTACTGTGATGTCTATAACGATAACAATAATGAGATGTCCATGACGATATCAATAATTAGATGTCCATGTTATTAAGACGAATTGTGCCTAACCTAATTCGTGACTTATAATGGGAAGTACGATGTGCAACCAAGAGTCCACCTGATATCCCGGGTTATAACAAAACGATACTGTTCAATCAATACGGTACAATCAAAACGGTACTTTCCAACAAAACGATACTGTTCAATCAATACGGTACTATCCACTGGAGATCGGACTGGTCGCTCCCGCACTTCCACTATTATAAGTTACCCCAAAAACCCAGTGTGTGTGCGTCAAACACATGTTCATTACGAGATGTTCCACAATTTCACAATATGTACCACAAGATATTCCATAGATATGATCCACAATTTCACAATATGTACCACAAGATATTCTATACAAGATATTCCATTTGACAATTCATGAGTCATATTCATGTCATGCATCAATTGATATGACTATTTAAATGTGAGCAATCGAGCAATAAATGTAACCAAAGTCGTTCTTGCAATTGATCTGTTTCTTATTTAGTTGTCTCTAGGCATCTATTTAAGTCAATAAATGTTCCGAGACTAGATGTCAAGTCCTATGTTCATACGAGTGCACTATCTGAATTTCTAAAGTTAGAATTAAAGTGACTTACAAAAACCGAGTCAGTCGATCCTTGCCATACTTGGGGCGATTCTTGTTTGGTTGAGTGGATGGAGATGCCCTGCGAAGATTATTGTACCTGCACTTGCGATGTGATGGAAGGAGCCGTTGGCTCTGACGTTGGATGTACGGGGTGCACGACATGGCTTGGGGGTCACTCGGAGAAGGGAACTCGGAGGAAGGGATCTCGGGATAGTATTGCAAGAACTAAGCAATAAAATGATACCCTAAAGCTCTAACTAGTACCTCAAGCAATCATGTAAATGGATTAATTAAAGTCCAAATGGAATTAAGAAAGTGAACTTTGTTTACTACATGTGAAACTTTTGAATACCTAAACCGAGACTTTTTGAAGTGGAACCTGCTACTATTGGTTGCCATGGTATTTATGAATTGAATAAATGATAAAGATTAAAGTGAGTTATAAACTATTTTTAATGATGAGCCTATCTCCTTCAATGCTACTGTAAACATGTTTTTAATGCCACTCTCTTTCAATGCCACACGTTGGGTAGCCTGGGCCCTTCTCCCTCAATTCCAATGTAAACATTTAAATGATGAAACCCTTCCTAAATGAGTTAGAAACTATTATTTTTTTTTAAAGATGAGCCCCTCTCCTTCAATGTCACTATAAATATTTTTATGCCACCATCCTTTAATGCCACACGTGAGGTTGTCTGAGGCCCTCTCCTGCAAGCATTTAAATGATGGACACTACCCAATTAAGTTAGAAACCATTGTTTTTAATGATGCCATGCAAGAATAAGCAAAGCAAATGCTAATTTATATGTAAAGGGGACTCAGAGAGCTTGGGTGGTGTTGTGGTTTTCCTTCGTTGCGCGCGCATCAGCAGCTAGGGGAGGGAGGCATCTGGAGGGAGGGCGAGCACGCCGGCGGCGGCGCGGCCAATGGGCGGCGGTGAAGTGGCTAGGGCGCACGGCGCATATGGCGGGGCGGCGGATCTGGCGGGAGCGGCGAGCGGACCCGGCGGGGGCGACTGGCGGATCCGGCAGGGGCGGTGGCCTTGGGGCGACGATCTGTGCAGAAGCGCGCGCGTGCAAGGGCGGAGCAATGGCGGCGGCCAGGAGGCTGGGTGCATGGCGAGGGTGAACTTGCATGGGTGCATGGAGGCAAGGCGTGGGAAGCATCTGTGCTGCCAAAAGAGGAAGAGGATGTAGGGAAATTTGTTAAATTGATTTGTAAAATATCATAGACTTCAGCTTTGATTCGGTAGTGGAGTTAAATCACAAAAGTATAAGTGTGAAACTTTAATTTCTTTAAGGGAACCTACCTCTCATATAAATATTTCATTCATGTAAGTTTGTAGGTTGTTCTCGGGTCTTGGAGTTCGGCAGGCCGACGTGGAGCTTGGAAAGATTGGAGGAGCTTCGGAGGTGGTCGTCGGGAAGAAGGAGGTGACGGTGGAAAGGGTTGAGCTGTGAGTGTTAAAGAGATAGGGGTCGGGGGTCTCGTGCCTTTGATCGAAGGAAAGAGACGAAGGGAGAGAGAGCCTGAAGGAGAGATGTTTTGGCCTGGGAGAGATAGAGGATTATGGGGTTTAAATATATAACTAATTTAATTAAAATTTTGTTTAGTCAAACTTAATTAAGATGTTAGGTAGTGTTAGGTTACACTTTTGACTAAACTTAGAAATTAGGCATGCACACATTTCACATGGCCTGTCAATCATCAGGTAGGTGATTAGGTTAAGTAATTAGGGGGGTAATTAGAATAGTTAGATAGGTGATTAGGGAAATGTAATTAGCAAAATTACGATTTTGCCCCTGAAGTCAAACGACTTTGAAAAATTACGAAAACATACCCACATGATTGTGTTGTCACGAGGATCTTGAATACGAAGTCCGTTTCAAGGTTTGAGCTACGGAAATACGTGTTTTAGGCCAAAACGTTTAGGAAGCGGGTTTGCGGGTTCTCTATCGATTTGACTTCAGAAATTTACGAAATTAATGTGGAAAGCCCTAAATGATCATAGGATGATACCGTAGAAGTTTGAAATCACTTTGATGTTGTTTGTATAGAAAATTAAGCCAAAACGGTAATAACTGAAAATGAATTTTTTATCAAATTATTCAGAGGAATTTGATGAAACTCGAACTTACTAAAATACTTCATGACTAGTCTGATATCTCAAAATATTTTAATAAGAAATTTTTTTGAAATCGTAAAACTCCTGACAAACCAAAAATAGTTTTTAAAATACGTGAATAGTTGCATTAAAAAAATACGGACCGTTACAATATGAATGAAGGATGGTCATGGCAATGGAGAGCACTCCAGGGATGCACTTAACTGTTAAACAAAGGAAGAAACTGACAAGAGAGGAAGAAACAGAAAGCGTCTCAAAACAGAGAGTCTGGAGCTGAAAAGAGCAGCCCACTCAGCTGAGTACCTTTGTTCACTCGGCCGAGTGCCTTTGTTCACTCGGCCGAGTGAAGACCATACTTGGCCGAGTAGGGTACTATACAGGAAGTCTCAAAACCCCCCTCTCTAGAAATTATATGCCACTCATCCAAGTGAATTTGTCACTCAACCGAGTGAATTTGACACCATAAGCTCTTATATTGCTCTGTGAGGCCTGTTCACTTGGCCGAGTAGCTTAGCTCACTCGACTGAGTGACTATTCATACTCGACCGAGTGGGAGCCTATAACAGATTAATCGAAAATCCATACTCTGTTTTTAATTGCCACTTGGCCAAATGGAGCTTGTCACTTGCCTGAGTGACTCGAACCACTCGGCCGAGTCATCCTACCCAACCGATGCAATATAATCCAATTTTTCTTGGGGGTAACTCGGCCAAATGATTACCGTCACTCGACCGAGTGACTCGAACCGACTGAACCCTATAAATTCAAATCGACAGCACTCGGGATTAAATCCCCAAATCTCCGAATTTCCCATCTCTCTCCCCCGACTCACCCGAACCATCCTCTACTCGCCCGAGCCGTCATCGACTCGCCCAATCGATGCGACCACCCTTGTTGCCGGAGCTCCATTCACCACCGCCCTTCTCGCCGCCCATCGGTGATCGCCGTACCTCCAAGCCGAAAATTGCCCCTTTTCTTCTTCTTCCCATTTCATAAGTCCAATTCAACCCCAATTCCAAATTGAACCATATTTACTCCTATTTCTCTTGATCAATCCATTGATTTTATGATTCTCATTGCTAATCTATTGTTTTTGTGCTTCAAGATAACTTGGGGGAGATCCTGCACTGATTTGGAGCTGCAGGGGAGGCGTCTCTCGTTCATGTTGCTTACGAGGCGTCGCATCGCTTGGTACACTCGTTCCCTATTTTATTTTGAACACGTTATGATTATTTGTTCGTTTCACAGCACCATGATGCCCCCACGCACTAGGTCTCGTGCCCAGCAGCCTGTTACTAAGCGGAAGAGGTCCGACGACCCCGGTCCCTCTTCCTCTAGAGACTCCCGACCTCCTAGCAATCCACCTCCCACACTCCCGGCACCCACTTCACCCATTCCACCCCCACCAGCACAGCCCGCCATGGTGATCGACACATTTGGGCTCACCTTCAGAGATGACACACACCGCGTTGAATTTGTAAGGCTCTCCCAGCGTTCGATGGTAGCCACTAGGTTCGCACACATAGATTACCTTGAGTGCCTAGGTGTACTTCAGGGGTTACTCCAGTTGTACGACAACATGGGGTGGCGTGACTTTCTGTCGGTGTCAGTGGACACTTACATACGTTCGACCCTCGAGGTCCTGAGTTCTATTCGTAGGACTCCCAGGGGTGCACATTTCACTTTATGGATCGGGAGTGCGATATTACTCTCTATATGCTCCGAGCCTACTTCCATTGGCTCCCTGTCCCCGACCCCGATCGAGCCTATGGTCCCACGTACCACACCCCTACTTCCTTTGATACCTACACATTCTGGACCTTGATCACTAGATCCCCACTTTCCTTTGCCCTAGCCGGGCCAAGGCCTCCTCTATCGTCCACCCTTGCTTATGGATTGCTCAGCGCCTTTTGGCGACCACTATTCTGGCGAGGTATGAGCCTATGACGATGTCTACACCGGAGCTCTACATGCTCTATGCGATGACGCGAGAGAGAGAGAGAGAGCCTTCGAGGGTACTATGGATGTCTTAGTCCCCGTCATTTCTATTGAAATAGCTAGCTGGTATCTCGACTGCATTGTTTCCTCTGTCGCCGCCAGGACGACGATCTGTTGTGGCGGTCTGATCACCTAGCTAGCTCCCATGTGTGTGATTGAGCTTCCTGCTGGCTTACTTCGTCCTACGGGCCCCACCTCACTATCTATCGATGTTATGGCCCGTATGAAGATGATGTGTCCTCACTGACAGCGCCACTGGATTTGGCTACAAGGTCCATTTTCAGCTGATTACATGGTGCTTCCGAGCCCAGCTCGGAGGACCCACAGGTGGGGTGTGGAGACCAAAAATGGACCTCCTCATTCTAGCTACCTATGTACTCGAGCCCGATGATGCCCAGCAGGAGCCCCTTCTCGGCCATCTAGCCCCAGAGATCCCCTTCCCACAGCATGCACCTGATCTGATTCCCGAGCCCAATACATCTGTCCCCATCTCTGCTCGTGCCGAGAGCTCATCTATTGTTGTTTCTGTCCCCACCACCACCTCCGTGCCACTGAGTGTTGATCCTATTTCCTATATAAGCCTTGAGAGCACCACCCCCACAGCCTTTGAGAGAGGCGAGCCTTCCTCCTTGACGACTGCCAAGACCCTGTCTTCACCCAATTTTTCGACCCCTGGGGAGTCATTCTCTGCTGCTTTCACAACCTCCCCAGTCGTTGACCTGTCAGTCTCTGCAACCGCTGTTTTCACCGAGAGTGTCGTGACATCTGTCCCTTTTCTGTGTCCGTGACCTCTCTACCTGCCTCTTCGCCCATCGCTGCCTCATCCTCCTCTGTCGATGCTCACGCTACTAAGAGCATTCCTACGTCTCAGCCTCCCACTGAGGCTGAGCGTCTTCTAGTGAGCACTGCCCCCACACCCTCACCCACTAGTGCCCCCACTGGTCTACGGTGGCCGTGTGCGACACCCCCGTCCTCCTCCTGTGCAACACTCTGCTCCCGCTCCTGAAGCCCTTGTCCAGCATCTCCATACTGTCGAGGGGGTCGTGAGTGGGCTCAAAGCGGATTTTAGGGCTCTCACCGCCACCGTTAGCTCTGTGCAGGCACGTGTTTCCATGCACCCTGGTATTCAGCACACATCTGAACCAGATCCTTGACCGCTAGCCGCAGCTTCCACCACCAGTACCCCGGCCCATCCCTTAGGAGCCTGCACCTCTGCCACCACCTCCTCCTCCACAGTGATGTGATGGCACTCCACCACCAGTCTAGGCATGTACACTTAATGTCTGCCATGTTATTTCTGCTCCACCTCTGCCCCATCATTTTGCCATTATTTTGCTTACTCACATGTTTTGATCACTTTTTGCAGGGCACTATTATATATATCAGTCGAGGGGAGTTTGCTTTTCTGGTCCACATCTTGTCTCCATTTTGCACTTTCCATCCATCATTTGCATGCCTGCTGCATTCATCATTTGCATATATCATGCCACATTTTAGTTTCTTTATTTTCCCTTTTATTTTGCATCATGCATGCTTCCCCACTTACCGTCCCCTATCTTATACGTCGTATTGATACACCTAGCACATTGAGGACAATGTGATGTTTAGCTTGGGAGAGTGAGTGCACACACGCACTTTTTTATTTTTACCTTTATTTTTCATCTTTCTTTATTTTTCATTCATTTCACTCACGTTTTTATTTTCTTGCCATGCATCATGTTTTTTTACTTTTGAAGTGATTTGCATATGTATAGTTAATTTTTATTTTCGTCTTTATTTCTTTTACTTTCTTTGCTAGAGATGAATTTCCTATGATGACTATATCTTGGAGTTTGCTTTAATCTTATGCACGTATTTACTTGCCATGCTATCGTTTTCATTTCTAATATCATATGCGCTACATTGATATGCATTTGAGAAAAAGAAATTCCATCGTATGCTATATGAATTTGAATGAAATTTTAGCGTTAACTGAGTCTGGGAACTATTATTGTATACTCTTCGTAGAAAACACATCAAGCTTCACGCATTGACTGCCTATACTTGAAGTACTGCTTTGCCTTTCTATTATCACTTCTTTTTGCATGAAATGTGCTTTGAGCTTTCAGGTTGAATGAATGATTTTCATTTGATATGATTGGATTAGTTTACTTTTTGTTGTCAAACTGAGTAGACTAAATTACCCTGCTGAAGTAGTTGTGCACATACAAAGAGTGAACCAAGCGTTGTGTATATTTCCTTCTCCACATATCTTGAACATCATTTCTATACTTATAGTCATTGATGAATCTCCCCTAGGTGAATCATATATTGGCATCTTCCCCATGCTAAAAAGAATAAGCTCCATGAATCCCAAAATCTCAAAAGAAAAAATATATACATCTTTCCATCTTATTTGGGATCATTCTTGTGTATATAAAAAAAGAAAAAAAGAAGAGAAAAAAGAGAAAAAAAAGAGGAGTTCCATTATATATAACGATCCCCTCTTTCCTTCTTTCTTTCTTTCTTATTTTTTTGGAGCTACGAAAATTTGGGGAAAAGAAGTATTTATATATTTGATGTCACCATGCTTATAGATAAGCTTGGGGGAGGGGATCCAATGACGTGTGAGAGAGTGACTATCTATATGTGCATGACAACCTAAGCTAGGAAATTTTTTATACTTAGGGAGATTACTTAGAGTATAACGACGTTTATGAATTGAATATTGGCATGAAATTCATGAAACCCATCTTTTTCTATTCTTATTGATTTGAAAAGTGTGATATCTCTTATACTCCGAGTAGAAAGCGATCATTGGAAAAGAGTGTGATCTACGATTATGTATATCGTTTTACATGCCCTTGACGATGTTGATTTTAAAATGATTTCATATTTCATATGATTTTCGATACTCTTAGTTTTTCTATCAAAAGCACCTATATGAAATGGTATCGAATTGAAAAGCCCTAGCATGTTTATATTCATTGTTCATGATATTTGAGTATACAGCCCCGAGTTCTGAGAGAACGATCTAGCTCTTCGCCTCTTCACCTTCCCTTTCTTTCATTCCTTTTTCCTTATTTTTATTCTCCAAGTTCATCTCTTTACTCGTCTTTCTCGAGGATGAGTAAGAGATAAGCTTAAAGGATTTTAATAGGCTCATAATTTACACTTTATTTCTACATTTTTGCATGCCATTTCGATTGCTCATATCGCAATTTTCACGATTATTTGACGACATTTTGACATTTTTCACTATTTCGTGTTTTTGCCTGATTTCAGGAGATATGGAGCATTTTGGAGCCTAGAGGACTTTCACACGTACCAGAGCATCGCACATGATCATATCAAAGAGTTAATGGCACTGGAGGATGAGTGGGAGAAGAAGGACGTCAAAAGAATTGACGAGAAAGCGAGGAGGAGAAGATAGGAGCTCTGAAACAGGCCACTCGGCTGAGTGAGGCAGCTCACTCGCCTGAGTGAAGTAGCTTACTCGGCCGAGAAAAGCTGACACGATGACATCTGCCAACCTGAGTACCACAATGTACTCAGCCGAGTGGTGACTTCCACTCGGCCGAGTATGAACTCCACTCGCCCGAGTGGAGGCCAAGATTTTGAAGAAAGTAAGGCCGACTTCTCTGTTTTTTGGGACAATCTGCAGACTGTCATACTCAGCCGAGTAGAATTCTCACTCGGTCGAGTAAGATTCCCACTCAGTCGAGTAGCGCAGACACCCAATCGGAAAAACTAGGGTTTCTGGCGGCGCAGTGGCAATTTGGTTGCGTTTTTTGGTTCTTTTGGGCATGTATTTAAGCCCCGTTTTGTCTCCAGCCCTGGGCAGACAAGATAGACTTCTTAGAATAATTTTTTTTGAATTTTTAGTTCTAGTTAAGCTTTTGTATTGGAGAGATAATGAAGATTGGATCTTAATTTTCTATTTGAAGCTTCGTGACGACATTGGTTTGTCTTGATCTCTTGCAAGTTGTGATTTTTATGATATATCTCTTATTGAATCTTGATTGCATGATGAATTCTAGTATTGATCTTGCTTTTCTGTCGATTTCTAATATGATTTGTGAGTAGTTCCTTTGCTCTATGGCAAAGGAATGAACCTTATGGATCTAATGTTTTAATTATGAGATCTATTGAATTGCCATGATATTAGGCTTGTTAGAAAGGTTAGATCTTGATTAATTTACTACAGATAGATAAGGATTTCTCTTGGATCTCGTGAGCTCGACAAAGGATCTTGATCCAAGGAAAGTCCTAGATATTCTATTTAGGATTACAATCAAAATTTCCTAGATTTGGTGCGCGACAGCGACCAAAGCTAGCATTTCTATTGTTCTCCTATACTCATACTCGTTGCACGATGGTGAACGAGTACGAACTATCATGATCTAGATCTGAACTCAAGTTGCACGACATCGAGCTTGAGTTGAGATTGGACAAAATTGCCGATCTTAATGCTAGTGGTTTGAGTTAGGCTTGTGCGACAGCAAGGCTCTAATTTAGATTGCTATAGACCTACAAAAGCGCGATAGCATGAATCGGTTCTCCATAAAGTTGCGGCAAGTTCACCTTTAACCAAGTTTGATTGCATGGTTGTTCATAACTCACGTTGATAAATTGAAAATCCATAATGGGAATTCCCTAGCCTTAGACGACCTTATTATATTGAATTTGCATTAATACTCGAACGATCGTTACACCATCCATTCTCAAATGATTTTCCACCCAATAGCTTAGTAATTGGAATAGACTACCGTCATTCGTCCTTCCTATGATTCGATACCTGCTTGCCACTTAACTGTGCACTTGTGGTAAAGCTACATTATTTTCTGGGTGTATATCCGGGAGCGATCACATCTCTTTATCTCTTGAATATTGTCACATCTTTAATTAGAATGACAAGGGGGATATATTTGATGTCCACCTTTTTGACAATGACAAGGGGAAGAGATATATGCATTATGTAAATCATGTTTATCATATATATGCATTTGGGGGGAGAGATATATCTATGGGGAGAGTTATGTGGGATTATGTAAATCATTCATGTGTGCATGTTATATACTTATTGCAATTGGTTTATGTAATTCATGCCTATTATATGTCACCATTATGTCTTATTATTTCAATTGGTATAATGAGTTATTTACTTGTGTGTATCTCATTTTACAATCGGTGCATACAAGTAGGGGTAGTTCATTAGCATTGTGTTTTATTTCTTTATGTTTTACATAATATGTGTCATCATCAAAAGGGGGAGATGTTCAGTATTGGTGTTTCATACCAATGTTATTTTTATGATGATCACAACATTATGTTGTTGCTAATGTCTCTCGTGTTTTAGTCTCATGTTTATCAAATGGAGAATAGCATGATTTGGAGACTAATAGCATGGTGTAAGGATGGACATCAAGAGGAGCTATGACAAAGCTTGGACAATGGGTGCCAAAGCTTGGAGATGATGGGGAGCATCAAGGCATCAAGGATTGAAGCCATAGACTCTAAAGGAAGCAATGTAATCCATGTATAATTTCATTTATTGCTTTTCTCTTTTTCAGTCTAGGTTTAATGTAATGCCTTGATAGATGGTCTACTCATTTATGCATTTGCATGTAACCATCATAGTAAGCATTAGGATTATCATAGAATCCAACCCAATAGGTTCATCATGCCAAAAGACTCAATTGGAGTCTCTGGCTCTCCAACAGTCGACTGATGAAGGTCTTACAGGCGACTAGGAGATTCCAGGTGCCTGTCGAGTCTTCTACAGTCGACTATTGTACCCCCAGCTCAAATCACCCATTTCTTGACTCTTACTTGAGCTTTTGGAATGGTCGACTGAAGTGAAATTTACAGTCGCCTGTCTTCCAACAGTCGCCTGTCTTCCAACAGTCGCCTGTCTTCCAACAGTCGCCTGTTAATTGTTCTACAGTCGTCTGTGTGCAACTTGCATTTTCTGTGCTTCATCCCAATTTGCAGGTCAGTCGACTGTTGAAGTATTTACAGTCGTCGGCCTATTTACAGTCACTTGTACTTTGGCCATTAGCCGTCTGTATACATACACTACGTAAGTTGCTTCTCTCTATTTCGTTTACTTCCCTTGTGACAGTCACCTGCTGAAGGATATACAGGCGCCTGCCCATTTTATAGGGCCTATGTAGTCTTCTACAGTCGCCTGTCCTGGCTCAGATTATAGCTGTTGGGATTTAGTTACCCATTGGTCAGTCGACTGTCAGATGTTCATCAGTCGACCGTCAGATGTTCATCAGTCGACTGTCGCTGACGCTTCAGCCCAGATTCTAGCCGTTAGAGATTTTTGTTTTCGGCTTTATTCTTGGGTTTTGAGAGTTCATATAGGGTTCCTATATATGATGGGGCTGAGATTATTAGAATTTCTTGGAACTATTGTAAATCTTTAGAGATTAATTAAGTCACTCTCAAACTCTCTCATTTTCCTCTTAGAGCTCTAAATCTCCTTCATGCATTGAAGCCAAGTTCAAGGGAAATCATCCAAGTGATTTCAAGCTAATCTCATCACTTGGAGATCCTCTTCCATGCCTACATTCTTTAATGAGTAAGTTCATCATCAAGGCATAGGTAAGAGTATTTGTTTTAATTTGGTATTTCATTGAAACCATAGCTTTCTGTGTGAGAGCTAGTTACTCTCTGTGTGAGAGTATAACCTTCTGTGTGAGGGTTGTTTGTGATCTCTCTGTATGAGAGTTTGAGTCTCTCTGTGTGAGAGCAAAGATTTCTCCGTGTGAGAATCCAAATCCTCTGTGTGAGATTTAATTCACTTCTCTGTGTGAAAATTATAGTGGATATTGGTGTGGTTGGATGTACCCAAGTTTGGGGAACCAGGGTAACATCTCGTATTTGCGTTTGGGTTTTTTGTGGTGTTTAAATTCCTCTTGCATTTATAATTCTGCATTTGCACGTTTAATTTTTAAATACGCAATTTGTGCCATTATACTATTCACCCCTCCTCTCTAGTGTGTTGTTGTTAGTTTTACAAGGGTAAGTCGATCCTTACATAGGATAGATTTTTGGAGAAATTTAGAATGGAGTGATTTGAGGAATGTGGTGTTTGAATGAAGGAGTAAAGGGAAAGAAAATGGGGCTTTCGAGTTATAAAAACTGAGTTTTGGGGGCGCACGGTCGTGCGTGATACTCGCTCAGTCATGTCACATTCACTGCTGCTAGGGTTAGAAATTGCCTATAATGTGCACAGCCGTGCATGATTTCGCACGGTCGTGCCGCTATTTTAGCTGTAGAGTTTCTTGGGCTAATATGGCTGTGTTGGCAAACCACACGGTCGTGTCTAACAATCAATAAGAATGGGCCTCCTGTTTTAATTTCAGCATGGCCATGCCACAATTCCACAAGGCCATGTTGTTGCTCCTTCATAGAAACTTCAATTTTCTGGGCTTATGGCATGGCCGCGAATGCATTAAAACTGTCGTGTGTAGTTCCTACACATAAAAATTGGAAGTATTAGTGATCAAAACTCTAGGAACTCTTCAAAAAATTTCTACTAACTAAAATAAAAACTAAATGAATAGAAATTTAATTCAAAGTGGTTGGGTTGCCTCCCAAGAAACGTGTGTTTAAAGTCATTGGCTCGACGAGATTCATCTGTTTGGCATTGTGGGGTTTGAGAGCTTCCCTTCGATGTGTCTCGACCGTTGGAACGGTGGGACCTAGAATTTCTTGGGCTCAGTGAAGGTGTGATATTTTCTTATCATCACCGTGATAGTCGGTGATTCCTTATTTGGTGTCTTCTTCTTGGGCATGGGATTCGTGGTGGGATCGTGGCATTTTCCCTTTGCCCTTGTAGGTACCTAGCACAGAATATTTAGAATGCGTTAGTGGTCTAGGTGTGCAAATAGGTAAGCATCCAACAAAGTGCGATTTCAAAAATTTAAGAGTATGGGAGGTTGGGCCAGAAGATCTCCATTTTGTCGCATTCGGCGTTGTGCTTCCTTGGGTGCCTTTTTCATATCTCCCTCGTCTGTGGTTGAAGTGTCAAATTTGAAACATTGGTCAGTAGTGGAGGATGGCTCGACATGTTTCCGGAACTTATACTCAAGATTTTGATCTTCCAAGTTGAAGGTGAGATTTCTATGTGCTTGACATCAATAACCATGCCAATGGTTGCTAAGAATGGCCTCCTGAGTATGATCGATGTGTGGGAGCCTTCGTTCATGTACATAACCACAAAATCACACAAGATCGTCAGGCTTTCAACTTGCACTGGTACGCCATGGAGTGTGCTCATCGGGTATTTAATGGAGTGGTCGGCCAGTTGAAGAGTAATCGTAGCTGGCTCTGGGTCGCCCATCTCCAATTTTCTGCAACTAAATAAAGGCATTAGACTAACACTTGCACCAAAATCACAGAAATCTCTTCATATAAGTATATATTTTACTAGAAAAGGGATAAAAAACTCCCTGGGTCCTTGAGCTTTGTGGGTAGCTTGTTTTGCAGTATGACGCACACTTCTCTGAAAGTGTGACGGTTGCCTGATTCTTCCTTTTGAGAAGATCCTTCATAAATTTGCCAAAGGAGGGGATCTCGTGAAGCACGTCTAGAAATGGAATATCCAGGTGTAGTTTCTTTAGCACCTCTGAGTATCTTCCGTACTGCTCCTCCAACTTAGCTTTGGCGAGCCTCTGCGGGAATGGGACTTTCGGCACAAAGACCCATGTTGGCTCCTCGACAGGTTCATCTCTCTTCTTTCATAATTCCCTTTAGAAGTAGAGGGTTTTTTCTTAATGGGGGTGGTGACAGGTGTATCCTGGAGCTTCCTCCTGCTCCTTAGCATAACAACATTCATCTTAGCCGTTGGATTCGGTTCTGGTTGGGTTGGCAGCTGCCCTTGGTTGTTTCCCATATGATTCGTCTGTAGGGCTAGTTGTGCCATTTGGGTATCCATCTGCATATTGTGGGTGGTGAGAATGTCTAACCAAGAATTGATCTGCATGATCGCATTTGGAAGGTCTTATTTCGTTGGCTCTGCACCGCGATGAAGTTGCCTATCCTTTCTGCAAGGCGAGACGTCTGTGGAGGAGCTTGCTGAGGATTTCATTAAGGCCTCTGCTGCTGAAATCCTAGTGGTTGGTTGGGTGGCTACTGAAAATTTCCGCTGTGATATGAAAAGTTCAGATGATTCTGCCATCCTTGGTTGATGGTAGGAGAGTATGGATTTCCTTATGGCATTGGGTTGTTGTTAGAGGGCATTGGCTTACTCAATTGATAATACTTGTGTTTAAGAAGCCGCAAGCTGACATTCTAAAAATTGATGTCCTTGTACCATGCACAATTCGCAGCTTGCTAGTGTGGCAGGAGATGTAGTGGATGCATTTACTTCACTTCGAACTTGAGCAATTTATTTACCGAGTGATTTGAACGTGCTAGAGAATAGCGTCAACATGTCGACATCCAGTTTGACGCCCTACTCTATAGCCTCTCTGTCATTGCCCTAGTGATAATTAATAAAGGCCAGCTCCTCTAATAGTGCCTTGTCGCTTCATGGGTCTTGATCATAATGGCGCCACCAACTGCGTCACCTGTAGACATCTTGACCTCATGCTTCATACCATTATAAAAAGTTTGTATCAAAAGCCACTCGGGTACACTGTGGTGGGGGCACTTCCTCTGAAGGTATTTATAATGCTCACAAGCTTCATATAGACTCTCCTGGTCAAATTGGCTGAATGAAGTAATTTCGTTCCTTAGCTTGACAGTTTTCCAATGAGGGAAAATTTTGGTGATGAAAGCTTTGGTAAGCGCATCTCACGTGGTGAATGCCTGAGGGTCATTGCTCTTCAAACACTCCTTGGCCTTATCTCGTAAAGAGAATAGGAATATCCTCATCCTAATGGCATCATCAGTAACATCATTCATTTTGATCGTATCACACTTTTCCAGAAAGTAGTTCAAGTTCTTGTTAGGGCTCTCAGAGTGCAGACCGCTAAACTTTCCCTAATAGATAAAATTTATCAGCATTATCTTCAATTCAAAATTCTGTGCCTTGACAGCGGGGTGCAATATGCTAGAGTGGGGCTGCTTAGGGGCATCACAAAATACATGAGGGACTTCAGAGCCTCAGGTTGTCTTTCTTCAATCATATTTTACTGCTCTTGCTTATGGTGCATGTCTGCTTTCAGTCTCCTTATAGTAGCCTTAATCTCTGGATCGAAAGGTACGACGCCTTCTAAACTCTGGGTTTTCCTAGGCATGTAAGAAAGAAACAAACTGCAAGGGAACCGTAAGTAGCACAAGATAGTATAACGAAAGAAAAAAGATAAAAGAAAAAGAAGAAGAAAAATTAGTCTATTAAACCATAGATTGGATCAAAGTCAACCCGTTTGCCTCCCCAGCAAAGGCGCCAAAAATTTGTTGGAGTTTTAAATGTTATTCTGCAAGCGTATGGTGTCGTAGCAGCGAGTGTCGAACTCAAGGATGCAAAGGTTCAAATAGGGATCAATTTCAGGTTTTGTATAGCTATGCAAGTGATATCTCAAGGAGAGTTGGGAGTTAAACTAGAGTGATTTTAGATATAGAAGATGCTAGGGCAAATTCGTCACCGCTATTGTCGATTATATGCGGTATGGATCTAACTTCTCAATCCAATAGGGTTTAATTGTCGATGAGGGTTTGAATCTCAATCATTATCCTCTTACTGTCTTACCGTGAGAGAGGATTCAGAGGATGGGTTGGATCTCTATCTCAAAACTCCGATGTATCGTCAAAAGCCTCGAATCTAGGTGGTTTTGATAATTATAGCCCGATGTCTCGTCAAAGTCTATTATTAGATGGTCAATCCATCATTAGGAGCATCAAACCAAAACCTCCATTTCTCGTCGGTGATTAGGGTTGTGAGCCCACTAATGAGATGGATTGATGATTAATCATATCTAAACCCAAGCCCTAACTAAAACCTATTTGGATTGATTTGGGGCGATCCACCATACATACAACCTACAATAGGGATCTACTTGGCCCTAGGCAAGGAGACTACTCACTAAGTATCGTATGAACAATGGAAATCATGGTATAAGAGTTCATCATAAATCAATACGCAGATAGAACAAAGCAATCAATCACAAGAGAGAAGTAAAGAAATGCACTAAGATTCAATTGAAAGCAAAGTTACGAGTCTTACAATAGTCCAGCAAAGTAGAAGAAGAAATAACCCAGAAAAAGATCTGAAAATGCCCAAGAAAAATATGAAAGCAATAGATAAATCATTTAGTTTAATTACAAAACAACTATATATAATATTATGTAAATTAGCAAACACATGGTGGTGTCGCTAATCGGCACGACCGTGCCGCCACCAAACTAGCTAGGTCAAAATAAGAGTTCTTCTCAGCACGGCCGTGCTGCCAATTGGTACGGCTGTGCTGATTCTTCTTCAGCCCATAGTTCTTCATCTTGCATGGATGTGCCACAGTTCCACATCGTCATGCCTATCAGTCAGTCCAGAAACTTGAAGTTCGAAAATAAGTTTGACACGGCCATGCATCAGTTTCGCACGGTCGTGCCGCTGAAGCAGCACAATGGTCGTCTCTTCTGATATGCTGATACGGCCGTGTAGGCAAATGCACGGTCGCGTTGTCTTGTTTCTTCAATTAGAATCACCAAATCATTGCCAAGCCATCTCCTTCTCGCCGTCTCCTCTCCTTTGATCTTCCGTTCATCAAAATGCATCGTTTTGTGCACAAATCCCCTGCAATACACAAAAGAGATCCCCAAAGCATAAAATAGATAAAAGTGGGTAAAATCAGGTAAAAAAGAGACAATGATACAAAATAAAAGTGGAAAATACTGGGATAAATGGTTGGAAATATGTGCATAAAATACACATAACACGTCTGAACATTGGTCCAGACGCCTGGTGCATAAGCTTCAGGTGCCTGTACAGATTGAGCTAACTTTTTGTGCTCTCTGTCTGGTTGGATCCAATTTAGCAGCCATCAGAAAAAGGCTTACCAAATGACTGCACAGTCGATCTATCATCTGGTAAGTGTGTAGGGGACCCTGTCTATGGGGAAAACACTAGAAGGGGGGTTGAATAGTGTTTATGCAAATTTAAAAGGAATTTACGCCAAATAAAATGCAATCCAAAAAATAATGCGAAAATAGAATTAAACACAAATATGAAACACACGCAAACGCGGAGATGTTTCAAGGGTTCAGATTACCCAAGTCAACTCCCGACTTGTTCCCGGTAATCCTACGTCCCTACCACCCGGATACCACCGGATACTCAAGTTAGAACCCTAACTTGAGGTTTACTTAAAACCCACTTGTAGCAACCCTCCAAGTGCAATCGAATACAATCGATGTCCTTGACTCCCACAACTTCGGAGCAAGCAAACCACTCTCACAACCGAGAGCAAATCTCAAATAACGAAAGTTATGAAATAAAGAAAACAACACTTACAATCACATATGCCTTGAAGTAGAACTTGAACGAGGAGTGTGATGTGTGTTGAAGAACCCTCTTGGAAGAGAGGAGAAGCCCTTTCTCTTGACTGCACCAAATGCCTAGATGATCACTCTTCGGTTCTAGGTTGGAGAACAAGAGAACAAGATTTGGAAATACTTAGGGCTTTGGATTTGAGAGCTTTGATCTTTGGAAATAAAAGCTTGAGAGATTTTACAATGAATGAGTAATCTTCCAATGGAACAGTAGAAGCTCTACTTATAGCTTTCTCAAATCCACAAAACAGTTTAGGCAAAAACCCAATTGGAATCCGTGAGAAAAATCTCAACGGATAGAATCTGAACTCGCGACAGTCGACTGTTGAACAATCCACAGTCGACTGTTGCACAGTGAGCAAGGGTATGTGAGAATTCATAACGGTAACTTACCACGTGGACAGTCGACTGATGAAGCAAAGACAGTCGACTGTTAAACCAACAGGCGACTGTAATTTCTTCGACAGGCGACTGGCCGAGAGATGGGTAAGTTAGATAAATACTGGAAATCTCACAAGTAACAAGACAGACGACTGATGAAAGGAACACATTCGACTGTTAATCAGAACAGGTGACTGTAGATCCTTAAACAGACGACTGTCAAAAGCCTGAGAAATTTCCAGAGAGCTGAGTCAAAGAAATGACTCACAGACAGACGACTGTTGCAGCATATACAGTCGACTGATCCAAGAGACAGTCGACTGTATATACGGCATTAGTCGACTGGCCGTAAAAGTCAGATCAAACAGAGTTTGGACAAAGGATAGACAGGCGACTGATTTACAAAACACAGTCGACTGTCACTTGGACAGGCGCCTGTGAATCGTTCATCAGTAGCCTGTGTGAGATAATCAGAGAGGGCCCAAAACTGTATTGTAATAGTTTGTGCATAACATGCGACTGTAGAACAAAACACAGTCAACTGTTTTTTGAGGCAGGCGACTGTAAGCTGTTCAGCAGTCGACTATTATAAACAATCCTAGCACAAACACAAAAGAGATGAATTGGGATCAAAGGACAATTCATCTAATGAAGTCCTATGACAGAATTTAGATGTGTGTGAGTTCTCCATCAAAGTTCTACTTCTAAGCTACATACTAGAAGAGATAAAAGAAAAATTACATTGACGAATAATCTCTTCTTTCCATCGTATGAGCTTGAAGTCTTCACGGAGCTTCAATCATCATCTACGATCATCCAATCCATGTAATTTGCCTTCAATGAACTTTGTGAGTCATCCATTGCTAGTAGATCTTCATAATTAGCTTAGGCAATGGATTAACTGCAAAATAGGGGATTAGTCACAAGTATTTATGTTTGCTCATCATTAACACCAAGTAGGGAGAAGTCTAATACTCAACATTCTCCCCCTTTTGATGATGACAAACAAACATAAACAAAGAGATAAATAATTGTGTGTAATGAAAACTTACTCCCCCTACATAGATGCCAATAAAGTTAATCAACAAATATTAGGGCATCTACATATAAATTGAAGCAAATGAGTGAGATATGGATGACCATAATTCAAGAAATCTAGGAATTAAAATCCCTATTCATTGTAATCTTACTCCCCCTGAATCTAAGGCAACGTAAATCTTAGATTCAAGTGTTAGAACATACTTAGCACATCCATTATGAATCTTGTATGTTTATTTCTCTCCCACTATGGCATTATCCAAAAAGGTGGGAGCAAATAACAACAACAATAATAGTGCTAAATACGAACTAACAACAATCAAGGAGTATAAATATATATCAAATCAAAACTCATAAAATCTCATCATATACACATGTGAGTAATGGAATTGAAGTCCAATATCACCATTTTAGATATACAAACAAAAATAGTTTCAAAAGAGATTTCACAAATGCATCATACCAGAGATAGCATGGAAAATTGAATATCAAATTCATATATTGTCTCCATAGCACATCAGAGAGTGTATCATACATGGAGACAACATATCATACATCACACAGATAAGATAAGCAATATAGCATAGTGTGACACAAGATAAATGACAACATCATATATAGATATATAAAAGATGAGTACATCAACGGATAGACATCTACATGTACATCACAAAAAGATACGTCATGATCATGACAAAAATACATCATCATGATAACATCGAAGTATATCACCGTACATCATCATGCAGATACAAACATCATACACTATATAACCATCACCAAGACACACTGAAGGCCCCCCACTCAACCCAACCAAAAACAGACCAAACAAAAAGAATCTAAGTCGTCGGGTGAGTGAACACACAAAAGACAAGGGCAGCAACTTTACTGGATGTTGATGACGGTAGGGTCCGAGGGGCGACCAGAAGAGCGGAACAACAGCCTCGTAGAGCATCGAGTAGGAAAAGCAGAAGTCTTTCGCTTGGACGACGATGCACGAGCGATAGAAGATTCCGCAGGAACATGAAGTGGAGTATGGGTACCGAAGGTCTAAACCACATAGGGTCTAGGCGTGAAGCCTGGAGGAGGAGAAACACAAGCAGGAGAAGTGTCCTCAGATGTAGCAAACAGAGCCTGAAGCTCGGTAGGGATGAGAAAGCCATGATGCTTAAAAGAGTTTAACTAAAGCTTAAGCAAAAGCGAGAGCTTCTCATCCAGAGATACGGAAAGAATTTCAAGAGCAGAGACTCGAGCATCCAGCTGACGAAGAAGAATCTCCTCGTGGGATACGAAAAGAGGAGACCTAGGAGGATGCTCAGCTGGCTGAGAAGTGTGTTCAGTAGCATGCTCAGAGGGGATGGGGTCACCGACAGTGATATGGAGAGGTTCTCCAGAAGATGCAGGCGAGGAGGGAGTCGGATCAGGTTTTGGTGAAAGAGCCGGCTCATTAAGGAAGTCGAGAGAGACTTTAGGAAAGAGATGATCGAAAAGAGCCATGGCCTTACACGAAGCTAGGGCAAGACACAAATGTGGACAAAGAAATTGAAAGACTCAAATCGAATGAAGGGCTAGAGAAGCAAACCAAGTAGAGGAGATACGAGGAAGCAACGACGAAGCAATCGACGAGCAGGGAGGCGGAGATCGACGGCAATGGCTGAGAGAAATCGAACGGGAATACGAAGCGGTCGAATCGGATGAGAGAGAGTCGACGTGGGTAAATGATCGGGCTCTCTCGAATATAAAAGTTGGGGAATGAATCTAGACCGTTGGATTAAGGAATCGACGGCTCGGATCAAATCACTTGAACCGTCTCAACAGAAGCCAGTCGACTGAAGAACAAATGTCAGTCTACTGGATGAAGTGATAACAATAAAGCTCAAAAAGATGGGCAGTCGACTGGCAAGAAATATTCAGTCGCCTGTCCGTTGGACAGTCGACTGACATATACTCAGCAGTCGACTGGCTGAAAATTAATACAGTTAATCAAAACAATAGAGAGCACTGTAAAAACTCGACAGAGAGAACAGTCGACTGATGACTAAAATGCAGTCGTCTGTTAAAATAACAGTCGACTGTAAAACAGTCATCAGTCGGCTGTGCGAAAGATACAAATTCTCAAACTGAGGAGATAGAGTAGAGCAGTCAACTGTCGAAGGAAAGACAGTCGTCTGTCCTGGTCCAAAAATGCACAGTGAGATAGAATTCCAGAGAATAAGAACACTCACCCTAGGACCGATACTCTAATCACAAATACATCGTAAAAACAATGTAAAAACAATAACTCCATTGAAACAAAAATCACTACAATCAATCTCAAAAACTCATGAAATCAATTAAATCACAATTGTCTTACTTAATCACATATATATAATAAATCACATGAAGATAGGCAACAAAATGATATGAGCTCAAAAAGAGTTATAACAAGAATGTTTGAGCTTCTAGATTTCAGATTCACCCATAATTCCCAATTCTCCACGCAACCTCACAAATGAATCTTCTTTAAGAGGTTTAGTGAAGATATCAGCAATTTGTTTTTGGGTTTCAATGTACTCTAAGATGATGTCCTTCTTAGCTACATGATCATTTATAAAATGGTGTCTCACGTCTATGTGTTTGGTACGGGAGAAGTGTACCGGATTCTTGGAAAGACAAATAGCACTTTGATTATCAACCATGATAGGGCAAGTATCACAATTGACATCATAGTCACTAAGAGTGTGTCTCATCCAAAGAACTTGTGCACACGCAAGACCTGCAGTAATATATTCCGCTTCAGTCGTGGACAATGACACAGAATTCTGTTTCCTAGAAAACCAAGAAACTAAGGAATTTCCTAAGAAATGGCAAGTGCCACTAGTACTTTTCCTGTCGGACTTGCATTCGGCAAAGTCGGCATCACTACGTGAGATTAAATCATATGTTCTAGACATAGGGTAAAGTAACCCATAATCTAGAGATTGATTGAGATAACGAAATATTTGTTTAACCGCAATCAAGTGTGACTCCTTAGGTCTAGCTTGATATCTAGCACAAAGGCATACGGAAAACATGATATCGGGCCTACTAGTGGTTAAGTAAAGTAAGCTATCGATCATACCTCGATATAGACAAACATCTACATCTTTTCCGCTTTCATCCTTGTGTAGATGAGTAGTAGTACTCATGGGAGTCCTTTTGCTCGAAGACGATTCCATCCCGAATCGCTTAATAAGCTCCCCTGTGTACTTTGTCTGATGTATGAATGTGCCATTCTCCATTTGTCGAATTTGCAATCCAAGGAAGTAGGTGAGCTCTCCCATGTGGCTCATCTCAAACTCATCCTTCATAGACTTGGAAAATTCATGACAAAGATTAAAGTTAGTAGAACCGAAAATAATATCGTCTACATAAACTTGAATCAAAAGAATGTCATTTTCATAATCTTTAATGAAGAGTGTAGAATCAACTTCTCCTATTTTAAAACCTAAATTCAAAAGAAAGGTCTTAAGTCGATCATACCAAGCTCTAGGAGCTTGTCTCAACCCATACAATGCTTTCTTAGGTTTGAAAACATGGTTTGTAAATTTTTCATGAATAAAACCGGGAGGTTGAGAAACATAAACTTCTTCATTGACAAACCCATTTAAAATGCACTTTTAACATCCATTTGAAATAGTTTAAAATTCTTATGGGATGCAAAAGATAAAAGCAATCTAATAGCTTCTAATCTAGCTACGGGGGCAAAAGATTCTTCGAAATCAATACCTTCCTCTTGCCGGTAGCCTTGAGCTACTAACCTTGATTTGTTCCGTGTGATTACCTCGTTTTCATCCGTCTTGTTCTTGAAGATCCATTTGGTCCCAATGACTTGGTGACCACTTGAAAGAGGTACGAGTTCCCAAACTTCGTTTCTCTCGAATTGCATTAGTTCTTCTTCCATTGCCAATATCCAAAAGCTATCCTCACAAGCTTCTTGGATGTTCTTTGGCTCATTGGTAGAGACAAATGCGCAATGAGAGAATTCTTCAATTCTCGATCTCGTTCGAACACCCACACCAATATCTCCAATAATTTGGTTATGGGGATGATTACGAACGGTCGGATAAGCTTTGGGCATACATGTATCACTAGGAACAACTTCAACAATTTCGTTAGAAGTGTTAGTCTCAACAATAGAATCATTAATCTTAACATTGTTAAGAGAATCACAAAGAAAATCTACATTATCATCATCAACACAAGGAAAATCAAAATCTTCAAAAACGATACGTGAAGAGATTCCTCAATCGTTAAAGAAGTTTTGTTGTATATCTGGTAGGCTTTGCTACGTGTGGAATATCCAACAAAAATTCCTTCATCGGATCTTGGCTCAAATTTGTCTAAATTACCAAATGTGTTCTTTATAAAAAAAATTTGAACCAAAAACACAAAAATATTTTACTTGAGGCTTTTTATCATAAAACAACTCAAAACAAGTTTTGTTCGTTCGGGGACTCACTAGGATCCTATTGAGCACATAACATGCCGTGTGCACCGCCTCTGCCCAAAATTGTAGTCCTAAATGACTATCGTGGAGCATAGTGTGAGCACACTCAATAAGAGTCACATTCTTTCTTTCTACAACACCATTTTGTGGTGGTGCACGAGGAAAGGAAAAATTATGAGTTATCCCGGAGTCATCACAAAACTTAGTAAAAGACTCATTCTCAAATTCTCCTCCATGATCACTACGAATAGTGATAATGGTGGATCCTAAAAGATTCCGAAACCCAAGTAAATCTAGAAAAGTCGTCAACGACAACTAATCCATAATGAGCATTACCTAAAGAAGCGGTTCTAGTTGGCTCAAATAAATCTAGATGAAGAAGTTCTAGGGGCCTCTTAGAAGTAATCCCTTCTTTAAGCTTAAATGAAGATTTACTTAGTTTACCTCTTTGACATGAATCACAAAAGTTTTTCTTATTAAAAGCAATCTTAGGAAAACCTTTGACTAGATCATGATTAGCTAACTTATATAAGTGCTTAAAGTGAACATGACCAAAACGGCGATGCCATAATAGTTGTTCACTTGTGTTAGCAACTAAGCAATGTTCTACGGTTTTAGGCAAGCTCAAATAATAAATATTTTTACGCCTAATACCGGAAAATAAAATATTTGAATCACAATCAACAATTGTACACAATACTTCTCCAAAGTTAACCTTGTAACCTTTGTCACAAAGTTGACTAATGGAAATGAGATTGTGACACAAACCACTAAATAGAAAAACATTAGTAATTAAAGGTTTTGAAGGATTACCAACGATACCTACTCCAATGATGGTTCCCTTTTGATTACCTCCAAAAGTGACCGTTGCACCATCCTTGATGCTAATCACTTCGGAGAGCAATGAGGGATCTCCCGTCATATGTTTGGAGCAACCACTATCGAGAATCCATCCTTTCCTTTTAGAGCAAGTTTGACCTTTATTGCTCGTCTTCTTTCTCTTGGGTACCTATATAATATACCATAAGCTTATGGTACTCAACGTTTGTTGGGTCCAAGGGGATTAGCCCTTTGGAAGCCAAGTCCAAGTGGACTTCCACTTCCGAACATAATTACTATTTCTAATCACAGCATTGAAATAGGAATCAACATAAGCATTCCTATCATTATGACTAGTGTTCTTAGGACCCCAAATAGTGTAAATCTTGGGAGTCCTCTTCCTAGTTGCATGCATATGTGTTGAATTTCTATGTGGTGCATGTTTTTTAGTAACATGATTTCTAGCATAGAGATGTGGTGGAGGATATGCATTGTACATTCTAGGATGATATGTATGCTTGGGAACATGCATATTATATGAAGCATATTGATCATGTATGACATGTGGAGGATGAGCATACATGAGAGAATGATGCGTATGAGCATACAGGTGTATATGAGCACGTACATGAGTATTTCTCATGTGTGGTTATGTACGTGTCCATGGGTGCAGAGCATAAAATGTGTCATGATTATCCACTTGTGAAGTAGGAGGTTTCCTACATGGATGAGTGTTAGTGTACATATAAGCATGGCCTTGCTTTTGGTTTCCACCCTTAGTGGGTTTCTTGCCAAAAGGAAGAGAAGGTGAAGTGGTGACTTTCTTGGTAGGTTTACCACCTATAGTGTCTTTGACACCACTTGTGGATGCACCGGAGGAAGGCCTCACAAAATCTATAGTGACACCACTATAGGAGATGCGATCATTTGATGCATTTGCTTTTACAAATCCAAGACCAACACGATGTGTGGCCAGAAATTGGTTTGCAAGCAAATCATCCAATTGTCCTTTTCCCTTATTGAATCTCACAATACGGGAGGACATGAGCTCATATTTCTCCTTTAAAGAAGTAATGTTGGTATCCAAGGTGGACACCCGTGCTTTGAGCTTGTGCACTTGGGTTTTAAGAGAATCATTCTCTAAACCCAATTGTGTGTGTCGTGTAACTAGATCACTATTATCCTTAGGATGTGTTTGATCTAGTTGAGATTTGAGGGAATTCACCTCATCTCTCAATGTAACATTTTGAGAAGCTAAGTTTGCTTTCTCAAGAGTTAAAGTATCAACAATGGTGTCATTATTGATAATGCATGGAATGGATGACTTGCTAACATTTGATTTGTTTAAGCTAGTGTATCTAAGCATTAAAGATTGGTATTTAGCAAATAGCTCTTCATTAGCACTACGAAGTTCATCCATTGTTACCTCGGTGTCGTCCGTGTCGAAATCACTCTCATCAGAGAGTGGGTCTTCTAGTGCCATGAAATACATGTGGGCGCTCTCACCCTTTTCATCATTGGAATCACTCGATGATTCATCACTTGAGTCGTCGAATGTACCTACGAGTCCTTTCTTCTTGTATCTCTTGTTCTTATCGGACTTGTGGTACTTCGGTGACTTCCACTTCTCTTTGTTCTTTAGCATTGGGCAATCCCTCTTGATGTGCCCTGGCTTATTACATTTATAGCAAATAGAGGAAGTAGCATTAGTAGACTCAAAACGTTTGTTGGAGGGAAATTTACTTTTGCGGAAGAAGCGTTAGAACTTCTTTGCCATTTGGGCCATTTCACCCATATCCATCTCGTTCTCGGATTCATCACTTTCGGAGGATGATGAATTGGTGTTGAATGCCAAAGCTTTCTTCTTGGCCTCCGAGGGATTCATCATGGCTCGAATCTTCAATCGGTTCTCCCATCTTACTTCGTAAGACATAAGAGTCTCGATGAGATTCACCACGGTGTAGTTCTTCAAGTCATTGACCTCCTCGATGGCGATCGCTCTTCTTTCCCATTTGGAGGTCATTCCCATAATGATCTTCCTTACCTTATCAGGTTCGGAATATATTTGGCCAAGAGCTTCCAATTCATTGACGATGTCGGTAAAACGTCCGTACATCGATGCAATGCTCTCATTATCCTACATATGAAACAAATCGAAGGTTTGCACGGTAACATAAAAACTTTGAAAGTTTTACCTTATTCGTTCCCTCGTGGGTAACGATGAGATGGTTCCAAATTTGATATGCACTCTTACATGTGCATATCTTGTTGAACTCATTCGGGTCCAACGCACAATAAAGAGCTTTCATTGCCTTAGCGTTATTGACCTCGGCGGTTTTCTCGGAAGATGTCCATTTATCGAAATCTACTTCGGTGGACTCGATGTATTCTTTGTGTAGGGTTATCCAAAGCGAAGCACACCTAAGGAACGTCTCCATCCTGCATTTCCAATAGCTAAAATTTGTACCATTGAAATGCGGAGGGCGCACCGTAGATTGACCTTCAAAAAGTGTGGACGCTCCATCATGATCTTGATTATTGTATGAAGGCGGCGGTGGAACGTTGTTATTGTTGGATGCCATAGATGTAACCTTGGGCTCTGATACCAATTGTGGGGGACCCTGTCTATATAGAAAACACTAGAAGGGGGTTGAATAGTGTTTATGCAAATTTAAAAGGAATTTACGCCAAATAAAATGCAATCCAACAAATAATGCGGAAATAGAATTAAACCCAAATATGAAACACACGCAAATGCAGAGATGTTTCTGTTGTGCCCTGTGGTAGCTACTGCACACGTACTAGAGGGGGGGTGAATAGTACTTAAAATAATCAAGATAGTAATTCCTAATTATTGTGCAAGAAACAAACGACAATGCGGAATTAAACAACTATCAACAAGAATTAAAACATACGCAAACAAACAATATTACTGGGTTCGGATCCACCCAAGTCTCCCCGACTTGTTCCCGGTGATCCTACGTCCCAATCACCCGGATCCCCTCCGGATACTTGAGTTAGCAACCCTAACTCAAGATTTCCACTATGAAATACTTGTGAACAACCTTCACAAGTCAAATCATACAAAAGACATGTGACTCCCACAAACCGGGATCACAACCTCTCTCACAACCGAGAGACACAATTAAAATACGATTGAAATGAAATAAACTCTTACCTTACAAAACCCTATGCCTTGAGTGAATCTTACCAAATTAGGGCAAGGAGGGATTTTGAGGAAGATGATGCCACCAAACCCTAGCTTCAAGAAGATGACCAGCAAAGGAAGCCTAGGGTGGAGTATGGTGACTTGAATCAAGCTCTTGGCTTGAGAAGCTCACAAAGAAGAGAATCTCTCTTGAGGAATTAGGGCTCAAGGTGTTGAGGGAGAGATTCTTGTGAGGGAGAGAGAGCTTTGAAATAGCTTGGGAGAGCTCTTCTCTTAGGTCTGAAATTGCTTGGAAATAGGACCTCTAACCCCTCTTCAAACGAATCAGGATTCTATTTAAAGGGGCAAGAGAAATCGAGTTTGAAAGAATCCCAACGGCTCTATTCTGAACCAGACTAGTCGGTCAAAGAAGGATCACTGACCGACTAGTTCATCAACTAGTCGGTCGGTGATACAACGTAGACCGACTAACGATAGAACAGCCAAGAAGTCGAAGTACAGGCAAAGACAACTAGTCGGTCTAAGAAGACTTGCCGACCGACTAGTTTCACAACTAGTCGGTCGGTGAATGTTCTTTGACCGACTAACGTCGAAATAGAATAGGTTGACTTCAAGATGACTTAGTCGGTTTAAGAACAAATGCTGACCGACTAGTTTCTCAACTAGTCGGTCGGTAAACGTTCTTTGACCGACTAACTCGAAACAGTAGCTCAGGCTGAAAATGACTGTACACAACTAGTCGGTCTGAGAAGGACTCCTGACCGACTAAATCGTCATCTAGTCGGTCGGTGACTCTTCTTTGACCGACTAACTGTAGTCATGAAAAGAGCTGAAAATAGAGAAGGCAAACTAGTCGGTTCATGTAGAGTTGCCGACCGACTAGATCGTCATCTAGTCGGTTGGTGACTCTTCTTGAACCAACTAACATGCACTCGAAGCCGAGGGAAGAAGCGATAGGCTTCGGGAAAGTTTCTAATGGCTTCTATGAATATCCTAGCTCTAAGATATGAGCGAAATGAAGATTATAAAGTAAGTCCTACTCAAAGCTTAACATTCTAATCTATGAAGCTAGAAGACTATAAAATAAACCTTACGAGCCGTCTTCAAAGCTTCAATCTTCATTCCTCTTGACTTCCATATTGCTCCTTGAGCTTCAACGAAGCTCCAGGCACACGATCACGCGTATTGAGAAGTCTTGAGAAGTCGCTTTTGATGAACGTGGTATTTTGGCGACGATCTCCATAACTGCGCTCACTAATAAGTTAGTATACATTATTTATGTTTGCTCATCATCCAAAACCAAATCCGGGGAATCAGATCACAACATTCTCCCCCTTTTTGGTGATGACAAACCAATCATAAATAATAATCAATAATAATGATTCAATTGAAATTTACTTACTCCCCCTGCATTGATGACACGTTAGTTCCATATTCAATAATGTTCATATGCATCAAGCAGCAAGGGAAATATAAAATATGAATCCTAGTGTTGGACATATAGGATCAAAATCCATTTTTTTTATCTTCACTCCCCCTGAATCTAACACATCAAATTAGATTCATGGTAAATTCCTTTGAATTATTAATTAGCACATTATTTATATTAATTAGCACATTATTTATATCTCTCCCCCTTTGGCATTAGCAAAAAGAGCGGGAGGAGACAAAAACAATGGCTTAAAATTAACGCATGGGAGTCGAAGAATACGACCAAGGTCCAAAATAACATCAATGCAAAATATCAAATACAAAATACCGAATAAAAGCAAAGCGTGTCAAGGAGACCAAAGTCGAAAATCGGAAACCGAAATCATCAAACCATAGGCGAAATACGAAATACCAAATCATCTAGCCATAGGCGAAAATCGAAAGCCGAAATCATAAAATCATCGGCGAAAATCGGAAAACGAAATCACCAAGCCATAGGCGAAAATCGAAATACGAAATCATCAAGCCATAGGCGAAAAACGAAATCCGAAATCATCAAAAACTCAAATCGATTTTACTTATTGAGTTTTGGAACATACTCTCCAAAATCAATAGAATGCATGGAAAACAATTCTATGTTTCCATAGAAAGAATTCTATTAAATCCATAAAATCGTCGAACGACGAAATCAACATCAGAGACAAAAATAATCCGATGTGCATACCAAATGTAGCATGCAAGAATATTATGCCAAAAATAGATAGAACATCATATAACAATGGCATACACTAATCTAGCATACCAAATGAAACAAAATGATACCAATCGTAATATATTCTACCAATGGATACCAATGTGACTCAAAAGTATGAAAATACTTACAACATTAAGCTCCCCCTACTTTGGTGCATCATTCAAGCATCATCAACTCCAATCGAATGAAAATCATTGCAAATCACGGAGTTGGTAGGGTTGGTATCTCATGGTGGATTTAACCTAGAGAATATCATTTTGGTATCCAAAAATCCTTTTGGATCCTATGGGTTAGGCAATAAATTTAGCTAACTAAATTCAAATTAAATGTAACCCATACAAACCACAATTGCTTTGGTACCCATAAAATGAAATTAAACTTATGGTACCAAGCAATGAAGGGTCAAAGGAAACTAACCCTTCGGAAACCAAGTCCACGAGGAGCTTGATTTCCCAACATAATCATCATTCAAGATAACATCATTAATAAACGATTTCACATACAAATTCTTATTATGCATGCTTGTGTTCTTCGGACCCCAAATGGTGTAAGTCTTGGGAGTCCTAATCCTATTGGGAACATGCATATGTTGTTGGTTTCTATGTGATGCATGTCGTGGGTAAGCATATGGAATTCGATGCAATGGTGCATGATGATAATTATTCATATGAGAATGAGGATGAACATATGAATGTGGAGGAACACGTGCATGAGTGTGTCTCACATGGTGTGCACGTGCTCGTGAATGCGGAGCATAAAAATCATCATTTGTGCTAACATGTGGGGTAGGTTGTGTGTTCCTACGTGGCATGGTATACATGTAAGCATGACCCTTCTTTGGAGGTCCACCCAAAGTGGGTTTCTTTCCAAAAGGGGGCGTGTTCCTAGCGGAAGCACCATTGGTAGAAGATCTACCCATGACGTGTTTACTTCCACTAGTAGAAGCATCGGAAGAGGGCCTAACAAAGGTGGCGGACGATTTGGATGACTCTCCCATCTTATACCCCAAACCAATGTGATGATTGGCCGGAAGTAAGTCATTTAGGATATCATCCAACTTGCCCTTACCTTTGTTGAATTCATGAATTCGGCCTAATGTGCTCTCATGCTTCTCGGTGAGAGAATGCAAAGAAGCATCCAAAGTGGACACTTGCGATGCGAGAGCACAAACACGTGACTTGAGATTTTTATTCTCAATACTCAAAGTTGAGATTTGAGACGTCAAATCCGCTATCACATGTTCATCCGAATCCTCGATATGAACATGCTTAAGTTGAGACTTGAGATTTTCAATCTCATTTCTCAACCCATCAACAACGGTGTCGTTGTTGACGATGAAAGGCTTAGGCGAGTTTTTAAGACTATCTAATTCATTTTTAGTCTTCATAAACTTAGTAGCCATATTAGAAAATTTATTCCAAAGTTGTTCATTGGCTATTCTAAGTTCATCATTGGTTACCTCTTCGCCTTCATCCTCGCTTCCATCTTCGCTTCCATCCTCGCTTTCATCGGAGTAAGTCTCTTCATCACAATCCTCTTTTCCCATGAAGCACGTGTGTGCAATCTCCACTCTTTCATCGTCCGATTCTCCACTTGAGGAGTCGGAGTCGGTGAAAGTGCCGACAAGCCCTTTCTTGTGCTTTCTTGACTTGTCGTGCTTGGATGCCTTCCACTTCCCCTTATGTTTGTAGAGAGGACAATCCGGCTTGATATGTCCTGGCTTGTTGCATTTGTAACACACGGGAGTAGAAACATTAGTCGAAATAAATTTAGATTTACAATTCAACTTACCTTGTCGGAAGAATCGGATGAATTTCTTTGCCATATTGGCCAATGCTTCCATGTCCACTTCTTCGTCCTCTTCTTCTTCCGAATCTTCATCATCGGTAGATGGAGCGGCCTTGAATGCAATTGCCTTTTTCTTTGGCTCGTCTTGCTTCAAGTACGCCTTCATCTTTTCCTTCATCCGGATCTTACTCTCCTTGCGTACCTCATAAGACAACAAGGTACCTATTAGTTGTACGACGGTATATTTATTCATGTCATTACCTTCCTCGATGGCGTAGGTACGCTTCTCCCAACAAGAAGGAAGTCCATCGATTATCTTCGAGACTTTCTCCTTTTGGGTGTAGGTCTTCCCAAGAGCTTCCAAGTCGTTTGATATATCCACGAAGCGAGCGTAATATTCCTTCATGGTTTCGCCCTGCTCCATATGAAACAACTCAAATTCTTTATTAGCAACGACGAGTTTAGAATCTTTTACCGTACTCGATCCTTCGTGCAATATGAGGAGTTGGTTCCATATTTGATATGCACTCTTACATGTGCATATCTTGTTGAAATCCTCGGGCTCCAACGCACAATTCAAGGCATTCATTGCCTTGGCATTGGCAACTTCCGCGGCGACCTCCGCAGGTGTCCACTTCGCGAAATTTTCTTCGGAAGGCTCGACATACTCCGTCATGGTGGCTCTCCATAGTGAAGCGCTCCGGAGGAAAATTTGCATCCGGCATTTCCAGTACCCGTAGTTGGTACCGTTGAAGTGTGGAGGCCTGACGGAGGATAGTCCTTCCATAACTGAAGAAGCTCCATCGCGGTTCTTGAAGACGTTGTAGTCGTTGTTCGTCATAGCTTTGAACTTGTAGCTTTAACCTTGGCTCTGATACCAATTGTTGTGCCCTGTGGTAGCTACTGCACACGTACTAGAGGGGGGGTGAATAGTACTTAAAATAATCAAGATAGTTATTCCTAATTATTGTGCAAGAAACAAACGACAATGCGGAATTAAACAACTATCAACAAGAATTAAAACATACGCAAACAAACAATATTACTGGGTTCGGATCCACCCAAGTCTCCCCGACTTGTTCCCGGTGATCCTACGTCCCAACCACCCGGATCCCCTCCGGATACTTGAGTTAGCAACCCTAACTCAAGATTTCCACTATGAAATACTTGTGAACAACCTTCACAAGTCAAATCATACAAAAGACATGTGACTCCCACAAACCGGGATCACAACCTCTCTCACAACCGAGAGACACAATTCAAATACGATTGAAATGAAATAAACTCTTACCTTACAAAACCCTATGCCTTGAGTGAATCTTACCAAATTAGGGCAAGGAGGGATTTTGAGGAAGATGATGCCACCAAACCCTAGCTTCAAGAAGATGACCAGCAAAGGAAGCCTAGGGTGGAGTATGGTGACTTGAATCAAGCTCTTGGCTTGAGAAGCTCACAAAGAAGAGAATCTCTCTTGAGGAATTAGGGCTCAAGGTGTTGAGGGAGAGATTCTTGTGAGGGAGAGAGAGCTTTGAAATAGCTTGGGAGAGCTCTTCTCTTAGGTCTGAAATTGCTTGGAAATAGGACCTCTAACCCCTCTTCAAACGAATCAGGATTCTATTTAAAGGGGCAAGAGAAATCGAGTTTGAAAGAATCCCAACGGCTCTATTCTGAACCAGACTAGTCGGTCAAAGAAGGATCACTGACCGACTAGTTCATCAACTAGTCGGTCGGTGATACAACGTAGACCGACTAACGATAGAACAGCCAAGAAGTCGAAGTACAGGCAAAGACAACTAGTCGGTCTAAGAAGACTTGCCGACCGACTAGTTTCACAACTAGTCGGTCGGTGAATGTTCTTTGACCGACTAACGTCGAAATAGAATAGGTTGACTTCAAGATGACTTAGTCGGTTTAAGAACAAATGCTGACCGACTAGTTTCTCAACTAGTCGGTCGGTAAACGTTCTTTGACCGACTAACTCGAAACAGTAGCTCAGGCTGAAAATGACTGTACACAACTAGTCGGTCTGAGAAGGACTCCTGACCGACTAAATCGTCATCTAGTCGGTCGGTGACTCTTCTTTGACCGACTAACTGTAGTCATGAAAAGAGCTGAAAATAGAGAAGGCAAACTAGTCGGTTCATGTAGAGTTGCCGACCGACTAGATCGTCATCTAGTCGGTTGGTGACTCTTCTTGAACCAACTAACATGCACTCGAAGCCGAGGGAAGAAGCGATAGGCTTCGGGAAAGTTTCTAATGGCTTCTATGAATATCCTAGCTCTAAGATATGAGCGAAATGAAGATTATAAAGTAAGTCATACTCAAGGCTTAACATTCTAATCTATGAAGCTAGAAGACTATAAAATAAACCTTACGAGCCGTCTTCAAAGCTTCAATCTTCATTCCTCTTGACTTCCATATTGCTCCTTGAGCTTCAACGAAGCTCCAGGCACACGATCACGCGTATTGAGAAGTCTTGAGAAGTCGCTTTTGATGAACGTGGTATTTTGGCGACGATCTCCATAACTGCGCTCACTAATAAGTTAGTATACATTATTTATGTTTGCTCATCATCCAAAACCAAATCCGGGGAATCAGATCACAACAGTTTCAATGGTTCGGATTACCCAAGTCAACTCCCGACTTGTTCCCGGTAATTCTATGTCCCTACCACCCGGATACCACCGGATACTCAAGTTAGAACCCTAACTTGAGCTTTCCTTAAAACCCACTTGTAGCAACCCTACAAGTGCAATCGAATACAATCGATGTCCTTGACTCCCACAACTTGGGAGCAAGCAAACCACTCTCACAATTGAGAGCAAATATCAAATAACGAAAGTTATGAAATAAAGAAAACAAAACTTACAATCACCTATGCCTTGAAGTAGAACTTGAAGGTGGAGTGTGATGTGTGTTGAAGAACTCTCTTGGAAGATAGGAGAAGCCCTTTCTCTTGACTGCACAAAATGCCTAGATGATCACTCTTTGGTTCTAGGTTGGAGAGCAAGAGAACAAGATTTGGAAGTTCTTAGGGCTTTGGATTTGAGAGCTTTGATCTTTGGAAATAAAAGCTTGAGATATTTTACAATGGATGAGTAACCTTCCAATGGAACAGTAGAAGCTCAACTTATAGCTTTCTCAAATCCACAAAACAGTTTAGGCAAAAACCCAATTGGAATCCGTGAGAAAAATCTCAACGAATAGAATCTGAACTCGCAACAGTCGACTGTTGAACAATCCACAGTCGACTGTTGCACAGTCAGCAAGGGTAGGTGAGAATTCATAACTGTAACTTACCACGTGGACAGTCGACTGATGAAGCAAAGACAGTCGACTGTTAAACCAATAGGCGACTGTAATTTCTTCGACTGGCGACTGGCCGAGAGATTGGTAAGTTAGATAAATACTGGAAATCTCACGAGTAACAGGACAGACGACTGTTGCAAGGAACACAGTCGACTGTTAATCAGAACAGGCGACTGTAGATCCTTAAACAGACGACTGTCAAAAGCCTGAGAAATTTCCAGAGAGCTGAGTCAAAGAAATGACTCACAGACAGAGGGCTGTTGCAGCATATACAGTCGATTGATCCAAGAGACAGTCGACTGTATATACGGCATTAGTCGACTGGCCGTAAAAGTCAGATCAAACAGAGTTTGGGCAAAGGATAGACAGGCGACTGATTTACAAAACACAGTCGACTGTCACTTGGACATGCGCATGTGAATCGTTCATCAGTAGCCTGTGTGAGATAATCAGAGAGGGCCCAAAACTGTATTGTAATAGTCTGTGCATAACATGCGACTGTAGAACAAAACACAGTCGACTGTTTTTTGAGGCAGGCGACTATAAGCTGTTCAGCAGTCGACTGTTATAAACAATCCTGCACAAACACAAAAGAGATGAATTGGGATCAAAAGACAATTCATCTAATGAAGTCCTATGACAGAATGTAGATGTGTGTGAGTTCTCCATCAAAGTTCTACTTCTAGGCTACATACTAGAAGAGATAAAAGAAAAATTACATTGACGAAAAATCTCTTCTTTCCATCGTATGAGCTTGAAGTCTTCACGGAGCTTCAATCATCATCTACGATCATCCAATCCATGTAATTTGCCTTCAATGAACTTAGTGAGTCATCAATTGCTAGTAGATCTTCATAATTAGCTTAGGCAATGGATTAACTGCAAAATAGGGGATTAGTCACAAGTATTTATGTTTGCTCATCATTAACACCAAGTAGGGAGAAGTCCAATACTCAACAAAGTGTTCATCATACGTCTATCGCTTGGAGATTGGACTTCTGTTCTTCTATCCATCTCATTTTGCCAGACGTCTGTAGTTGTGTTTCTAGGCGCCTGAGTAGTTGATCAGCTGCATGTGAACTCTTCTCCAGAAGTCTGGTCGCTCTAAAATCTGCTTGTTTATAGTCGTTGGATGCAGTTTTCTAGGAGCAATTTTCTTGTTTTAGTGCAGATTTAAGTGGCTATATATGCTCGATTTGGAGGGAGTTTTTTGCTATCAATTACTGAACATAAGAACTCATTTACAGCCAAAATCTAAGTGCATTTTCCTTCCTATCTCTCATTCTCTTTCACTTTCATACTATGCATTGATCTTGCATTAGAGAGGAAGACTTCCAAGTGCAACCAAGCTCCATATCAAACACGTTGGTTCATCACACTCATGCCTTCATCTTCATTATCGGTAAATCTATTCAACGCATACATGAGTGTGTAATTATTTATTTTACAATTTTGTTTTAACCTAGCTCTCAGGTTGTGAGAGCACTTTGGTGGGGTTACACCAAATTTGGTGTGCTACACCATTTGGATGGTTACTCCATCTTTAGGAGAGTTACTCCTTTGTACAAGGTTATGGTTTGTACTCTTGAGTGATTTTTCATGCCCCGGTTCGGGAGCATTGTTTCGCTTAGGGATTGTACTCGGTTAGAGGTTTCGTGCCTTGGTTAAGGAGCACTAGTGGAAATCCACATCTTGGGTTACAAATGTGATGTTGGAGTAGGATCGCCGGTTAGGAATCTGAACCATGATACGTCTTTTTGTTTGCATTTGCATTGGCGTATCTCTATTTTTGATTATGTTGCAATTAATTTTCTGCATTTCCTTAATTTTTTTAATTAGCATTTTTAATTGCCAAAACACTGTTCACCCCGCTAATGCGTTGCTTAGTTGACAGGGATCCTACAAAGTCCTCTTGGTTGAAAAGGTAAGTGTACTATTCATTGAATAGTGGATTAAATCCCATGTGAGTGTGGGCTGGAGGTAGCCCGGAGTGGTGAACCATGATAAATTTTCCATCTTTGCATTGCTCTCATTGTCTCTTGCTCTCTATCTCTATATTTGCATACAGAGTCTTATTTTCGCCGCTTGTCTTTTTACTTGCAAATATTTGAGATTGTATTAATATAGATCGAATTTATGTAACCCCAATTGGAATCTTAGGTGAACTTTAGAGAGAATATTTTTAGTGCAAATTATATTGAATATCACTATTTACCCCATCCAGTATTTCACTTGCCATTTACAGGAGATCCCAACACATGGTATTAAAATGGGTTCATTAAGATGGCACCAACATCCGCACCATTCCCAAAGGGCCTATCTACTTCCCGACCCCCCCTATGTTCAGTGGAACAAATTGCGGGCTATAGAAAAATGATGATAATGATCCACTTGCAATCCATGGACCTAGACTTGTGGAGTGTCGTGAAGTCCGAGTACAAGATGCATACCACAGCTATGGAGCCGTGGAAGAATGATGAAAAGAAGGATAATCGCAATGCCAAGGCAATGAACACACTATTTTGTGCTCTAGATGCAAACGAGTTCAACCGAGTATCTCAATGCACCATGGCACATGACATTTGGTATACACTTGAGCAAACACATGAAGGTACGAGAATGGTTAATGATACTAAGATTAATGTCCTTAATAGTGTTCTTAATAGTAAATTTAAAAGATTTAGAATGGAAGATGGTGAATCAATCTCTCTGACATGAATACTAGATTTTCCGAAACCGTTAACAATCTTGCAGGTTTATTCACTTCCAATGAAATCTTGCCTCTACTTAACTCACTTCTAATGTGATATCACAAATCATGGTGTTTACTCAAAGGAACCCTGCACAAAGTTTAATTTACGGTATTCATGTATTTTTCAGGTTTATATCTAGGTTAGACCTTAATTGTGTTCAAGGCTAAAGCACATTCTTTGAACTGACGGAAGGGCCTGACCAAAAAAATTGGGTCAAAGTATGGTTGCCCTAGAATTGGCTAGCCCAAGATCTACCCCGACTTTGGTCAGGCCCAAGCCTAGCATGACCTTGTTGGGTTAAACAAATGCTTATATGAACACAAGATTTGTGGCAATATTACTAAAGTGAACCGTCAAATTATGGCTGCCCTCGAACTGGCTGGCCCAAGAGCTACCTAAATATCAAAACTTCTCATGTGCTTATTTTGATGTTAGTATCTCGAAGTCATCATCGTGCTTTTTTAACTTGAGAGATGGAGAGAGACTCGTGCCTTCACATGAAGGCAAAAGCTAGATCCGCTTCCCTAACCAATCCCACGTACATGTAAATGTCGGGTTCGTCGGCCGATAAAGGCATGAATCAATTACGGAACAAATCCAGAAACCATAATCCTTTTCGAACTATGGCCGGATCCCTGTGCAGAAGGATCAGGTTCTGTTCAAATCTCACCCCGACACGGACCCGTCCCATTGTCCGACAGCAAACGAAAAATGCAGTAATGCGTAGTCCAATGACCACATTGTTTTAATGGTTTTTTAGAATTTAGTCCCTCAAAAATGGGTTATTTGAAAAGGGTCCCCTAAATCATAACACTTGCCAATTGCTCCCCTAAATCTTCTCCACCGGATGATATCAAACGCTGAGGGATTTTGCCTCCCTTTGGTGTAAACACCGAACTCCTCTAGACTTCAAGAAACTAGCAAAATTTAACCATGATTCTGTTTCATTCATTAATCTTGTGTTTGTTCTTGGTGCTGCTGTTGTTGCAGCAAAACGCCAAGACGAACTTCCCTGATAAGAGTGAGTGTTCCAGCGATGAGCCACATGTGTTGGAACGTTGTTCCCGTAGTGGGGGCGGGATTCGCTCTGCCATGCAGCCTAGAAGTTCAATTGGCAATGATCCTACAGATATTTCCGTTAAACATAGGGAAAATGTATCTGAGAATGGCATAACGATGCATAAAGAAGGTAAAGCACCAGTTGCAAACTCAGCTTTTGGTACTCCAGCTAAAGAAGATTGTTCAGTGGGTCATTATCCTCATCCTGGAAAAGTTGGTGGTGTGGAAACATGTTCTGAAACTGAAGTTAAAGGGACTCCGCCAAGCAACTCTAATGCTGTCCGAATCGAGACTACTGTAATTCTGGATCACAAGTTAATGATGTTGGTGATGTCAGGGAGACCGTAGAAACTGCTTCATCTCATTTAGAAAATGCAGTTAAGGTGTCAAATGTGGAAGGTAATGATAATGATGTAGAAACTAAAGATCTAGATTTGCGTATAAACCTAACTGCACAGATCTAGATGAACATGCGGAACCTTAAATCATTACCTTCTCTGATATGAATCATACCTGAATCCATTAGGTTGACGATCTGGATGATGCAGCGGATGATCTTCCAGAATAGAACGAATCAACCGTTGGAGAATCCCTTTAGCTTTCTCCCGGTTTCTCTCCTAGCGACGGGACGTAGAAAGACGGCTCTCTTAGTTCGTGTATTCCGGGGATCATGACCGCAAGTATATATAGGCTAGCCTCCATAGCCCTAGGGTTTCCAACTCGGCCCATCAACGAGTTGAAGCCCAATAGCCTCTACACATAAAGGCCACACAACCTATTTAACTCATTTAGCCCACTTAATCAATTAAATCAGATCACTAATACATTGGGCTTAATATGACAGTATAGCACTATATAATTATTTATCGCATATTAGCCCAATGTTGGATTAAGATTCAACTTAGTTGGATAAGTTCCAACAATCTCCCACTTGGGCTATATGCTAAACTTTATAATTATATTTCATTGTGCATACAACCAAATAAGATCTTAACTTACTGTCATTTCTTTAGTGAGTCAAAAACAATCCGGTCCATCAATTATATTAACAAGGGATCAAAGAGATCTTCGCCGCAACAATTACAGCTCGACCCATCAGTGGTCACCGTGCAAATACAAAAGAACGACATGAATTATGAAGTGGATGTGTAGCATGGAAATTTCATGTAATGTGATCTAACATGTCTATTTCCAACTGATCCTCCTTAACCTTCTTGAGATCATAAACATAAACACATATTTTCATACGCATTTATAAACATAGAGTTGAAATGTGAAGCCAAACAAAACTGAACTTTATTTCTGTAGAAATAAACCAAATATGCATAAACTGAAGGCTCAAATGTTGTCAAAAATAAGATCACTACAAAATTACAAACTCCCACTAAAACTGAATATCTTCAGATGACATGACACACATACGAGCAACATGCCCATGAAACATTTTGGGTGGCAGTTCCTTAATAAGCGAAGCCGCAATGTTTGAGTTTGTACCAATGTGCTCTATAGACAACTGTTTATTTCTAACTCTCTCTTTAACAATCAGGAACTTGATATCAATGTGCTTTGATTTCGCTGAGCTCCTGTTGTTAGTGGCGAATGCAACTGCGGACATGTTGTCACAAAATAATTTGAGTGGTCTTTCAATGCCATCTACAATTCGCAGCCCCGTGACAAAATTCCGTAGCCATAGACCATGATTGGATGCTTCATGACAAGCAATGAATTCTGCAGCCATGGTGGAAGAGGCTATAATAGTCTGTTTAGCACTCTTCCAAGATATGGCGCCTTCTGCTAATGTATAAACATAGCCTGTAGTAGATTTCATGTTGTCTTTACATCCAGCAAAATCAGAGTCGGTATATCCAACGATCTCAAGCTTTTCCGACCTCTGATATACAAGCATGTGTCCTTTTGTCCTCTGTAAGTATCGTAAGACCCTTTTGGCTGCTTTCCAATGGTCCAATCCTGGATTGTTCAAGTATCTGCCAAGCATTCCTGTAATGTATACCAAGTCTGGACGTGTACATACTTGAGCATACATGATACTCACTACTGCTGAAGAATAAGGAATATCCTTCATCTGTGATATCTCAATTTCACTTATAGGGCACAGATTGAGGCCAAACTTGTCTCCCTTAGATACTGGGGTATCACCTGGTTTACAACTTTCCATGCCAAATCTTTGCAGAACCTTTTCAATGTAGGCCTTTTGTGATAATCCAAGTATACCTCGAGAATGATCTCGATGTATTTGAATTCCCAATACAAAAAATGCATCACCAAGATCTTTCATCTCAAAGTTCTTAGCTAGAAAGTTCTTGGTTTCATGAAATAAGCCTTAATTGTTACTGGCAAGTAAAATGTCATCGACATATAAGACCAAAAACGCAAATTTACTCCCACGAAACTTATGGTATATACATTCATCAACCAAATTCATCTCGAAGCCAAATAAGATGATAACTTGATGAAATTTAAAATACCATTGTCAAGATGCCTGTTTGAGTACATAGATGGATTTCTTAAGTTTGCAAACCATATTCTTTGGGTCTCCCGACACAAAGTTTTCTGGTTGCACCATATAAATTTCCTGATCGATGTCTCCGTTAAGGAACGCTGTTTTAACAGCCATCTGGTGTAACTCAAGGTTGAAATGAGCCACTAATGCCATTATTATCATGAATGATTCTTTCGTAGAAACCGGAGAGAAATTCTCATTATAATCAATGCCTTCTTTTTGAGTAAAGCCCTTAACGACAAAACGTGCCTTATATCTTTCCACATTACCTTTTGAATCCCTCTTGGTTTTAAATATCCATTTGCAACCAATGGGCCTCACGTCTTTAGGTAATTAGATAAGATCCCAAACGTCATTGTCCTTCTTTGACTTTATTTCCTCATTCGTGGCATCTATCCATCTTAGAGAGTTAGAACCATTTTTGGCTTGATGGAAGTTGATTGGATCATCTTCCATCACACCAATATCAACCTCATATTTTTGGAGATATGCGATGTAGGCACTTGATATTGCACTTCTCCTATCCCTAGTGGATCTCCTTAATGGCAATGTTTCTTGAGGTGCAAGGGTTTGTTCTTCTTGAATGGGAGGAGCAACAACATTGTCTTGAATATCTGTGTCTTGTTCTATAACAGGAATAGAATCCTGATCAATAACAAGATCACCTGTGGGAATATCTACATATTCCTCTTCGAAAACAATGTCTCTTCCTAAATCTTCCTCCTCAAATCCGGTATCCTCAAGAAATCTGGCATTTCCAGTCTCAAATATTCTTATTTTTTGGGATCGTAATATTTGTAACCCCTTGATCTTTCAGCCTACCCAATAAAATAGCAACTAATTGTCCATGTGTCCACCTTCTTTTCAGCAGGCCTATAAGGATTTGCTTCAGCTGGACATTCCCATATGTGCATATGATTTAGACTAAGTGAATTTCCCGTCCAAAGCTCATATGGCGTTTTATTAGTTACTTTCGTTGGGACCCGATTAAGGATGTAAGCTGCAGTTTTCAATGCTTCTCCTCAGAGTCTTTCTGGTAAAGAAGAATGACTAATCATGCTTCTTACCATGTATTTAAGTGTTCTGTTTCGTCTTTCAGCTACACCATTCATAGTGGGTGAACCTGGCATGGTGTATTGTGGGACAATATCGCATTCTTCTAGGAATTTAGCAACGGTCCTGGACGTTGTTCACCTGAACCATCATATATGCCGTAGTATTCACCACCATGGTCAGATTTGACAGTTTTAATCCTCTTGCGTAGTTGGAGTGCAACTTCGGCCTTAAAGCTTTTGAACGTGTCCAAAGATTCAGATTTTTCATGTATGAGATAAATGTAGCCATATCTTGAATAGTCATCTATTAACGTTATAAAATATTGCTGACCATTCCATGCAACCGAAGGGAATGGTCCGCAAATATCTGTATGTATGAGTTCTAAGGTGCTATTTGACCTTTGGCTTCAAATATCCTTTTATTAGTTTGTTTTCCCTTTATACAATTAATACAGACATCAAAATCTGAAAAATCTAAAGGTTTGAGAATATCGTTTGACACAAGTCTCTCAATTCTCCTTTTGGAGATGTGACCTAATCTCTTGTGCCATACGAACCTGAATTCTCATCAGTTAATTTACACTTTAAAACTTGTGTACCCACATGGAAGGATTCTTTTTCAGCAATTGTATCAAGCATATACAGATTATCATTCTCAGATAAACAACCAGAACCAATTAATATGGAATTGAGAGACAGACTGAATTTTCCATTTTCCAAAGAACAATAATAACCAGACTTGTCCAATGCAGAAATAGAAATTAAGTTACGTCTAAAAGACAGTACAATAAAAGTCTCAAGCAAATCCAAATGGTTTCCAGTTCTTAAAGATAATCTGAAATCCCCAATTGCAGCAACCCTCCTCTTCTTGCCATCGCCCACAAAGATGAATCTTTCAGCATCGTTTGGCTTTCGGCAGTTCAGGCAGCCCTACATAGACACACTGATGTTAGTAGTTGCACCAGAGTCTAACCACCAGGTGTCTATAGGTACAGAAGTTAAATTAACTTCTGAACAAACCAAATTGAGAAGAGTACCTTTCTTAGCACGCCAGGCGTGGTAATTAGTGCACTGCTTCTTCACATGCCCTTCAGCACCACAAAAGAAACAACTATCTTTCTTGACAGCCTTAACAGGCTTCTTTTGTTGTTTCCTAGGTGAGGCTGTAACTGCAACTTCCTTTTCCTTTTTCCTTTTGTTGCCTTTAGGGGTAAAGGCAACATTTGCACTTTCAGTCTTATCCTGCTTCAATCTTTCCTCTTCCTGAACACAGTGCGAGATGAGCTCATTCAGAGACCAAATCTCTTTCTGGCAGTTATAGCTCACCTTAAACTGATTGTACTGTGTAGGAAGGGATATTATTACCAAATGCACAAGCAGGTCCTCAGAGATGTTGAATATTGGACTCCCCGGATTCGGTTTTGATGATGAGCAAACATAAATAATTCATGAACTAACAATTTGTGAGCGCGGTATTGGAGATCGTCGCCAAATTCATGAGAACAATCAAAGCGACATCTCAAGACTACTAAAAGCTCGTATTCATTGCCTAAAGCTTCGTTGAAGCTCTTGGACCGTTTTGGAAGTCATGAAGAATTAATCGAAGCTCTCGAAGACCATTCATTAAGGTTTTATTTATAGTCTTTTAGCTTCGATCTATAGAATGTTAAGCCTTGAGTATATCTTACGATTCTATCTTCATAACGCTTATATCGTAGCTCTAGGATCTTAGTACAAGTTCATTCTAACTTCCTCGAAGCATCACGCTTCGATTCGGACTTGTATGTGCATATTAGTTGGTACAAGAAGAAGTACTGACCGACTAGATGGTGATCTAGTCGGTCAGAAAAGCTTCTTGGACCGACTAGTGTGAGTTAATCTTTTCTTGTTCAGTACTGTTTATAGTTAGTCGGTCTACGTTGACTCACCGACCGACTAGTTTGTGAACTAGTCGGTCAGTGATGCTTCTTTGACCGACTAGTTGTGATTTACTGTTCATGCCAAATTTCTCCTAAGCTACTGTTTATCGTTAGTCGGTCTAAGAACGTTTGGTGACCGACTAGTTGATAATCTAGTCGGTCAACTTTTGTTCTTGGACCGACTAAGTCATTTTGTATTCAGACTATTTGCTTTTGCCTCTTAGTCGGTCTACGTTCACTGACTGACCGACTAGTTGTGAAACTAGTCGGTCAGAATGTCTTCTTGGACCGACTAGATTTCTAGGTCTGAATTTCTATCTCTTCTCAGTTCTTCACTTAGTCGGTCCATGTTGTTTGACTGACCGACTAGTTGATGAACTAGTCGCTCAGTGGTTGTTCTTTGACCGACTAGTTGCCTCAGATTTCTATCCGTTGTGACTTGACCTAAGTTGTTTTTATGGGACCCTATAAATACGAACCATGGTCATTTCTCTCTAGGTTAGAGCTGCCATTAAGAGATTCATTGAGATTGAAAGAGATAGCCATTCTCACTCATTTCCAAAGCTCTCTTCCTCACAAGAAATCCATTCTCTCTCTTTCTAGATCTAGAATCCATCTTGAGAGAAGTTTGTTCTTGGTGAGCCCTTCAAGCTCTAGCTTGATTCAAGTCTCCAAATCACTCCTAGGCACCCATTGCTGGTCATTTCTTTGGTGCTAGGTCTTGGTGACTTCATCTTCCTCAAATCCCTCCTTGCACCTATTTGGTAAGAAAACTCAAGGTATAGGATTTTGTGGTAAGATTGTTTATTTCATTATAAACTTGTTTATATTGCTTGTTGATTCTCTCGGTTGTGAGAGAAGGTTGTGATCCCGGGTTATGGGATTCACTATTGCCATTGCATGTATGATTTGATCTTGTGAAGGTTTTTCACAAGATATTCATAGTGGAAATCTTGAGTTAGGGTTTCTAACTCAAGTATCCGGAGGGGATCCGGGTGGTTAGGACGTAGGATCACCGGGAACAAGTCGGGGAGACTTGGGTGGATCCGAACCCAGTAACATCTTTTGTTAGCATTGTTAATTTTGTTGTTGTCATTCAATTTAAGCTTCCGCAAATTGATTTGGTAGTTGTTTGCACTATAATTAGGAATTATACTCCTTGTTATTTTTAAAGTACTATTCACCCCCCCTCTAGTACTTGTGCAGTAGCTTGTAGGGCATTACATTTGGTATCAGAGCCAGATACTTAGGTATGTCTGCCAACGACAACAAGACCGTGCGTCCACCTTCCAACTATGACACCTTCGGGAACCGCGAAGGAGCGTCTTCGGTGATGGAAGGACATTCCTCTACGAGGCCTCAATTCTTCAACGGTACCAACTACGGGTACTGGAAATGCCGGATGGAAACCTTCCTCCGGAGTGCATCTCTATGGAGGACCACAATGAAGGAATACATCGAGCCCGAAGAAGAAGACTTTGAGAAATGGACAACCGCGGAGGTCGCCGCGGAGGTAAGCAATGCCAAGGCAATGAACACCTTGCAATGCGCATTGGAGCCCGAGGACTTCAATAAGATATGCACATGTAAGAGTGCATATCAAATTTGGAACTCCCTCCTCATTCTACATAAAGGGACGAGTAGGGTAAGAGACTCAAAACTCGTAGTTGTAAACAAAGATTATGAAATGTTTCATATGCAACAGGGCGAGAAGATGAAGGAATATTACGCTCGCTTCGTTGACATAATAAACGAGTTAGAGGCCCTCGGCAAATCCTACACCCAAAAGGAGAAGTGCTAGAAGCTTATCGAAGGACTTCCTTCTTCTTGGGAGAAACGTACCTTCGCCATCGAGGAAGGTAATGACATGAATAAGTATACCGTAGTTCAATTGATGGGTACTTTGATGTCATACGAGGTACGCAAAGATAACAAGGTGAAGTTACAAGAAAAGATGAAGTCCTATTTGAACCAAGACGTGCCTAAGAAAAAGGCAATTGCATTCAAGGCGGCTTCATCCACCTCTACCGATGATGAGGACTCGGAAGAAGAAATGGACATGGAATCCATTGCACTCATGGCAAAGAAGTTCAATCGCTTCTTCCGAAAGGGTAACTTCAAACAAAAATCTAAATTTACTTCTACTAACGCATCTCCACCTTTGTGCTTTAAATGCAATAAGCCAGGACACATCAAAGCGGATTGTCCTCAAAACAAGCAAAAGGAGAAGTGGAAGGCACCGAAGTTCGACAAGTCAAAGAAGTACAAAAAGGGACTTGTCGGAGCAACATTCATCGACTCCGAGGATTCCTCAAGCGGAGAGTCGGACGATGAGAAAGTGGAGTAAGCGCACATGTGCTTCATGGCAAGAGAGGAGCATGATCAAGGATCTTCCTCCTCTGAAGATAGCGACGACGAAGGCGATGAGGTAACTATGGATGATCTTAGGGATGCTAACTCTCATTTATGGTCTAAATACTGTAACGGCCTGTTTCTATCGTACCTTCTTCGTGCACGTGCTTTTGATCGTGCACGTGTTTATTTTAGACTTTAGTTGTTTTTTAACGTTTTTGTGTGATATGTCGTCGTGATCGTCTCTGAAAGTATTAGATTGTGGAATAACTTGGGAACGACATATCTCGAGTCGTTCTTCCGCGATACTAACTTATTTGAGGTAACGTCGCGACTTTCTGTTTTGACGTGAGACGTTTCTATTTTTAGTTTCGTCTCTCGACGTCGAAATTTAGATCCGCCATCTCCACCCTCTTTCTTTAGTTGTCCCGAACACCCCAGAATTATTTTACAATTTTTGGACTTAATTTGACCTATTTTCCATTTTTTTGAAAGTTTTAAATAATTTTAAAACCTATTTTTATAAGAGTTTTAATTACAATAAAATTCCTATATTATAATAACGTATTAAAGAATTTTTAGACCAAATTTCAGAATTTTTGGCCGCACCCATCTTGCGTGAGGGAGAGGAGAGCAATTTTAAATTATATTAATTATATTAATTATTTTAATTACGTTTTTCTTAACCCAAACCCTAACCCTAACTCTTTTCTATTTAAATAAAACCCTAGGCTAGGTTATTTTCGCAGCCACACAAACCCTAGCCGTCAAAAACACCTTCCCGACGTTCGTCGTAACGTTGCGACGATCGCCTAGTGCACGACCGGAGCTCACCCCCGCAATTTCCAGCGCACGACCGGAGCAGCCCCTCGCATCACCGCTCGCAGCGCTCCACTGCACGCCCCCTGCTGTCACCCCGCTCCGACCGAGGCCTTCTCTCGGTCTGACCGAGAGAACAGCCGCTTCGCCGCTCCGCTGCACCGCTCCGCATCGCCCTAGCGCCCGACCGGTGGGTCCGCCCGCAGCGACCGAGAGGCCGCCCCGCACCCGCGCTCCGCTCCGCCTCGTTGCAAGTTGCAACGTTGCAACTTGGCCCGCCCCGCTGCGACCGACGGGATCCCTCGGTCTGACCGAGGGAATCCCTCGCACCGCCCAAGCTCCCGCCTCCGCCTGCGCTGCACTTGCACGACCGAGAGCTCCTCTCGGTCTGACCGAGAGAACCCTCCGCAACGGCAGTGTACGACCGAACGAACTTCGTCGCAAGTTGGTTTCTCCCACACCAACTCCTGTGGTGGGCCCCCCAAGTTCTCCTGAGGTGTTGTGGGTCCCCCATTGACCCCTAGCACTGCTGTGGGCCCCGCTTGGACGTGCTACTTCGCGGATTTGCCGTCTACGACGTTGCGACACGTCGTAGGCCTTCGTCGCAAGTTCCAGCTTTTGGAGAATCGTACGAGGACCAGATCTGAAGCTGAGGAGTTCTCCGATCAGACACGACTTCCTATCTTCGACAAACTCCGGTTCAGGTTGGTTCCCCGAAACTCGTAGAAACCCCCACAATAGCTGACTGAACCCTAAACTAAAAACCGTCAACTTGAACTAAATTTATTTTCCAGCACCTGTAAAACGTTGTACGAACCTAGAAAATCGACGAATGGACTTTGTTGACTGTGCACATAGGATAGATCGTCGATTAGGCTGAAACATCAAAAAGTGACTTTTGACGAATAGGATAGTCCCGATAACCTAGAAACGAACCCTAATAGGATTTGATGAAATTGAGACCGGACACCGTCGACATGGCGATATTTCAGACGGACTTCTGCGGACGAGACGCTTGGACGAGACGCTTGGACGAGACGCTTCGAGAAGACGACACACTCGCCATTTCAGGCAAGTGTACCCACTTGCGTTTTTGACCGTGCTTTGGTCTTAGATTGCTAGAACTGTTAGACTGTGAATGTATAGAACCGGACGTGAAATGATAGCGTCCGGGACGCCCCTGACGACTCAGACTTGACGACGAAGTCTGAGCCTGACAACAACAACTTTGATGCTGTAGGGCTATCATGTGTGTGCGTGTGTGTGGACACCCTAGAATAACTCTCCCGTACACTGGTCGTGTCTTGTCACAGTTATCCACACTGGTCGTGTCTTGTCACTGTGTTACAAAAAGCCTTCGGGCGTTTCAGATGCTCTCCTTGCGGGAGTGATCTCCGTGTTACAAAAAGCCTTCGGGCGTTTCAGATGCTCTCCTTGCGGGAGTGATCTCCGTGTTACAAAAAGCCTTCGGGCGTTTCAGATGCTCTCCTTGCGGGAGTGATCTCTGTGCTACAAAAAGCCTGCGGGCGTTTCAGATGCTTCCCGAGCGGAAGTGATCTCCGTGATACAAAAAGCCTACGGGCGTTTCAGGTGCTTTCCTTGCGAAAGTGATCTCCGTGCTTCCTGTCCTGAGTTCTGGGGTTTTGGGGTAGGGTTGAGCGTGTGCACGGTGAGAGGGTCTGATCCCCCTCGAACCGTAAGACGTGAACCCTTCGTGTTTTTACTAGTCCTGTCAGTCGTGTCATGTCCTGTCTTGTCTTGGCTAGTTCCGTCTTGTCCTGACACATTTAGGTTAGTCCCGTAGTTGGTAGCACACGCTACGACTACTACTTGTCCCGTTTTACTTTTCGGCTGCGTTACTTCCTGTTGTGTTACTCTGTTATAACCACAGCATGCTAATCAACCAGTAAACCGTTGTTTAAAGTTCGGTGCACTTGCAGTAAAGTCTAACCCTTCTTGTAGACTTTACCTGACGTACAGTTCCTTTTTCTTGGGTGCTGTACGTCAGGTGTTCAGCCAGAGATCGTGGACGAGGCAGACTCGCTGGAGTACGTGGATCCGAGGACGTCGTCATCAGAATACGTACCTGACAAGGACTAGACCTTGAGGTCTTTTAGTCGCCACTTCCAGAGGTTGCTACTTTTAGGTTTGTCTTTAAATCTTCTGTTGCCATGCTTAGGCTTCTTTCAGACTTTGTACCAGTTGGATATTATATCTCTAATTTAATGAATGCATCTTCCTTTCCGTACTTTCTGTTGTTTCGAACTATATTAATGCAAGAACCTGAAATATCTTTTAAATGGTACATCTACAGACGCTTATTGGGTCCGAGCTTCTAAAGCTCTGGCCTAAGCGGGCCTCGTCACGTTTCGCTTCCGTCCATTTTGGGAAGTGGGGCGTGACAGGTTTTAGTGGTGGCCCATGCAGGTCTTGCAAAAGTTCGGAACAATAAAAGTACCGCATTCATTTGATATCCACGTACAAGTCTGAATTAGTTTCCCAGTCTTAGATAGTAGGAAGACTTAGGTAGACGTCTCAGGTTGATGGTCGGACGCCTTGGTTAAGATTTAGTCGTCCTCGTCCTAGACTATTTTAGCATCCACATTTGATTCTGATCGTATTAGATGTCTAGAGTCCTTCTTTTAGTTAGTCGCTCGCCCAGCTCCATCGACTTCGGGCCCAGCAGAACGTAACCTCGATTCTCTTAGGAACCTTCTCTTTAGATCCTGATTATATTCTAGCTCATTAGGAAGTCTTAGAGCTGAGTTATCCTAAATCTTTAGACGACCCGATGATTAGAACCCTTGTCCTCTAGCATCCCTCTGATCCTTGCAAATTTTGTGCTATCGACCATAGAGTCCCATCGTAGCTCTTCACGATTCATATCTTACGCGTACTCTTCATGCGATCAATTTTCCTCTCTCTCGATTCTCGTGATCGTTTCCTGACGATTATCATCGATCCTTCAAATCCCTTCCTTGACCATTTCTACCTCCTCAAAAATTATTTTCGACTTTCCTTATTTAGTTTTCGCTCTAGCTTGATTTCTTTGAAAACCCCTATATTATATATTTAAAATTTGTTGTTTTGGATCGAGTTAAAACTTTTAATTGACTTGGAGCTTTCTTGGACGTAAATGTTTTAAGTCAATATCTCGCATTATTTGCCTTGTTTCCAAAATATATATATTACTTTTATAAACTACACAATTTATTTCTACTATCGTCTACTTATTTTCGAATTTTCCCCTTCCCAAAACCTGCTTCCTTTAAAAGTATTTTCGAAATTCATTATTAAATTCTCCGCCCAATTTGACTTCTTTGAAAACTGTTCTTGATTATTTAAAATTTCTTACTTTCGGTTGAGTTAAAATTCTTTCGCAAATTTTGAAACCTTTCGGTCGTAAAAGTTTTAAGTTACGGCCTCGTACTTATTTTCGAATCAGTATCCATCGTATTTTAGTTTTAAAACTTTGTTACCATTTCGGGAATTCAATATATCATTTTTCTAACCTACGAAATTTATTTTTAACCATTTACGTACGTACTTTAGAATATTTTTCTAAAGCAAATGGGGATTTTAAATTTCTTTACATATTAACATCCCAATGTTCGTCGTGCTCATACTTCAAGAATTTTTGTTTGAATTCATTTTCATTTGCAAAACAATCGCTACCTCATCCTATTTTTATTTCTTTTATTTCTTGTTTTCGAAACTCATTACTAAATTTTTCACTCGGTTTAACTCCCTTGAAAACCCTTTAGTATATATATATTTAAAATTTCTTGCTTTTCGGATGAAAGTTTCCTTCTGAGATTTTGAAATCTCCTTAGTCGTCAATTTGCAAGTTACTATCTGGAAATTATTTCAAATCGGTATCTTTCATATTTTCATTTTTTTTAAACCATGTTGACATTTTAATGATTCAAATTATATATTTTCTGGGCTACAAGATCTATTTCTAAATCACTTACCCTGCATACTTTTAAAAATATTTTCTAAACTAGGGGGACTTCAATTATTTTATTATTATTATTATATCTGTTCTATGTTCCTCGTGACCACATTTCAAAATCTTTGTGTAAACTTATTTTCATGTGCAAAACAATCGTTTTTCCACCCTACCCATCCTTCCTTCGTCTTACTTTTCCTAAATTTTAAAAATTCTACCATCTGCTCACTCCCTCCTACATTTTTATATATATATATAAGTATATGATACCATATTCTACATGTAATTCTCATGTCATCAATCTAATTATTTTGAAGAATATTTTGTCTCATCCAACCAACTATCTCCTTACACCCGTCTTATTTGAACTCGTTCCTTCCGATCTTATTTCGTTCCGCTTTTGATTTAGTTTTCCTTCCTTCTTTTACCTAGACATTAGTCCTTGTAGTTGTCAATGTGGTCTCCAGTTTAGGAGTGAGCCCTTTGGTAGGTGACGTCGTTGCAGTGCCTGAGTATAGGTAGAGTGTGTAGACCTGTATGAGTGTGTCATCTTTAGGATCCTGATGTTTGTCTCATGTGTCTTGAATGTGTCCTCAGTGTTAACCCTGATATGCTGGAGGTTGTCTGAATGACGGTATTCATACTTATATGAATGGCGTCATCGCAGGCAGATCCTTAGACTTAGTTTTAGTTTTAATGAATGGTTTATCTTGGTTGTATGTGACTGTATCAAAACTTTGTTTTCTTTAAACCAAATCTTTAAAGTTTTAAAACTAGCTCACAAGATCACAAAGCACTTAACCTCCCTCATCCATTACCGCAACACCACACGTTTTTTTCCCAAATGTTTTAAAATATTTCTTTGGCCTTAAGTCTCTCTTTCTCTTCTCTTCTTTCTTCCGTAAACAAAATTTTCGTGTTTATGGTTGTTATATTAATTGGGACTAGCTATTATCGTTATAGGATTTTGTTGCAAGTAGGCTTGGAGTGAGATACGTTTTATTATGTCAATGATTGATTGACTTTGGGAACGCAAGGATGATGGATTAGAATATCTTTGGATGAAAAGAATGAACTGTCTCGGACTTATTTATAATACCGATGTGAGACGTACTCAATGGGGAATTCTGGTTGAATGAGATCCTATGCGTGAAGATGAGAACTCATCAGACTTGAGGCTTAGACGGGTAGTAGATAGGAGTAACTGCGGAGAATAGTATGAGTTAGGGTGATCATGAGATTGAGTAGAGCTTATATTAGCATTGAGACTGATTGATGAATTGACGTGAGAAGACTTTGAGAATAACACGACGTGTGGAGATAAATGGATGATTAGGCAGTCGGACTTAATATTGGTTAGGATTAGTTATAGTGAGCAGGATGAGGGGTAATTCTGACAGATCAAAATTATTTGGTGGATAAATTTATGGGAAGATATGACAAGAATGTATTGAAGACACGTCGATTGTTGATTTGTGAAGGTATTATAAGATAGACAAATGTTTGTCTTGGATTGGTGGATGACTAAAATCTCATTTTTGGAGATTTATTAATGTTGGGAAAAGATTTAGAAATTCAAAAGATATTAATGAGCGATGATGATGTTTAGTGGAGTGGTACGATATCAGAAAATGATTATTATTTTTATGAGAACTTGGAGTTGGAAATTGGAACGGTAGTGATGGATCTATATTATTAGGAGGTGAGTTTAGTCGTGGCTTTACCCAGTGAAAAGATGGATTATGAGAGATTATTGAGAAATGTTGTTCGAAGTTATAGGATTAGAAATCTTTTTGAGTAGATATGATAGTCGCGGGTAAAAGGTTATATGGGTAATTATTACTATTGTGAGTGATTCCGAGGGCGGAATCATTTCTAAGGTGGGTAGAATGTAACGGCATGTTTCTATCGTACCTTCTTCGTGCACGTGCTTTTGATTGTGCACGTGTTTATTTTAGACTTTAGTTGTTTTTGAACGTTTTTGTGTGATATGTCGTCGTGATCGTCTCTGAAAGTATTAGATTGTGGAATAACTTGGGAACGACATATCTCGAGTCGTTCTTCCGCGATACTAACTTATTTGAGGTAACGTCGCGACTTTCTGTTTTGACGTGAGACGTTTCTATTTTTAGTTTCGTCTCTCGACGTCGAAATTTAGATCCGCCTTCTCCACCCTCTTTCTTTAATCGTCCTGAACACCCCAGAATTATTTTACAATTTTTGCACTTAATTTGACCTATTTTCCATTTTTTTGAAAGATTTAAATAATTTTAAAACCTATTTTTATAAAGTTTTAATTACAATAAAATTCCTATATTATAATAACGTATTAAAGAATTTTTAGACCAAATTTCAGAATTTTTGGCCGCACCCATCTTGCGTGAGGGAGAGGAGAGCAATTTTAAATTATATTAATTATTTTAATTATTTTAATTACGTTTTTCTTAACCCAAACCCTAACCCTAACTCTTTTCTATTTAAATAAAACCCTAGGCTAGGTTATTTTCGCAGCCACACAAACCCTAGCCGTCAAAAACACCTTCCCGACGTTCGTCGCAACGTTGCGACGATCACCTAGTGCACGACCGGAGCTCACCCCCGCAATTCCCAACGCACGACCGGAGCAGCCCCTCGCATCACCGCTCGCAGCGCTCTGCTGAACGCCCCCCCACTGTCGCCCCGCTCCGACCGAGGCCTTCTCTCGGTCTGACCGAGAGAACAGCCGCTTCGCCGCTCCGCTGCACCGCTCCGCATCGCCCTAGCGCCCGACCGGTGGGTCCGCCCGCAGCGACCGAGAGGCCGCCCCGCACCCGCGCTCCGCTCCGCCTCGTTGCAAGTTGCAACGTTGCAACTTGGCCCGCCCCGCTGTGACCGACGGGATCCCTCGGTCTGACCGAGGGAATCCCTCGCACCGCCCAAGCTCCCGCCTCCGCCTGCGCTGCACTTGCACGACCGAGAGCTCCTCTCGGTCTGACCGAGAGAACCCTCCGCAACGGCAGTGTACGACCGAACGAACTTCGTCGCAAGTTGGTTTCTCCCACACCAACTCCTATGGTGGGCCCCCCAAGTTCTCCTGAGGTGTTGTGGGTCCCCCATTGACCCCTAGCACTGCTGTGGGCCCCGCTTAGACGTGCTACTTCGCGGATTTGCCGTCTACGACGTTGCGACACGTTGTAGGCCTTCGTCGCAAGTTCCAGCTTTTGGAGAATCGTACGAGGACCAGATCTGAAGCTGAGGAGTTCTCCGATCAGACACGACTTCCTATCTTCGACAAACTCCGGTTCAGGTTGGTTCCCCGAAACTCGTAGAAACCCCCACAATAGCTGACTGAACCCTAAACTAAAAACCGTCAACTTGAACTAAATTTATTTTCCAGCACCTGTAAAACGTTGTACGAACCTAGAAAATAGACGAATGGACTTTGTTGACTGTGCACATAGGATAGATCGTCGATTAGGCTGAAACATCAAAAAGTGACTTTTGACGAATAGGATAGTCCCGATAACCTAGAAACGAACCCTAATAGGATTTGATGAAATTGAGACCTGACACCGTCGACATGGCGATATTTCAGACGGACTTCTGCGGACGAGACGCTTGGACGAGACGCTTGGACGAGACGCTTCGAGAAGACGACACACTCGCCATTTCAGGCAAGTGTACCCACATGCGTTTTTGACCGTGCTTTGGTCTTAGATTGCTAGAACTGTTAGACTGTGAATGTATAGAACCGGACGTGAAATGATAGCGTCCGGGACGCCCCTGACGACTCAGACTTGACGACGAAGTCTGAGCCTGACAACAACAACTTTGATGCTGTAGGGCTATCATGTGTGTGCGTGTGTGTGGACACCCTAGAATAACTCTCCCGTACACTGGTCGTGTCTTGTCACAGTTATCCACACTGGTCGTGTATTATCACTGTGTTACAAAAAGCCTTCGGGCGTTTCAGATGCTCTCCTTGCGGGAGTGATCTCCGTGTTACAAAAAGCCTTCGGGCGTTTCAGATGCTCTCCTTGCAGGAGTGATCTCCGTGTTACAAAAAGCCTTCGGGCGTTTCAGATGCTCTCCTTGCGGGAGTGATCTCCGTGCTACAAAAAGCCTGCGGGCGTTTCAGATGCTTCCCGAGCGGAAGTGATCTCCGTGATACAAAAAGCCTACGGGCGTTTCAGGTTCTTTCCTTGCGAAAGTGATCTCCATGCTTCCTGTCCTGAGTTCTGGGGTTTTGGGGTAGGGTTGAGCGTGCGCACGGTGAGAGGGTCTGATCCCCCTCGAACCGTAAGGCGTGAACCCTTCGTGTTTTTACTAGTCCTGTCAGTCGTGTCGTGTCATGTCTTGTCTTGGCTAGTTCCGTCTTGTCCAGACACCTTTAGGTTAGTCCCATAGTTGGTAGCACACGCTACGACTACTACTTGTCCCGTTTTACTTTCCGGCTGCGTTACTTCCTGTTGTGTTACTCTGTTATAACCACAGCATGCTAATCAACCAGTAAACCGTTGTTTAAAGTTCGGTGCACTTGCAGTAAAGTCTAACCCTTCTTGTAGACTTTACCTGACGTACAGTTCCTTTTTCTTGGGTGCTGTACGTCAGGTGTTCAGCCAGAGATCGTGGACGAGGCAGACTCGCTGGAGTACGTGGAGCCGAGGACGTCGTCATCAGAATACGTACCTGACAAGGACCAGACCTTGAGGTCTTTTAGTCGCCACTTCCAGAGGTTGCTACTTTTAGGTTTGTCTTTAAATCTTCTGTTGCCATGCTTAGGCTTCTTTCAGACTTTGTACCAGTTGGATATTATATCTCTAATTTAATGAATGCATCTTCCTTTCCGTACTTTCTGTTGTTTCGAACTATATTAATGCAAGAACCTGAAATATCTTTTAAATGGTACCTCTACAGACGCTTATTGGTTCCGAGCTTCTAAAGCTCTGGCCTAAGCGGGCCTCGTCACGTTTCGCTTCCGTCCATTTTGGGAAGTGGGGCGTGACAAATACACTAAATTAGTAAATAGATATACTAAAGTAAAAGATGACCTAGCTAGCATTCAAACCTCGCCTAAGACTATCATCACCAACAACGACACCGTTGTTGAAGAGTTAAGAAATGAGATTGTTAATCTCAAATCTAAAGTTGAACATGTTAGCATTGATGATCCGGAAGAACATAGGATAGCGGATTTAACTTCTCAAAACTCGACTTTGAGTATTGAGAACGAGAATCTTAAATCTCGTGTTTATGTGCTCACATCACAAGTATCCAACTTGGATACTTCTATGCGTTCTCTCAAAGACAAATATGAGAACACATTAGGCCGAATTAATAAATTCAATAAGGGTAAGGACCATTTGGATAAAATCCTAAGTAACTTACTTCCGGCCAATCACCACATTGGTTTGGGGTATACGATGGGATGTCCATCCAAAGCGGCCACTACTTTTGTTAGGCCAACTTCCGGTGACTCTACGAGTGGTAGCAAACACTCTATTGGTAGTTCATCTACCAATGGTGCTTCCACCTCGTCCACACCCTCTTTCGGAAAGAAACCCACTTTGGGTGGACCTCCAAAGAAGGGGCATGCTTATATGTACACCAATACCATGCCACGTAGGAACACACGTCCTACTCCACCGTCTCACACATATGATTATTTTTATGCAACACATTCTCGAGCACGTGCACACCGTGTGCGACACCCTCACGCACGTGTTCCCACACATGCATATGTTCACCCACCTCATCATATGAATAATTCTCGTCGTGCACCATTCCATCATGTTCCTTATGCCTATCCACGACATGCATCACGTAGAAACCAACAACGCATGCATGCACCCAATAGGATGAGGGCTCCCAAGATCTACACTATTTGGAGCCCAAAGGACACAAGCATGGATGAAAAACAAGTGTATATGAATGCTTATTTTTCGAATGTTGTGCATAGTAGGAATTATGTGGGGAAGTCTAAGTCCAATTGGACTTGGCTTCCAAAGGTCTAACCTTTGAGGACCCAATGACCTTGGGTACCATGATATGAAATTTTCTATCTTTAGGTATTCAAGGAAAAGAAAAAGAAAAGGAGCAACAAATTTAAATTTAGCTCCAAAGGAAATTGGATACTCGATAGCGGGTGTTCAAAACACATGACGGGTGACGCTCAATTGCTCTCCGGAGTAGTTCCCATTGCTAATGGAAACCGCGTCGTATTTGGAGGCAATGAGAGCGGAACCATCGTCGGTGTTGGTAAAGTGGGTAACCCGTCTAAACCCTTAATTAGTGATGTTTATCTAGTTGATGGTTTAAATCATAATCTTATTTCAATAAGCCAACTTTGTGACAAAGGTTACAAAGTTAGATTTGCGAAAGGATTATGTCATATTTCAAATGATAATAATAAGTTATTATTTTCCGGCACACGCCATAAAGATATTTATATTTTGGATCTTCCTAAGTCATATGAACAATGTCTCGTTGCCAACACTAGTGAACAACACTTATGGCATCGACGCTTTGGACATGTGAACTTTGGAACACTTTATAAGCTTTCAAAATTAAATTCCATTAAAGGTTTTCCGAAGCTCGTTTTCGAAAAGAAAAGTTTTTGTGATTCTTGTCAACGTGGTAAGCTTCCTAAATCATCATTTAAACCTAAGAAAAGCATTTCTACTAAACGGTCACTAGAGCTATTACATCTAAATTTATTTGGGCCAACTAGAGTTGCTTCCTTAGGAAATGCAAGATATGGACTTGTCATCGTCGATGATTATTCTGGATTTACATGGGTGTTTTTCTTATGTAATAAAAATGAAGCTTTTGAAAACTTCACAATATTTGTGAAGAAAGTACAAAATCTCATCGGAACCACCATTGTCACTATTCGTAGTGATCATGGGGGTGAATCTGAGAATGAGTCTTTCTCAAATTTTTGTGATGATCTTGGAATTACTCACACGTTTTCTTTCCCTCGCGCACCTCCTCAAAATGGTGTGGTTGAGAGGAAGAATAGAACGCTTGTGGAGTGTGCTCGCACTATGCTCGAAGATAGTCAACTTGGTTATCAATTTTGGGCGGAATCGGTACACACCGCTTGCTATGTGTTTAATAGAATATTTTTGAGGCCCGGCACCAAACAAACTTGCTATGAATTGTTGTTTGGTAGATTGCCTCAAGTTAAACATTTTCGTGTTTTCGGCGCAAAATGTTTTATTAAAAACACATATGATAATTTGGACAAGTTTGATCCGAGATCGGATGAGGGGATATTTGTTGGGTATTCCTCACGTAGCAAAGCCTACCGGATATACAACAAAAGATCCTCTACGATCGAGGAATCACTTCATGTCTCTTTTAATGAGAATTTTATTACTCCTAGAATTTCAAATGATGATGACTCTATGGATGTTTTATGTGATTCGTTTGAAAATTCTAAGTCTATTGATTCAATTGATTCTATTGATACTAACCCGACTAATGAAGTTGTTGAGAATGTGCCTAGTGATCAAGGTATTCCCAAGCGGCTTCATATCGTTCGCGATCATCCCCATGAGCAAGTCATTGGCAATATTCATGATAGTGTCAAGACGAGATCGCAAGTCCACCACTTCGCCAATTGTGCCTTTGCCTCATCAATAGAGCCAAAGAATATAGTTGAAGCGTGCGAAGATAGTACTTGGATCCTTGCCATGGAGGAGGAACTCATTCAATTCGAGAGGAATGAGGTATGGGAGCTTGTTCCTTTGCCATCGAAGAACCACACCGTCATAGGGACAAAGTGGATCTTCAAGAACAAAACCGACAAAAACCAAGTCGTCGTCCGGAACAAAGCTCGGTTAGTTGCTCAAGGCTATCGCCAAGAGGAAGGTATCGATTTCGAAGAATCCTTCGCTCCGGTAGCTAGATTAGAATCAATTAGACTATTATTGTCTTTTGCATGCCATAAAAATTTTAAGTTATTTCAAATGGATGTTAAAAGTGCACTTTTAAACGGAGATGTCGTTGAGGAAGTTTACGTTTCTCAACCTCCGGGCTTCATAAATGAAAAATTTCCAAATCATGTTTTTAAACTAAAGAAAGCTCTTTATGGTTTGAGACAAGCTCCTCGAGCTTGGTATGATCGCCTAAAGAATTTTCTTTTGGATTTGAATTTTAAAATGGGCGAAGCTGATTCTACACTTTTTGTTAAGCATGCGAATAATGATATTTTATTAGTTCAAATTTATGTTGATGATATCATTTTCGGTGCTACTAACTTCACTCTTTGCGAAGAGTTTTCTAATGTTATGAAGGAACAATTTGAGATGAGCCACATGGGTGAGCTCAAATATTTCTTAGGTCTCCAAATTCGCCAAATGGACGATGCAATCTTCATCCACCAAACGAAGTACACGGTGGAGTTGCTTAAGCGATTTGGAATGGAGAGTGCTTCCGGGAAAAAGACTCCAATGAGCACGACTACGCATCTTGACAAGGATACGGGCGGTAAGGATGTAGACATTCGTCTATATCGAGGTATGATTGGTAGTTTACTTTATCTTACCGCAAGTAGGCCCGATATTATGTTTGCCGTATGCATTTGTGCTCGTTATCAGTCTCAACCTAAGGAGTCTCACTTAGTAGCGGTTAAACGTATTTTTCGCTATCTAAGTTACACTTTAGATTTTGGATTACTTTATCCGAAATCTAGCACGTATGAGTTAGTCTCATACAGTGATGCCGATTATGCGGGATGCAAATCCGACAGGAAGAGTACTAGTGGCACTTGTCATTTTCTAGGAAATTCCCTTGTCTCTTGGTTTTCCAAGAAGCAAAATTCGGTATCACTTTCAACCACCGAGGCGGAATACATTGCCGCCGGTGCCGCTTGTGCCCAGGTTCTTTGGATGAGACACACACTGAAGGATTTTGGTATTCATTGTGATACTAGCCCTATCATGGTGGATAACCATGTTGAATATTGGACTCCCCGGATTTGGTTTTGATGATGAGCAAACATAAATAATCCATGAACTAACAGTTTGTGAGCGCAGTTTTGGAGATCGTCGCCAAATTCACGAGAACATTCAAAGCGACATCTCAACACTTCCCAAAGCTCATATTCATGCCTAAAGCTTCGTTGAAGCTCTTGCGACGCTTTGGAAGTTATGAAGATTCAATCGAAGCTCTCGAAGACCGTTTATTAAGGTTTTATTTATAGTCTTTTAGCTTCGATAGATAGAATGTTAAGCCTTGAGTATATCTTACGTTTCTATCTTCATTACGCTCATTTCGTAGCTCTAGGATCCTTGCACAAGTTCATTCTAACTTCCTCGAAGCGTCGCGCTTCGATTCGGATTTGTATGTGCATATTAGTTGGTATAAGAACAAGTACTGACCGACTAGATGGTGATCTAGTCGGTCGGAAACTGTTCTTGGACCGACTAGTTTGATTCCTTAATTTTTTGGACTTTACTGTTTACAGTTAGTCGGTCTACGTTGACTCATCGACCGACTAGTTTGTGAACTAGTCGGTCAGTGATGCTTCTTTGACCGACTAGTTGTGACTTACTGTTCACTCTTAAATTCTCCTAAGCTACTGTTTATCGTTAGTCGGTCTAAGAACGTTTGGTGACCGACTAGTTGACAATCTAGTCGGTCAACTTTTGTTCTTGGACCGACTAAGTCACTTTGTCTTCAGACTAATTCTTTTTGCTCTTAGTCGGTCTACGTTCACTGGCTGACCGACTAGTTGTGAAACTAGTCGGTCAGAAAGTCTTCTTGGACCGACTAGATTTCTAGGTCTGAAATTCTATCTCTTCTCAGATCTACTCTTAGTCGGTCCACGTTGTTTGTCTGACCGACTAGTTGATGAACTAGTCGGTCAGTGATTGTTCTTTGACCGACTAACTCTCACAGATTTCTATCTGTTGGTGAATGACCTAACTTGTTTTTATGGGACCCTATAAATACGAACCTAGGTCATTTCTATCTAAAAAAGAGCTGCCATTAAGAGATCCATTGAGTTCTAAAGAGATAGCTATTCTCCCTCAAATCTAAAGCTCTCTTCCTCACAAGAAACCCATTCTCTCTCATTTCTAAATCTAGAGAGAAGCTTGTTCTTGGTGAGCTCTTCAAGCTATTGCTTGATCCAAGTCTCCAACTCTTTCCTTGGCACCGATTGCTGGTCATTTCCTTGGTGCTAGGTCTTGGTGACTTCATCTTCCTCAAATCCTTCATTTCACCTATTGGGTAAGAAAAACTCAAGGTATAGGATTTTGTGGTAAGTTTGCTTATTTCAATATAACTCATTTATATTGCTTGTTGATTCTCTCGGTTGTGAGAGAAGGTTGTGATCCCGGGTTGTGGGATTCACTTTGCCATTGCATGTATGATTTGATCTTGTGAAGGTTTTTCACAAGATATTCATAGTGGAAATCTTGAGTTAGGGTTTCTAACTCAAGTATCCGGAGGGGATCCGGGTGGTTGGGACGTAGGATCACCGAGAACAAGTCGGGGAGACTTGGGTGGATCCGAACCCATTAACATCGTTTGTTTGCATTGTTAATTTAATTGTTTTCCTTCAATTTAAGCTTCCGCAAATTGATTTGGTAGTTGTTTGCAATTTAATTTGGAATTATACTCCTTATTATTTTAAAGTACTATTCACCCCCCCCCCCCCCCCCCCCTCTAGTACTTGTGCAGTAGCTGGTAGGGCATTACATTTGGTATCAGAGCCAGATACTCAGCTATGTCTGCCAACGACAACAAGACCGTGCCTCCACCTTCCAACTATGACACCTTCAGGAACCGTGAAGGAGCGTCATCGGTGATGGAAGGACATTCCTCTACGAGGCCTCCATTCTTCAACGGTACCAACTACAGGTACTGGAAGTGCCGGATGGAGACTTTCCTCCGGAGTGCATCCTTATGGAGGACCACAATGAAGGAATACATCGAACCCAAAGAAGAAGACTTTGAGAAATGGACTACCGCGGAGGTCGCCGCGGAGGTAAGCAATGCCAAGGCAATGAACGCCTTGCAATGTGCATTGGAGCCCGAGGATTTCAATAAGATATGCACATGTAAGAGTGCATATAAAATTTGGAACTCCCTCCTCATTCTTCATGAAGGGACGAGTAGAGTAAGAGACTCTAAACTCGTAGTCGTAAACAAAGATTACGAAATGTTTCATATGCAACAGGGCGAGAAGATGAAAGAATATTACGCTCGCTTTGTTGACATAATAAACGAGTTAGAGGCCCTCGGCAAGTCCTACACTCAAAAGGAGAAGTGCTCAAAGATTATTGAAGGACTTCCCTCTTCTTGGGAAAAACGTACCTTCGCCATCGAGGAAGGTAATGACATGAATAAATATACCGTTGTTCAACTAATGGGTACTTTGATGTCATACGAGGTACGCAAAGATAGCAAGGTGAAGTTACAAGAAAAGATGAAGTCCTATTTGAACCTAGATGCGCCTAAGAAAAAGGCGATTGCATTCAAGGCGGCTTCATCCACCTCTACCGATGATGAGGACTCAGAAGAAGAAATGGACATGGAATCCATTGCACTCATGGCAAAGAAGTTCAATCGCTTCTTCCGAAAGGGTAACTTCAAACAAAAATCTAAGTTTACTTCTACTAACGCCTCTCCACCTTTGTGTTTTAAATGCAATAAGACGGGACACATCAAAGCGGATTGTCCTCAAAACAAGCAAAAGGAGAAGTGGAAGACGCCGAAGTTCGACAAGTCAAAGAAGTACAAAAAGGGGTACAAAAAGGGACTTGTCGGAACAACATTCACCGACTCCAAGGATTCCTCAAGCGGAGAGTCGGACGATGAGCACGTGGAGCAAGCGCACATGTGTTTCATGGCAAGAGAGGAGCACGATCAAGGATCCTCCTCTTTCGATGATAGTGACGACGAAGGCGATGAGGTAACGATGGATGATCTTAGGGATGCTAACTCTCACTTATGGTCTAAATATACAAAATTAGTAAATCGATATACTAAAGTAAAAGATGACCTAGCTAGCATTCAAACCTCGCCTAAGACTATCATCACCAACAACGACACCGTTGTTGAAGAGTTAAGAAATGAGATTGTTAATCTCAAATCTAAACTTGAACATGTTAGCATAGATGATCCGGAAGAACATAGGATAGCGGATTTAACTTCTCAAAACTCGACTTTGAGTATTGAGAACGAGAATCTTAAATCTCGTGTTTTTGTGCTCACATCGCAAGTATCCAATTTGGATACTTCTATGCGTTCTCTCAAAGAGAAATATGAGAACACATTGGGCCGAATTAACAAATTCAACAAAGGTAAGGACCATTTGGATAAAATCCTAAGTGACTTACTTCCGGCCAATCACCACATTGGTTTGGGGTATACGATGGGATGTCCATCCAAAGCGGCCACTACCTTTGTTAGGCCAACTTCCGGTGACTCTACGAGTGGTAGCAAACACTCTATTGGTAGTTCATCTACCAATGGTGCTTCCACCTCGTCCACGCCCTCTTTTGGAAAGAAACCCACTTCGGGTGGACCTCCAAAGAAGGGGCATGCTTATATGTACACCAATACCATGCCACGTAGGAACACACGTCCTACTCCACCATCTTACACATATGATGATTTTTATGCAACACATTCTCGGGCACGTGCACACCATGTGAGACACCCTCACGCACGTGTTCCCACACATGCATATGTTCACCCACCGCATCATATGAATAATTCTCGTCGTGCACCATTCCATCATGTCCCGTATGCCTATCCACAACATGCATCACGTAGAAATCAACGTCGCATGCATGCACCCAATAGGATGATGGCTCCCAAAATATTCACTATTTGGAGCCCGAAGGACACAAGCATGGATGAAAAACAAGTATATATGAATGCTTATTTTTCGAATGTTGTGCATAGTAGGAATTATGTGGGGAAGTCAAAGTCCAATTGGACTTGGCTTCCAAAGGTCTAACCTTTGAGGACCCAATGACCTTGGGTACCATGATATGAAAGTCTCTATCTTTAGGTACTCAAGGAAAAGAAAAAGAAAAGGAGCAACAAATATAAATTTAGCTCCAAAGGGAATTGGATACTCGATAGCGGGTGTTCAAAACACATGACGGGTGACGCTAAATTGCTCTCCGGAATTGTTCCCATTGCAAATGGAAATCACGTCGTATTCGGAGGCAATGAGAGCGGAACCATCGTCGGTGTTGGTAAAGTGGGTAACCCTTCTAAACCCTTAATTAGCGATGTTTATCTAGTTGATGGTTTAAATCATAATCTTATTTCAATAAGCCAACTTTGTGACAAAGGTTACAAAGTTAGTTTTGCGAAAAGATTGTGTCATATTTCAAATGATAATAATAAATTATTATTTTCCGGCACACGCCATAAAGATATTTATATTTTGGATCTTCCTAAGTCATATGAACAATGTCTCGTTGCCAACACAAGTGAACAACACTTATGGCATCGACGCTTTGGACATGTGAACTTTGGAACACTTTATAAGCTTTCGAAATTAAATTCCATTAAAGGTTTTCCGAAGCTCGTTTTTTAAAAGAAAAGTTTTTGTGATTCTTGTCAACGTGGCAAGCTTCCTAAATCTTCATTTAAACCTAAGAAAAGCATTTCTACGAAACGGCCACTAGAGCTATTACATCTAGATTTATTTGGGCCAACTAGAGTTGCTTCCTTAGGAAATGCAAGGTATGGACTAGTCATCGTTGATGATTATTCAAGATTTACATGGGTATTTTTCTTATGTAATAAAAATGAAGCTTTTGAGAACTTCACAATATTTGTAAAGAAAGTACAAAATCTCATCGGAACCACCATTGTCACTATTCGTAGTGATCATGGGGGTGAATTTGAGAATGAGTCTTTCTCAAATTTTTGTGATGATCTTGGAATTACTCACACGTTTTCTTTCCCTCGCGCACCTCCTCAAAATGGTGTTGTTGAGAGGAAGAATAGAACGCTTGTGGAGTGTGCTCGCACTATGCTCGAAGATAGTCAACTTGGCTATCAATTTTGGGCGGAAGCGGTACACACCGCTTGCTATGTGTTTAATAGAATACTTTTGAGGCCCCGCACCAAACAAACTTGCTATGAATTATTGTTTGGTAGATTGCCTCAAGTTAAACATTTTCGTGTTTTCGGCGCAAAATGTTTTATTAAAAACACATATGATAATTTGGACAAGTTTGATCCGAGATCGGATGAGGGGATATTTGTTGGGTATTCCTCACGTAGCAAAGCCTACCGGATATACAACAAAAGATCCTCTACGATCGAGGAATCACTTCATGTCTCTTTTAATGAGAATTTTATTACTTCTAGAATTTCAAATGACAATGATTCTATGGATGTTTTATGTGATTCGTTTGAAAATTCTAAGTCCATTGATTCAATTGATTCTATTGAGACTAACCCGACTAATGAAGTTGTTGAGAATGTGCCTAGTGATCAAGGTATTCCCAAGCGGCTTCAAACCGTCCGCGACCATCCCCATGAGCAAGTAATTGGCAATATTCATGATAGTGTCAAGACGAGATCGCAAGTCCACCACTTCGCCAATAGTGCCTTTGTCTCATCAATAGAGCCAAAGAATATAGTTGAAGCTTGCGAAGATAGTGCTTGGATCCTTGCCATGGAGGAGGAACTCATTCAATTCGAGAGGAATGAGGTATGGGAGCTTGTTCCTTTGCCATCGAAGAACCACACCGTCATAGGGACAAAGTGGATCTTCAAGAGCAAATCCGACGAAAATCAAGTCGTCATCCGGAACAAAGCTCGGTTAGTTGCTCAAGGCTATCGCCAAGAGGAAGGTATCGATTTCGAAGAATCCTTCGCTCCGGTTGCTAGATTAGAATCAATTAGACTTTTATTGTCTTATGCATGCCATAAAAATTTTAAGTTATTTCAAATGGATGTTAAAAGTGCATTTTTAAACGGAGATGTCGTTGAGGAAGTTTACGTTTCTCAACCTCCGGGCTTCATAAATGAAAAATTTCCAAATCATGTTTTTAAACTAAAGAAAGCTCTTTATGGTTTGAGACAAGCTCCTCGAGCTTGGTATGATCGCCTAAAGAATTTTCTTTTGGATTTGAATTTTAAAATGGGCGAAGCCGATTCTACACTTTTTGTTAAGCATGCGAATAATGATATTTTATTAGTTCAAATTTATGTTGATGATATCATTTTCGGTGCTACTAACTTCACTCTTTGCGAAGAGTTTTCTAATGTTATGAAGGAACAATTTGAGATGAGCCACATGGGCGAACTCAAATATTTCTCAGGTCTCCAAATTCGCCAAATGAACGATGCAATCTTCATCCACCAAACGAAGTATACGGTGGAGTTGCTTATGCGATTTGGAATGGAAAGTGCTTCCGGGAAAAAGACTCCAATGAGCACGACTACGCATCTCGACAAGGATACGGGTGGTAAGGATGTAGACATTCGTCTATATCGAGGTATGATAGGTAGCTTACTTTATCTTACCACAAGTAGGCCCGATTTGCCGTATGCATTTGTGCTCGTTATCAGTCTCTACCTAAGGAGTCTCACTTAGTAGCGGTAAAGCGTATTTTCCGTTATCTAAGTTACACTTTAGATTTTGGATTACTTTATCCGAAATCTAGCATGTATGAGTTAGTCTCATACAGTGATGCCGATTATGCGGGATGCAAATCCGACAGGAAAAGTACTAGTGGCACTAGCCATTTTCTAGGAAATTCTCTTGTCTCTTGGTTTTCCAAGAAGCAAAATTCCGTATCACTTTCAACCACCGAGGCGGAATATATTGCCGCCGGTGCCGCTTATGCCCAGGTTCTTTGGATGAGACACACTTTGAATGATTTTGGTATTCACTGTGATACTAGCCCTATCATGGTGGATAACCAAAGTGCTATCTGTCTTTCAAAGAATCCGGTGCACCATTCTCGATCAAAACACATAGATGTCCGACACCACTTTTTAGATGATCATGTTGCTAAAAAGGACATCATTTTAGTGTACGTTGAAACCCAAAAGCAAATCGCCGATATTTTCACGAAACCCCTAAAGGAGGACTCCTTTGTGCGGTTGCGTCGAGAATTGGGGATTATAGGTGAATCCGAGATATAGGATTCATATTTCATTCAATTATCTTGCATGCTATTATATTTCGCGATATTTCATTCATGCTAGATTTATTGAATTTTTGGGAATTTTATGTGATATATTTGAATTTATGATCGAATTCGTATTTGAAAGTCGTATTTAAGATTTCGACGTTTTATGGGGTAATTTAGATGACTAATGAGTGAGTTATGATGTTTCATCCAAGTGGTTTGTGAAGAGAAATCGATTATTAATCAATTATCAATTTTTGGACTCCTCTAGTCGGTCTAAGTTCACTTGTCAACCGACTAGATGCTCATCTAGTCGGTCAGCAAATGAACTCAGACCGACTAGATCAAGCCTATATCAAACTCCTATCATTTTCTTTCGTTAGTCGGTCACAGTACACTTACCGACCGACTAGATTGAAAACTAGTCGGTCAGTGAATATACTGAGACCGACTAAATCTAGCCCTAAAAATCCCTCTGTGCCTCTGTTTCGACTTAGTCGGTTCAAGCTCATTGACCGACCGACTAGATCGTAATCTAGTCGGTCAGTTCTTGAACTGTGACCGACTAAGTGTGTGAGGGCAGTTGAGTCTTTTTGTTTCCCGACCGACTTATATCTTATTTCATTCGACTAAAATTTCTTTTAGTCGGTCTTCTCTCCAGCTCTAACTCGAAAACCCCCAAACCCCGATCGAGCCCCTTCAAATTCCGTCGTCTCCGGCCATATCTCCGGCCATCCCCGCCGTCCGCCGCCGTCGACTCCACCTCCTAGGTATCTCCCTCCTCCTCCTAGGTCAATTTCTTGCCTTAGGGTTCGATTTCTCCTCCTAGGTATTCTAGGGTTTCGGATTTAAGTTTTTCATCTTAGGGCTTATGAGTTAGGGTTTTGTGCTTAGGGTTGTTGATCCTCCGTGATTACTTGCTTGTTCTTGTCGTGCCTCGACCATGGCAAAGACGAGAATTCCTATCGCCTCTTCCGGGGCTTCTCCTATGACCGTAGAACAACCTTCCGACCCTAGGAATCCCCCGAAGCCTAAGCGTCGTGCCAAGTCAACCCAAGCCTCTCCATCATCGCCTCCTCCTAAGAAGCCTAGGACTGCGACCGTCAAGCCCCGCAAATCCAAGACCAAAAAGCCCATACTTCACACTCCGGCTACTCCTCCCGATTCCGACTCTGAATTTGTCCCAGAGGATGAGCCTACTAGGGAACCCACTCCACCTCCGAAGACCCGTAAGGCTAAGGGTAAAGCTCCTATGCCAGTCGGCGGTGTAGACATATCGTTGTGCCGCGATGACCCTCAGTGTCTCGCAGCGTACAACCGTATAGAGCACTGTCCACTGTTGTTAGAGCATTACGTTCAGTTTTCTGATTTTCTCGGCCTTGCTGATCTTCTGTCCTATAGTGGTCTTCTAGATTATCTCCGATACGACCCCAAGGCCAATCCCAAACCGTATCCTCGCCTCGTGAAATTGTTCTATGCCAATCGTGTTCGAGGCCAGTACGACGCCAGCCACTCCATTGAGACGACTGTCTTGGGAACTCCTATAGTTCTCACGCCAGAAATCTTGGGGGAGATTCTTGGTTGTTCGTCGTGTGGTCTCCTCCCTTCGGACATTTCCGTAGACGACATTTCTTCCTTGGATCAGTCTATTCTTTCTGAGATTTTCCAGGTTATCCCCTCCGCATTCATTGGTGTTCCATCGAAATCTTTCAAGCCGAATGCGTGGGTTCTTAACCTGATCTTGAAGTCATGTCTCCTCCCTAAGTATGGATCCTCTTCACTCCCATCCCAGTCGTTCTTGAAATTGATCTACGCTCTTTTCTTGGGGTGCGAGATTAATTGGGCTCGCGTGATACTCGATAAGATGGATTCTTTCGAGTGTATACGCAAGACCAATAAGTCTGCGCACATTCCATACCCTTGCCTGTTGACTCTTGTATTCCGTCATTTCCGAGTCCCTCTCCCTTCTGACGATGAGCGTCCCTTGGGTACTCCTCTGAACGCGACGGCCGTTAAGAAATCTCTAGCGGCGCTTCGTCACGTGCAGAGGTCTACCGCATCTGCTTCACAGGCTTCTCCGTCAGCTGCTGCAGCCCCCTCTCGTCCTGCTACATTAGATGATGTCGTACGCCTTCTCCGTCGGCACGAGTCGCGTTTGGCTCGTACCGAGGAGGTCGTCTGCCGTATAGCTAAGATGATGGGGATTGATCTTCCTCCTTCAGTTTCTGAGGCCGAGGAGATGGACGATGAGGAGATTGACGAGCTTGTCACTTCTTTGGCTCGTGACGATGTTGCCACGGCCACGGCTGCTGCTGCTGGTACTTCCACTTCTGCTCCTGGAGTTGGCACCACTTCCGGTGTTCCAGAGCCTACTGCTTCAGCACTTCAGACTTCTGAGCCTGCTGCTGACCCTGCTTCCGAGCCTGCTCAAGTATCTGCTGCTGCTGCTTCTGTCGAGACCCTTGCTGCTGTTGAGATTCCCGTTGTTGAGCCTGTTGCTGAGATCTCCACACCTGCCCCGACGATTCCATCTGTTGAGACACCTCTTCTCCCTGCAGAGCCTGAGTCCACGCCGTCGACTGGACCCACGGACACTGCAGATCCAGCCTCTTCCTCGTGATCGCGTGTTTCGAGGACTCTCCACTACGCTTTGGATGATATTTTTTTTAGTGAGAGTATTTTGGGTTTGCATGGGGTTTGAGAGTTGTTTTGATGTATTTTTGAGCTTTCAGGGTTTCGGTGTTGGTTGTTTTGATACACTTTGGATGATGTTGCTGATGGTTATTTTGATATACTTTGATGCTGTCGATGATGTATGATGTATCTCTTTTTGATGATATGTAGCACTTGATGTGATGTACTTCTTATATTGGATATTTTTTTGGATGTACTCATGCTGCTTCTTTATATATATACATTGTCGTTCTCTTTATCTTTTATTCGTCGTGCACATTTTACTATTCGTTGAATGCATTTGAAATGTGATTTCGTCGCTCGACGATTAAAAACTTGGTTAAATAGATTATAATTCTATAATTGTATAGAATTGTTTTCCATGCACAAATTTAACCAAGAATATTGAATATTGAAGAATATGTTTCTTTATTCAATTAATGAATAATTATTTGGTATTTTTGATGATTTTGATCTTCACTTTGTGATAATGGACAATTGGCACACTTTGATTTGATTTTATCGCTTTTCCTTTGGTGTCAATTAATTCCATCGTCATTGTCTACGACTCCCGATGTTGGATTTTCCATTTCCTACTTGTTGTCGTTGTATGCCCCCCATTTTGGGATAATGCCAAAGGGGGAGAGATAATGATAATAAATAGCGCAAATGAAAATTTAACTCATTTTCCAAGAATCTAGTTTGATATGTTAGATTCAGGGGGAGTTATGATACATATAAGGATTTTCAAAATCCGATATTTCGAAAATTGATTCGCTTTATTTATCTTACTCATCTGATTGATGCAATTCATATATATTCATTTTGGAATTAACGTGTCATCAATGCAGGGGGAGTAAGTATTTTACATTTGAATCATTATTTTTGATTATTATTTATGTTGGTTTGTCATCACCAAAAAGGGGGAGAATGTTGAATATTGGACTCCCCGGATTTGGTTTTGATGATGAGCAAACATAAATAATCCATGAACTAACAATTTGTGAGCACAGTTTTGGAGATCGTCGCCAAATTCACGAGAACATTCAAAGCGACATCTCAACACTTCCCAAAGCTCATATTCATGCCTAAAGCTTCGTTGAAGCTCTTGCGACGCTTTGGAAGTTATGAAGATTCAATCGAAGCTCTCGAAGACCGTTTATTAAGGTTTTATTTATAGTCTTTTAGCTTCGATAGATAGAATGTTAAGCCTTGAGTATATCTTACGTTTCTATCTTCATTACGCTCATTTCGTAGCTCTAGGATCTTTGCACAAGTTCATTCTAACTTCCTCGAAGAGTCGCGCTTCGATTCGGATTTGTATGTGCATATTAGTTGGTATAAGAACAAGTACTGACCGACTAGATGGTGATCTAGTCGGTCGGAAACTGTTCTTGGACCGACTAGTTTGATTCCTTAATTTCTTGGACTTTACTGTTTACAGTTAGTCGGTCTACGTTGACTCACCGACCGACTAGTTTGTGAACTAGTCGGTCAGTGATGCTTCTTTGACCGACTAGTTGTGACTTACTGTTCACTCTTAAATTCTCCTAAGCTACTGTTTATCGTTAGTCGGTCTAAGAACGTTTGGTGACCGACTAGTTGACAATCTAGTCGGTCAACTTTTGTTCTTGGACCGACTAAGTCACTTTGTCTTCAGACTAATTCTTTTTGCTCTTAGTCGGTCTACGTTCACTGACTGACCGACTAGTTGTGAAACTAGTCGGTCAGAAAGTCTTCTTGGACCGACTAGATTTCTAGGTCTGAAATTCTATCTCTTCTCAGATCTACTCTTAGTCGGTCCACGTTGTTTGTCTGACCGACTAGTTGATGAACTAGTCGGTCAGTGATTGTTCTTTGACCGACTAACTCTCACAGATTTCTATCCGTTGGTGAATGACCTAACTTGTTTTTATGGGACCCTATAAATACGAACCTAGGTCATTTCTATCTAAAAAAAGAGCTGCCATTAAGAGATCCATTGAGTTCTAAAGAGATAGCTATTCTCCCGCAAATCTAAAGCTCTCTTCCTCACAAGAAACCCATTCTCTCTCATTTCTAGATCTAGAGAGAAGCTTGTTCTTGGTGAGCTCTTCAAGCTATTGCTTGATCCAAGTCTCCAACTCTTTCCTTGGCACCGATTGCTGGTCATTTCCTTGGTGCTAGGTCTTGGTGACTTCATCTTCCTCAAATCCTTCATTTCACCTATTGGGTTAGAAAAACTCAAGGTATAGGATTTTGTGGTAAGTTTGCTTATTTCAATATAACTCATTTATATTGCTTGTTGATTCTCTCGGTTGTGAGAGAAGGTTGTGATCCCGGGTTGTGGGATTCACTTTGCCATTGCATGTATGATTTGATCTTGTGAAGGTTTTTCACAAGATATTCATAGTGAAAATCTTGAGTTAGGGTTTCTAACTCAAGTATCCGGAGGGGATCCGGGTGGTTGGGACGTAGGATCACTGGGAACAAGTCGGGGAGACTTGGGTGGATCCGACCCCATTAACATCGTTTGTTTGCATTGTTAATTTAATTGTTGTCATTCAATTTAAGCTTCCGCAAATTGATTTGGTAGTTGTTTGCAATTTAATTTGGAATTATACTCCTTATTATTTTAAAGTACTATTCACCCCCCCTTAGTACTTGTGCAGTAGCTGGTAGGGCATTACAAACCAAAGTGCTATTTGTCTTTCAAAGAATCCGGTGCACCATTCCCGATCTAAACACATAGATGTCCGACACCATTTTTTAGATGATTATGTTGCTAAAAAGGACATCATTTTAGTGTACATTGAAACCCAAAAGCAAATCGCCGATATTTTCACGAAACCCCTAAAGGAGGACTACTTTGTGCGGTTGCGTCGAGAATTGGGGATTATGGGTGAATCCGAGATATAGGATTCATGTCTCATTCAATTATCTTGCATGCTATTATATTTCGCGATATTTCGTTCATGCTAGATTTATTGAATTTTTGGGGATTTTATGTGATGTGTTTGAATTTTTGCTCGAATTCTAATATGAATGTCATATTTAAGATTTCGATGTTTTATGGGGTAGTTTAGATGACTAATGAGAGGGTTAAGATGTTTCATCCAAGTGGTTTATAAAGAGAACTCATTCATCAACTTTTGGACTCTTCTAGTCGGTTTCAGTTCATCAGCCAACCGACTAGATGCTCATCTAGTCGGTCAGCTAGTGAACTCAGACCGACTAGTTCAAGCTTTAACTTTCTTTTATCTTTAACTTCTTTTAGTCGGTCACAGTTCTCTTACCGACCGACTAGATTGAAAACTAGTCGGTCAGTTATTAAACTGTGACCGACTAACTCTAGCCCTAGAAATTTCTGTTTGCCTCTGTTTCGACATAGTCGGTTTAAGCTCATTGACCGACCGACTAGATCGTAATCTAGTCGGTCAGTGCTTGAACTGTGACCGACTAAGTGCGTTAGGGCAAACGCGTCTTTTCGCATTCCCGACCGACTTATATCAAATCTATCCGACTATTTCTCTTTCTAGTCGGTTGTTTTTCGTTTCCCAGCTCGAAAATCCTCCTGAACCCATTCGAAACCCTTTGACTTCCCGTCGACTCCAGCCACTTTTCCGGCCATCTCCGCCGTCCGTCGCCGTCGACCTCTCCCCTAGGTATCTTCCCCCTTCCTAGATCTCAGTTTTCATCCCTAGGGTGTGTTCTAGATCTCGTTTTCACTTCTAGGCTCTATGGTTTCGAAAATTATCTTAGGGCTTTGAGCTTAGGTTGTTGTGTGATTCTAGGGTTTAAGCTTAGAGTGCTTGATCTTCGTCGTTTGATTGTACTCGTTGTGCCGCGATCACGGCACGAACGAGAATCCCGATTACATCTTCTGGGGCATCCCCTATGACCGTAGAGGGTGCTACCGCTTCGACCCCTCCTAAGCGTAGGGCCAAGACCACCCGACCCCCTCTTTGTCTTCAACTCCGTTGAAGAGGAAGAGGACGTCCAAGCCTAAACCTACCGGCCAAACGTCCAAGCCCAAACCTAAACCTAAAAAGTTCCGTGCACCCTCTCCTCCCGGTGAGCGTTCAGATAGTGATTCCGAAGATAATTCCGATGAAGAATACACTCCTGAACATCCCGAGAAATCTCCTACTCCACCCCCTCCTCCTCCTAAGCCCCGTAAGGCTAAGGGTAAAGCTCCGATGCCAGTCGGCCGTGTAGATATATCGTTGTGCCGCGACGACCCTCAGTGTCTCGCAGCGTACAACCGTATAGAGCACTGCCCACTGCTGTTGGAGCATTACGTTCAGTTTTCTGATTTTCTTGGCCTTGCTGATCTTCTCTCCTATAGTGGCCTATTGGACTATCTTAGATATGACGCTAAGGCGAACCCCCGACCATATCCTCGCCTGGTCAAGCAATTTTATGCCAACCGTGTCCGGGGCCAGTACGGTGAGTCTCACTCCATCGAGACTTCTGTTTTGGGGACTCCTATAGTCCTCACGGCAGAAATCTTGGGGGAGTTGATAGGTTGCTCGTCGTGTGGCCTCCTCCCTTCTGACATCTCTGTCGATGATATCTCCTCCCTCGATCAGCGGACCCTAGGCAAAATCTTCCAGGTTATCCCCCCTGCATTCATAGGAGTTCCTTCGAAATCATTCAAGCCGAATGCTTGGGTGATTAACCTGATCTTGAAATCCTACCTTCTTCCCAAGTATGGATCTTCTTCTCTTCCATCTCAGCCGTTTCTGAAATTGATTTACGCTCTGTTTATGGGTAGCGAGATTAATTGGGCTCGCATTATACTCGATAAGATGGATTCTTTCGAGTGTATTCGCAAGACCACTAAATCTACGCATATCCCATATCTGTGTCTCCTGACCTTGGTATTCCGTCGATTTGGTGTCTCTTTGCCCCCTGATGATGAGCGTCCCCTTGGTCCTCCTCTGAACGCGACGGCCGTTAAGAAATCTCTTGCGGCACTCTGTCACGTGCAGCGGTCGACACCTTCTGCATCTCAGGCCACTCCTTCAGCTGCTTCAGTCCCTCCTCATACCACCACACTTGATGATGTCGTACGGTTACTTCGTCGGCACGAGTCGCGTTTGGCTCGTACCGAGGAGGTCGTCTGCCGTATGGCTAGTTTGATGGGCGTTCAGCTTCCTCCTCCTGTTTCTGAGGATGAGGAGATGGACGATGAGGATATTGATGATCTTGTCACCTCCTTGGCTCGTGGCGATGAGGCCACTGTTGCTACTGCTACCACATCTGCTCCTGATGCTGGCACCTCTTCCGGTGCTCCTGAGACTTCTGCACCAGTGGATCAGCCTTCTGTTGCTGCTGCTGCTCCTGCTGACGACCCTGCTCCTGTTTTACCTGCTGTTGTTCCTGTTGAGACCCCAGCCGTTGAGCCTGTCGTCGATGTCTCCACCCCTGCCCCGACGATCCCTTCTATTCACACGCCTCTCCTCCCTGCAGAGCCTGAGTCCACTCCCTCGACTGGACCCCCGGAGACTGCAGATCCTGCCACTTCCTCGTGATCATCTGTTTCGAGGCCTCTCCTATGATCTTTGGATGATGTATCTTACTGAGAGTGTTTTTGGGTTAGGATGGAGAGTTGGGTGGTTGTTTTGATGTATTTTGGTTTTGTGGATGTCGGTGTTGTATGTTGATGTACTTTGGATGATGATGATGGTTCGATGATGTATGATGTATCTTTTTGATGTTTATATAGATGGTGTGTTGCACTTGATATGATGTACTCGATGTGTTTTGGTTGTACTCTTGGTATTCATATATATATATATATATACATCGATGTCCTCTTTGTTTTACTTCGTCGTGCACATTTAATTCTCATTCATTGTCTATGATATATGAAATCGTCGCTCGTCGCTTAAAACTTGGTTAAATAGATTATAATTCTATGATTGTATAGAATTGTTTTCCATGCACAAATTTAACCAAGAATATTGAATATTGGAGAGTATGTTTCTTTATTCAATAAATGAATAAATATTTGGTATTTTTGATGATTTTAATTATCGCTTTTTGATAATGGACAATTTGGCACACCTTGATTTGATTTCATCACTTTTCCCTTGCTGTCAATTAATTCCATCGTCATTTTCTACGACTCCCGATGTTGGATTTTCCATTTCCTAGTTGTTGTCGTTGTATGCCCCCCATTTTTGGGATAATGCCAAAGGGGGAGAGATAATGATAATAAATAGGTCAAATGAAAATTTAACTCAATTTCCAAGAATCTAATTTGATGTGTTAGATTCAGGGGGAGTTAAGATATATATAAGGATTTTCAAAATCCGATATTTCAAAAATCGATTCTCGTTATATATCTTACTCGTCTGATTGATGCAATTTATATATATTCATTTTGGAATTAACGTGTCATCAATGCAGGGGGGAGTAAGTATTTTACATTTGAATCATTATTTTTGATTATTATTTATGTTGGTTTGTCATCACCAAAAAGGGGGAGAATGTTGAATATTGGACTCCCCGGATTTGGTTTTGATGATGAGCAAACATAAATAATTCATGAACTAACAATTTGTGAGCGCAGTATTGGAGATCGTCGCCAAATTCACGAGAACAATCAAAGCGACATCTCAAGACTTCTCAAAGCTCGTATTCATTGCCTAAAGCTTCGTTGAAGCTCTTGGACCGTTTTGGAAGTCATGAAGAATTAATCGAAGCTCTCGAAGACCATTCATTAAGGTTTTATTTATAGTCTTTTAGCTTCGATCTATAGAATGTTAAGCCTTGAGTATATCTTACGATTCTATCTTCATAACGCTCATATCGTAGCTCTAGGATCTTAGTACAAGTTCATTCTAACTTCCTCGAAGCATCGCGCTTCGATTCGGACTTGTATGTGCATATTAGTTGGTACAAGAAGAAGTACTGACCGACTAGATGGTGATCTAGTCGGTCAGAAAAGCTTCTTGGACCGACTAGTGTGAGTTAATCTTTTCTTGTTCAGTACTGTTTACAGTTAGTCGGTCTACGTTGACTCACCGACCGACTAGTTTGTGAACTAGTCGGTCAGTGATGCTTCTTTGACCGACTAGTTGTGATTTACTGTTCATGCCAAATTTCTCCTAAGCTACTGTTTATCGTTAGTCGGTCTAAGAACGTTTGGTGACCGACTAGTTGATAATCTAGTCGGTCAACTTTTGTTCTTGGACCGACTAAGTCATTTTGTATTCAGACTATTTGCTTTTGCCTCTTAGTCGGTCTACGTTCACTGACTGACCGACTAGTTGTGAAACTAGTCGGTCAGAATGTCTTCTTTGACCGACTAGATTTCTAGGTCTGAATTTCTATCTCTTCTCAGTTCTTCACTTAGTCGGTCCATGTTGTTTGACTGACCGACTAGTTGATGAACTAGTCGGTCAGTGGTTGTTCTTTGACCGACTAGTTGCCTCAGATTTCTATCCGTTGTGACTTGACCTAAGTTGTTTTTATGGGACCCTATAAATACGAACTATGGTCATTTCTCTCTAGGTTAGAGCTGCCATTAAGAGATTCATTGAGATTGAAAGAGATAGCCATTCTCACTCATTTCCAAAGCTCTCTTCCTCACAAGAAATCTATTCTCTCTCTTTCTAGATCTAGAATCCATCTTGAGAGAAGTTTGTTCTTGGTGAGCCCTTCAAGCTCTAGCTTGATTCAAGTCTCCAAATCACTCCTAGGCACCCATTGCTGGTCATTTCTTTGGTGCTAGGTCTTGGTGACTTCATCTTCCTCAAATCCCTCCTTGCACCTATTTGGTAAGAAAACTCAAGGTATAGGATTTTGTGGTAAGATTGTTTATTTCATTATAAACTTGTTTATATTGCTTGTTGATTCTCTCGGTTGTGAGAGAAGGTTGTGATTCCGGGTTGTGGGATTCACTATTGCCATTGCATGTATGATTTGATCTTGTGAAGGTTTTTCACAAGATATTCATAGTGGAAATCTTGAGTTAGGGTTTCTAACTCAAGTATCCGGAGGGGATCCGGGTGGTTGGGACGTAGGATCACCGGGAACAAGTCAGGGAGACTTGGGTGGATCCGAACCCAGTAACATCTTTTGTTAGCATTGTTAATTTTGTTGTTGTCATTCAATTTAAGCTTCCGCAAATTGATTTGGTAGTTGTTTGCACTATAATTAGGAATTATACTCCTTGTTATTTTTAAAGTACTATTCACCCCCCCTCTAGTACTTGTGCAGTAGCTTGTAGGGCATTACAAGAGAGGTCAAGCTTAAATACTTTCAACCTTGAAGCAAGATGGGACTGTTCCAGAATATATTCCCTTATATTGCCTTCCCCTTTGTACTTCATTGAGATCAGGCTTGTCAGAATCGTACCAATTTCTACCTTTCGTTTCTGATAAACCTTTTTTCAATATCTACAAAGAAACCTTTAGCTGTCGTGATCGAATCATACATAGAGCCCCGAAAAGCTTCAGGGATGGCTCTCTTCATGATTATGACACACATGCGATTAGACTTTTTCCACTTCTCATACTCCCTCCTTTCCTCAGAGGTACTCTTTTCCGTAGTAAGTGGGGGACAGTTAGTTCTAATCGCAAGGTCCAGATCTAGTATCCCAAGAACTATAAGCAGGTTCTCTTTCCAGGATTTAAAATTTGAGCCATTAAGCACCGGAATTGAGTTTAAGCTAGCATTAATATTTGTGGGAGTAGTAGCTGAAAAATAGGACAATAAACATAGACAAACATGCTAACATAAATATTAATTTGTGAAGTAAAATTGTAAATTCAAAATTGCATGTTTTCATCTCATGATATCCCCAACTGGCTTAACATTTATCTTTGGATAATCTATTAACTAGCAAATGATATCATGTCGCAGCAATCAAATAAAGACAATAATTAACATGCCAAGATTAAAACTTTCGTTGGGCCGAAATAAAATTGCATGCATAAGTCTCAACAATCATCACTTATTTATTGTTACAGGTGCGGATAAATTAGCATAGAACGGTAATCTGCCTTTGGATCGATTTAGCATTCATGTTTAAAAATGCACACAAAATTCCTTTTATATTTAAGAAATGAAATGATGCAAACAACAGAGCCCACTTTGGCGAGATGATGATTACACCAAGTCATTTCAAAATTACATACAGCAAAATTTGAATTTATCATAGCACAATTAATACCAACCTTATTATTGAGGAGAAATATAAATGAAAAACTTTTATTTACTCCTACGATCCATTTAAAAATTCATTCAGGCAACTAATCATATAATGTATGTATTTAACCGTTTACATTCCGAAAGAATAACAATTTTAACATTAGAACCCACTTTGGTGGGATTTCACAAAAAATAGAATTATTTCGAAATATATAAAGGAATTTTGCCTAAAGAATTAAAATTGGAATGAACATAATTTTAATGCACAAATAAAACCGAATGACGAAATATACACAAGATGGTATTTTATTTCCTCTGATTATCAGTGCATTAATATAACTGAAATAGGGCTTTAAAAGAGTAAGAATTGCCCTAGAATAGGGTTCACAATTACCAAAATTGTGGAGTGGCCAAAACAGGCCCAGAATAAGGTCCATATGAAGAAATTTAAAATTTGTAAAGATTTTTTTTGAAAAACAACCTGATTGGGCCCAATTTTGGCCCAAAGTCCACTAGGGTTAGAGACCCTAGCGTGAAAATTGGCCAAAACAGGGAGGGCGGCCGCCGCCGCCCCCTCTCCTCTCATCCGGCACCGGCGGCACCGGTGTCTACCAACGGGGGCGGCTGAGCGCCGCCCCTTTCTTGTGCAGGCGCGGGGGGCCGCGCCTGCTATCCGGTGAAACACAAAAGGGGGCAGCAGGGGGCCACCCTCGTTCCGGGTTCTTGATTGGGGCGGCGGGGCGCCGCCACCTCCCCGATCGCACAGCAGCGCAATAGGCCCCTCCGGTGGGGGGGGCCTGTTCTGTCGACTGAAAAGGTTTGTCGCCCCCTCTGAAACCCGCCGCCCCCTTTTGCCCCTAAGATCCCGCCGGAGGGGGGGCTCGAAGACCCCCCCCCCCCCTCCCTTCCCCCCCCCCCCGGCGCTGTTCGACCTACGAGGGCAGCAAAAGCTGCCCGTTCCTGTCCTGTGTCGGCACCAGTGGTTAATGAACCAAATGATGTTGATTCATTAGTAAAGGAAAATCATGTATTGCACAAGAGGACAATAAATCTTTATAAGAAGCAGAATGGAAAGTCTACTGATGTAAATTGTCTCACAGAATCGACTGAAGGACCTTCACGACTTGATAATCAAACTGGCAGAACATGAAAAAAGCTACAGAACACGAAAAATATGCATTACATGGGGTTCAGAAAGGAGCTAAAGTGGAGACCTTGCAGCTACAGGTCACTAAAGGGTCATCATCTTATCATCTTCATGGACAGAAGGCCCTACTTAGCAGTAAAAATGAAAAACCTGTCATTGATGACTCACGGCCAGTTAAACGAATGAAACGTGGAGATGAGGGTGTTGACAAGATCTCCAAAAATTGTGAATCATCACATTCTACTGGCAAAGTTAAAGGCTATAAAGTTGAAAAAAGTAAACAGTCAACATCCTTACAGGGGAGGAGGGCTGTGAGATCCGGATGGAGACTCAAAGCAGGGGAGATGGGATACGTTGGGATGCAGACGTTGGGAAGATGTGAGATGAAAAGAAACAAGGGTATACCGGGTATTTCACGTTTTCTGTTAGAGTAGACAGAATATTCCTTACAGATTTAACACTTCTTTACCGCAGGGACTCTTTTCGAGTGTTTTAAAAGATTTGGGGGACCAAATAGCAAATGCCATGATTTAGGGAACTCTTTTCGAATAACCCATTTTTAGGGGGGGACCGAATTCTAAAAAACCCTTCTTTTAACAAATGACACATTTTACCGTATTTCTTGTTATCGCACACCTAATGAAAGCAAAATTTTGCAAATGATTGTCCTGTTTAGGTTTTTTGTAACGGCCGGTACTCACTATACGTTATACGGCTGTGCGTATAGCAATTTCGGGTACCTGATTGGTTTTGTTGCTTTGTATGTGAGTCGTGTCTTTGATGTCGATAGGGCCGTAGCACCTTGGTTGCATTCTTAGCAAGCCAACCCCCGACGTGTGCCCAACCTGAGATTACTGTCGCCTTTAGACCACGTATCCTTGGTACGTGTATTTTCCTTGAAGTTCGCGTATTTTTTCTTAGCCTTATCCTTCATTCAGAACGCGCGATATGATATGCCGTTGTGACCCTCTGGAAGAGTATTTATTTGTGGAATTATTTTGGAAGGTCATTTCACGGGTCGTTCTCCCATAAAACAATTTTGTTTGAAGGGGTGTCGTAACTTTAGACTTCGTCGCTTGATCTCTTTATTTTTTAGTTCTATCTTCCATTACCCTAGCCGGTGACCAATCATTGTTGCCTCGATTCTCTCGTCGACACGGTCGTCCCGGTATTTTTATTATATTTTTCGGACACCGTTTAGTTGGCCTTTCACACTAATCACTTTCGGCTCATCCTTAACCCCAGCTCATCCCTAATTCAATCTTAATTAAAATTTGATAATCTAAACCAAAGGGATAATATGTATCTCATGTTGATTTATTTTCCTAGCTAAATGCCACACAATCTCTACCCTCCCCCTCTCACACACCCTCTTTCCATCAAGCCTAAGTGTACCCCACTCCTACATCTATATATCAAAACAATTTTCTTACTCTCACCAAATCTGGCTATCCACCACTCCCTATTAAACTGATTGCACTCCCTCTCTCTCTGTAACGACCCGCTCTCGGGGGCCCGTTACTTATTTGGTTTATTCGCAGGTCTGTAGTTTACCAGTGAAATCAACATAGCCACGATGCAGAGACATACCAATAATACTCAAGCCAACAGACATTATTACAGTCCACAACTCTAAAAGTACAACAACAACCAGCACTCTCTCACAAAATACATGAAAAGTAAAGTGGAAAGGAAATACATCGATGGTACATCACACACACTCTGAATATAAAGGTCGGTAGTCCCAGGATCGTGCTACGGCTCTGCGGACTCGGTAAGGCCTAAGTCAACCTGTACGTTGTCTGTGGTGCCACGAAGATGGAACCATAGGTAAGTCACAACAATTCTAGCGATAGAAAAAGAGGAGTGCACAAATATGGAGCAGGCTATAGTAAACAAGTGCGGAAAGTAAAGTAAAAACGAACATGCATGCAAGAGCGACAAGTAAAGTGCTAGTGTAGTGTGCAAAGCAAAGGTGACGTTACAAGTGTAAAAGTAAAGTACACGAGTAACAACTGTGACATGGTAGCAACAATGTTTTAACCAACAGACAATAGTAAAACTAGAGCTACGTGACTTATATAGGAAGGTACGGTGTGCGACCATTAAGCCCATCTCCTGCCACAGGGGCGCTCACCCGGGCGGATCTCAAATCACTTTAGTCGGTACATTTCATTCAGTCGGTCGGTACAGTACGGTGCAATGTGTAGATGGCTCGCGGTCGCTCCCGCACTTTCACTAATATAAGATTACCCCAAAAACCCAGTGCAGTGCCAACTATCTTTAAGCATTCAATTTCAATAATATGTTCCAGCAGTATGATGTCAGCCCGGTATGTCATTCAGTCATTGTGTAGCAATACGGTAGGTCAATGTGTTGTTCCAAAAGTAAAGATGTTCACATGCATTAACAACACTCCAAAGATCTCCGCTTGTTGAAAAGTCAAGGCAGAAACCTCAAGAGAGAATGTCAGTCTTGAGCAATACTTTGAAGTCCAACAACTAAGTCACTGATCCATGCTTCGAGCATGCGGTATTCCCATTACGTACACTATCTAGATTTCCCATGCTTCGAGCATGCGGTATTCCCATTACGTACACTATTTAGATTTCCAAGGTTAGAATTTACTGTGACTTACACTATCAGGATAGTCGTAGCAAGAAGAGGATGGAGTTAGAGCACGAGGATTGGTACCTGCAAACACAAGAAGTTATCAGTTAATCGCTACGCTAAATAATATCTAATTAATAGGTCGTTTTGATTTTTAAGACTGCTTAAAACGGTGATGAAAAGCGTTCCAAATTTTTATGTATGCTATATATGATAAAAATAGTTTTACTGCAAGAGGGAATATTTTTCTGAAGCTTATAATAATCTTTATAATTTTTAGAAACTCAAAACTGGCTTTAAAACCCAATTTATTTAAGTGGCACGTATCTTCCGTAAATTGTTCCGGGAGCAATCCTAGTCGGAATTATTCGAATGAACAGTCAAAATGACCGTCTTAAAGTTTACTTTCATATATAATTTTATCACATATTATTGTGGGTGAAAACAGCGAGTTATGATTTTTAGAACGAATTATACGTATTTATCTTTTAGGTTTAAAAATTTATTCTGGAAAAAGTGGGCGTCTGCTCGCAGTGAGACTAGCGCCATTGGGTCCGAAATATCGTTTCGGATTTTCTGGGGCTGGTCTCACATTTTTCTGGGCCATGTATAATTAGTTATGGATTTATAACCCTTAAAACCTATTATTAATAATTAATAAAAACTGAAAATACGAAATAAATTCGTATTTACGTTTTTGCCACTGTAGCCTTACGCACCCACCGTTACGATCACGGGGGTGAGTTTGGACGTCGACGGTCGACGACCGGGGAGGAGGCGGAGGCGGGGTGGCGTGTCGGCGTGGGGGCGATGGACGACGGCGTCGGAGGCGATGGTCGGCGGCGAGGAGAACGGGAGGCGCTGGGGCGCTGGCGGCGACGGCGGTGAGCTTTGGGGACGGCGAGCTTGCGGAGGGGGACTCGGGTCGCTGGGCCGGAGGCGTGGCTCTGCTCGGGGGCTTCGGGAGCGTACGACGACGGCGGGGCGGTGCGCGCGGCGGCCAGCAGCGGCGGGCGCTGCTTCAAGCGGATCGGGCGGTGGCTACGGGGTCGATCGAGGCAGAGGAAGGCGGGGCTCCTGTCAATGGGGGGTTGCCGTCGAAGTGGGGACCACGGCGAGCTTCGCCTGAGTACGCAGCGGAGGCTGGGGAGGCCCTCGGCGAGGGTGAGAGCGAAGGGGAGAGGGGAGAGCGTGAGAGAGACGCGAGGAGAGGGGAGAAGAAGATGGGGTGCCTCGTTGGGTTCAAACGAAATGAGAGAGAGAAGAGTAATGCTGTGGGTTGTTTCGAAATGTAGGGTAGAGATTATATAGGGTAGGGAAAATTAAGTGGGTTACAAAAATTCATTATTACCTACATTAATTCAGATCCAATGCGGTTTGATCTAACCAACTAAGGGGGTGGGTTTATTAAGGGTAGATCTAGGTTTTATTATGGGTAAAAGTAATTAGGTAAAAGTAATTAATAACGGTAAAAAGGTCATTAGTGAAATGTAATTAGCAAAGCGGTGAAATACATGCACGTTTTCACAAACGACTCCGAAAAATTACGAAAACATACCCACGGGATCGTATCATCGCGGGGATCGCGAATACAAGATCCATTCTGGGATTCGAGCTAAGAAAGTATAAGTTTTAGGCCAAAACATTTAGGAAGCTGGTTTGCGGGTTCTAGGCTGAAACAATATCCGAAAATTATGAAATTAATGTGGGGAGCCCTAAATGATAATAGGATGCTACTGTAGAAGTTTGAAAACATTTTGAAGACGTTTGAATAGAAAATAAATTCGTCGAATCAAAACGGTAATTTTGGGAGATGAATTTTAACAGGAATGTTTTGGGCATTTGCGGAAATCTGAAATTGCTGAAATATAATATAATAAGTCTAGTACTTCAAAATTTGTTTACAAGAATTTTTGAAATCAGTTTTGTTATAAAACTCTTGACTAACATTTATAAAGTAAAATTCATTTTAATATACGTAAATATGCGTAAATTGAAGTGTTGAATTTTCAGGTCGTTACATCCTACCCTCCTTAGAATAATTCCGTCATTGGAATTAAGAGGATCAATAATTGCATAAGCAATCCAAACGATCGACCGGAAGGCTTAACAAACGACCACGCCATAGGAAAATAAGTTGTTAATAGCATGAAATATAATGTGATATCACAACATCAAGAAAACAAGAGATGAATACGTGAATACATACTATTGACATCACCATAGCTTCGATAGCTAGTGACGACACTAGCATTATCATAATAGTTACGATGTTATACTGATTGCAAATGAACGAGTATACTATCAAATGTGATAATTCATACCTCCAATCACCTGGTCGATGACTTCAACATCTTCTGCGATCATCGTGTAGGCCTGTCGTTGCGGATGAGGGGGGTAGGTGGGAAAAGGATACAAACACATGAAAAATTGGGTACAAGACGAAAGTGGGGGTTAGAAAAGAAATACAAGTTCATGAAGGATGTAACAACGCAACAACATACAGGTCGGGTCTGGCTCGATACTTCACTGGTCCTTCTGATCGTCTTCCGCTGAGGAACTCGAACTTTGGATGGTTGGGTAATTCTAATTCTACCCTCCTTAAAATAGACATAGCTAGGGTTCAAGCAAACTAGAAATAGAAAGATTCCATGAAGGTCAATCGAGAGGTCATCAAGCTAAAGGAAGGTTGATAGTGAAGAAGATCGATGGCATTACATAATCATGATTTACGTCCTTGAGGTCCAGCGGACACGGCCAGGGAAGTGACTAAGCCAGGATCACTTATGCCCAGTCGAGCTAGGTTGATCCAACAGACTTTAGCCAAGCACATTGACCGGTATCATGGTCTATTGAAGGAAGATTATCATTTATATGAGTGCCACCGATACAGAAAGATTTTTATTAACAACTAGTTAATCCTATCAAAATTTAGGTTTTGTTAATGACTTTTTTTATTAAGGCCAGATAGGTCAACTCCACTGGCTTTCGGAAGTGTTCCTGTCCATTGTTGAATGTCGTACCTGTATTCATAGAAAGATTGTCAGCTTCGTTGAGTATCATATACAGTACATCCTGATCTTGCTATATTGTTCACGATGTATTTAGCGCGGACCTGCATGGGCCGCCAAACTTGTAACGACCCGCTCTCGGGGGCCCATTACTTATTTGGTTTATTCGCAGGTCTACAGTTTACCAGTGAAATCAACATAGCCACGATGCAGAGACGTACCACTAATACTCAAGCCAACAGACATTATTACAGTCCACAACTCTAAAAGTACAACAACAACCAGCACTCTCTCACAAAATACATGAAAAGTAAAGTGGAAAGGAAATACATCGATGGTATATCACACACACTCTGAATATAAAGGTCGGTAGTCCCAGGATCGTGCTACGGATCTGCGCACTCGGTAGGGCCTAAGTCAACCTGTACGTTGTCTGTGGTGCCACGGAGATGGAACCATAGGTAAGTCACAACAATTCTAGCGATAGAAAAAGAGGAGTGCACAAATATGGAGCATGCTATAGTAAACAAGTGCGGAAAATAAAGTAAAAACGAACATGCATGCAAGAGCAACAAGTAAAGTGCTAGTGTAGTGTGCAAAGCAAAGGTGACGGTACAAGTGTAAAAGTAAAGTACACGAGTAACGACTGTGACATGGTAGCAACAATGTTTTAACCAACAGATAATAGTAAAACTAGAGCTACGTGACTTATATAGGAAGGTACGGTGTGCGACCATTGAGCCCATCTCCTGCCACAGGGGCGCTCACCCGGGCAGATCTCAAATCACTTTAGTCAGTACATTTCATTCAGTCGGTCGATACAGTACGGTGCAATGTGTAGATGGCTCGCGGTCGCTCCCGCACTTTCACTAATATAAGATTACCCCAAAAACCCAGTGCAGTGCCAACTATCTTTAAGCATTCAATTTCAATAAGATGTTCCAGCAGTATGATGTCAGCCCGGTATGTCATTCAGTCATTGTGTAGCAATACGGTAGGTCAATGTGTTGTTCCAAAAGTAAAGATGTTCACATGCATTAACAACACTCCAAAGATCTCCGCTTGTTGAAAATTCAAGGCAGAAACCTCAAGAGAGAATGTCAGTCTTGAGCAATGCTTTGAAGTCCAACAACTAAGTCACCGATCCACGCTTCGAGCATGCGGTATTCCCATTACGTACACTATCTAGATTTCCAAGGTTAGAATTTATTGTGACTTACACTATCAGGATAGTCGTAGCAAGAAGAGGATGGAGTTAGAGCACGAGGATTGGTACCTGCAAACACAAGAAGTTATCAGTTAATCGCTACGCTAAATAATATCTAATTAATAGGTCGTTTTGATTTTTAAGACTGCTTAAAACGGTGATGAAAAGCGTTCCAAATTTTTATGTAGGCTATATATGATAAAAATAGTTTTACTGCAAGAGGGAATATTTTTCTGAAGCTTATAATAATTTTTATAAATTTTAGAAACTCAAAACTGGCTTTAAAACCCAATTTATTTAAGTGGCGAGTATCTTCCGTAAATTGTTCCGGGAGAAATCCTAGTCGGAATTACTCGAATGAACAGTCAAAATGACCGTCTCAAAGTTTACTTTCACATATAATTTTATCACATATTATTTTGAGTGAAAACAGCGAGTTATGATTTTTAGAACGAATTATACGTATTTATCTTTTAGGTTTAAAAATTTATTCTGGAAAAAGTGGGCGTCTGCTCGCAGTGAGACTAGCGCCATTGGGTCCGAAATATCGTTTCGGATTTTCTGGGGCTGGTCTCACATTTTTCTGGGCCCTGTATAATTAGTTATGGATTTATAACCCTTAAAACCTATTATTAATAATTAATAAAAACTGAAAATACGAAATAAATTCGTATTTATGTTTGTGCCACTGTAGCCTTACGCACCCACCGTTACGATCACGGGGGTGAGTTCGGACGTCGACGGTCGACGACCGGGGAGGAGGCGGAGGCGGGGTGGCATGTCGGCGTGGGGGCGATGGACGACGGCGTCGGAGGCGATGGTCGGCGGCGAGGAGCGTGGGAGGCGCTGGGACTCTGGCGGCAACGGCGGTGAGCTTTGGGGACGGCGAGCTTGCGGAGGGGGCCTTGGGTCGCTGGGCCGGAGGCGTGGCTCTGCTCGGGGGCTTCGGGAGCGTACGTCGACGGCGGGGCGGTGCTCGCAGCGGCCAGCAACGGTGGGCGCTGCTTCGAGCGGATCGGGCGGCGACTACGGGGTCGATCGAGGCGGAGGAAGGCGGGGCTCCTGTCGATGGGGGGTTTCTGTCGAAGTGGGGACCACGGCGAGCTTCGCCTGAGTACGCAGCGGAGGCTGGGGAGGCCCTCGGCGAGGGTGAGCGCGAAGGGGAGAGGGGAGAGCGTGAGAGAGACGCAGGGAGAGGGGAGAAGAAGCTGGGGTGCCTCGTTGGGTTCAAACGAAATGAGAGAGAGAAGAGTAATGTTGTGGGTTGTTTCGAAATGTAGGGGAGAGATTATATAGGGTAGGGAAAATTAAGTGGGTTATAAAAATTCATTATTACCTACATTAATTCAGATCCAATGCGGTTGGATCTGACCAACTAAGGGTGTGGGTTTATTAAGGGTATATCTAGGTTTTATTAGGGGTAAAAGTAATTAGGTTAAAGTAATTAATAACGGTAAAAAGGTCATTAGTGAAATGTAATTAGCAAAGCGGTGAAATACAGGCACGTTTTCACAAACGACTCCGAAAAATTACGAAAACATACCCACGGGATCGTATCGTCGCGGGGATCGCGAATACAAGATCCATTCTGGGATTCGAGCTAAGAAAGTACAAGTTTTAGGCCAAAACGTTTAGGATGCGGGTTTGCGGGTTCTAGGCTGAAACAATATCCGAAAATTATGAAATTAATGTGGGAAACCCTAAATGATAATTGAATGCTACTGTAGAAGTTTGAAAACGTTTTGAAGACGTTTGTATAGAAAATAAATTCGTCGAATTAAAACGGTAATTTTGGGAGATGAATTTTAACAGGAATGTTTTGGGCATTTGCGGAAATCTGAAATTGCTGAAATACAATATAATAAGTCTAGTACTTCAAAATATTTTTACAAGAATTTTTGAAATCAGTTTTGTTATAAAACTCTTGACTAACATTAATAAAGTAAAAATCATTTTAAAATACGTAAATATACGTAAATTGAAGTGTTGAATTTTCAGGTCGTTACACTCTCACATTCTCTCTCCCCAACCTTTTAAGTCTACCTCACTTGTAAACCTATATAGCAAAACTCTTTCATCAAAACACAACTCACAAAATAAACCCTAGGGCAATCCCTACCCAGCCGCCGCATGAACCCACCAAGTTGGACGGTCATCTTCCTCCTTCTCCGGCGACCCCACGGCCTCTACCCGCCGGAAACACCCCCAACTGTCGCAACATCCTCCCCTCTCTCAAAATGTGCCGCCCAAACCTGTTTTCCCCATTAAACTGTCAAATCCCGAGGCCCCCTTTTTTGGCTACCTCCGGCAAACGCCATGGCCGGCGCCCCACCCCCAACAGCCGGCCGTCAGTGCACCCAAACCGCCCTTGCTCCGGCCAGCAGCCCAACTGCGCAAATACTACCAAGCTGTCCTAATGCCGTGCAACTCTCCCAGGCTGCCGATCATATCTCCCAATGATGCCGCGCTCACCCTAGACCCGCCGGAAACCACCCTGTCCGACCCCCCTTTAGACTGACGCCGGCCATCCCCATCATCCCTCCGGCCAACATCCTCTCCACGCATCACGATCCCCTCTCATTCCTTGAGGAACCCACGGCCCTAGCCTTAAAAATCTATCGAGCAGCCCACACGAGAACCCCTCTCACGGCCAGCCACCTCCTCTGCCGCCAACCAACACCCCCTCTCCCATTTACAACTGTCGAGACCTCCTTCCTCCCCTTGGCAACTCCTGTATCAGGCCGAACCCTACAAGCAGCCCTTTTGTAACGACCACTCTTCGGCCGTGTGTATATAGTGCGTATATTGTTCTTGTTGGTGTTTTTTTTCCCGCATTTGGTTGTATTATTATTTTTCCGTAGCTCAGACGCGTGACCGGACCCCGTACCCACGACCCTCTCTGAGGCCTGGTCGCCCCGGTATCTTCTTTTAATTTCAGACGTCGAGAGTCCAACATGCTATAATATTAATATCCGTTAACAGAACTTTCTTAAAAACAGATTCCTTTTAAATTCTGTGTACGATTTCTTTTATTAAAAAAAGAGGGTTTCAATTTAAATGGGTGTGTATGCGTTACAAAAAAAAGGGATTCAAAACTACTTTAAGTAAATACAAAAAAAAGAGGAAATCAAATCCACAGTTGTAACAAAAAAACAAATCAAATCAAATCTTTAACCCATTTCCATCACATCCCAACTGCTTCCCCCACGTCTCCTCTAACTTCTCCCTACTAGTAGGCCTCACGTACTCATCTCCGATTTTAAACACCTAATAAAACGAAATCACAACAGAAACCCTACTCTTCTCTCCTATAGCCGCGCAGTACCCTTCCCTCTACAAGAACAGAACCACGAGCCTCTCATTTCTAGGTCGCGTGCAACCCATCTACTCGCCATCGAAACCCACTTTCGGCCACCATCAGACCCGTGCATCTGCTCCGAGCGACCCAGTGCCAGCGCCCGGTCACTCTCCCCGTCCATCGAGGCGCCGCGCCAACCTCTCCCTCCTCAGCTCCAACGAGCCGTCGACTGCCTTCGTCCATCGGACCGTTGCCGTCAGCAACCAACACCTCTGACACCGCTTCCGTCGCTCCGACCCGTCGTTCGCCTCGGCATGCAAGCAACCCTACAAACTGTGAGTCGATAAGCTAATACCCGATTAGTTTTCGTCGCGTTATTAATATTGTGTACATTAAATTATGTTATATTAGTTATAAGTTAGTTACGGTTAGTGTCAGTTGCATGCAAATGAAATAGCAGACTACGTCAGTGCTACTCGCTTACATATGTATGGTGTAGCAGAAGGTTTATATGTTATAAATGATAGTATCGTATGTCTAAGTACCTGTCAATATTAAGGGTAGGGATTATTAGTGACCCTAACTTACATACTTATGTCATCCCGTCCTTATTTTCCTTTTAATCTTCAAGACAATTACACCATCTGCCCGTACACTATGAAGAATTATACTCTTCATACTATATGGGCCATGCATTACATCATATTACAGAATTCTGCTCCACCCCGTTGATTTTTAGATGAGCTTGTACACTTTTGTATTTAATTTAGCATGCAAATATTTTATACCTTTTATGTGTTACTTATATGGATGTGTAAATAAATTTATAGCACTGAATTGGTGTCTTATACATGTTCTAATACATTTTTATTATAGTTTGTATGCTGCATATATAGTGGTGAGTCTACAAGTGATTAAACAGGCTATATGATATATCCTCTCGTGTAACCAGTATATTACTTTTATTATTACATGTTAGATTATGTGTTAATAACCCTAACGCACATACTAGTCTATTGCCTTACTCTACATATATATATATATTTATATATTTGGTGTTAGTGGCAGAGCTTGTTAGTTTCCACTAAGTTAGCATGTTCATTTATATTTGGTTCCTTAGTTTGACATTAACCCGTTACCGCAGATAGATCCGCGTTTGCCATACGACCAGAAATACGCAAATCGACCGAAAACAGGCTATGTGATATATCCTCTCTTGTAACCAGTATATTAATTTTATTATTAAATGTTAGATTATGTGTTAATAACCCTAACGCACATACTAGTCTATTGCCTTACTCTACATATATATATATATATATATATATATATATATATATATATATATATATATATATATATATATTTGGTGTTAGTGGCAGAGCTTGTTAGTTGCCACTAAGTTAGCATGTTCATTTATATTTGGTTCCTTAGTTTGACATTAACCCGTTACCGCAGATAGATCCGCGTTTGCCATACGACCAGAAATACGCAAATCGACCGAAAACAGGTAAGTGTGCAATTAAATATGAATTTTTGAAGTTGATGAATAATTGCGTCTTTTTGGTTGAATGTGTATATCTTGTAAAACGTACTTATATTGCCGCATGAAAATGTCTTTATAACGTTCTAGACCAAAATGTGACACTTTGACATATAACTCGACGAGAATCAAATTTTAAAACATTGGCGAAGTAAATCGTTTACTGTAAATTGTTCATTAAACCAACCTGTTCGACATCCCTTGTATTTATTGTAAATGTTGTAAAACAAGAACATTGACAACATCTAAGTCATGTACATCTTACTTGAGAGTGGCATCGTGAAATCGTGCGCCTCAAAGGCGAACTTGTGAAATCGTGATGTCGTGTGAGTCGACTAGACCGGCTCGTGTTCCGGTAAAACTTTTGGGTGGGGTTAGGGTTGAGCGGCCACTGGGCGTATGAAAGGTACTCTCCTCAAGAGCACCACCCGACGCGGTGGGTTAGTGTCAATCACGGTAAGCCCCCGTGAGAGGAACGACCTTCTCATCACGACCTAAAGGCGAGAACCCTAGATTAGATGAGAATTCTTGACATGGACATTGCAACGCTAACTTGGACATCTTGAAATTGAAATGCCAATAAACTCAGTGAAATCTTAACTTTAATCTTGCAACCGTCTAGAACTGCATGCTAGGATTGTTCGTTTCCGTTTCTATAAATTGTTAAATGTTAAATTGCTGCAGTCATTTCTTTAAAATATTAAATGCTTCTTAAATTCATATCATTTGTATATCTTGCCTTGGGATGCTAATCTCTTCTTGCAGACCTTGCTGACATACATTCATTGTTTATGGATGTATGTCAAATTCAGCGCTTGAGTACCAGAAGGACCCGAACGAGACGCCAGATTTGGAGAGTCGAGCCCTTTTTCCGTCCCTACTTGGAGTTTTAGCTTTAGTACCTTGTGGTAGGATTAGCGTTTTTGTTGTAGTCTCGTTTGGCCATGCTGAGGCCATGTTGTCATATTTCTTGTACGAACAATTCTGGAAGTGCTCTTTTAATTTAATGAAATGCTTTCTGATTGTTCTGATTCGCAAATGCAAGGACCTCTTCTGTGTTTTTATCACAGACGCTTATTGAACTCGAGCTTCACCGTTCTAGTTCAAGCGGACCGCGTAACGTTCTCGCTTCCGGTGTCTTTTGGGAAGCGGGGCGTCACAGGTTTTAGTGGTGGCCCATGCAGGTCATGCAACTGCGAAATTCAGCACAATGAGAACACTTTTCATTAGCCAAAACATCCAGAATTATTTCGTTCGCAAAATTACTCGAATGCCTTGTCTTAGCACGATAGGAACCCAATATCAGGATAATCGGAAGGGTTAGTTAGACGCTAGTGATCGTTAGTTAGACACCCTTGTCGTGACTTAGTATTATCTCAGGAGTCACCCTAGCGATTGATCATCCAGCTCTGACCATCTCAGACTTTTGAGTTTCGATAGTCGCTCGCTTAGATTTATCGAATCTAGGGCCCAACCGAACGTAGCGATCGTCGCCGTGCAAGTCAAACCTGAGACACCTGCAATGGGTGGACTTCGAAGCGTAGAATATTTCAGATCTATAGATAAGATCTCGATCTCGATCCTCAACGAACCCTTACCTCGGCTTTCCTATCATAGTCTAGTTCGTTGTAGAACCTTAGTGCTAACCCTTAATCGACCCAATGATTATTTCCCCCGACTTTTACTATTTCCTAATCATTTCACTTCCATGTTAATAATCGTAGAAAGCCATCGTAGCGTATTCACAGAGTTACCTCTTAGTTGTCCTTACGTTTAGATTTTCAAACCTATTCCTTGTCCTCGATTCATATAAACTCTTCAGGTCCGCCATCTTTAACCTTGAACATCCCCATTGCAGATCCATGGTCTTTTAAAAACTATTTTCGATATTTCTTTTATTGAATTCTTCACTAAGTTTAAAATCCCTTCGAAAACTTTTACTTAGACTTCCTACACTTCAGTCGACTTGAACCCAACCTTAATTATGAAACTCTGTCGACGCGATCTTTAGTTACTATCTTATTGCAATTTTCCAACATACATCTTCCACGCTTCTACTTCGCATAACCTTATATAGCCACTCTATTTTCCTCAGGCAATGAACTTTTTAAAACTTTATTCCTAATTCGCTAGTTCAAATGTCACCTCATTTTCTTACTAATGTATTTCGAAATGGTCATTGATACATACGTTTAAAATACTTTCCTAAGTTATATAGAACTTCAAGTTCCTGTGTGACAGTTCTATAATCCTTGTCTTCATACATTTTAAGAAAAGAAACATTTTCTTTTTACAAACCTATTTCCATTTACAAGTCAAGCACTACGACACTATGCCCATATTACTCTTCACCTATTATTCGGCTAATCATATTTTACGTTTTAACTCATACCGTACGCTTGCTATTTTACATAAGTTATAACGATGTTATTATGTTTACACGCATCCTTATCTTCTTACTTTTGTTCATAAATATTTTATCTCACCCAACCAACTAGCCTCGTATCCATGCCATCTTCGGAACCTTCCATCACGACATTAACTCGTTGCCTCATTCAACTCTGAATCCTACCCTATTACTTGGTTACACATTAGTGCTTATCTTTCCTTATGTCAGCTTTAGTTTAAGTATAGTGGGACCATTAGCTTGATTGTGGTGTTGTGGTGCATGTATATAGACAGTGAGTGTAGACCCGTGTATGCGAATCCCTATATACCACCCATGTATACGTGTGTTTACCCTTAATATGTTGGTATAGTGTGATTATCTATTGTGTTGTATGTGCGTGTACGGTAATATGTGACATATATGTATATAGTCGAGTATGGAGTAGTAAGTGATATATTTACACTTAGGCAAGCGATTAGCTATATCACTATAGGAATATCTGAGCGTGATTGATTTTGTTTTGGCTAGATACTAGGAGTATATATACCTTAGTCGTACTTGTTAATGGCTGTAATTGTATGCTAGTACAGTGATGTACATGTTAAATGTAGTGATAAGGGGTGTACGTGTAGTTATGTGTACAGATTTATTATATGATCTATATTTTAGTATGTCTGGCGTGTGCTCGTGTGTGTATATGTATGTGGTTAGTTATAGGTGTGTGTATAAATATATATTGTATGAACAAGTGTGTTTTATATATAGTAGAATTGTTATAATTACCCCTACGGGATGATGTATGAACATGTGTATACCAGGAAGTATGCCTAGTCGTATGTTTGTGACTACGTATATATGGATGTATGTAATAGTATACTAGCCCTATGTAAATTACCATGGTTGTGTATACTGGCATGTGTATATATCTGTCCTATATGGATACGAGATAGGCGTGTAGTAGTATGAGTATGTATATGTAAGTAAAATGTACGTATGTATATGTATTTGAAAGTGTGTGATGTATGAGTATGAGTATGCATGTGGATGTATATTGTTTCATTATGATGTATGTATGACTGGGATATAATGATTTTAGTGTCTAAGTCCGCGCACCCCTATGTCGGCCTATTTAAGGAAGTTGAAGACGGACTTGATCCTATGGTGGGTAGATTACGTTGACCCTAGCGCTATGAGTAAGGCGTATATAAATCTGTGTATGGTGTAAGGTATCACGTGCATGTATATATGTATAGTGATATGTATTATTACGTGTATATGGTAATATGCGGTATGTAAATGTGGTTGTACGATTGAAGTGTTAATAGACTAGAATGAATGTATTTATGTGTTTGAGGCATGTTTAATTGACATGTGGAACTATATCATTATAGATTGTGAGTGTATAAGATATATGGTAATGCATTGTGTATTGGTAATAATGTGAGTGTGCATGGTGATGGCACACTTACAGCTAGTAATTTGATGTGGTGGTGTAGTAAAGTGTTACTACTCACCCGAGTATAAGATTGGTTGGATTATATTTGTGGGTTGATATTAAACAAGTTATGTAAATACGTAATTGGTAACGTGTGTATGTGTATAGTTACTACTAGTAGCATTGGCACCGATTAGTATTATCGGTGGTAATACTTTTGGTGTTGATATTAGTATTAGAAATACTACTTAGATATGGCATGATGGTTGTTATGGAATGTATGCGTTAGAAGAGGAGATGCGAGCATTACCCTAATGTATACCCGGTACCTTAGCCGGTACGATTCCGAGGACGGAATCGTTCTTAAGGTGGGTAGGATGTAACGACCACTCTTCGGCCGTGTGTATATAGTGCGTATATTGTTCTTGTTGGTGTTTTTTTCCCGCATTTGGTTGTATTATTATTTTTCCGTAGCTCAGACGCGTGACCGGACCCCGTACCCACGACCCTCTCTGAGGCCCGGTCGCCCAGGTATCTTCTTTTAATTTCGGACGTCGAGAGTCCAACATGCTATAATATTAATATCCGTTAACAGAACTTTCTTAAAAAAACAGATTCCTTTTAAATTCTGTGTACGATTTCTTTTATTAAAAAAAGAGGGTTTCAATTTAAATGGGTGTGTATGCGTTACAAAAAAAAGGGATTCAAAACTACTTTAAGTAAATACAAAAAAAAGAGGAAATCAAATCCACAGTTGTAACAAAAAAACAAATCAAATCAAATCTTTAACCCATTTCCATCACATCCCAACTGCTTCCCCCACGTCTCCTCTAACTTCTCCCTACTAGTAGGCCTCACGTACTCATCTCCGATTTTAAACACCTAATAAAACGAAATCACAACAGAAACCCTACTCTTCTCTCCTATAGCCGCGCAGTACCCTTCCCTCTACAAGAACAGAACCACGAGCCTCTCATTTCTAGGTCGCGTGCAACCCATCTACTCGCCATCGAAACCCACTTTTGGCCACCATCAGACCCGTGCATCTGCTCCGAGCGACCCAGTGCCAGCGCCCGGTCACTCTCCCCGTCCATCGAGGCGCCGCGCCAACCTCTCCCTCCTCAGCTCCAACGAGCCGTCGACTGCCTTCGTCCATCGGACCGTTGCCGTCAGCAACCAACACCTCTGACACCGCTTCCGTCGCTCCGACCCGTCGTTCGCCTCGGCATGCAAGCAACCCTACAAACGGTGAGTCGATAAGCTAATACCCGATTAGTTTTCGTCGCGTTATTAATATTGTGTACATTAAATTATGTTATATTAGTTATAAGTTAGTTACGGTTAGTGTCAGTTGCATGCAAATGAAATAGCAGACTACGTCAGTGCTACTTGCTTACATATGTATGGTGTAGCAGAGGGTTTATATGTTATAAATGATAGTATCGTATGTCTAAGTACCTGTCAATATTAAGGGTAGGGATTATTAGTGACCCTAACTTACATACTTATGTCATCCCTTCCTTATTTTCCTTTTAATCTTCAAGACAATTACACCATCTGCCCGTACACTGTGAAGAATTATACTCTTCATACTATATGGGCCGTGCATTACATCATATTACAGAATTCTGCTCCACCCCGTTGATTTTTAGATGAGCTTGTACACTTTTGTATTTAATTTAGCATGCAAATATTTTATACCTTTTATGTGTTACTTATATGGATGTGTAACTAAATTTATAGCACTGAATTGGTGTCTTATACATGTTCTAATACATTTTTATTATAGTTTGTATGCTGCATATATAGTGGTGAGTCTACAAGTGATTAAACAGGCTATATGATATATCCTCTCTTGTAACCAGTATATTACTTTTATTATTACATGTTAGATTATGTGTTAATAACCCTAACACACATACTAGTCTATTGCCTTACTCTACATATATATATTTATATATTTGGTGTTAGTGGCAGAGCTTGTTAGTTGCCACTAAGTTAGCATGTTCATTTATATTTGGTTCCTTAGTTTGACATTAACCCGTTACCGCAGATAGATCCGCGTTTGCCATACGACCAGAAATACGCAAATCGACCGAAAACAGGTAAGTGTGCAATTAAATATGAATTTTTGAAGTTGATGAATAATTGCGTCTTTTTGCTTTAATGTGTATATCTTGTAAAACGTACTTATAATGCCGCATGAAAATGTCTTTATAATGTTCTAGACCAAAATGTGACACTTTGACATATAACTCGACGAGAATCAAATTTTAAAACATTGGCGAAGTAAATCGTTTACTGTAAATTGTTCATTAAACCAACCTGTTCGACATCCCTTGTATTTATTGTAAATGTTGTAAAACAAGAACATTGACAACATCTAAGTCATGTACATCTTACTTAAGAGTGGCATTGTGAAATCGTGCGCCTCAAAGGCGAACTCGTGAAATCGTGATGTCGTGTGAGTCGACTAGACCGGCTCGTGTTCCGGTAAAACTTTTGGGTGGGGTTAGGGTTGAGCGGCCACTGGGCGTATGAAAGGTACTCTCCTCAAGAGCACCACCCGACGCGGTGGGTTAGTGTCAATCACGGTAAGCCCACGTGAGAGGAACGACCTTCTCATCACGACCTAAAGGCGAGAACCCTAGATTAGATGAGAATTCTTGACATGGACATTGCAACGCTAACTTGGACATCTTGAAATTGAAATGCCAATAAACTCAGTGAAATCTTAACTTTAATCTTGCAACCATCTAGAACTGCATGCTAGGATTGTTCGTTTCCGTTTATATAAATTGTTAAATGTTAAATTGCTACAGTCATTTCTTTAAAATATTAAATGCTTCTTAAATTCATATCATTTGTATATCTTGCCTTGGGATGCTAATCTCTTCTTGCAGACCTTGCTGACATACATTCATTGTTTGTGGATGTATGTCAAATTCAGCGCTTGAGTACCAGAAGGACCCGAACGAGACGCCAGATTTGGAGAGTCGAGCCCTTTTTCCGTCCCTACTTGGAGTTTTAGCTTTAGTACCTTGTGGTAGGATTAGCGTTTTTGTTGTAGTCTCGTTTGGCCATGCTGAGGCCATGTTGTCATATTTCTTGTACGAACAATTCTGGAAGTGCTCTTTTAATTTAATGAAATGCTTTCTGATTGTTCTGATTCGCAAATGCAAGGACCTCTTCTGTGTTTTTATCACAGACGCTTATTGAACTCGAGCTTCACCGTTCTAGTTCAAGCGGACCGCGTAACGTTCTCGCTTCCGGTGTCTTTTGGGAAGCGGGGCGTCACAGGTTTTAGTGGTGGCCCATGCAGGTCATGCAACTGCGAAATTCAGCACAATGAGAACACTTTTCATTAGCCAAAACATCCAGAATTATTTCGTTCGCAAAATTACTCGAATGCCTTGTCTTAGCACGATAGGAACCCAATATCAGGATAATCGGAAGGGTTAGTTAGACGCTAGTGATCGTTAGTTAGACACCCTTGTCGTGACTTAGTATTATCTCAGGAGTCACCCTAGCGATTGATCATCCAGCTCTGACCATCTCAGACTTTTGAGTTTCGATAGTCGCTCGCTTAGATTTATCGAATCTAGGGCCCAACCGAACGTAGCGATCGTCGCCGTGCAAGTCAAACCTGAGACACCTGCAATGGGTGGACTTCGAAGCGTAGAATATTTCAGATCTATAGATAAGATCTCGATCTCGATCCTCAACGAACCCTTACCTCGGCTTTCCTATCATAGTCTAGTTCGTTGTAAAACCTTAGTGCTAACCCTTAATCGACCCAATGATTATTTCCCCCGACTTTTACTATTTCCTAATCATTTCACTTCCATGTTAATAATCGTAGAAAGCCATCGTAGCGTATTCACAGAGTTACCTCTTAATTGTCCTTAGGTTTAGATTTTCAAACCTATTCCTTGTCCTCGATTCATATAAACTCTTCAGGTCTGCCATCTTTAACCTTGAACATCCCCATTGCAGATCCATGGTCTTTTAAAAACTATTTTCGATATTTCTTTTATTGAATTCTTCACTAAGTTTAAAATCCCTTCGAAAACTTTTACTTAGACTTCCTACACTTCAGTCGACTTGAACCCAACCTTAATTATGAAACTCTGTCGACGCGATCTTTAGTTGCTATCTTATTGCAATTTTCCAACATACATCTTCCACGCTTCTACTTCGCATAACCTTATATAGCCACTCTATTTTCCTCAGGCAATGAACTTTTTAAAACTTTATTCCTAATTCGCTAGTTCAAATGTCACCTCATTTTCATACTAATGTATTTCGAAATGGTCATTGATACATACGTTTAAAATACTTTCCTAAGTTATATAGAACTTCAAGTTCCTGTGTGACAGTTCTATAATCCTTGTCTTCATACATTTTAAGAAAAGAAACATTTTCTTTTTACAAACCTATTTCCATTTACAAGTCAAGCACTACGACACTATGCCCATATTACTCTTCACCTATTATTCGGCTAATCATATTTTACGTTTTAACTCATACCGTACGCTTGCTATTTTACATAAGTTATAACGATGTTATTATGTTTACACGCATCCTTATCTTCTTACTTTTGTTCATAAATATTTTATCTCACCCAACCAACTAGCCTCGTATCCATGCCATCTTCGGAACCTTCCATCACGACATTAACTCGTTGCCTCATTCAACTCTGAATCCTACCCTATTACTTGGTTACACATTAGTGCTTATCTTTCCTTATGTCAGCTTTAGTTTAAGTATAGTGGGACCATTAGCTTGATTGTGGTGTTGTGGTGCATGTATATAGACAGTGAGTGTAGACCCGTGTATGCGAATCCCTATATACCACCCATGTATACGTGTGTTTACCCTTAATATGTTGGTATAGTGTGATTATCTATTGTGTTGTATGTGCGTGTACGGTAATATGTGACATATATGTATATAGTCGAGTATGGAGTAGTAAGTGATATATTTACACTTAGGCAAGCGATTAGCTATATCACTATAGGAATATCTGAGCGTGATTGATTTTGTTTTGGCTAGATACTAGGAGTATATATACCTTAGTCGTACTTGTTAATGGCTGTAATTGTATGCTAGTACAGTGATGTACATGTTAAATGTAGTGATAAGGGGTGTACGTGTAGTTATGTGTACAGATTTATTATATGATCTATATTTTAGTATGTCTGGCGTGTGCTCGTGTGTGTATATGTATGTGGTTAGTTATAGGTGTGTGTATAAATATATATTGTATGAACAAGTGTGTTTTATATATAGTAGAATTGTTATAATTACCCCTACGGGATGATGTATGAACATGTGTATACCAGGAAGTATGCCTAGTCGTATGTTTGTGACTACGTATATATGGATGTATGTAATAGTATACTAGCCCTATGTAAATTACCATGGTTGTGTATACTGGCATGTGTATATATCTGTCCTATATGGATACGAGATAGGCGTGTAGTAGTATGAGTATGTATATGTAAGTAAAATGTACGTATGTATATGTATTTGAAAGTGTGTGATGTATGAGTATGAGTATGCATGTGGATGTATATTGTTTCATTATGATGTATGTATGACTGGGATATAATGATTTTAGTGTCTAAGTCCGCGCACCCCTATGTCGGCCTATTTAAGGAAGTTGAAGACGGACTTGATCCTATGGTGGGTAGATTACGTTGACCCTAGCGCTATGAGTAAGGCGTATATAAATCTGTGTATGGTGTAAGGTATCACGTGCATGTATATATGTATAGTGATATGTATTATTACGTGTATATGGTAATATGCGGTATGTAAATGTGGTTGTACGATTGAAGTGTTAATAGACTAGAATGAATGTATTTATGTGTTTGAGGCATGTTTAATTGACATGTGGAACTATATCATTATAGATTGTGAGTGTATAAGATATATGGTAATGCATTGTGTATTGGTAATAATGTGAGTGTGCATGGTGATGGCACACTTACAGCTAGTAATTTGATGTGGTGGTGTAGTAAAGTGTTACTACTCACCCGAGTATAAGATTGGTTGGATTATATTTGTGGGTTGATATTAAACAAGTTATGTAAATACGTAATTGGTAACGTGTGTATGTGTATAGTTACTACTAGTAGCATTGGCACCGATTAGTATTATCGGTGGTAATACTTTTGGTGTTGATATTAGTATTAGAAATACTACTTAGATATGGCATGATGGTTGTTATGGAATGTATGCGTTAGAAGAGGAGATGCGAGCATTACCCTAATGTATACCCGGTACCTTAGCCGGTACGATTCCGAGGACGGAATCGTTCTTAAGGTGGGTAGGATGTAACGACCACTCTTCGGCCGTGTGTATATAGTGCGTATATTGTTCTTGTTGGTGTTTTTTTCCCGCATTTGGTTGTATTATTATTTTTCCGTAGCTCAGACGCGTGACCGGACCCCGTACCCACGACCCTCTCTGAGGCCCGGTCGCCCAGGTATCTTCTTTTAATTTCGGACGTCGAGAGTCCAACATGCTATAATATTAATATCCGTTAACAGAACTTTCTTAAAAAAACAGATTCCTTTTAAATTCTGTGTACGATTTCTTTTATTAAAAAAAGAGGGTTTCAATTTAAATGGGTGTGTATGCGTTACAAAAAAAAGGGATTCAAAACTACTTTAAGTAAATACAAAAAAAAGAGGAAATCAAATCCACAGTTGTAACAAAAAAACAAATCAAATCAAATCTTTAACCCATTTCCATCACATCCCAACTGCTTCCCCCACGTCTCCTCTAACTTCTCCCTACTAGTAGGCCTCACGTACTCATCTCCGATTTTAAACACCTAATAAAACGAAATCACAACAGAAACCCTACTCTTCTCTCCTATAGCCGCGCAGTACCCTTCCCTCTACAAGAACAGAACCACGAGCCTCTCATTTCTAGGTCGCGTGCAACCCATCTACTCGCCATCGAAACCCACTTTCGGCCACCATCAGACCCGTGCATCTGCTCCGAGCGACCCAGTGCCAGCGCCCGGTCACTCTCCCCGTCCATCGAGGCGCCGCGCCAACCTCTCCCTCCTCAGCTCCAACGAGCCGTCGACTGCCTTCGTCCATCGGACCGTTGCCGTCAGCAACCAACACCTCTGACACCGCTTCCGTCGCTCCGACCCGTCGTTCGCCTCGGCATGCAAGCAACCCTACAAACGGTGAGTCGATAAGCTAATACCCGATTAGTTTTCGTCGCGTTATTAATATTGTGTACATTAAATTATGTTATATTAGTTATAAGTTAGTTACGGTTAGTGTCAGTTGCATGCAAATGAAATAGCAGACTACGTCAGTGCTACTTGCTTACATATGTATGGTGTAGCAGAGGGTTTATATGTTATAAATGATAGTATCGTATGTCTAAGTACCTGTCAATATTAAGGGTAGGGATTATTAGTGACCCTAACTTACATACTTATGTCATCCCTTCCTTATTTTCCTTTTAATCTTCAAGACAATTACACCATCTGCCCGTACACTGTGAAGAATTATACTCTTCATACTATATGGGCCGTGCATTACATCATATTACAGAATTCTGCTCCACCCCGTTGATTTTTAGATGAGCTTGTACACTTTTGTATTTAATTTAGCATGCAAATATTTTATACCTTTTATGTGTTACTTATATGGATGTGTAACTAAATTTATAGCACTGAATTGGTGTCTTATACATGTTCTAATACATTTTTATTATAGTTTGTATGCTGCATATATAGTGGTGAGTCTACAAGTGATTAAACAGGCTATATGATATATCCTCTCTTGTAACCAGTATATTACTTTTATTATTACATGTTAGATTATGTGTTAATAACCCTAACACACATACTAGTCTATTGCCTTACTCTACATATATATATTTATATATTTGGTGTTAGTGGCAGAGCTTGTTAGTTGCCACTAAGTTAGCATGTTCATTTATATTTGGTTCCTTAGTTTGACATTAACCCGTTACCGCAGATAGATCCGCGTTTGCCATACGACCAGAAATACGCAAATCGACCGAAAACAGGTAAGTGTGCAATTAAATATGAATTTTTGAAGTTGATGAATAATTGCGTCTTTTTGCTTTAATGTGTATATCTTGTAAAACGTACTTATAATGCCGCATGAAAATGTCTTTATAATGTTCTAGACCAAAATGTGACACTTTGACATATAACTCGACGAGAATCAAATTTTAAAACATTGGCGAAGTAAATCGTTTACTGTAAATTGTTCATTAAACCAACCTGTTCGACATCCCTTGTATTTATTGTAAATGTTGTAAAACAAGAACATTGACAACATCTAAGTCATGTACATCTTACTTAAGAGTGGCATTGTGAAATCGTGCGCCTCAAAGGCGAACTCGTGAAATCGTGATGTCGTGTGAGTCGACTAGACCGGCTCGTGTTCCGGTAAAACTTTTGGGTGGGGTTAGGGTTGAGCGGCCACTGGGCGTATGAAAGGTACTCTCCTTAAGAGCACCACCCGACGCGGTGGGTTAGTGTCAATCACGGTAAGCCCACGTGAGAGGAACGACCTTCTCATCACGACCTAAAGGCGAGAACCCTAGATTAGATGAGAATTCTTGACATGGACATTGCAACGCTAACTTGGACATCTTGAAATTGAAATGCCAATAAACTCAGTGAAATCTTAACTTTAATCTTGCAACCGTCTAGAACTGCATGCTAGGATTGTTCGTTTCCGTTTCTATAAATTGTTAAATGTTAAATTGCTACAGTCATTTCTTTAAAATATTAAATGCTTCTTAAATTCATATCATTTGTATATCTTGCCTTGGGATGCTAATCTCTTCTTGCAGACCTTGCTGACATACATTCATTGTTTGTGGATGTATGTCAAATTCAGCGCTTGAGTACCAGAAGGACCCGAACGAGACGCCAGATTTGGAGAGTCGAGCCCTTTTTCCGTCCCTACTTGGAGTTTTAGCTTTAGTACCTTGTGGTAGGATTAGCGTTTTTGTTGTAGTCTCGTTTGGCCATGCTGAGGCCATGTTGTCATATTTCTTGTACGAACAATTCTGGAAGTGCTCTTTTAATTTAATGAAATGCTTTCTGATTGTTCTGATTCGCAAATGCAAGGACCTCTTCTGTGTTTTTATCACAGACGCTTATTGAACTCGAGCTTCACCGTTCTAGTTCAAGCGGACCGCGTAACGTTCTCGCTTCCGGTGTCTTTTGGGAAGCGGGGCGTCACAGGTTTTAGTGGTGGCCCATGCAGGTCATGCAACTGCGAAATTCAGCACAATGAGAACACTTTTCATTAGCCAAAACATCCAGAATTATTTCGTTCGCAAAATTACTCGAATGCCTTGTCTTAGCACGATAGGAACCCAATATCAGGATAATCGGAAGGGTTAGTTAGACGCTAGTGATCGTTAGTTAGACACCCTTGTCGTGACTTAGTATTATCTCAGGAGTCACCCTAGCGATTGATCATCCAGATCTGACCATCTCAGACTTTTGAGTTTCGATAGTCGCTCGCTTAGATTTATCGAATCTAGGGCCCAACCGAACGTAGCGATCGTCGCCGTGCAAGTCAAACCTGAGACACCTGCAATGGGTGGACTTCGAAGCGTAGAATATTTCAGATCTATAGATAAGATCTCGATCTCGATCCTCAACGAACCCTTACCTCGGCTTTCCTATCATAGTCTAGTTCGTTGTAAAACCTTAGTGCTAACCCTTAATCGACCCAATGATTATTTCCCCCGACTTTTACTATTTCCTAATCATTTCACTTCCATGTTAATAATCGTAGAAAGCCATCGTAGCGTATTCACAGAGTTACCTCTTAATTGTCCTTAGGTTTAGATTTTCAAACCTATTCCTTGTCCTCGATTCATATAAACTCTTCAGGTCTGCCATCTTTAACCTTGAACATCCCCATTGCAGATCCATGGTCTTTTAAAAACTATTTTCGATATTTCTTTTATTGAATTCTTCACTAAGTTTAAAATCCCTTCGAAAACTTTTACTTAGACTTCCTACACTTCAGTCGACTTGAACCCAACCTTAATTATGAAACTCTGTCGACGCGATCTTTAGTTGCTATCTTATTGCAATTTTCCAACATACATCTTCCACGCTTCTACTTCGCATAACCTTATATAGCCACTCTATTTTCCTCAGGCAATGAACTTTTTAAAACTTTATTCCTAATTCGCTAGTTCAAATGTCACCTCATTTTCTTACTAATGTATTTCGAAATGGTCATTGATACATACGTTTAAAATACTTTCCTAAGTTATATAGAACTTCAAGTTCCTGTGTGACAGTTCTATAATCCTTGTCTTCATACATTTTAAGAAAAGAAACATTTTCTTTTTACAAACCTATTTCCATTTACAAGTCAAGCACTACGACACTATGCCCATATTACTCTTCACCTATTATTCGGCTAATCATATTTTACGTTTTAACTCATACCGTACGCTTGCTATTTTACATAAGTTATAACGATGTTATTATGTTTACACGCATCCTTATCTTCTTACTTTTGTTCATAAATATTTTATCTCACCCAACCAACTAGCCTCGTATCCATGCCATCTTCGGAACCTTCCATCACGACATTAACTCGTTGCCTCATTCAACTCTGAATCCTACCCTATTACTTGGTTACACATTAGTGCTTATCTTTCCTTATGTCAGCTTTAGTTTAAGTATAGTGGGACCATTAGCTTGATTGTGGTGTTGTGGTGCATGTATATAGACAGTGAGTGTAGACCCGTGTATGCGAATCCCTATATACCACCCATGTATACGTGTGTTTACCCTTAATATGTTGGTATAGTGTGATTATCTATTGTGTTGTATGTGCGTGTACGGTAATATGTGACATATATGTATATAGTCGAGTATGGAGTAGTAAGTGATATATTTACACTTAGGCAAGCGATTAGCTATATCACTATAGGAATATCTGAGCGTGATTGATTTTGTTTTGGCTAGATACTAGGAGTATATATACCTTAGTCGTACTTGTTAATGGCTGTAATTGTATGCTAGTACAGTGATGTACATGTTAAATGTAGTGATAAGGGGTGTACGTGTAGTTATGTGTACAGATTTATTATATGATCTATATTTTAGTATGTCTGGCGTGTGCTCGTGTGTGTATATGTATGTGGTTAGTTATAGGTGTGTGTATAAATATATATTGTATGAACAAGTGTGTTTTATATATAGTAGAATTGTTATAATTACCCCTACGGGATGATGTATGAACATGTGTATACCAGGAAGTATGCCTAGTCGTATGTTTGTGACTACGTATATATGGATGTATGTAATAGTATACTAGCCCTATGTAAATTACCATGGTTGTGTATACTGGCATGTGTATATATCTGTCCTATATGGATACGAGATAGGCGTGTAGTAGTATGAGTATGTATATGTAAGTAAAATGTACGTATGTATATGTATTTGAAAGTGTGTGATGTATGAGTATGAGTATGCATGTGGATGTATATTGTTTCATTATGATGTATGTATGACTGGGATATAATGATTTTAGTGTCTAAGTCCGCGCACCCCTATGTCGGCCTATTTAAGGAAGTTGAAGACGGACTTGATCCTATGGTGGGTAGATTACGTTGACCCTAGCGCTATGAGTAAGGCGTATATAAATCTGTGTATGGTGTAAGGTATCACGTGCATGTATATATGTATAGTGATATGTATTATTACGTGTATATGGTAATATGCGGTATGTAAATGTGGTTGTACGATTGAAGTGTTAATAGACTAGAATGAATGTATTTATGTGTTTGAGGCATGTTTAATTGACATGTGGAACTATATCATTATAGATTGTGAGTGTATAAGATATATGGTAATGCATTGTGTATTGGTAATAATGTGAGTGTGCAAGGTGATGGCACACTTACAGCTAGTAATTTGATGTGGTGGTGTAGTAAAGTGTTACTACTCACCCGAGTATAAGATTGGTTGGATTATATTTGTGGGTTGATATTAAACAAGTTATGTAAATACGTAATTGGTAACGTGTGTATGTGTATAGTTACTACTAGTAGCATTGGCACCGATTAGTATTATCGGTGGTAATACTTTTGGTGTTGATATTAGTATTAGAAATACTACTTAGATATGGCATGATGGTTGTTATGGAATGTATGCGTTAGAAGAGGAGATGCGAGCATTACCCTAATGTATACCCGGTACCTTAGCCGGTACGATTCCGAGGACGGAATCGTTCTTAAGGTGGGTAGGATGTAACGACCACTCTTCGGCCGTGTGTATATAGTGCGTATATTGTTCTTGTTGGTGTTTTTTTTCCCGCATTTGGTTGTATTATTATTTTTCCGTAGCTCAGACGCGTGATCGGACCCCGTACCCACGACCCTCTCTGAGGCCCGGTCGCCCAGGTATCTTCTTTTAATTTCGGACGTCGAGAGTCCAACATGCTATAATATTAATATCCGTTAACAGAACTTTCTTAAAAAAACAGATTCCTTTTAAATTCTGTGTACGATTTCTTTTATTAAAAAAAGAGGGTTTCAATTTAAATGGGTGTGTATGCGTTACAAAAAAAAGGGATTCAAAACTACTTTAAGTAAATACAAAAAAAAGAGGAAATCAAATCCACAGTTGTAACAAAAAAACAAATCAAATCAAATCTTTAACCCATTTCCATCACATCCCAACTGCTTCCCCCACGTCTCCTCTAACTTCTCCCTACTAGTAGGCCTCACGTACTCATCTCCGATTTTAAACACCTAATAAAACGAAATCACAACAGAAACCCTACTCTTCTCTCCTATAGCCGCGCAGTACCCTTCCCTCTACAAGAACAGAACCACGAGCCTCTCATTTCTAGGTCGCGTGCAACCCATCTACTCGCCATCGAAACCCACTTTCGGCCACCATCAGACCCGTGCATCTGCTCCGAGCGACCCAGTGCCAGCGCCCGGTCACTCTCCCCGTCCATCGAGGCGCCGCGCCAACCTCTCCCTCCTCAGCTCCAACGAGCCGTCGACTGCCTTCGTCCATCGGACCGTTGCCGTCAGCAACCAACACCTCTGACACCGCTTCCGTCGCTCCGACCCGTCGTTCGCCTCGGCATGCAAGCAACCCTACAAACGGTGAGTCGATAAGCTAATACCCGATTAGTTTTCGTCGCGTTATTAATATTGTGTACATTAAATTATGTTATATTAGTTATAAGTTAGTTACGGTTAGTGTCAGTTGCATGCAAATGAAATAGCAGACTACGTCAGTGCTACTTGCTTACATATGTATGGTGTAGCAGAGGGTTTATATGTTATAAATGATAGTATCGTATGTCTAAGTACCTGTCAATATTAAGGGTAGGGATTATTAGTGACCCTAACTTACATACTTATGTCATCCCTTCCTTATTTTCCTTTTAATCTTCAAGACAATTACACCATCTGCCCGTACACTATGAAGAATTATACTCTTCATACTATATGGGCCGTGCATTACATCATATTACAGAATTCTGCTCCACCCCGTTGATTTTTAGATGAGCTTGTACACTTTTGTATTTAATTTAGCATGCAAATATTTTATACCTTTTATGTGTTACTTATATGGATGTGTAAATAAATTTATAGCACTGAATTGGTGTCTTATACATGTTCTAATACATTTTTATTATAGTTTGTATGCTGTATATATAGTGGTGAGTCTACAAGTGATTAAACAGGCTATATGATATATCCTCTCTTGTAACCAGTATATTACTTTTATTATTACATGTTAGATTATGTGTTAATAACCCTAACGCACATACTAGTCTATTGCCTTACTCTACATATATATATATATATATTTATATATTTGGTGTTAGTGGCAGAGCTTGTTAGTTTCCACTAAGTTAGCATGTTCATTTATATTTGGTTCCTTAGTTTGACATTAACCCGTTACCGCAGATAGATCCGCGTTTGCCATACAACCAGAAATACGCAAATCGACCGAAAACAGGCTATGTGATATATCCTCTCTTGTAACCAGTATATTAATTTTATTATTAAATGTTAGATTATGTGTTAATAACCCTAACGCACATACTAGTCTATTGCCTTACTCTACATATATATATATATATATATATATATATATATATATATATATATTTGGTGTTAGTGGCAGAGCTTGTTAGTTGCCACTAAGTTAGCATGTTCATTTATATTTGGTTCCTTAGTTTGACATTAACCCGTTACCGCAGATAGATCCGCGTTTGCCATACGACCAGAAATACGCAAATCGACCGAAAACATGTAAGTGTGCAATTAAATATGAATTTTTGAAGTTGATGAATAATTGCGTCTTTTTGCTTTAATGTGTATATCTTGTAAAACGTACTTATAATGCCGCATGAAAATGTCTTTATAATGTTCTAGACCAAAATGTGACACTTTGACATATAACTCGACGAGAATCAAATTTTAAAACATTGGCGAAGTAAATCGTTTACTGTAAATTGTTCATTAAACCAACCTGTTCGACATCCCTTGTATTTATTGTAAATGTTGTAAAATAAGAACATTGAAAACATCTAAGTCATGTACATCTTACTTGAGAGTGGCATCGTGAAATCGTGCGCCTCAAAGGCGAACTCGTGAAATCGTGATGTCGTGTGAGTCGACTAGGCTGGCTCGTGTTCCGGCAAAACTTTTGGGTGGGGTTAGGGTTGAGCGGCCACTGGGCGTATGAAAGGTACTCTCCTCAAGAGCACCACCCGACGCGGTGGGTTAGTGTCAATCACGGTAAGCCCCCATGAGAGGAACGACCTTCTCATCACGACCTAAAGGCGAGAACCCTAGATTAGATGAGAATTCTTGACATGGACATTGCAACGCTAACTTGGACATCTTGAAATTGAAATGCCAATAAACTCAGTGAAATCTTAACTTTAATCTTGCAACCGTCTAGAACTGCATGCTAGGATTGTTCGTTTCCGTTTCTATAAATTGTTAAATGTTAAATTGCTACAGTCATTTCTTTAAAATATTAAATGCTTCTTAAATTCATATCATTTGTATATCTTGCCTTGGGATGCTAATCTCTTCTTGCAGACCTTACTGACATACATTCATTGTTTGTGGATGTATGTCAAATTCAGCGCTTGAGTACCAGAAGGACCCGTACGAGACGCCAGATTTGGAGAGTCGAGCCCTTTTTCCGTCCCTAATTGGAGTTTTAGCTTTAGTACCTTGTGGTAGGATTAGCGTTTTTGTTGTAGTCTCGTTTGGCCATGCTGAGGCCATGTTGTCATATTTCTTGTACGAACAATTCTGGAAGTGCTCTTTTAATTTAATGAAATACTTTCTGATTGTTCTGATTCGCAAATGCAAGGACCTCTTCTGTGTTTTTATCACAGACGCTTATTGAACTCGAGCTTCACCATTCCAGTTCAAGCGAACCGCGTAACGTTCTCGCTTCTGGTGTCTTTTGGGAAGCGGGGCGTTACACCTTTTCATCTACTTTCAGTGTTCCCCATTATTGTTGGAAGCAACGATCTAGGAACTTGGTTTGATGATGACAACCGTGTCGGTATATCTAATGTGTGTGCTTAGTGTGTTTCAGGCTTGGCTAAACGATATACTTGTACTATTTGGCGGAATTGCTATTCGTATAGCATATTGGGAGAAATGGAGTATGTGCACAAAGAAGTTTGACTTGGTCAATGGAGAGCAAAGTTGGACTTGGTCAAATTAGGAGAGTAGATTGATTCAAATCAATTTAATATTTGATCAAATCAATTAGGTGGATTTGTGTCTACCCATCTCCTACTCAAACACCAACTTGAATCAATCTACTCCCCTATCTATTGTACAAAGAGATAGAACCAAATCACTTTTGAAATTCCCTACTCCTATCTCTTAGGGATTCTTTCCAAAACCCTAGGCTATCCTATATAAGCAAGGACCCTCTTCATAGCCTAGTTTGCGGCAATCAAAAGATTTAAGAGCAGGGCAAACAAAAATTTCAACGCAGCCATTATTAAACAAAACCCTATCTCTATTCTTAAGCCGCAAGCATCACCAATATCAAATATGTCATCATACCGAAAACACAACCAGGCGTCTAATCTTTAACCAAATCATCTCCAAGCCCAGTAAACCCATCAACTATTCTCGCATCAACGAAGGCCACGCATCATCAAGGAGATACAACACCCGCATCAAGCATCAAGTCCCGACACACGTAGAAGCTCGAGAGGAGTCGCCATGTGTCGAGGTTGCTGTTGAACGGAGCACCGCCGAGAGATCATCGCTGCCTGGAGTTGTGACGTCGTCGGAGTCACTGTAGCAATCACTGAACCCGCCGTCAAACGTAGCCGAGGTTGCCGTGAAGACGAAGAAGTGGTCGACGTTGTCATCGCCTCAAGGTCATCTCACCGATCGTAGACAAAGTCCGCCGCATTCGCCAACGTTGAGGAGCAGCCGCTGCTATCTTTAAACTCGCTCTCGTCGCTACCCCGTCGGAGCTGCACGAAGTCGCCGAGAACGAGAACGAAAACGTCGCAGAAGAAGCTGCAGCTGTCGTCGCATCGCCGCAAGAAGTCACCGGAGCTCACTGGGGTTGTCGTCGCCATTGAGGAGGTCGCCACCGGAGGCACTGATCGAAAAAAACCCACTGCTGCAACCGTGAGAAGCCCGCCGCCGCTGCTGCTCGTCGAAGAGCACTTGAAATCGCCATCGGAGCAGCCGCCGTTGCCATCACAAGGCAACCGCTGCATCCCTAAGTTGATTCGCCGTCGCTGCAGCTCTTGTCGCCATAGCTCACTGTCGAAGACGGAGCGCCACCGCCGCCAGAACAAAGGAAGCCTGGCCTGCTTACCCTAGAACGATCACGCGAGGAAGGCGAGCGAACGGAGCAATCGCTGACGTGGCTTCAGGCAAGCCGTAAGATCGGGGTTGAGGAGAATTGAACCAACGGACTGGATCCAATCTCGTTCGATCGTGTGTTACCAATTCGCAGTGGGGGCCTGCTGACGTGGTATTAAAATTATTAGGAGTTGCTTTGCACATAGACCGTTAATTAAACAGGGTTGAGCTGAATTGCTCCACGCACCGACTACTATTTTTTAAGGAGCCTTCTGAGCGCACAGACCGACTTATATTGGATTCTGAACTGCAATTGCTTTACGCACAGACCAGTGCATATCTTGCAATCCAGGAGTCAGATTGAGACACCGTTTGCGTCAGATTGAAGCTGACGACGTGCTGATTGACAGAGACGCCTACACAGACACAAACTGAGCATTTCTAAACTCTAAACTCCTTTATTTGTGTCTTAGTGTAACGTTCTCTGTAGGGGAAACTTTTACCTATTTTTGTGGACTATTTTGGGACTTGTCTAGTTGGGACTAGAGAAGTGGGACCCAGCTAGTTTGGGACTAGCTGGTAGAAAGCTTTGCTAGGATTGATAGTGAGAGGAAACACTGTGTGTGGGGTACTGAGAGTCTGGCGAGTGTAGAGGCGTAGAGAGTGCTCTGAGCGTGCTCTAACTTGTGACTTTGTACCTATTGCACTATTCAATCTAGTATTTGCTTTGGGGGCTGGAGTAGGTCGTTGGGATGACCGAACCAGGGTAAATCTGCTGTATACTCTGTGTCTGCTCTGGTTGTGTTTTTAACTGCGTGTGATTTCTCGTGGGTTGCACGAGAATTTTTTATTAGCCTATTCACACCCCCTCTAGGCTAGGATCCAGATCCAACAATTGGTATCAGAGCCAGTTTAGTAGATCTAGCCTAGTTTGACCATGGACCACATTGATAGTGCTTTTGCTGAGGGTCAGTCTATTTCCCGACCACCTAGATTTAATGGAGGAGATTATGCTTACTGGAAAAATCGTATGAAAATCTATCTTATTTCTATTGATTATAAAGCTGGGCAAATTGTTGAAAAAGGATATAAATCACCTGTTATCAAAATTGAAAATACTGAGTTGCCTAAACCTGATGATAAGTGGGATGATAATGATTGGAAGCTTTATTCATTAAATGCTAAAGCTATGAATGCTCTTATTTGTGCATTAGATAAATCTGAATTCAATCGTATCTCACATTGTCTAACTGCGCAGGAAATATGGCATACTTTGGAGGTGACGCACGAGGGAACGTCACAGGTGAAGGAATCTAGACTTGCACTTCTGAGCACGGAATACGAGGGATTTCGCATGCTACCATCAGAGACGATATCAGAAATGTTTGCAAGGTTCACCAACATTGTCTACAAGTCTAGTTCGCTCGGTAAGCCATATTCTAGCCTTGAACAGGTGAGAAAGATATTAAGAGCACTGCCAAGCTCTTTCAGGCCTAAAGTCACTGCCATCCAAGAAGCAAAGGATCTATCGCAGATGAAGGTGGAGGACTTGATAGGTAATTTAATGTCCCACGAGCTTGAATTGCAAAATATTGATGAAAGGGAGAAACCTGAGGAAAAAGAGAAAGCTACCAAGCCACTTGCACTGAAAGCTGACGAGAATGAAGATGATGATGATGACATAGCGCTAATGGTCAGAAATTTCAGAAAGTTTGTCCAGACCAAGCAAGGAAGAGCAGAAATGGCACCCAGGTTTAATCGCTCTAACTTTTTTCAATCTTCTAAGCAAAATCATGATCAGAATACTACTAATAGAATGACTTGTTTTAAATGCAAGAAAAGAGGACATCGAATGAGGGATTGCCCACATGAGACAGCTCAGGTAGCTAAAGAAAAGGGAAAATCCAAGGTGCTTACTTGGGACATGGATAGCGAAGCTGAGAGCGAGGAGGAGGAACACGAAGCCCATTCATGCATGGCATTGATGGAAATACACAATGAGGTAACTTCTGGTAGTAAAACTGAACTCCTTACTCTTTGTAAAGAAATGCAAGATAAAATAGTAGAGCTTGAATCCACTATAGATGACTACCAAAATGAAAACTTTGAAATGCAACAATCTGAATATGAAATGTCTAAAGAGATTGAAAAACTCAAAATTGATATTGTTGCTCGTGACTCTACTATTGATACTTTGAAAAAGGAAAAATCCAGTTTTAATGATGAAGCACCTTGTCTCTCTTGCCCTTCCTTGATGAATAATATTAGCATACTTAAACTTGATTTGATTAAGCTCGAAACTGAAAAAGACTATGTTATTAGAGAGCTTAATGATAAATTCTGCATGTTGGATAATGATTTTAAAAGAAAAATGGCTGAATTTGAAAAGAAGGAAGAGGAAAACAAGAGAACTTTTATAAGTAAATGCACATTGCTTGTGGAAGAAAATAAATTGTTGAAAACCAAAGTCTCTAATCTTGAACTTGCCATTAAGAAATTCTCTACGGGAAAACAATCATTGGACACTATTTTAGAAAATCAATTATATGGCAATAATAGAAGAGGACTTGGTTTTGGTCTGAAAAACGTTGAAAAGTAAAAATTCAAGAAATTCCACAATGCATCGTCTATTGCGAAGAACTTATATGCAAAGTGCTTTACTTGTGATAGTGTAGGCCATACTTCATACTATTGTAAATTTAGGAACACTAAAATCAAGTTTAAACAAGTGTGGGTTCCTAAAACAATATTGGCTAACACTAGTGGACCTTGTTGGATTCCAAGGTCACACTTAACACCTTTCATGTAGGTGTGATGGAGTTTTGGCGAGGAGCGTTAAACTCAATGTTTCATTCTTTTAGCTCCTTCGTCAAAAAGCGACGAGAAGGTATAATTTTCTATCCCTCTTTGCATTTCATTGCATACCTTCATAGATTGTTGTGTGTGCTTGATTTATTTTTCTTTGTGTGCTTGCATGGATGATTTTTAATGTTTTTATTTCTGAAAAAAAAAACAAAAAATGTGTGCTTATTGTATCCTCTTTTTGAATCTCTTGAGTGATATTGTATGAATGATCAATTCTATCCCTTGTAGAAGTCAATTCATTATTGTTGTAGCTACATGAACATGATGTTATTCTTTTTAGTAGCCATGACATGTCTCATAAGTTTCAAATTTGACTTCTACACCTACATTTGCACTTTCACGATATTTGACTTTTTAGTGCTTTTGGAGATTCTTTTGAAGAATAATGGAAAGTGAATGTAGGAATGATTAATTTCTGAAATTTCTAAGGGATATGATGTGTTTAGCCATGAATTAAAATTGAGCACAAAAGAATGAGAAAAAAAACGATATTTGCTCCGTATGAAAAATGGATACACTTCATGGCTAATACACAACCCACGAGTATCCAACTTGTGCTAAATGGGTAATCATTAGCGTTGGTGTATATAACTCATCAAGCAATGCCACCCCACATTTAAAAGTCCTTTTAGGCCATGTTTTGGGATTCGGTAACTTGAACTCATCTTTGATGAGGTGGGAAAAATCAATCCGAGTGATAGTCATGAAAATTGGAAAATGTGGGTTGATTTGGTTGAATATTTGAAATTGAATCTCCTCTTGTACTTTATTGTCTATATCACTACACTTACACAAAGGTGGAGAAGTCTTGGTATGAAATTCTATGAACTTGACTTGCCCATTATTTGGAATACTCATGCAAATTGCACACTACTTCCAATAATGATTTATTTTTGCATGGGATATTTTTATGACTTCATTAATCCACTTTTGGTGATTCCAAAAGGGGGAGAAAGAAAAGATTTTGACAGCTCTGTGCTTTGATGTTGACATTATTTGTTGAAGGGGGAGCTTGAAATATACTTGAATACTTGATGAAGGGGGAGCTTGAGAGAAGGGGGAGCATGCTATTGTATTTGCTATTATTGTGTGCATGTCATGTTGTAGTGCTTGAATATTCCTCTCATGATTCATATTATATTACACCCTTCAACACACTTCACACACTCATTCTTATTGATCAAATCTTTTATGGGTTTGTCATCACCAAAAGGGGGAGATTGTTGGAAGCAACGATCTAGGAACTTGGTTTGATGATGACAACCGTGTCGGTATATCTAATGTGTGTGCTTAGTGTGTTTCAGGCTTGGCTAAACGATATACTTGTACTATTTGGCGGAATTGCTATTCGTATAGCATATTGGGAGAAAGGGAGTATGTGCACAAAGAAGTTTGACTTGGTCAATGGAGAGCAAAGTTGGACTTGGTCAAATTAGGAGAGTAGATTGATTCAAATCAATTTAATATTTGATCAAATCAATTAGGTGGATTTGTGTGTACCCATCTCCTACTCAAACACCAACTTGAATCAATCTACTCCCCTATCTATTGTACAAAGAGATAGAACCAAATCACTTTTGAAATTCCCTACTCCTATCTCTTAGGGATTCTTTCCAAAACCCTAGGCTATCCTATATAAGCAAGGACCCTCTTCATAGCCTAGTTTACGGCAATCAAAAGATTTAAGAGCAGGGCAAACAAAAATTTCAACGCAGCCATTATTAAACAAAACTCTATCTCTATTCTTAAGCCGCAAGCATCTCCAATATCAAATATGTCATCATGCCGAAAACACAACCAGGCGTCTAATCTTCAACCAAATCATCTCCAAGCCCAGTAAACCCATCAACTACTCTCGCATCAACGAAGGCCACGCATCATCAAGGAGATACAACACCCGCATCAAGCATCAAGTCCCGACACACGTAGAAGCTCGAGAGGAGTCGCCATGTGTCGAGGTCGCTGTTGAACGGAGCACCGTCGAGAGATCATCGCTGCCTGGAGTTGTGACGTCGTCGGAGTCACTGTAGCAATCACTGAACCCGCCGTCAAACGTAGCCGAGGTTGCCGTGAAGACGAAGAAGTGGTCGACGTTGTCATCGCCTCAAGGTCATCTCACCGATCGTAGACAAAGTCCGCCGCATTCGCCAACGTTGAGGAGCAGCCGCTGCTATCTTTAAACTCGCTCTCGTCACTACCCCGTCGGAGCTGCACGAAGTCGCCGAGAACGAGAACGAAAACGTCGCAGAAGAAGCTGCAGCTGTCGTCGCATCGCCGTAAGAAGTCACCGGAGCTCACTGGGGTTGTCGTCGCCATTGAGGAGGTCGCCACCGGAGGCACTGATCGAAAAAAAACCCGCTGCTGCAACCGTGAGAAGCCCGCCGCCGCCGCTGCTCGTCGAAGATCACTTGAAATCGCCATCGGAGCAGCCGCCGTTGCCATCACAAGGCAACCGCTGCATCCCTAAGTTGATTCGCCGTCGCTGCAGCTCTTGTCGCCATAGCTCACTATCGAAGACGGAGCGCCGCCGCCGCCAGAACAAAGGAAGCGTGGCATGCTTACCCTAGAACGATCACGCGAGGAAGGCGAGCGAATGGAGCAATCGCTGACGTGGCTTCAGGCGAGCCGTAAGATCGGGGTTGAGGAGAATTGAACCAACGGACTGGATCCAATCTCGTCCGATCGTGTGTTACCAATTCGCAGTGGGGGCCTGCTGACGTGGTATTAAAATTATTGGGAGTTGCTTTTCACACAGACCGTTAATTAAACAGGGTTGAGCTGAATTGCTCCACGCACCGACTGCTATTTTTTAAGGAGCCTTCTGAGCGCACAGACCGACTTATATTGGATTCTGAACTGCAATTGCTTTACGCATAGACCAGTGCATATCTTCCAATCCAGGAGTCAGATTGAGACACCGTTTGCGTCAGATTGAAGCTGACGACGTGTTGATTGACAGAGACGCCTACACAGACACAAACTGAGCATTTCTAAACTCTAAACTCCTTTATTTGTGTCTTAGTGTAACGTTCTCTGTAGGGGAAACTTTTACCTATTTTTGTGGACTATTTTGGGACTTGTCTAGTTGGGACTAGAGAAGTGGGACCCAGCTAGTTTGGGACTAGCTGGTAGAAAGCTTTGCTAGGATTGATAGTGAGAGGAAACACTGTGTGTGGGGTACTGAGAGTCTGGCGAGTGTAGAGGCGTAGAGAGTGCTCTGAGCGTGCTCTAACTTGTGACTTTGTACCTATTGCACTATTCAATCTAGTATTTGCTTTGGGGGCTGGAGTAGGTCGTTGGGACGACCGAACCAGGGTAAATCTGCTGTATACTCTGTGTCTGCTCTGGTTGTGTTTTTAACTGCGTGTGATTTCTCGTGGGTTGCACGAGAATTTTTTATTAGCCTATTCACCCCCCCTCTAGGCTAGGATCCAGATCCAACAATTATGTCATTACCGAGCACAACTCGACAGCAGGCCGTAGAACCTGCTGCCTGCTGTCGGTGTCTTCCCGACACCGTGGAACGTCGTACAGCCGTCCTCCCCGCCTTGCTGAACGGTGATCGTGTCGCTACCCGGCTGATCGTCGTCCGCTGTCACTGTCGTCCGCCATTGATGCTGATCGCTACCGTGCGGTGGAGCGTTGCATGCTTCGGTTAATTCAACCCCTGACGTCGCAACCCGACGTCAGTGTAGCTCTCGCGTCGTGTTAAGGTATACCTAAACCGTAGGAACCCACACTGCATGCTAACAAGATAAAAACTGTAATTTTGTTGTGTCGGTTAATTCACTAATTGAAGAAGAATAATATGGGACTGTAGGCTGGGATGATTGATTTGGAGCACATAGGGAGATCTAGACTATTGTTGAACTGAGCGTAGGAGCTCTGGACTTTGTGAACCTGTGATTGGACTTTGAGACTAGTGATTCTAGCACGTATTTCAGGCAAGTGAAACTTGCCAGTTCCTTGTTTAGGCCGTGTTTTAGGCCATTCCTTACTTTTAGCGTAAAAGAGACTAGGCGATGAAATGATAGTCACCTAGACGCCTTCTAGATCTAGCTTGACAACGAAGCTAGATCTGACCCCTTTTCATGTCATTTCATGCATCCATGTATGTCACGTTTACTTTAAATATCTGTACGCACTTCTTTTTGACTATCCATATGCCATGTTCATGCATCTTGTACATCTTGCATTCAATGTTTTATCGTGATTGTGTAGCACACGCTACACTTATTATAATGATTGAGGCTAGGCACCAGCTATGCGGGCACAACCCTATGCCAAAAACACTTCCTGGCTCGTGATCCAGAAGGTGGGCGCCAGTCCATATTGAAAAACACTTCATGGACTCATGATCCAGAAGCGAGCTCACGTACTTGGGAAACCAAGGCTCGACATATGTGGGAGGGGTAGGGTTAAACGACCACTCAGTATAGAAGTATGCCAGATCAGCAACTTCAGATGTAAGGCGTAAACCCTGTGCACATCGTGAATGCAAGTTAATCGTGAAAATCGTGAATATTGTTTAGTAGCTTTTGCTACAACGTGTCGTGCCAATGTTACTTTTCGTGTTCATCCTTTAATTGTTACATTCATGCTCAAGTTTAAACTGCTGCATTCATGTCATGTCATCTTCTTTACTTTAGAACTGCTAGTTGTACATTTTTGCTCTTATGTTTCCTTGCACAAAAGTTTCCGTTTTTCTCTTGGGGGACTTTTGCTGACATGTGCCCTTTTCTCTTTGGGTGTCACATGTCAGGTTTGAGCCTGAGTAGGTTACAGCGGCTGACAGGTTACTGATGTCCAGTTTGAGGATACCGGTTCTACTCTTAGTCTTACTGGTGACTCTCTTTTAGTTGTTGTTTACCTTCTTAGTAGCTGCTGTTAGGTTGTTCGGTGCGTTGCACCACTTCTTGTTGTAGTTTCGGCCATGCTTTAGGCCTTTTGTTCAGACTTGTACTGTTGTGACTATTCTGTGATGTTAAAATAATTGTTGGATGTTTTGTTGATAGATGTTCTTTTATCTGCTTCATTATTATTGTTGTTGTTTCGTCGCAATGTAAGGACCAGCTACGATTTGAAATTTTTACAGACGCTTATCAGACTGCAGCTTCACAGCTCCACATCTGAGCGGACCTCATCATGTCTCGCCTTCCATTTTAGAGAAGCGGGGTGTGACAGGTTTTGTTGGTGGCCCATGCAGGTCCTTTTTGCATCCGCAAAATACCGGAATAATAAAAATGATAAATAACATCCAATTAAATATTCGAAACATCCAAGTCACGATTAAGTCTAATCTGAACATTTTCCTGTCTTAGATAGTAGGAAGACTTAGGTAGATGTCCAGGATAGTCTGAGCCATCGTCAAGATTAAGCTGTACTTGTCTTAGGTTGCCTTAGCAGTCTCTCACCCAGCCCTGGCCATATTAGACTTCTAGATCTTCTCTTTTAGCCGTTTGATTAAGTCCGCAATCTCGGGCCCAGCAGAACGTAATCTTGACTTCTCTTAGGACCCTTCCCTGAGACCTCTATTACAGTCTAGTTCATTAGAGAGTCATAGTGTTAAGTTCCTCTTGATTTCCAGCCGTCCCAATAATTAGAACACTGATTCTATCATTTTCTTGATCATTACACTTCTGGGTTATCGACCCTAGAAATTCCATCGTAGCTTTTTATGAATCGTATCCTAGGCGTATTCATCACGCGGTCATATTCTATGCCCTCGATACACGTGATCGCTTCCCCACGATTATCGTTAACCTTTCGAATCTTCCCCGTTGCCAATCTTGATTCTTCCAAAGTTATTTTCGATTTTTTCCTTACTAAAAAGTTTTCACTCAGCTTAAATTTTGTTTTTAAAACCCCCTTCTTATATATTTAAATTCCTTACTTTTGGTGGAGATAAAATACTTTCTTAGATTTTGAAGTCGTCTTGGTCGTGAATTTTTATTTCAATCTCGAGACCATTTTCTAAACTATATCTATTGTATTTCGGTTTTAAAACTTTAGTACCATTTTTGATAATTCAATATATCCTTCCTTCAATGTCTACACTACTGAGTTTATTATTATTAATATTTTCACTTACCGTACATACTTTTAGAGTATTTTCCTAAGCTAAATAGAACTTCAATATTTTTTATATCAGATCTATGTTCATCGTGCTCATATTTCAAAATTTTTGTATAAACCTATTTTCATTTACAACACGATCACTGCCTCACCCTACTCATTTTTTTTGCCTAAAAACTTTTTTCCTTGTTTTCAAAATTTTCCAGTCTGCTCGTTTTTCCTACATATTTTCATAAGAATAGATATATACGACATCATATTTTACACATGTCTCTATTTCACCTATTTAAATTATTTAGAGCAATATTTTTTTCTCACCCAACCAATTATCTCCTTGTCCTCGTCTTATCTGAACTCGCTCTTTTCGATCTTGTTCGTTACGCTTTTGGTTTCGGTTTCCTTTCTATTGTTTAGATGTTAGTGCTTGTCGTTGTCGTTGTCTGTGTCAACCTTAGTGTAGTTTGGTGAGCCCATTGGTATAAGTTGTGATGTCGTTGTGGTGCATGCATTTAGGTAAAGTGTGTGGACCTGTATGAGTGTACTACCCTCAGAATATTAATGATAGTCTTTTGTGTTAGGTATGTATACCCAGTGTTATTCATGTTATACGTGTGAAGTTATATGAATGATATTAGTTATATATGTTTGGATAGTTATAACACTTAGGGATTTGTGTTGAAATAACTGCTAGTAGTGTATGTAGTTGCAGATACTTGTGAATGCTTGGTATATATATTAGTAAGTCGTGTTACATGTATGTGACTATACGATGAATGCATGTATTAGAGAGTGTATTATAATTATACGTGTGCTGATGTTTGTAATATTATTATAGGGTGAGAAGTGATTGCATTATGTGGGCGTTACTTGACTAAATATAGTGATTGATATTATGGTATGTATGTGGTTATGTTGGTGGATGTATACATATTGGAGTAGTATTAGTATATGTGTAGATACCGTGTTATGTATATAGAATTTTCAGACGTGGGTTATGAGTCTCACTCAAGTTTAAGTGGGTATACTCTAAGTAGATTGTTACATATGTCTGTGGTTTGCGTGTATACCATGAATATAGCAATGGATGATGTATGTATAGCGATAGGTCTGGTTGTGTTACGCACATGATTGTGGGTGACTATACCATAATATAGTTATAGGTGTTGGTCTTGTGGTATAGTTATTTACTAAGGACTTACATGTTGAATGTATATGTGCTAGCTGAACTAGGTGTGTAGTTGTGCTCAGTATATAGTGGTATGAGTGGTATGTATGAATGATAGGATAGTGTGTGCAGGCGTGCACCGTGCGCGGGTAAGTATGTGCTTAGTTATAGGTATTTGTGACTATGGTATGTGTGGCATGTCTTGAATATAGTTATAGGACAGTATGTGATGTGAATATATGGTGAAATATTTGTGTGCATTTGAATAACTATATCTTTGTGAACTTATAGTAGTGCAGAATGTATATTAGATATAGTAAGCCCGATTTAATATTATATGGTGTGATTACATGTGTTGATATGTTGGTGTTGGATGTGTACTAGGAGATATGGGGAGTAGAATATCTATGTTTGTGGTACGTAGGTAGTTAACTATACGTAAGTACTAGGATCGTATTTGCTAATGTGAAATTATTTTGTGTATGTATAAGTACCCTGGTTGTGAAAAATGAGTGATAGTTATATAAGGATGTACGTAACTATATGAATGATTGAAGTACGTGTATGAATTGGATTGACTGTGATAGGTATAAGTATAGAATAGGCGTATATATATACATGTTGGTAGAATTAATGTTTGACTACCTATTGCATATATAAGCACTTGTAGTGACTATATCTGGGTTGAATTATAATGTGGTATAATTGGGATAGATACTAGAGTGGCCAAATATATTTATAGTTAGCAAATCCGAGGACGGACTTTGTCCTAAGGTGTGTAGGATGCAATGTTTTTAAAACCGGACCGAACCGGCCGGTTCAACCGGTTGGACCGTGAACCGGCCAAGGTCCGGTCCAATATAGCCCTAGAACCTGGAAGATTGAAAACCGGTTTTGAACCGGTGAACCCGGTTTTGAACCGGTGAACCCGCCAAAAACCGGAGGTCGGACCGGTTGAACGGTTTAGATTTAAAACTTTAATTATTTTAAGTTTTTAATTTTAACCCTTGACTCTTGACTCTTGGGTGACCCATAATTTTTTAGAGCCGGCCCTAATTTAGATCTCAAGCCTACGACCCTCTTCCGTCTCCGGCGGCCCTCTCGTCTCCGACGGCTTGCTCCCAACTCCGGTCATTATGTCTCAATCGGTATGTAATACTTTTTTCCTTCTCTTTTATTCATAGAATTCAGTTTTGAAATGATCGTTGTGATACTGGAGAAAAAAATGTCTTCTACTTTGTCTTTTATAAAATCATGTTCAAGGTATGAGAATCTCGTTTCGGTTTTCAAGTGGAATCATTTCTAATGGTGCTGTGCATATCCAAAAAATAATCAATGTAAACATTTCTACCCTTTTCTTGTATATACCCAAATGTGTACCCACTGGCTTGGTTCAAATGTGTACAAATTTGTTTTTTTTTTGCTTCTGTGATTTATAAATCATGATGTCATCGTTCCATTTTCTTGCTTACATTCTGGAAAATGTTCACATTATGGAATACATAATTGATAAAACATTTTGTATGTTTACAATCTGGAATATGCTCACATCACATTTTGTATGTTTAATTTTTTATACTTTATACATGGTTGTTATATGCTGCTATTTCATTTCTTCTCACATTTTACTTTGCCCTTTTTGGGGTCTTTGTTGAAATAGGTTATATTAGTCGTATGGATGGAAATAAAAATTAACTGACAATTAAATTTTTGCAACTTTTAACATGTATTATGTAGGATCCAAGTGTTTTGAATATGTATTATGTTTTAAATATGTGTTATGTAGGATCCAAGTGTGAATGCTGCTCCTCGAGCTAATAATCTTAATGTATCATCTGAACAACAATCAACAGAAGATTCAACAGCAGTTCGTGGGAAAAGTGATCCTGCGTGGGAGCATTTTTCTTATAAAAAAGATGGAAGAACTAATGTTTACACTTGTCTTCATTGTGGTAAATCTTTTAAAGGAGGTGGCATAAATAGAATGAAGCAACATCTTGCAGGCATAACTGGTCAAATAAGCTCTTGTAGAAAAGTCTCTCATGATGTTCGTCACCAAATGCTACAGTTATTAAAAGATATCCAAGAAAAAAAGAAGAGTGATGACTTAAATGAAGCGTACAATGAGCAAAATATTGAAGAAGAAGTACAAGAAGTTGAGCCTAATCTGAATGTGGATAAGAGGCCCCTAGCTAATCACAACAAAGGAAAAAGAAAAGCCAACATTGAAATATGTAGTTACTTTGCTCCAAGGACTACTCCTGGCTCCCTACCAAGTCTAAAAAGTGTATTATCAAGCAAGGAAGCAATGCACAAAGCTAAGATGACAATTGCTCGATGGTTTTATGATGCTTGCATTCCATTTAATGCAATACAATCACCGTATTTTCAAGCTGCTTTGGATGCAATTACTGCTATTGGCCCTGGTTTTAAAGGTCCATCTTATCATGAATTAAGGGTTAACTTGTTAGGAGATTGCAAGAAAGAGTGTCAATTACTTGTAGAAGGTTATCGAGCACATTGGGCTAAGAGTGGATGTACAATTATGGCTGATGGATGGACTGATCAAAGGCAAAGAACTTTGATCAACTTTCTAGTTTATTGTCCTGCAGGTATAACATGCAAAAAAAATTTCTAGTCCTTTAATGTACTTGATAATACACTTAATATCTCTTTGCTAAACTTTCTACTTAATTGTCTTACAGGTATAACATTTGTGAAATCTGTTGATGCATCAGATATTGTGAAAGATGCCATGACATTGTGCAATTTGTTTTCTGAAGTTATTGACTGGGTTGGAGCAGAAAATGTTGTTCATGTAGTAACAGATAATGCAGCTAATTATGCAGCTGCTGGTAGATTGATACATGAGAAATATGGAACCATTTTTTGGTCTCCATGTGCTGCTCACTGTTTGAATCTCCTTTTGAAGGACATTGCAAGCATGCCACACATTGCAGACCTTGCCTCAAAGGCATCAAAGGTAACTATCTTTGTGTATAATCATATGGCATTCTTATCTTGGATGAGGAAAAGAGAAGGTTGGAAAGAAATTGTACGTCCAGGAGTGACTCGATTTGCAACTACTTTTATTACACTGAAAAATATTTTTGATCATAAGCATGATTTGCAAGCTTTAGTTGTGGACAGACATTTCACTAGCCATAAGTTATCAAAGACTGCATCAGGAAAAGTTGTTAGCGCTATCATTTTGGATAATAAATTTTGGAATGACTGCTTTATGATATCAAAACTTGTGGCTCCTATAATTCGATTATTAAGAATTGTTGATGGGGATGAAAAACCTTCTCTGGGTTATGTTTATGAAGGCATGCAAAGGATGAAAAATGCCATAAAGGAAATGTTTAAGAATAGAAGTCCTTTGTATAGGCCTTATACAGATATTATTAAGGCTCGGTGGGATAAACATTTAAAGCGACATCTTCATGCAGCGGCATACTTTTTAAATCCCGCATTCTTTTATGATGAGAAGTTCTGTGAAAAGAATAGGGTCGTGCAAGCACTTCTTGATTTATTTGATATAAAATCTTTTTGTAATGATCTGTCCAAAGCCATTCAAGAGATGCAAGTGTATCGTGATCGACAAGGAAGTTTTAGTCGAGAAAGTGCCTTTACTGTAACAAAGACAATACGACCTGGTAAGCAACAATTTATAGTTTTATACTTAAATAGTTATGCATATATATTTTATGTTTTATGGTTTTATAACTAAATATTTTTCTTGTAGATCAATGGTGGAGATTGTATGGGGGTAGTGCTCCAATTTTGCAAAAGTTGGCAATTCGTTTACTTAGCCAAACTTCTTCTTCTTCAGGATGTGAGCGAAATTGGAGTGTCTTTGAACGCATCCATACAAAAAAAAGAAATAGACTAGAACATCAAAGATTAAATGATCTTGTTTATGTTACTTATAACCTGCGTTTGAAGAATAGGTATAAAGATTTCTTTATGTTTAAAGTTAAAACTTAAAACATTGTGTCACTTTATTTTTTTTTGGCCTAAATTGATTTATTTTTTGATATTGTTATGTTTCATTTTAGGTTGTACTATAAGAAGACATATTATGATCCTATTGATTATGAATCTATTGACCAAGTTGATTTTTGGGTGACTGAGGAAGAAACACATCCTGAGCTTGATATTGATGAGCTTGAAAATGTTATTTACCATGAAAATGCAATTCCAATTGGCGAGTCATCAAATAATAATGAAGGTAAATGTTTAGTTATATTGGATACTTTTCATACTTTCTTTTGTTAAGTATTATTTTGAAGTTAAAATTTTATTTTTGTAATTGTTTGTTGTTTAACTAGGTGCTAAAGATCTTGATACCACAGTGTTTCGACCTGAAAGTGGTGATGCTGGTGGTTCAACTAATGAAGATGTTGTTCCTAACATATTTGAATTTGAAGGAATCAACCTCAATATCGACCTCAATGAATATTTTGATGATTGATACTTATATTAATTATTTAGATTCTAATTGTAGTTGCCTTGTCGCATATGATTTGGTTCAACTAAACATTTTTTGTGTTGTTGAACTTAAATATTATATGGTATTTGATTTGGTTTCATATGTTATTTTAAAGAAATATGGTTATATGTTATGTCATTTTTAACTTTTAAGTGAAGTTTAAATTTTAATATTATGAAGTTATTAATAGAGATCATCTCTGTGCATAACCTCCCAAAGTGGGTTGTTTCAGAAAACAAAAGAGGTCCATGCCTTATATATTATACTAAAACTAAAAAAATTATTTAATTATCACTGGTTCAACCACGGTTCAACCACGGTCAGACCATTGAACCTTGAACCAGTGCCTTGACCGGTTCAATGACCGGTCCGGTTTTAAAAACATTGGTAGGATGTAACGGTCGGTACTCACTATACGTTATATGGCTGTGCGTATAGCAATTTCGGGTACCTGATTGGTTTTGTTGCTTTGTATGTGAGTCGTGCCGTTGATGTTGATAGGGCCGTAGCACCTTGGTTGCATTCTTAGCAAGCCAACCCCCGACGTGTGCCCAACCTGAGATTACTGTCGCCTTTAGACCATGTATCCTTGGTACGCGTATTTTCCTTGAAGTTCACGTATTTTTTCTTAGCCTTACCCTTCGTTCGGAACGTGCGATATGATATGCCTTTGTGACCCTCTGGAAGAGTATTTATTTGTGGAATTATTTTAGAACGTCATTTCACGGGTCGTTCTCCCACAAAACAATTTTGTTTGAAGGGGTGTCGTAACTTTAGACTTCGTCGCTTGATCTCTTTATTTTTTTAGTTCTGTCTTACATTACCCAAGCCAGTGACCAATCATCGTAGCCTCGATTCTCTCGTCGACACGGTCGTCCCGGTATTTTTATTATATTTTTCAGACACCGTTTAGTTGGCCTTTCACACTAATCACTTTCGGCTCATCCTTAACCCCAGCTCATCCCTAATTAAAATCTGATAATCTAAACCAAAGGGATAATACGTATCTCATGTTGATTTATTTTCCTAGCTAAATGCCACACAATCTCTACCCTCCCCCTCTCACTCACCCTCTTTCCATCAAGCCTAAGTGTACCCCACTCCTACATCTATATATCAAAACAATTTTCTTACTCTCAACAAATCTGGCTATCCACCACACCCCTATTAAACTGATTGCACTCCCTCTATCTCACATTCTCTCTCCCCAACCTTTTAAGTCTACCCCACTTGTAAACCTATATAGCAAAACTCTTTCATCAAAACACAACTCACGAAATAAACCCTAGGGCAATCCCTACCCAACCGCCACATGAACCCACCAAGTTGGCCAGTCATCTTCCTCCTTCTCCAGCGACCCCACAGCCTACACCCACCGGAAACACCCCCAACTGCCGCAACATCCTCCCCTCTCTCAAAATGTGCCGCCCAAACCTGTTTTCCCCATTAAACTGTCAAATCCTGCGGCCCCCTTGTTGGCTCCCTCCAGCGAACGCCATGGCCGGCGCCCCACCCCAACAGCCGGCCGTCGGTGCACCAAAACCGCCCTTGCTCCGTCCAGCAGCCCAACCGCGCAAATACTACCAAGCTGTCCTAATGCCGCGCAACTCTCCCAGGGCTGCCGATCACATCTCCCAATGATGTCGCGCTCACCCTAGACCCACCGAAACCCACCCTGTCTGACCCCCCTTAAGACTGTCGCTGGCCATCCCCATCATCCCTCCTGCCAACATCCTCTCCATGCGTCACGATCCCCTCTCATTCCTTGAGGAACCCATGGCCCTAGCCTTAAAAATCTGTCGAGCAGCCCACACGAGAACCCCTCTCACGGCCAGCCACCTCCTCTGCCGCATGGCAGCCTCCTGCCGCCAACCAACACCCCCTCTCCCGTTTACAACTGCCGAGACCTCCTTCCTACCCCTTGCAACTCCTGTATCAGGCCGAACCCATACAAGCAGACCTTTTCATCCACTTGCAGTGTTCCCCATTGTGGCGTTGCTGCGCATAACTCGATAGCAGGCCGTATAACCCGATGTCCACTGTCGGTGTCTTCTCAACACCGTGGAACGTCGTACAGCCATCCTCCCCTGCCTTGCTGAACAGTGATCGTGTCACTACCCGACTGATCGTCGTCCACTATCGCTGTCACTGTCGTCTGCCGTTGATGTTGATCGCTACCGTGCGATGGAGTGTCGCACGCTTCGGTTAATTCAACCCCTGACGTCGCTACCCAACGTCAATGTAGCTCTCGCGTCATGTTAAGGTATACTTAAACCGTAGGAACCCACACTTCGTGCTAACAAGATAAAAACTGTAATTTTGTTGTGTCGGTTAATTCACTAATTGAAGAAGAATAATATGGGACTGTAGGCTGGGATGATTGATTTGGAGCACATAGGGTGATTTAGACTATTGTTGAACTGAGCGTGGAGCTCTGGACTTTGTGAACCTGTGATTGGACTTTGAGATTGGTGATTCCAGCACGTATTTCAGGCAAGTGAAACTTGCCAGTTCCTTGTTTAGGCCGTGTTTTAGGCCATTCCTTACTTTTAGCGTAAAAGAGACTAGGGGATGAAATGATAGTCGCCTAGACGCCTTCTAGATCTAGCTTGATAACGAAGCTAGATCCGACCCCCTTTTCATGTCATTTCATGCATCCCTGTTGTCACGTTTACTTTAAATATCTGTATGCACTTCTTTTTGACTATCCATGTGTCATGTTCATGCATCTTGTACATCTTGCATTCAATGTTTTATCGTGATTGTGTAGCACACGCTACACTTATTATAATGATTGAGGCTAGGCACCAGCTATGCGGGCACAACCCTATGCCAAAAACACTTCCTGGCTCGTGATCCAGAAGGTGGGCGCCAGTCCATATTGAAAAACACTTCATGGACTCATGATCCAGAAGCGAGCTCACGTACTTGGGAAACCAAGGCTCGACATATGTGGGAGGGGTAGGGTTAAACGACCACTCAGTATAGAAGTATGCCAGATCAACAACTTCAGCTGTAAGGCGTAAACCCTATGCACATCGTGAATGCAAGTTAATCGTGAAAATCGTGAATATTTTTTAGTAGCTTTTGCTACAACGTGTCGTGCCAATGTTACTTTTCGTGTTCATCCTTTAATTGTTACATTCATGCTCAAGTTTAAACTGCTGCATTCATGTCATGTCATCTTCTTTACTTTAGAACTGCTAGTTGTACGTTTTTGCACTTATGTTTCCTTGCACAGAAGTTTTCTGTTTTTCTCTTGGGAGACTTTTTCCGACATGTGCCCTTTTCTCTTTGGGCGTCACATGTCAGGTTTGAGCCTGAGTAGGTTGCAGCGGTCGACAGGTTACTGATGTCCATTTCGAGGTTACATGTTCTACTCTTAGTCTTACTGGTGACTCTCTTTTAGTTGTTGTTTACCTTCTTAGTAGCTTCTGTTAGGTTGTTCGTTGCGTTGCACCACTTCTTGTTGTAGTTTCGGCCATGCTTTAGGCCTTTTGTTCAGACTTGTACTGTTGTGACTATTCTGTAATGTTGGAATAATTGTTGGATGTTCTGTTGATAGATGTTCTTTTATCTGCTTCATTATTTTTATTGTTGTTTCGTCGCAATGCAAGGACCTGCTACAATTTGAAATTTTTACAGACGCTTATCAGACTGCAGCTTCACAGCTCCACGTCTGAGCGAACCTCATCACGTCTCGCCTTCCATTTTAAGGAAGCGGGGCGTGACATTTTTTGTGTGCTCAAAATACGTAAACAAAAGTCCTATGAAACGATCCAGCGTGTAACTTTCATATTTTTATAGAGTTGGTATCACAAAAGAGGTAGATTGATTTCAAAGAAATGGAATTTAGAGAAGAGTAACGCATAAGAAGCATTTGACGAAAGCGGGTAGATGATCATAATATGAAGAATTTGGATCTTCTCATATGCATCTTTTTTCCTCTAGACACCATACCTCATAAATCATACAAGCTATCATTTTTCTTAACCTAAAAATTTGAACGCAATGTAATGCAAGGATGCAAAGTATTATCTAAGGACTCAGCGACCAAGTTCACTTTTTCACCGAAAAAAGCGCTGGGGAATGAACGATAAAAATAACCAATAGCGTGTCAACCGATCAGACTGTCATAAAATAAGACTGTATGATAGAAGATAATAGCAAAGAGAGAGTACGAAAAAACCTAGGGTTTTAATGTCTGTCAACAGTATTTCATTCTCTTATAAAGGCACGTAAGGATCCATAAAGTAATCAGGACATGGAATTAGATCAAGTTTCATGTCCTTTTTATTGAACCACTGGAAATAACCCGTGCATAGATTGCACTATGCAAAAAAAACCCCTGCACACTAGGCAACACACACACACACACACACACACACACACACACACACACACACACACACACACACACAGAGGAAGTGATGCATGCAAGTGTGTGGGGGTGTGTGTATCATCAGGGGCAAAAAGGGAGAAAAGTAATTCATGTGAATGGGAGGGCTTCTCTTTGGGTGCTCCACAACAACACCCCAAAACACACCCAACTCCTCACCCCATCCCAAGTGGGCCCCATCATGATTATGTGTCCAAATATAGGCCACCACTCTATCAACATGTTTGTCCTAATAGGAGAAACATCCCATTAAGAGCCATCAAATGTATAATAGACTAGTCATAACACATGTCCGCAGGCACGGTTCATTTAAGATTTTCCATTGAGAAATCTTTGTTCCCCTAAAAATTATTTCCACATCCAAAATTTAAAATAACAACAATTTAGCGTAAAAATATTTAGCGACACGGACACCTTCGACGCGGAACAACAAATTCGACTCATGCGCCTTCGACACGGAACAACAAATTAACGTAAAAAAATTTAGTGGCGCCTTCGATGCGGGAGCCCAAAAAATCAAAATATTTTGTAGAGACCAAAAAAGAGAATAGAGGGGGCCGATTTTCTTCCAAATTTGCCCATTTTGAAATATTTTACCTTCTATTGAGATGGGACCGATGTTCTTCAAAATGGGTCTGTCGTTCTTGAAAATATTTGAGTGAGTGATGTGTACTTTTTTTTCAAAATCGAAGCATGTTGCTGCATGTTATCCCTTGCATGCATGCAGATATCGAAGCATGGGAATCTTTCTTTTTTTCAAACTCCCTGTTGTGCTTTTAAGTCCGCTGGTTTTTTTTGCAAATCAAAGCATAATGTTGTTGCTCTGTGTTTTGAAGAAAATCGAAGCATGCATGTGATCCCTCTGGCACATATTAATATCAAAGCCAGACATTGTTTTTTCCGAAATACTGACACTGATATGAAAGAATTTTTAGAAATTCATGAAAACATTGAAAAACTTGTCTAGAAATTGTTTGGAGAGAATGCAGAATAATACCAGATGAATACCATAATGAAGAAGGAAGAAGAAGTGGGTTTGAGTCTTCTTGTTGATCGTACGAATGGAGAGAGTGAGATGGAAAGCCCTTTCTTCTCTTCCTTTTTGTCACACACACTTTTCTAAAATGAGAGAGCGTAAGAAAAAAAATAGCGTATGTCAACAAGGGACCACATCTCCTTATTTATAGATTTTGCAATTAACTAATTAGCCCATCAGAAATTAGTAATTGCATCAGGAATTCCACACATTTACAAATAAGTCCCCACACTTTTTATTAATTAAATAGGACCATGAAACCTAATTTGATCATTACAATTAGGTCCTAAATTAATTATTTAGTAATATATATGTGATAATTAATGCAACACGTGTGCGTCCACACGTCCAAATGCAAATACGGGTTAAATACAATGATATGAAGTCCATAATTCCAACAATCTCCCACTTGGACTACATAGCCATGTGTATAAATAACTCATCTTGATCACACATAAATTACACTGTAAAACTGAATGTGTGTACACAACTGAACTTAAAACATCTCGTCCATTAGTCTCACCGATACAGGAACCAAAGGAGCAGTTGTTGCCAAATTTCAACTCGCATTGATTACAAGTATCAATTCAACTAAATGACATAGATAGTGTGGATGTGTGGCATGGAAATTACATGCTAAGTGATCTATGCATGCCTATTTCCAACTGGTCCAACTGAAAGAAAACTTATGAGATCAAAGTTCAGAACATAATAATAACTGAATGAACTGAATACTATATAAACAGTTGAATAATGTCATGACATTACAATATGTATTAAGCTGGACAAACATAATATACTCCCACTTTTCAAATGGCATCTAAATCTATAACACCCATATGAGTTACATGCTCATGAAAAAGCTGAAGGCGTTAATGCCTTAGTGAGCGGATCCGCATCCATATAGTTTGTCCCTATATGCTCAATACTAATTAAACCATTCTGAACTCTTTCTTTCATAACTAGGAATTTGATGTCTATATGCCTAGATTTAGACGAACTCCTGTTGTTATTGGAATATAAGACTGCTGCTCTATTGTCACAATATAATTTGAGTGGCCTTTCAATGCCGTTGACAATTTGCAGTCCTGAAATGAAGTTCTGTAGCCATTTTGCATGATTTAATGCCCCGTAGCATGCAACAAACTCTGCCTCCATAGTAGAGGAAGCAATAAGAGTTTGCTTAATGCTTCTCCATGAAATCGCACCTTCGGCTAGTAGAAAAATGTAGCCAGATGTGGATTTTCTACTATCTTGGCATCCAGCAAGATCGGAGTCAGAATACCCAACGATCTCAAGATTATCAGATCTCCTATATGTGAGCATATAACTTTTTGTCTTCTGTAAGTATCTAAAGACTCTTTTAGCTGCTACCCAATGTTCTCTTCCTGGATTGCTTTGGTATCTGCCTAGCATTCCCACTATAAATGCAAGATCTGGTCGAGTGCATACTTGTGCATACATAAGACTTCCCACTGCAGATACATATGGGATATTCTCCATATACTTGGCTTCAATATTATTATTTGGACACTGCTTAAGACTAAATTTGTCTCCTTTTGATATGGGTGTGTCATGTGGTCTACAATTTTGCATGCCAAACCGTTGCAGAATCTTTTCGATGTAACCCTTTTGTGATAATCCAAGAATTCATCGTGAACGATCACGATGAATTTGGATTCCTAATACATAAGATGCTTCTCCAAGATCTTTCATATCAAAATGTTCTGATAGAAATTTCTTTGTATCATGAAGAAGCTTTACATCACTGCTGGCAAGCAAAATATCATCGACATATAATACCAGAAATATAAACCTACTCCCACTGAACTTATGGTACACACAATCTTCAACAATGTTGGTCTCAAAGCCAAATGAGAGAACAATTTGATGAAATTTAAGGTACCATTGACGAGATGCCTGCTTGAGCCCATAGATAGATTTTTTTTAGTTTGCATACCAAACCGTTATCTTCTTTTGGAGATAACCCTTCTAGTTGCACCATATAGATGGTTTCCTCAATGTCACCATTGAGAAAAGCCATCTTTACATCCATTTGATGTAACTCTAAGTCAAAATGTGCCACAAGTGCCATTATGGTCCTAAAAGAGTCTTTCGACGAAACAGGAGAGAAAGTATCTTTATAATCGATACCTTCTCTTTGAGTAATTCCTTTTGCGACAAGACGTGCTTTATATCTTTCCACATTACCTTGTGAATCTCTTTTGGTTTTGTAAACCCATTTACAACCAATTGATTTCACACCTTTAGGTAATGGGACAAGGTCCCAAACGTCATTGTCTTTCATGGATTGAATTTCCTCACCCATGGCATTGATCCATTTCTAAGAGTTTGAACATTCGATCGCTTTGTGAAAGGTGACTGGGTCATCTCCCATTGGACCATCGTTTACTTCATGCTCATTGAGAAATACTATATAATCACTTGATATTGCACTTCTCTTTTCTCTTGTGGATCTCCGTAGAGGCACTGGTTCTTCTTGAATTTGAGGGTGTTGAGTTTGATCTTGAGGTTGAGTTTGATTTTGAGGTTTCTCTTGAGTCACTGTTTGAGGAACTTCATTTTGATGGGTGGAAGGTTCGCCAACATCACTTACTGGATATTGCGGGAAAATTATACCATGAATGAAAACCTGGTCATAATTTGCAACAACTAAGGGAGAAGGTATTACTGAATCCTCCTCAAAAGTGAAGTCATTATCCTTATCTCCATCCCCCCCAAACTCAACATCCTCAAGGAACCGAGCATTTCTCGTCTCAAAGAATGTTCTTCTCTTGTGATCGTAGAATTTATAACCCCGTGATCTTTCAGCGTATGCCACAAAATAGCTACTAACTGTTCTTGATTCCAGCTTTTTCTCATTTGGCCTATAAGGTCTTGCTTCAGCTGGACATCCACATACTCGTAAATGCTTTAAAACAGGTTTTCTACCTGTCCATAACTCATAAGGGGTATTGTTAGTAGCTTTAGTTGGCACACGGTTGAGGATATAGACTGCAGTTTTTAGTACATCACCCCAAAGTGATTGAGGTAAGGTTATATGAGAAATCATACTCCTTACCATATCCATAAGGGTTCTATTTCATCTCTCGGCTACACTATTCATGCTGGAAGAGCATGTCATGGTATACTGAGGGACAATCCCACAATCATTTAAGTATTGCGTAAACGGACCTGGACGTTGTTCACCTGATCCATCATATCGACCATAGTATTCACCACACGATCTGATCTGACAGACTTAATAGTCTTTCCCAGTTGATTTTCAACTTCGGTTTTAAAAGACTTGAAAACATCCAGAGCCTGTGACTTCTCATTTATTAAATAAAGGTAACCATAGCGAGAGAAATCATCAATGAACGTAATAAAATACCATCGACCATTCCAAGTAGCTGTAGGAAATGGTCCACAAATATCGGTATGTATTAGTTCTAAGACATCTTTAGCTCTCTCAGCCCCTATATATCTATTGTTTGTTATTTTGCCCTTTATGCATTCAACACATATTTCCATATTATTTGTTGTATCAAGTTTATCGAGAATTCCATCAGTCACAAGTCTGTCAATTCTCCTTTTGGATATATGACCCAAACGCTTGTGCCATAATGAATAAGAATTCTCATTTGGTAATTTACGTTTTATTTCTCTAATTTCAGTTGTTTGGGACTCGTGGTTTGTGCCAACCATATCAAGCATATATAGATTATCATTATAATATAAAGTACTAGTTCCAACACATTTAGAATTAAGAAACAAATTTCCTTTCCTGTTTCCAAAAGACAAAATATAACCTTCATTGTCGAGAACAGGAACTGAAACTAAATTCCATCTAAATGACGGTACAATCAAAGTATTCTTTAATTCTAAATAAAAACTATACACAATAACAATCTAAAAGTCCATATGCCTACAACTTCCTCTGGGTCTCCAGCTCCCATATAGATGCGTTTTTCATCTTCACTGGGCCTTCATAGTTCAGGCAACCCTGCATAGATATACTTACGTGAGTTGTGGCACCCGAATCAAACCACCAAGTATATCTATGAACTGAAACCATTGCAATATGAGTGCAAACAAGAGAGAAAGACGTACCCTTCTTCACGCGCCAAGCGTGATATTTTGCACAGTCTTTCTTAACATGAGAAGCATGTTTGCAGAAAAAGCACTTTATTTTCTTTTTCCCCTTATTGGGGACCTTTTGCTTTTTGTGTGATCCTGATGCCGCAGTTATTTTGCATTTCCTCTTCTTTTTACCAAAAGAAGATGCTGAAGCTAAGTGAGCACTATTTGTCTTTTGTTGCTTCATCATATCTTCCTCTTGCACCAAATGAGAAATGAGCTCTTTCAATGTCCATTTGTCCTTCTGACAATTATAGCTCACTTCAAATTGACTAAATTGAGGAGGAAGGGATATCAGCACCAAATGAACAAGAAAATCTTCTGGTAACTCAATTTTAAGTGATTTAAGTTTCCCAGAGAGATTATACATTTCTAGAATGTGCTCCCTAATGCTTCCATTACCCTTATACCTTATGGAGACAAGCTTTCTAAGTGCAGCGCTTGTCTCCGCCTTATCGCTTTTTGCAAAGCGTTCTTCAAGGGTCTGAAGGAAATTTTTAGCATCCATATTCTCAGTCATAGTGTCTAGAAAAGCTTCGGCCACTGCATTTCTCATGATCATTAGACCTATGTGGTTGGCCTTTCCCACCTTTCGAAAGTTTTCTCCTCTTGAGGAGTACTTTCTGCAGTAAGTGGTGCTGGCTTATCAACCCTCAATGCATAGTCAATTCCATGCATCCCAAAACCATTTTCACCTTATTTTTCCAAGTTTTAAAATTAGTTCCATTCAACATGGGAATGTTGTTGATGGAAGCAAAAACCGAACTTGCATTTATAATATCAGCTATATAGAGAACAAAAAATGTAAGTTAGCTCACAATTAATTATTAAAAATTAATGATTTACTAAATGAATAATAATAATCCATCTGCAAGTTGATTAATGCAACATCAAATATAGTCTTTGGACTAAAATTCGACTCGCTAGCAATCAACTTGTTGTAGTAATCGAGAAAGATAACATTGTACAGCCAAATACTCAACCTTTCTTTGGTCCAGTTAAGTATTCACTTATCAATATTCATTACCATATGTACACATTAATTTCTGCCAAACAACAGTTTTCCTTTGGGCCAACATGTTGCTCGCATGAAATAATGCATACAAAATTAACTTGGTTTTTCAGAAATTAAAAAGTTTCCACAGCAGAGGTCACTTGGGTGACAATACTGTTTTGCCAATTAATGTGAAAAACCAAGAATGCTTATGCAAGCAACTTTATGTTATTACTCGTATAATCACATAGTTGTAAGTATGGTAATTGCAAAGACCATGGAACCTCGTTTTCACCTACAGATTAGTTAACTGTAGTCAAAGCGAAATATGATCTTTGAATTCAAAAACATTCATCTCTACCTATTATACATTAAAAGTAATATCATATAAGATAGAGTATAATTATAACGCTAATCTCTATAAAGTATGGCCATAAAGCCAATCTCGTATAGAGTAGAGCACAATATTAAGGCTAATCTCTATAGAGTATGGCATGAAAGCCAATCTCGTATAGAGTAGAGCACAATATTAAGACTAATCTCTATAGAGTAGGGCATGAAAGCCAATCTCTTATAGAGTAGAGCACAATATTAAGGCTAATCTCTATAGAGTAGAGCATGAAAGCCAATCTCTTATAGAGTAGAGCCCAATAATTAAAACTAAATAAAATGTAATTAAAATAATAATAATTACTTACCGAAGTAATTCATATAAATAAAAGAATTACATGATTATAACATTAGAGAGAATATAGCCTAGTGTTTAACTTCTCTCCTTGCTACCAAATGGTTGCAGGATAAAATTCCAATGAATGCAACCACTTGCTTTATTTTGTATTAAAACCAACAGAAAATTTGTTTTCGAAAATATCATTCTGGATCATTAGCACAATGGTAAAAGCACAATCCATGCAACAAAGGGTGCTATACAAAACTATTGCATAAGAATTATTTAACATACGGTAACGACAGCACAGTGGTGAAGCAATCCCAATGACACATAGTATATCTCGGGTTCGGAACCCACTGTGGTCATTCATTCGGGCATATTTTTTATTGCAACTTAGTAGTTATTACCACCGCTTATGCAAGATAAATAAATTATTTATTAAATCCTATGCCATAAGAACATTTCGTTACTTTGGTTAAGGCGCAACGTTACGCCTCAATGGTCGCGGGATCGAGTCTGCTGTTTTGCGTTATTTGAAAATTTTTAAAAAAATTATTTGCAGAGAACGGCCAGACGCGAAACTGCTTCATGGCTTGTTCCCGAAAACGCAAAATAACGTGTCGCCTAAAAAAAAGCGAAAAACAGAAGTTTTAACCCAAAATCTCCGTCAATATTCAATGAAATCACTCATAAAAAATTCCAAAACATCATAGAATCAAATCCAAACAATCCTAGATCAAGTTGGCTCTGATACCAATTGAAAGAATTTTCAGAAATTCATGAAAACATTGAAAAAATTGTCTAGAAATTGTTTGAAGAGAATGCGGAATAATACCAGACGAATCCATGATGAAGAAGGAAGAAGAAGTGGGTTTGCGTTTTCTTGTTGATCGTACGAATGGAGAGATGGAGATGGAAAGCCCTTTCTTCTCTTCCTTTTTGTCTCACACAATTTTCTAAAATGAGAGAGCATAAGAAAAAAATAGTGTATGTCAACAAGGGACCACATCCCCTTACTTATAGATTTTGCAATTAACTAATTAGCCCATCAGAAATTAGTAATTGCATCAGGAATTTCATACATTTACAAATAAGTCCCCACACTTTTTATTAATTAAATAGGACCATGAAACCTAATTTGATCTTTACAATTAGGTTCTAAATTAATTCTTTAGTAATATATATGTGATAATTAATGCAACACGTGTGCGTCAACACGTCCAAATGCAAATACGGGTTATATACAATGATATGAAGTCTATAATTCTAACATGATAATGATTCCTGAGATACTGTGTGAGCGTTGATTCCCGAGAAATTTTTCAAACCAAACGGGTTTTCCGAAAATTCAAAAGTTCCCTTCAAAATTTTCTCAAAATCTCATCTCAACCGTTGATTTCCCATGATTAAATCCAACCCGTCTTTATATCAACATGTTTGTCCTAGTCAGCAAATCAATTCAAAAAAGTCGTCAATTGTAATATAGATATATCACTACTCAAACTTTATAGTTACTTCTTGTTCTTTTCTTTTACCGAAGACAGTAGTCCAGTATTGAAATTGGAATGATTATTTTGCACTTTCATCTTGTATCCATGTTCTTTTTTTCCTAATTGAAATGATTATTTTGCACTTTCATCTTCTTATCCATGAAATATGAAATGACCATTTTGCCTACCTTGAATTTTTTAATTTGTAAGGAATGATGTGCAAAATAGTTATTTCAATCATAAAACTGAACGGGGACGGGGTTTTAATGACATGTAAAGCCACATGAAGCGAAGAAAAATTTAAAGAGTTTTGTAAAAGAAAATAATGGGTGTCATATGGCAATGGATGCATCTCCTTATATATTAAGACTCAAAAATTGGAGTAGTACAACAAGTATAAGCTCATGTGGGCTTGTACCACCCCCACTTTTTGTGTCTTGTACATGAGGAGATGACTCACATGTCATATGACACACATTATTCTCTTAATAAAAACATATCAAAACCTAGGAGGTTTACTCAAATTAAAACATTTTAATACCTGTGACACCAACAGAATCATCAATTGAATGGAAACATGGATACAATGTCGCCCCCTTTCCTAGTATTCCTTTTTCGTTCCTTTCTGTACGAGGAACATCTAACCTTCTACAGTGCTACCGTCCTTACGAAAAGTCGTTTCCTTTTCTTTAGTTTGGATGGACAATCAAACCAACTTACATAGATCAGAATGATTAGCAACAGTGTACCAAGTAGTGATTTGAGAGGAACTGTATGCACCTCAGAATGAGGTGCATGGAAGTGACTTTTGGCCAAAATTAGAAAGAAATTGAAAGGGACAAAGAGGATATTTGGCAAATGATTTATTCTTATTTCCTTTTTTAGCAAAACGTCACCTATATGCACCTCAATTGAGGTGCATATAGTCCCTCTCAGTGATTTTAGAATCAATACGGAGGACATGTGAAAATCCCATTTTCATCCAATTTAAAAGATACTTGCTAAATACACCGGAAAGATTCCGATTCCGGTGTATTTAGTTCTTTTGCCATTTTTGGCAAATTTGTCACATCAAAGCTGACGAATATGACACTTTAATGTGACAAGTTTGCCAAAAATGATGTATTTAGCTGGACCCATTTGAAAAAAAAAGATCAATATAAGGTTATAGTTGCGCCCGATGAACACTATGCCCATAGTCAAGGAGTACTCAGTGCACCCCATCCATGCCCGATGACAATGGTGCATGCTACAGGAAAGAGACTAACAGTATCTAACAATCCCACTTGTTGCATTGCACAAAGTTGGGTCCATGTTATGGGTTCATTGGAAATTTGTATCCTACAAAGAATCCCTACACCTCTATTATCATTCAACAATGAACTCCATGTCGACCTTCGCTATACTATAACTGTCAAACTATTGAGAATTATAGCAATCAAGACAATACAATCAGCGAGGATCGCAATTTTTTTGGAAAATAATGAAAAACATTTGCCATGTGACTAAACATCTAAAGTTTCAAAAAAAATCCACTCTTCACTATTTTGTAAAAATTTCATTTTGATTTTTGTTGTAAACTTGGTGGCTACGGAACCCGTAGCCCTGTATTTATAGTAATATGGTTACATAATGGGTGGATACCAAATACACAGTTGGGCCTCCAAAAGCTCGTTTATAACACTTCCCCTTATCCATCCATTGTTGTAAGCCGCAATGAGCGCTTCAGGGTTCATTGAGCTTATCTGACCATGGGGCTACGGATACTTCTGGATCCTAGGTTAAGAGTTCTTGCTTCGTTAAAACCTTTGCCATGGAAAACCCAGTGGGAAAAACCAGTGGTAAATGGAAAAGAGTACAAGTCTCTATAACTTCTCCTGATCGATGGATATCATCATAGATGGATACTTCTGGATCCAGAGTTGATGTGGTTGCCTCGTTAAAACCTTTGGCTATGAAAAACCCAGTGGGAAAAACCAATATCCAAGAAAAAAGAGTACAACCCAACATTAACTCCTCCTGAAAAGTACAAGCTTCGGGCTTGTAGATCTCTCAACGTCTCATCCCAATTCCCAATACAAGTTTTCTAACGGTACTGCGAGGTAAAGCTTTAGTAAATAGATCTGCCAGTTGTTGCAAGACTGGATCTACTGGATATCGATCTGGTTGTCTACTTGTTCATGCGTCCAGAAGAGCTTGGGGGAAATGTGCTTCGTCTTGTCACCTTTAATGTAGCCACCTCGTAGTTGAGCTATGCAAGCAGCACTGTCTTCGTACATGGTGGTTGGTCCAAGATCTCCCGTCTTCAGGCCGGTAGTCACAAGGATGTGGTGGATGACTGATCGAAGTCAAAAGCATTCTCTGCTAGCTTCGTGGATCGCAATGAGCTCGGAGTGGTTGGATGAGGTCGCTGTTGAAGTCTGCTTCACGGATCTCCATGAGATGGCTGTCCCACCATATGTGAATACGAAACCGGTCTGGGACTTTGCGGTGTGTGGGTCAGACCTGTATCCTGCATCTGCATAACCGACTAATTCGGAGGATACACCTTTCTTGAAGTATAGTCCCAGGTCTACAGGCCCTTGGAGGTAGCGCAGAAGGTGCTTTACTTCGTTCAGTGGCGCTTTGAGGGCGCTGAACTGTATCGGCTAGTAGTTTAACTGCGAACTCTATATCGGGACGCGTGCAGTTTGCCAGGTATAGGAGTGCTCCAATTGCACTTAGGTAGGGTGCTTCAGATCCCAGTGCTTCCTCCCCCTCTTCCAGCGGTCGGAAGGGGTCAGTATTAACATCCAATGATCTGACAACCATTGGTGTACTAAGCGGATGACATTTGTCCATAATGAAGTTTTTCAGCAACTTCTTTATGTATGTGGATTGGTGTAACATGATTCCTCCGCTTAGGTGTTCAATTTGTAATCCTAGGTAGACCTTCGTTTTGCCAAGGTCTTTCATCTCAAAAGTCTGTATGAGACTCTTGGATATCTCAGCTATCTCTTCCGCAGATCCGATGATGTTTAGGTCGTCTACGTAGACGGTAGTGATTACGAATCCTGTTCCCTTTGCTCTTATAAAGTGCAAGGGCAGACTTCATTTGTTGTGAATCCTTGTTGCACTAGGAACTCACTGAGTCTGTTATACCACATTCTCTCCGACTGTTTTAGACCAAACAGTGATCTTTGGAGTTTGACAGAATAGACTTCCCGAGGTCTTTCTGTCATTTTTGTCGGTAGTTTATATCCGTCTAGGATTCTCATATAGATATCCTTATCTATATTTTCATATAGGTATGCAGTCACAACGTCCATGAGCTGCATATCCAGGCCTTCCTTAGTAGATAGGCCAATAATGAAACGAAAAGTGATCGCATCCATGACCGGGGAATATGTATCATCATAGTCTATTCCTGGTTGTTGTGAAAAATCTTGTGCAACAAGGCGCGCTTTGTAACACACGATCTCATTATTTTCGTTTCTTTTTCTTACGAATACCCATTTATATCCCACAGGTTTAACACCCTTTGGTGTTAGGACTACAGGTCCAAAAACTTTGCGCTTCGAGAGTGAGTCCAGCTCTACTCCTATTGCCTCGTTCCACTTTGGCCAATCCTCTCTGCGTTTACATTCTGCTAGAAAGCGTGGATCGGTCTCATCGTCGTATTCAGTAACGTGAGTGGTAATAATGAGCGTGAAGTTATCTTCGATGATTGTGCCTTTTCTACCCAGTACCTCCCCAGTACGTACATAGTTTAATGATATTTCTCCTACATTTTCCTCTTCAGGAGTTTTTAGGATGGGAGAGGTATCTGGGCTGAGCTCAGCATCATGTGATGGTATCGTTATCATTGCTCCATGATTTTTCCTCTTTCGAGGGTTTTATCTTTGGAGCCTGGGGGTCGTCCTCTCTTTTGTTGAGGTACGGTCGCTTCTGCTGCAGGTGGATTGCATCCATCTTTGGGTATGTCAATTCTAGCTGGCGTATTTGCAGCAGGGACGTGTGATCTGACAATCTTCTGGTTGTCAGTGAATTTTTCGGGTAAAATGTGAACTGTATTTTGTATTTGAAGGATCTTCAGGATCTCGTCTTCACATTGGTTTGTACGCGGATCAAAATGGGATAAAGTTTTGGTATCCCATAAAATGGTCTTCGAAGCTGCTGTCTTCTCTGTGTTAATGCCTAGTTTGGGAAAAGTGCTTTCGTCAAACTCACAATCTGCTAGTCGTGCCTTAAAGGCGTCCCCCGTTAGGGGCTCTAGGTATCTAATGATCGATGGTGAGTCGAATCCAATGTAGATACCCAGTCGACGTTGAGGACCCATCTTGGTCCTCTACGGTGGTGCTATGGGGACATAGACAGCACATCCGAATATCCTCAGGTGAGAGATATCCGATGTGTTCCCATATGCAAGCTGCATCGGAGAATAAGATTGACTTCCTGATGGTCGTAGTCTTATTAGCGATGCAGTATGCAAGATGGCATGTCCCCATGCGTTCACCGGCAACTGGCATTGCATCAACAATGGACGAGCAATCCATTGTAGTCTCTTTATAAGAGATTCAGCTAACCCATTCTGGGTGTGAACATGAGCTACATGATGTTCAACTTCTATGCCAGTTGCTTGGCAGTAGTCTAGGAAGAATTATGTGGTGAATTCACCAGCGTTGTCCAGACGCAATTTCTTGACCTGGTTGTCAGGGAAATGTGCCCGAAAATTTATTATTTGTGCCAGTAGCTCTGCAAAAACTACGTTGCGGGTGGACAGGAGGCACACATACGACCATTTGGAAGATGCGTCAATCAGTACCGGTACCATGTAGTACCAAAATGGGCCTCTTACGGGGGGGTGAATATGCCTGCAAATGTCTCTATGTATTCTCTCTAGGAAGCTTGGAGACTCTGAGTCCACCTTCAGGGAGGATGGTCTCGTAATCAATTTCCTTTTGTGACAAGGGGGACAAGGAGATGCACCCTTTCAAAGTAGCTTCAGGCTTTTCGAGTTAATTCCACAGGATTGGGATATGATGCAACGCATCTGTAGAGAGATGTATGCCCTCGTGGCTATTTATCTGAATAAACATCATGTTCAATAAATGAAAGTATTCTTTCTGGTAAAATATTGTCTGAGTTATTTATTAATTACTTAGACTATTCCCTAGCATTCAAAGTTAGGTCACACATGTTTCACGATGAAGATTGCGATTATGAGAAATGTCAGACCGATGGTAGCTTGAATCTAAGAAGTGTTCGTGGTCATAGATGAGTCAAGATTGGGATATCGACACATCGGACAGAGCATTGTGTCTTAGTCTAGTTGGTCTCATGACCATACGACTTGGCGAAGTCGGAGACAAGGCGCAGGTGCTCATTGGAGAATGAGTCCACTGAACGACCCAAACAAAGAGTTATTAAATGGTTTAAACATTAAGTAACTACCATTAATAACTCTAAGTGATGATAGGTAAGTTGGTCCTTAAGACTTGAGATCATTGTACGAAGCTATGTGTGAACGGTGTCACTTAGGTCTAAACATCAGCTTCGAGGCGAGGCCTGCTAAAAGATCTTAGGCTGGGTGACACTCGAAACATACGAGATTAGTAGTGATCAATAGAGGATTCGTCTCTTCCGTTAATGGGAAGTTAGTGTCACAGGTCAGTACGGTTCTCGGTAAAACCTTGGCCAAGGTATGTTGTTACAGGTACAACTTAAAAGTACTAGAGACCGACATATACTGACCACTGCTAGCTAGTAGGGTTGATAGATTTCCATGCCCTAGGCTAGTCAAGTGACATAGTTATGACGAAGGGACTAAAACTGTGGGAATCATCATGGTCACAGTCAGAGTGGTCCCGTCGACACTCTTGCCATCGAGTCAATCATGTAATCGATGATTCTGAAACAGGAACGACACCTGCTGCTAGTGGTCACTGTCGTCTAGAGACTTCGAGTCTCAACCTGTAGTAGGATCAGGCTGTAGGGTCTCACACCGAGTAATATTCACGTCTTAGTAACAGGGAGATAGTATAGAGGAACCATAAGATACAATGAGAATGTTAAATTCACAAGTTGGTTGTGAGTTTGGAGCATTTGGGATTGGAGGGGATTTCGTGTGAAATCCAGAGGATCAAACCGTGTAGGAAACGGAGCTCGAATGAGCCCAGAAACGCAAGAAAGGCACAAAAGGAAGTGGGAAACACCCACTTGGTTAAAACGGGCACAGCCCGCTGCTCACAACGAGCGTAGTCCACTATTCCAACGGGCCAAGCCCGCTGGTCACAGTGGGCTGTGCGCTCTCACGGGTGCGCCCTAGCGGGCGCACCCAGTTGCCTTAGGCGGGCACGCCCGCTAAGCTTAGCGGGCCGCCTGTAACTTAAGTCGTTTCATTAGGGTTTTGTTGAAACCCTTGACGGCTATGAAACTTGGGTTTTTGCTCAACTTTGAGTAATTGTTTGAAGGGTCAAACAAAGTCGGATTTCGTCGCCGTTTGTTCCTATGCGTTCACCATTCCTAGCCCTTCGAAATGATAACTTGTATCATCTCTTGGGCTCAATGGTGAGTGAGGATTAATTGATTGAAGTTAGACTTTTGTGAAAGCTATTCTAACTAAAATGAATTAATCCTAAGCCTCTTCCAAACAATTAGTACCGCATTGCTCGTGTCAAAAGAAGCGGAGCCGGCCTCCTATATAAATAGGTGAGCACTCCCTTCTTTGTTCTTTGCACCAAGTCTCTGATTAAGGAGCTCCGGAAAATTTGAGCAAACTTAATCAAGACTTAAAATTATTCTTTTCCTCCATTAATTTTTCTGTCCTCCAACCGAGTCCTAGCAGGCAACGGGGAGGTCCGAATCTGATTCGGAAGTCTACAACACATGTTTACTCAAGTGAAACTTTCTACGGCTAGTGATGGGCTCGGAGGCAAGGTGCGGCTCGGGAGCTGATTCAATTCACGACGAGGAGCGACACAATGCGGTTCGGGATGCGGCTCAGATTGTGGAGCGCAAGACGATACGGAACATCAAGACGGTGCAGAACCTCTTGCCTGATCCAGGGCAAGATTCCGGGTGAGTTATATTTATATGCAATTCTTTTAAGTAGTAATTAGAACTTTCTCGAGTTGGTCAGACCCAACTCGAGTCAGTAGATTTACCTGGCTTAGGGAATTTTTCTTAGGGCTGTAACTATTAAATAGTTTAATAAATTATTTTTCCGCTGTTTATTTTATTTTGTTCGTCCGACTTAGGACGAAATATTTTAAAATTGGCCCTAAGGGACCTCGAAAATTCCTACGGTGGTATCAGAGCCAAGTCTACTCTGTTCTTATACTACTTCTTCATGAACTGCATGTTTTAATTATGCGATAATTAGATTAATGGCATATTCTTGTTTATTTGATAACACAAGAGGAACTTACTAGGTTAGCCATTAATGAATCCTCAAATTTTATAAGATAAATTTTGACACCATGCTATAATTTTAAATTGTTTAAAATTGCCTAATGGACGATTAGGATGGCCATTATTAAATTCCTCAATTTGTTATGTGTTAATTTTTGGGGACTCTGCCTTGTTTTTAAATTGGTTAATAATACCCATTGGACGATTAAGATAGCAGCACATATATTTAATCCTTATAGTTGATAAGGACTTAATAAAAATCGTCAAACATATTCATAAAATTTCGAATTTTAAGGATCCACTAGTTGATAAGGATTAACTAGAGTTAAAAAAAACTTTTAGTTGATAGTATGCATATAAATGACTAGCAACCTTCAATGGAACATGATACCGGTCAATGTACTTGGCTAAGTTTGCTGGACCACCCTAGCTAGTCTAGGGGCCGAGTGGTCCTGGCTTAGTCAATTCCCTGGCCGTGTCCGCTGGATCGCAAGGACGCGAATCATTATTATGCAACGCTGTCAACTATATCTAGTCAAATACATTAATAAATCTTTTACAAGATAATTCGTAGCCCTCTTTGTTTTAGACATTGGAATCTGTAGGATCCGTGTTATAGTTGTTGAGCTACACTCAAGCTGTGACATGGCAACCCTAGGGAAACCAATTTCTTCATACCATTGTCTATGACTTGACCCAAACCGACGTGTTGTGAATACACCGAGTGTCGGGGTAAGTCAAGCTAGACACGAAAACAAGGGTCTGACTAGACTAGTCGTTGTGATTTGGATGAGCACACTCATGATCACAAATGTCTAGGGGTAAAAATCAACATGGAGTCATATTCGATATGATTGACAAAGAGTTCGTCTACCTAGAGCCGAGTCGAACGACTTATTGAGCTACACTCAAGGTCGGGAGACTCAAGGTTGTTGGATTCCTGCTCCCATTTAATATTAATCATGTTTTGGTTTAAACGATCTTTAAATTAATGGGAGAGTAAAATTGGATAAAAACCATTCTAATTATATTTTAAAATTTTTTGAACACATGCTAATTAGGAGTTCTAATCTTTACAGCGTGACGAGTAAGATAAACAATATCCGAGATAAGAACTTATTAACTGGTTATAAAAAGAATGACTGGTCAAGGAAATCTATAGCAGAAAGAGAACAAATGAAGGAAGGGCGAGTTTATGCCATAACTTCTACAATGCAAAGTGTAGTTCTTTCAGTTAATTCTAATGCATGTGTGTTAAACACCGGTGTAGGTTCTCACATTTGTAACCAGTTACAAGGAATAAGAATCATTAGAAAACTCGAAAAGAATGAGATCATTCCCCAAGTCGGCAACGCAGCAAATGTTGATGTTATAGCCGTGGGAGATCTTAAACACACATTAGCTGGTGGAGCTAACTTGCTTTTGAAGCAATGTTACTACATCCCAAACTTCCTATGCAATATTATATCCGTCTCGGCTTTGGCTAGAGATGGTTATAATTTTACTATCAGCGGAAATGTCATGAACATTTCTTCTGATGGAAATTTGCTAGGTTTTGGGACACTTAGTAATGGTGTATACACTTTAAGCAATAAGGCTGTATTAAACGTTAATACAAGAAAACGTAAGGAATCTAGTTTCAATGAAACCTATCTTTGGCATTGTAGACTAGGCCATATCGGAGAGAAGAGACTCAGCAAGTTACATAAAGAGGTGCTCTTGGGCCTCTCGAATTATGATTCATTCGACACTTGCGAGTCTTGCCTCAAAGGTAAGATGGCTAAAACTCCTTTTGCGAGTCAAGTGGAGAGAGTTACCAAACTCTTGGGTCTAGTACATTCTGATGTATATGGACCCATGTCTACAACAGCCAAAGGTGAATTTTCATATTTTTTCACGTTTACTGACGATCACTCAAGGTTTGGACATGTGTTCTTGATGAAACATAAGTCCGAAACCTTTGAGCGATTCAAAGAGTATCGTGCCGAAGTCGAAAACCAGACTGGGAAAGGTATTAAGATCCTTCGATCATATCGAGAAGGAGAATACTTAAGCCATGAATTCCTTGCTCACTTAAAAGAGAATGGGATTCTCTCTCAGGTCACACCTCCTTACACACCTCAACATAACGGTGTATCAGAGAGGAGGAGCCGCACCTTGTTAGACATGGTGCGCTATGATAAGTGAAGCTGAGTTAACCACTTCCCTCTGGGGCTATGCCTCGGAAACTACTATATACATCCTAAATAAAGCTCCGTCAAGATCTATGCATATGACACCATATCAAATATGGACCGGCAAGAAACCCAGCCTTAATCACTTGAAGGTATGTGGTTGTCCTGCATATGTCAAAAGGCAAAATCTAGACAAACTGGAAGACAGATCTATACTGTGTAAATTCATAGGGTACCCGAGACATTCATTAGGTTATGTCTTTTACCATCCAGAACAACAAAAGATTGTTGTCTCTAGACATGCCACTTTTCTGGAAAAGGAATTCCTTGTGAAGGAATCCACTGGTAAGGTAATTGATCTAGATGAATGCTCAGAGGAAGTACTTACACAGGAACAAGTGTCGGAACCAGTGGGAGAGTCAGAACTTGACAACTCCAAACCAGTCAGTAGGAAATCCAATAGGGTTCCTCGAGTTCCCGAAAGGTACTACAGTTTTCTCGTAGACGGTGGGATTGAGGATAGCATCATATTAGATGATGACCATGTTAGCTTCCAAGAAGCCATAAAGAGTATAGACTCTAACAAATGGCTAGATGCAATGAAGTCCGAAATAGATTCCATGCACGTGAATAAGGTATGGACCTTAGAATACGTGCCCAAGGGAAATGTTCCCATAGGCTGCAAATGGATCTTCAAGAAGAAGATTGGTGCAGATGGAAAAGTAGAAACGTACAAGGCTAGGCTGGTTGCAAAAGGATATCATCAGATTCTAAGAATAGATTACGACGAAACCTTCTCACCAGTGGCCATGCACAAATCTATTCGGATCGTACTCGCTATTGCTGCCTACTAAGACTACGAAATCTGGCAAATGGATGTAAAGACTGCTTTTCTAAACGGTGATTTAGAAGAGAAAATTTACAGGACTCAACCAGAAGGTTTCGAAGTCAGTAGAGAGATGTATGCCCTCGTGGCTATTTATTTGAATAAACATCATGTTCAATAAATGAAAGTATTCTTTCTGGTAAAATATTGTCTGAGTTATTTATTAATTACTTAGACTATTCCCTAGCATTCAAAGTTAGGTCACACATGTTTCACGATGAAGATTGCGATTATGAGAAATGTCTGACCGATGGTAGCTTGAATCTAAGAAGTGTTCGTGGTCATAGATGAGTCGAGATTGGGATATCGGCACATCGGACAGACCATTGTGTCTTAGTCTAGTTGGTCTCATAACCATACGACTTGGCGAAGTCGGAGACAAGGCGCAGGTGCTCATTGGAGAATGAGTCCATTGAATGACCCAAACAAAGAGTTATTAAATGGTTTAAATATTAACTAACTATCATTAATAACTCTAAGTGATGATAGTAAGTTGGTCCTTTGGACTTGAGATCATTGTACGAAGCTGTGTGTGAACTGTGTCACTTAGGTCTAAACATCTAGCTTCGAGGCGAGGCCTGCTGAAAGATCTTAGGCTGTGTTGAGTATTAGTGTTTTATACCAATCTTATTTTGATGATGATCACAACATTATGTTGTTGCTAATGACTCTCATGTTTTAGTCTCTCAGTTTTATCTCAAGAATATCTTTCTTGGAGACTAATCACTTGGTGCAAGGATGGACATCAAGTGGAGAAGAGCCTAAGCTTGAACTCAAGGAGTGCCAAAGCTTGGAGATGATGGAGAGAAATCAAGGCATCAAGACTGAAGACTTAGACTCTAAGGAAAGCATTGTAATCCATGTAATTTTCTTTATTACTTTCTATCTCTTTTGAGTCTAGGGGTAATGTAATGCCTTGTTAGATGGTTTACTCATTCATGCATATACATATAACCATCTTAGTGAGCCTTAGGATTATCATAAAATCCAACCCAATAGGTTCACTCTGTCCAAAGACTCATTTGGAGTCTCTGGCTTTCCGTCAGTCGCCTGCTGAAGGAAACACAGTCGACTGGGTGATTTCCAGTCGCCTGTAGATCCTTCTACAGTCGTCTGACATGCACAGCTCAAGTCAATATTTTAATTGACTCAAACTTGAGCTTTACGCACAGTCGTCTGTCGATCAGTTTACAGTCTCCTGTATTTTTACAGTCACCTGGAGATTGGTCAACAGTCGCCTGTATAGCGTAAGTGCATTCTCTGCATCTCTCTGTTGTTTCTTCATTTTATACTGCAGATGACTGATAAAGATGTACAATCGCCTGACTATTTGACAGTCAACTGTAGTATTAACATCAGTCGCCTATGCGAAGAATTGGAGAAAGAGTACATCTCTCTGTTTCGATCCATCCCCTGCAGCAGTCGCCTGCTGAAGGATTAACAGGCGCCTGTCCTGTTTGTCAGTCGACTGTATTGACTGCTTCAGTCGACTGTCCTGGCTCAGATTATAGCCGTTGGAAATTTTCTAGCCGTTGATCAGTCGACTGTCTTTTGATCATCAGTCGACTGTTTCTGTCGTTTTCACCCAGTTTCTAACCGTTGCTGAATTCTTTCTTTGGCTGTTTCTTTGGGTTTTGGGGCTTGATATGGGGTTCCTATATATTTGAGTTTGCTGCCATCACTTGAGAACTCTTGACAACACTTGATAACTCTTGACTCTATAGAAAATCTCAAGAGATCAATAAGGAACGCTCAAGCTCCCTCATTTCCCTCAATAGAGCATTCATCTATCTGCATGCATTGAAGTCCAGCTCAAGGGAAATCATCCAAGTGCTCTCAAGCATATCCCAACACTTGGATATCCTCTTCCATGCCTTGCATCCATTCATGAGTAAGCATCTCAAGGCATAGGTAAGAGTATTTATTTTACTTGGTGTAATTTGTGCCTCTAATTCTCTTTGTGTGAATTAGAACTTTCTCTCTTTGTGGGAGGTTCTCTCTTTGTGGGAGTTTTTCTTTTGTGGGACTTAGGAAACTCTTTTTGTGGGAGTAGCTCTCTTTGTGGGAGTTTAGTGTCCTAGTGTAGGGCTAACCCTAATTCTCTGAGTGGTAGTTAGTGATTCTCTGTGTGGGAGTCTTGATCCTCGTGTAGTTGGGTCCTTGTGTAGGGCATAAATCCTCTTTTTGGGGTATCTCCTTGTGAGATTTGTATTCACTTCTCTGTATGGGAATATAGTGAATATTGGTGTGGCTGGATGTACCCAAGTTTGGGGAACCAGGGTAAAACTGTGTGTTTGCGTTTGGATTGATTGTGCCTTTTAATTCCTCTTGCATTTATACTTCCGCATTTGCAAGTTAAATTTTAATTGTACAATTTTGTTGCCATTACACTATTCACCTCCCTCTAGTGTGTGTTGTTATTATTGCAATGGTAAGTCGATCATTACAATTGGTATCAGAGCGAGGTTAAAGCATACTGCAACTATGGCATTCAACGCTACATCTGCGTGCCATGAAGAAGGTCACTCAACCGTTCGTCCCCCGCTCTTCAACGGAACCAACTACGCTAGTTGGAAGATTAGGATGATGGTCTACTTGAAGGGTCATGACCTTTGGGACATTATAGAATCGCCTTTTGAGGAGCCTACTTCACCCGCGGCCTCGAGAACTGAATCTGAGAAGGATTCGATCAGAGTCAATGCTAGGGCTATGTGTGTACTACATTGCGACCTCACTCCGGATGAGCTCGATCGCATCTCCATGTGCAAATCGGCCAACAGTATTTGGCATACTTTGGAGATTTCTCATGAATTGCTTCTTCAGCATAAGGAGGAAGTTCAACCAACCAAGCCCGAGAAGGAAAAGTGGGTTGCACTCCATGTTGAGAAGGAGTCATTCAAGTGGAAAAAGAAGTTCCATCTAGAACCTCCGAGTGAAGAAGAAGAAGAAAATATTAGCGATGATGATTACATCGAACTTACCAAGTAATTCAAGAATTTCAAAGCATTCCTCAAGGACAAACAAGGTATATATTCATCAAAGTTTGCCTCTCATTCTAACAAGTTGATTTGTTTCAAGTGTGAAGGAAAGGGTCATGTTGCTACCGAATGCCCTTCCAAACCCACCAAAGATACCTATAAGGGTAAAGGGAAGAAATATTAGAAAGCCAAGTCCGAGGTCAAGAACCAAAAGAAGCGACTTATTGGCACTTTTGATGATTCTGATGTGGACACATCAAATGATGAAGAAGAATGTTGCTTCATGGCTAATGAAGAAGAGTTTTCGTCAAGCTCAAGCGAGGAGGAAAGCGATGATGAAGTCGAGGAGGAAAGCGATGAGGAAGCTGAGGAGGAAAAGCCACCCTATGAGGAACTTGAATATCGCCTATATGTGGCCTCTAATTTGGCAAGTAAGTGCATTGATTCATATGATAAAATGAAAGCTAAACTTGATAATGCTATGAGTAGGGTGCATGATTTTGAATCGTCTAGTGTAAATATTCATGATGAAATGCATGTTTCACGACAAAAAAGTGAGTTTCTTGTGACCAAACTTAGTGTCAACTTAAATTTGCTGACACTAAAAGTATACTTTTAGTGTCGGTAGAAGAAAGTCGACATTAGAAAAGCCATTTTCTTTATTCCTACATATATGCCGACACTAGAGCTCATATCTTGTGTCGATCTTAAGTTGTCGACACAAGATGATAAATTGTCGACACTAGTAGGTGATTTTCTTGTGTCGGCTACAGATGTCGACGCTAAAATGTATACTTTCTAGAGTCGACCTTGATGGTTGACACTAGAACATATACTTTCTAGGGTCAGACTTGTTGGTCGACACTAAAACATATGCTTTCTGGAGTCAACTTTGGTGGTCGACACTAGAACGTATACTTTTTACTGATATATAAAATTAAAAATTAAATTATACATGTGCACGTGCGGTGGAAGTGCACTTAATTTTGATAAAAATCAGACCGTACTTAAAAGGTCTGCTAATTACGTCACACATTGCGCTAAATATATTTGGTCTTTGTTAAATTTATCAACTATAACGGCAAACCGGTAAATAAATTGAACCATGCTTAACAAAATGTGAAAGGTGTCTAGTAACCCTGTTTTTTTGCTACATGCAGAGGCTGCGGAGCATCCCAATTTCTGAGAATTTTTTATTGTTCGCGATGAGAAGAGCCCACGAATCAAAATTGGGAAATTTTTTTACCGCGGATCATTTGCCGCCTCCCCAATTTCTCCCGCCTGATGAGATCCCACAACCTCTCCTTCTTTATAACTTCATCTATAGGCCTCCTCTCTTCTCAAGGAAATCAAAACCCTAATTTAACGATGGTGGCCGGAATTCCCTTCCCTGATCAGAATCTTGAAGGCAGTGCTGACGATATCGACAGTGATCCTCTGGCCCTCCATCACCAACGTCGACTTGGGCTTGCCAGCAAACGCCAGCAGAACAAGAATCGTGATCCATGTAACGACGGTGGCTGGAACCGCGACAGCGAGCGTCGCCCCCATGGAGAGCAGGCCGAATACTCCGCCATACATGACAGATGCGTAGAGGGCCGGCCAGCCAATGGAAAGGAAGGAGTCGGAGGAGGCAGACGCGGCGAAGATGGCGGAGTTGTACCAAGAACGGATGGAGAGGAGGAGGTTCCATGAGGAGGAGAGGAGGAGGTTCCATCTTGTGTTTGTTAATATGCCACAGTGAAATTGAGGGGTAAGAACTCTTGTCTTTTTTGCAGCAGCTGCTGAGAAATGGCAATGGCTAGCGTCGTATGTCTGCAGGCGATCACTCCCAATTTGTTGGACAGAAATGGTAATCCTCAATCATACACATGTTTCTATTGTGTTTACTGTATTAGTTTACATTTGCTTGATTATGGTATCAAAATTAACTTCACATTTTTATGTGGATGGCGAATTATTATATTTATCATATTTTCATGAATATGATACGGAAAACATCCCAAAAGGTTTGGAATATCATCCGAAACAAAAAATTTATGACAAGAATGAGCAATGGGAGTTTGGTGTACTGGTAATTTGTACCATTAAACTCTCACCATAATCAAATAGTTTGACATATAGTTTGTAGACATTACATCCACCCATAAGCGTAAACATCAACCTTTGGAAAGATAGAATTTCTCAAATATGCCAACTTCAGTATCATTTTACTGCTTGAGAGTTCCAAAATCTATACGTTAGATGACATGAAATTGTAAAATCAGTGTTTCTTTTTCGAAATTGTCTGATACAGTGACCTCAGACTTCTGCGTTGCTCGAGTTAAGCCGCCATCAAGAAGATCACCTTGTCTCACAAGAATCAGAGCTGCATCTGTGTCTCATTCTGTAGAAAACTATGGAAAAGACTCCAAAATAATCCGCCCTAAAGTTAAAATGTGCGGCATAACCTCTGCTAGAGATGCAGAACTGGCTACTCGGGCTGGTGCTAATCGTATTGGGATGATTCTTTGGCCTCATTCAAAATTTTCTGTTTCACTAGAGGTGGCAAAAGAAATCTCGAAAGCTGCACGAGATTTTGGCACAGAGCCAATTGGAGTGTTTGTTGATGATAACCTGAGCACAATTCTAAAAGCAGCGGATGCATCTGGCCTTGAATTTGTCCATGTATTACTTTGCCTAAAAATACTACACAATCTTTTGTTATATATGGCATATCAGCATGTCGAGCTAGTGTGTTCTTACTTATGCAAGTGTCTCTGCAGCTTCATGGGGACGGTTCTCGTGCAACACTTCCAGGATTGCTGCTGAACAGGGTTATTTATGTCATGCATGCCAATGAAAATGGGGAGCTTCTAAACAATGTTCCTAGTGAAGCTACTGCTTTAATTGATTAGGTCTTGGTCGACAGCGCAAAGGGTGGGAGGTCAGAGTAGTTTCTTCTTTGTTGTTCATCAATTTCTTGCGTTGTTGTTTTTGGTATCATGTATGTCACATTTGTGTCATGTTCCTTCAGTTTGGGTGAATCCTGTCATTTCTATTGCATGCTCATGTCATTTCTGACAGGCATGTTGTTTTCATGTTGCACATAGTGGTAAAGGATTCAACTGGCAAAATTTTAAGGTGCCATCTATCAAAAGCAGGCATGTGTAGCTGTTGGCCGGAGGACTCCATGCTGACAATGTCTGTGAGGCAGCCGCGACCCTACAACCAGATGGAGTTGATGTCAGCATCGGCATACCCCATCCCAAGTATATTTCGTATATGCTTCTGGTTGGCATTCTCCTTACTTGAGCAATATCCTTAGTGAACAATAGTAGATGTTCATGTGGTTAGGAGCGTTTGCTATTGACCACGGAGATATTGCTCAATCCCTGAAAACATGGTCAAGAAAAAAAACTTGTTCGATGATCATCCTGGATCAGTTGAATCGTTTTGAAAGCAGAATTTTATTGATTATGTTTATCTTTGAGTGCATGGGAGGGAGGGAGGGAAAACAAATACAAATGATCTGGTACAAATCAGATTCTGTGTTCATATTGCATAAATATGTTTGATCTGTCCATTTAAAATGATTTGCAAACATGAAAATCAATATTCACATCCGCATCTGGCTTTAGGAAATTATACAAAATAACTGGATACACATTGTCATACGTTGTACATGTCTTAACCGTCACCTTTAACACATTCAAGCTTAATATATACTCTAGTACACCATAACATTTCCTAATGCATGTAATTTAAACCCCATGCTCATGCAGATTCATATAATTTTATTTCTGGAATAAAAAAATGACTAAACTAGTGACTGAATCAATGTTCCCTTCAACTTTTTAATCATAATAAGCAATGTCCAATTGGCATGCACAATGATTTGACTTAAACTTGGATATTGAGTATAATATCTGAAACATTATTCCCATTTGTCTTTTTATCTGCTAGTATGAAACAAATACAAATACTGGTACTTATATTCAATCAGCATTCTTTCTGTTTGCACTGATATAAAGGATCTACCTTGCATGACCCGCAAAATATTCACAAATTATGTCCATGAACTCGACATAATACTCTGCCACTCATACTGACATTATATTTTCAGAGTAGGGATATGTATTTTCTTCAAAAATTGCTGAATCTGAAAGGAGATGATGGCTTCCGGATGAATGAAGTACTCGTGGCGCTGTGGTACATCATAGGTCTGTGGCCCTTAGTATATAGCATGCTGTTGCTTCCAAGTGGCCGAAGGTGATTGATAACTCCATGTTTGCTATGCTTCTTTGGCGGAAAGCTAAACAATATAATAAATAGAAAATATGGAATTGTTAACATGGTTCAGAATTGCCACATATTTTAGCACTGAATTGTATACTTTTATGATTATGCTTTAGACAATTTCTTTCAATAATGAGGAATATATCAGTGGATTCATTTGGAATTTTTGTTGTTGATGAAAATGAATTTGCGGTAAAATCCTTAAAAATTGTTTGATATGCATATGGAGGAAAGGAAGTTGCTAATATCGAAGAAGGTTATACGACAATTTGCTAACTAGTAAATCTGAAATATACATTGCATCTTCTTAGACAGCCATAGACAAAGAGAAGGAAAGTAAGGGAAAAAGAGAAACAACTTGTCCTTAGTAGAAAGGAGGGCTATATTTGAATGAAGCCGACTATAACAGCCACTAGGTTGGCAAATGAAGAGTTATAATCGGAGACCCCTAGCTTTAGCACTGACATGCTAAATAGGTATCAAAGTCTAGAAATTGAATGGTGTGATCTAGATATCATTAAGGATGAAACTAGCTAGCAGAAGACATGGGTTTAGAGTATTTCCTTGAGGAAGCTTGCTTTTTTTCTTTTCTCCTAGTAACTAAGAGGATTTGGTACAATTTATTGATATCTGTTGAGAAAGAGAGTAGACATGATAGATTGAGAAGGGTCCACAGTTAATGATATTGGTAAAATCATAAACCGATAATTGAAATCATATCTAACTAAAAAGCTTAAGCTACTGGATAGAGCACATGTACTAATTTATAGATATTAATGTCTTTCAATTTTTCCAGTGTAGGATTATTATTCTCAACACTTCAAAACTTGAAGTGGGTACCCTAAGATTGGACTTCTTTTTTCCCTTTTTCCTTATGGAAGATTAATATATGGATACTGAGATCATGCTATGGGTTTGGATGGTCAGATTGGACAAGGATGATTCAAATTGAGTTCTTATTTAAACAAGGAGGCTTTGGAATCAGGTGACAGATAATTAGAAACACGTATGATTCAGATTGAGTTTGTACTTAAATGTAGAGGCTTCAAATTTGATGATAGGGTGGATTCTGGGCTCTAATATCATATTAGAACATGATAGATCAAGAGTGCTGCTACTATTAATAATATTGGTGAAGCCATAAATTAGTGGTGGAAACCATGTTTAACCCAAAAGCATAAGCTTATGGTTAGTGGTCTAACTACTAATATATGGATGTTACATTCTTTTAATTTTTCCACAAGACTATTATTCTTAACACACCTCAAATTCAAGGTGAACCATGAGTTTGGACTTTTTTAATTACATTACTGGATTATGGAGAGCAAAAAGAAATGGAGTACTCTACTGTAAATAAGAAATGGAGAGCAGCATGCAACTTTGAAAAGGATATGATATGATTCTCAAAACTATCAGTGTATGGCACATCTCATTGTGGATTCTCAAAGCTATATGATATGATTAACAATACACAAACACATACAACTCATGTACATGTCAAACAAGCCTTCAAGCCTCTTTAACAAACTACCAAAAGAAAAAAGAGAAAGAAAAGAAAGGACATAGCCCTTGTTACTCTCTGCAACACTGCAACTCTTCCCATCCCTAGATCTATTCAGGTTCAGTACATTACATGAAACCATCAAAACATGTGCTTTTTCTTTCATTTTTTTAAAACACTGACAAGAACCCAAGCCCTGTTTCTTTCCTAATTGGTGTTCCCGAGCTCATTGACGTTATCTTGGTATTCCATTGATGTTATTACTTTATCAATTCTGGTATTCCTTTGCCTTGTACATATATTAGGTAATGTTATGTGCACATTTATTACTTGATGTTTAATATTTTTTTTCTCCATACAGGCAGGTTAACTCATCATGAAAAGAAATCGAAATTTGGAGCGAGCAGGGACCTCTCCAATTTGGAGCGAGCAGGGACCTCTCTACCTGAGGTTTCAGATTATTCACCTTCAGATAGTGGGGGAACTAGTACCGATGGAGGTGCTACATCTAGTAAGTGATACATTAAACGATACGAACTATGTTTAGTTTTCTCTTGAGTTTAGAGTTGAATTGATTATGATTCTCATTCTTTTGTAGGTGGAGAAACTTTAAGTAAGAAGAAATGTCGTAAATTGTGTAGGTTATATCTGAAAAAAATGCCATAAATCGAAGTAAACAAGAAATCAAAAACATTAGAGGGACTAAAAGTGCAGCTTGCTACCGCTACGATCTGGTATCTAATTAAGCATATACTACATTTATTTCTAACTTCATTTCATATAGAAATAATTATTATGTTTTTTTGTGAATAGACTAAGACAAATGGTGTGGCACCATCAGATGGAGATATGTTCATCCATTTGCATTCACGCTCCAATAATGTGGCATCTGATCCAAAAGCGAAGGAGTTGATTGTATGTCAAGAAATATTTCGAACTTTAGTTGTCTATTTTTCTTATATGCATATCATCAGGATTATGATTGCTTGTCTAAAATGCAGGATGAACTGCGCGCGGTGGCAACAGAAAAGATGGAGGAATCCTACCCACGTCTATAGATGATGCTACATACAATCAGGTGATGCCTCCACAACATAGTGGTCATCAACGTTCTTATGGACCTGGTGTGACAGCAAAGACTCGTTTTGGTTCTACTTCTACACAATCCAGTGGAACTACATCCTCTCAAATCATGTCCATGCAAATACAATTAGAGGAATATCGTCAACGAGAACTTGCAAGAGAGGAAGAACATATGCAAAGAGATGAGGAATATTGGTGAAGAGATGAGGAACAGAAGAAAAGAGATGATGAATATAGGCGAAGAGAGGATGAACAACAGAGAAGAGGAGGAATATAGGCGAAGAGAGGAAGAACAAAAACAAATTATAGAGGAGAATCGAAAACGGGATTTAGTAAGGGATCTACAAATGCAACAACTTCGTGACATGTTACTAGAACTCCACCGCTAGGTACATATTTAATATTTATATTCCATATTTATTGTTTTTTGACATGTTACTAGAACTCTTATAATAACATGTGTGTTCTTTAACTTATTTTCATTTACTTTGTTTGTTTGTAAGGTTAGAGTTATAGAGGATTTGATATACTTTTTGGTACATATGCTTAACAAGAGGATGCTCCAGAGAACTTGAAGATATTTTGGTGATATAAGGGCAAGGAGAGATGATACATTAAAGGTTGAAGATACTTTTTGGTGAATACAAGGGCAAGAGGATACTTTTTGGTGAATGCTTGTATTTTTTTTGAAAAATAATGTTGGAACTATTTTGATTAAGAGAATGTTTGCATAATGCAAGTAATGAATACTCTCTACTTTCATTTATCCATTTTATTGTATCATTTTTATTTATGAACATGGATTCGAAAAAAATATGAATTTGAAATTGCCTTGCTTTGGAAATTAGCTTTTGCGTAAACAGGTTTTTGTGTCGACAAACTGGGAACTATAGTCAATAATCAGTTATCTCGAATCTATTTTTGTGTGTCGGTTTTTGTGGGCACTAGATGACATATGCTCTAGTGTCGATTTATTTCCACACAAGAATACTTGTTTTAGTGTCTACTTGTTACGTCACTGGAACCTTACTCTACTGTCGACTTGTTCTGTCACTAGAACCTAACTCTAGTGTCGACTTGTTCCGTCACTAGAACCTAACTCTAGTGTCGACTTGTTCCGTTACTAAAACAGTATTATAGTGTCGACTTATTTCGACACTAGAACAGTACTCTACTATCGACATTATCCGTCACTAGAATGTTACTCTAGTGTCGACTTAATCTGTCACAAAAACCTATGTTGTTGTGTCGGTCCCAATGTCGACACTAAAACCAGGTTTTACTTCTAGAGACGCCCCTTTAGGTGACGGTCCGTCACTAGAAAAAAAAACCGACACTAGAACCCTATAGTGTCGGGTTTTTGCCCTTTTAGTGATGAAATTGTTGGACACTAGAAACGCCTTTTTTGTAGTGTTTGCGACACTGGTGAGAGAGACACACTTCTGTCTCAAGTTAAGGAATTGAGCCTTACAAATGAAAAACTTGTTGCTTAAACCTTAGCTTAGATGCTCACATTCAACAACTTACGTTGAAATGTGAAGAGAAATCCCGTAAGCTCATAAGCTTTGTGTATTCTAGGGATTCACTCCACAATTTGTTGGAAAAACAACATCCGGCAAATCATAGAGGAGGTTTGGGTTATATTCAAAATGTGGTTCGCAAACCCACCTCTAATTCCTCTTATGGTGCAAATACAAGAAATATTGCTAAAGCACCTAAGAAGAATCACCATGCTTTCTTGTACAACAATAACATCAACAAGAAGCATGTAGATCACGAGATAATGAGGAAGAATGAAAAATCTTCATTTTTTGCTAAGAAGCAAAATCCTTATTCTTTGCATGCCAAGAAATTCGTTTCTACACTTAAGTATGCCACATCCCCCCCTCTTGCAAAGGCAAACCCCTTGCCTAGGAAATCCTTGAGATTATGGATTCCCACAAAGGTTAGTGTGCAAGAGAGGGATAACAACATCAACTCTCTAGTTAGGGATGTGATCACCTCATGTGATTACATTAGGAAATCAAACTCCTCTTGGGTTTGGTTGCCTAATGCTTAGGTTCCTCACACATATGCATATTGCATGGGTATTGTGCTTAAATGTTTTTTAAGCATACCCATTGTTTGTGTGTGTTTCATGATTTTTGAAAATATTTTCAAACTTATTTTTCATGAAAAAGTGGACCTTGGGGTTTGTTGACAAGCATGCATTTTTTATCCATGTGTATGTTAACGGGGGAGTTAATATGTTATATGTTTAAAGTATTCTAAGACATATTTTAACTCTCATTTCGAAGGTTATTTGAGATCTTTGTTAACATTTGGTTGTTTTTGATCTCAAACCAAACCTCTTGTATATTGCCAACTTGTTTCATGATATATTTGTTTTTTGGCAATATTCTTTGTGTATCTTTCAAGATTGATTTTTCCATATTTATTGCTTTGATACACTTTTGGCACATGGCTCCATTAATTATAATTGGTATTAGATCCTAGAAGTCAAAAGTTGACCATTTCTATGATCTAGGGGGAGCATGGGATAGTGAATTGATACCCACTAAATTTTTAAATTTGGTATCATACATATCTTTCTTTTCTTGCATGTTGTCACATCTTGGTTAAGATGACAAATGAGGATATTTTTGATGTCCACCTTTTTGACGATGTCAAGGAGGAGAGATATATGCATTATGTAAATATATATGGGGAGATATATTCATATGCATATGGGGAGAGATATATCTCTGGGGAGAGATATATGGGATTAGATAAACCTTGCATGTTTACATGATATTGTATTTTACAATTGGTTTACAATTGGTTTATGTAATCCATGCCTATTATATGTCACCTTGAGTTCAGTTGGTATTATGAGTATTTACCTTTGTGTAGCTCATTGTTTATTTGGTGCATATAAGTAGGGAGAGCTCATTAGCATTATGCTTTAATACTTCGTATTTTATATAATGTGTGTCATCATCAAAAAGGGGGAGATTGTTGAGTATTGGTATTTTATACCAATCTTATTTTGATGATGATCACAACATTATGTTGTTGCTAATGACTCTCATATTTTAGTCTCTCAGTTTTATCTCAAAAATATCTTTCTTGGAGACTAATCACTTGGTGCAAGGATGGACATCAAGTGGAGAAGAGCCTAAGCTTGGACTCAAGGAGTGCCAAAGCTTAAAGATGATGGAGAGCAATAAAGGCATTAAGATTGAAGACTTAGACTCTAATGAAAGCATTGTAATCCATGTAATTTACTTTATTACTTTCTCTCTCTTTTGAGTCTAAGGTTAATGTAATGCCGTGTTAAATGGTTTACTCATTCATGCATATGCATATAACCATCTTAGTGAGCCTTAGGATTATCATAGAATCCAACCCAATAGGTTCACTCTGTCCAAAGACTCATTTGGAGTCTCTGGCTTTCCGTCAGTCGCCTGCTAAAGGAAACACAGTCGACTGGGTGATTTCCAGTCGCCTGTATATCCTTCTACAGTTGTCTGACATGCACATCTCAAGTCAACATTTCAATTGACTCAAACTTGAGCTTTACGCACAGTCGTATGTCGATTAGTTTACAGTCGCATGTATTTTTACAGTCGCCTGGAGATTGATCATCAGTCGCCAGTATAGCGTAAGTGCATTCTCTGCATCTCTCTGTTGTTTCTCCATTTTATACTGCAGACGACTGATGAAGAATGTACAGTCGCCTGACTATTTGACAGTCGACTGTAGTATTAACATCAGTCGCATGTGCGAAGAATTGGAGAAGGAGTGCAGCTCTCTGTTTCGATCCATCCCCTGCAGCAGTCGCCTGCTGAAGGATTAACATGCGTCTGTCCTGTTTGTCAGTCGACTGTATTGACTTCTTCAGTCGACTGTCCTGGCTCAGATTATAGCCGTTGGATATTTTCTAGCCGTTGATCAGTCGACTGTCTTTTGATCATTAGTCAACTGTTCATGTCGTTTTCGCCCAGTTTCTAGCCGTTACTGAATTCTTTCTTTGGCTGTTTCTTTGGATTTTGGGGCTTGATATGGGGTTCCTATATATTTGAGTTTGCTGCCATCACTTGAGAACTATTGACAACACTTGATAACTCTTGACTCTATAGAAAATCTCAAGAGATCAATACGCAACTCTCAAGCTCCCTCATTTCCCTCAATTGAGCATTCATCTATCTCATGCATTGAAGTCCACCTCAAGGGAAATCATCCAAGTGCTCTCAAGCATATCCCAACACTTGGAGATCCTCTTCCATGCCTTGCATCCATTCATAAGTATGCATCTCAAGGCATAGGTAAGAGTATTTATTTTACTTGGTGTAATTTGTGTCTCTAATTCTCTTTGTGTGAATTAGAACTTTCTCTCTTTGTGGGAGGTTGTCTCTTTGTGGGACTTAGGAAACTCTCTTTGTGGGAGTTTAGTGTCCTAGCGTAGGACTAACCCTAATCCTCTGAGTGGTAGTTAGTGATTCTCTGTGTGGGAGTCTTGATCCTCGTGTAGGATTGGTTGGGTCCTTGTGTAGGGCATAAATCCTCTTTGTGGGGTATCTCCTTGTGAGATTTGTATTCACTTCTCTGTGTGGGAATATAGTGAATATTGGTGTGGCTAGATGTACCCAAGTTTGGGGAATCAGGGTAAAACTGTGTGTTTGCGTTTGGATTGATTGTGCCTTTTAATTCCTCTTACATTTATAATTCCGCATTTGCAAGTTAAATTTTAATTGTACAATTTTATTGCCATTATACTATTCACCACCCTCTAGTGTGTGTTGTTATTATTGCAATGGTAAGGCGATCATTACAATTGGTATCAGAGCGAGGTTAAAGCATGATGCAACTATGGCATTCAACGCTACATCTGCATGCCATGAAGAAGGTCAATCAACCGTTCGTCCCCCGCTTTTTAACGGAACCAACTACACTAGTTGGAAGATCAGGATGATGGTCTACTTGAAGGGTCACGACCTTTGGGACATTATAGAGTCGCCTTTTGAGGAGCCTACTTCACCCGCGGCCTCGAGAACTGAATCTGAGAAGGATTTGATCAGAGTCAATGCTAGGGCTATATGTGTACTACTTTGCGCCCTCACTCCGGATGAGTTCGATCACATCTCCATGTGCAAATCGGCCAACAGTATTTGGCATACTTTGGAGATTTCTCATGAATTGCTTCTTCAGCATAATGAGGAAGTTCAACCAACCAAGCCCGAGAAGGAAAAGTGGGTTGCACTCCATGTTGAGAAGGAGTCATTCAAGTGGAAAAAGAAGTTCCATCTAGAACCTCCGAGTGAAGAAGAAGAAGAAGATATTAGTGATGATGATTACATCGAACTTGCCAAGCAATTTAAGAATTTCAAGGCATTCCTCAAGGACAAACAAGGTATATCTTCATCAAAGTTTGCCTCTCATTCTAACAAGTTGATTTGTTTCAAGTGTGAAGGAAAGGGTCATGTTGCTACCGAATGCCCTTCCAAACCCACCAACGATACCTATAAGGGTAAAGGAAACAAATATTGGAAAGCCAAGTCCAAGGTCAAGAACCAAAAGAAGGGACTTATTGGCACTTTTGATGATTCTGATGTGGACACATCAAATGATGAAGAAGGATGTTGCTTCATGGCTAATGAAGAAGAGTTTTCGTCAAGCTCAAGCGAGGAGGAAAGCGATGAGGAAGTCGAGGAGGAAAGCGACGAGGAAGCTGAGGAGGAAAAGCCATCCTATGAGGAACTTGAATATCGCCTATATGTGGCCTCCAATTTGGCAAGTAAGTGTATTGATTCATATGATAAAATGAAAGATAAACTTGATAATGCTATGAGTAGGGTGCATGATTTAGAATCGTCTAGTGTAAATATTCATGATGAAATGCATGTTTGCGACACTATTGAGAGAGACACACTTCTCTCTCAAGTTAAGGAATTGATCCTTACAAATGAAAAACTTGTTGCTCAAAACCTTAGCTTAGATGCTCACATTCAACAACTTACGTTGAAATGTGAAGAGGAATTCCGTAAGCTCATAAGCTTTGTGTATTCTAGGGATTCACTCCACGATTTGTTGGAAAAACAACATCCGACAAATCATAGAGGAGGTTTGGGTTATATTCAAAATGTGGTTCCCAAACCCACCTCTAATTCCTCTTATGGTGCAAATACAAGAAATATTGCTAAAGCACCTAAGAAGAATCGCCATGCTTTCTTGTACAACAATAACATCAACAAGAAGCATGTAGATCACGAGGTAATGAGGAAGAATGAAAAATCTTCATTTTTACTAAGAAGCAAAATCCTCATTCTTTGCATGCCAAGAAATTCGTTTCTACACTTAAGCATGCCACATCCCCCCTCTTGCTAAGGCAAAACCCTTGCCTAGGAAATCCTTGAGATTATGGATGCACACTAAGGTTAGTGTGCAAGAGAGGGATAGCTACATCAACTCTCTAGTTAGGGATGTGATCACCTCATGTGATTACATTAGGAAATCAAACTCCTCTTGGGTTTGGTTGCCTAATGCTTAGGTTCCTCACACATATGCATATTGCATGGGTATTATGCGTGAATGTTTTTATAGCATACCCATTGTTTGTGTGTGTTTCATTATTTTTGAAAATATTTTCAAACTTATTTTTCATGAAAATGGGGACCTTGGGGTTTGTTGACAAGCATGCATTTTTGATCCATGTGTATGTCAACGGGAGAGTTAATATGTTATATGTTTAAAGTATTCTAAGCATATTTTAACTCTCATTTCGGAGGTTATTTGAGATCTTTATTCACATTTGGTTGTTTTTGATCTCAAACAAACCTCTTGTATATTGCCAACTTGTTTCATGATATATTTGTTTTTTGGCAATATTCTTTGTGTATCTTTCAAGCTTGATTTTTCCATATCTATTGCTTTGATACACTTTTGGCCCATGGCTCCATTAATTATAATTAGTATTAGATCCTAGAAGTCAAAAGTTGACCATTTCTATGATCTAGGGGGAGCATGGGATAGTGAATTGATACCACTAAATTTTTAAATTTGGTATCATATATATCTTTCTTTTCTTGCATATTGTCACATCTTGGTTAAGATGACAAATGGGGATATTTTTGATGTCCATCTTTTTGACGATGTCAAGGGGGAGAGATATATGCATTATGTAAATATATATGGGGAGATATATTCATATGCATATGGGGAGAGATATATCTCTGGGGAGAGATATATGGGATTAGATAAACCTTGCATGTTTACATGATATTGTATTTTACAATTGGTTTACAATTGGTTTATGTAATCCATGCCTATTATATTTCACCTTGATTTCAGTTGGTATTACGAGTATTTACCTTTGTGTAGCTCATTGTTTATTTGGTGCATATAAGTAGGGAGAGCTCATTAGCATTGTGCTTTAATACTTCGTATTTTACATAATGTGTGTCATCATCAAAAAGGGGGAGATTGTTGAGTATTGGTATTTTATACCAATCTTATTTTGATGATGATCACAACATTATGTTGTTGCTAATGACTCTCATATTTTAGTCTCTCAGTTTTATCTCAAGAATATCTTTCTTGGAGACTAATCACTTGGTGCAAGGATGGACATCAAGTGGAGAAGAGCCTAAGCTTGGACTCAAGGAGTGCCAAAGCTTAAAGATGATGGAGAGCAATCAATGCATTAAGATTGAAGACTTAGACTCTAATGAAAGCATTGTAATCCATGTAATTTACTTTATTACTTTCTCTCTCTTTTGAGTCTAAGGTTAATGTAATGCCGTGTTAAATGGTTTACTCATTCATGCATATGCATATAACCATCTTAGTGAGCCTTAGGATTATCATAGAATCCAACCCAATAGGTTCACTCTGTCCAAAGACTCATTTGGAGTCTCTGGCTTTCCGTCAGTCGCCTGCTAAAGGAAACACAGTCGACTGGGTGATTTCCAGTCGCCTGTATATCCTTCTACAGTCGTCTGACATGCACATCTCAAGTCAACATTTCAATTGACTCAAACTTGAGCTTTACGCACAGTCGTATGTCGATTAGTTTACAGTCGCATGTATTTTTACAGTCGCCTGGAGATTGATCATCAGTCGCCAGTATAGCGTAAGTGCATTCTCTGCATCTCTCTGTTGTTTCTCCATTTTATACTGCAGACGACTGATGAAGAATGTACAGTCGCCTGACTATTTGACAGTCGACTGTAGTATTAACATCAGTCGCATGTGCGAAGAATTGGAGAAGGAGTACAGCTCTCTGTTTCGATCCATCCCCTGCAGCAGTCGCCTGCTGAAGGATTAACAGGCGTCTGTCCTGTTTGTCAGTCGACTGTATTGACTTCTTCAGTCGACTGTCCTGGCTCAGATTATAGCCGTTGGATATTTTCTAGCCGTTGATCAGTCGACTGTCTTTTGATCATTAGTCAACTGTTCCTGTCGTTTTCGCCCAGTTTCTAGCCGTTACTGAATTCTTTCTTTGGCTGTTTCTTTGGATTTTGGGGCTTGATATGGGGTTCCTATATATTTGAGTTTGCTGCCATCACTTGAGAACTATTGACAACACTTGATAACTCTTGACTCTATAGAAAATCTCAAGAGATCAATAAGCAACTCTCAAGCTCCCTCATTTCCCTCAATTGAGCATTCATCTATCTCATGCATTGAAGTCCACCTCAAGGGAAATCATCCAAGTGCTCTCAAGCATATCCCAACACTTGGAGATCCTCTTCCATGCCTTGCATCCATTCATAAGTATGCATCTCAAGGCATAGGTAAGAGTATTTATTTTACTTGGTGTAATTTGTGTCTCTAATTCTCTTTGTGTGAATTAGAACTTTCTCTCTTTGTGGGAGGTTATCTCTTTGTGGGACTTAGGAAACTCTCTTTGTGGGAGTTTAGTGTCCTAGCGTAGGACTAACCCTAATCCTCTGAGTGGTAGTTAGTGATTCTCTGTGTGGGAGTCTTGATCCTCGTGTAGGATTGGTTGGGTCCTTGTGTAGGGCATAAATCCTCTTTGTGGGGTATCTCCTTGTGAGATTTGTATTCACTTCTCTGTGTGGGAATATAGTGAATATTGGTGTGGCTAGATGTCACCTTGATTTCAGTTGGTATTACGAGTATTTACCTTTGTGTAGCTCATTGTTTATTTGGTGCATATAAGTAGGGAGAGCTCATTAGCATTGTGCTTTAATACTTCGTATTTTACATAATGTGTGTCATCATCAAAAAGGGGGAGATTGTTGAGTATTGGTATTTTATACCAATCTTATTTTGATGATGATCACAACATTATGTTGTTGCTAATGACTCTCATGTTTTAGTCTCTCAGTTTTATCTCAAGAATATCTTTCTTGGAGACTAATCACTTGGTACAAGGATGGACATCAAGTGGAGAAGAGCCAAAGCTTGGACTCAAGGAGTGCCAAAGCTTGGAGATGATGGAGAGCAATCAAGGCATCAAGATTGAAGACTTAGACTCTAAGGAAAGCATTGTAATCCATGTAATTTACTTTATTACTTTCTCTCTCTTTTGAGTCTAAGGTTAATGTAATGCCTTGTTAGATGGTTTACTCATTCATGCATATGCATATAACCATCTTAGTGAGCCTTAGGATTATCATAGAATCCAACCCAATAGGTTCACTCTGTCCAAAGACTCATTTGGAGTCTCTGGCTTTCCGTCAGTCGCCTGCTAAAGGAAACACAGTCGACTGGGTGATTTCCAGTCGCCTGTATATCCTTCTACAGTCGTCTGACATGCACATCTCAAGTCAACATTTCAATTGACTCAAACTTGAGCTTTACGCACAGTCGTCTGTCGATCAGTTTACAGTCGCGTGTATTTTTACAGTCGCCTGGAGATTGATCATCATTCGCCTGTATAGCGTAAGTGCATTCTCTGCATCTCTCTGTTGTTTCTCCATTTTATACTGTAGACGACTGATGAAGAATGTACAGTCGCCTGACTATTTGACAATCGACTGTAGTATTAACATCAGTCGCATATGCAAAGAATTGGAGAAAGAGTGCAGCACTCTGTTTCGATCCATCCCCTGCAGCAGTCGCCTGCTGAAGGATTAACCGGCGCCTGTCCTGTTTGTCAGTCGACTGTATTGACTTCTTCAATCGACTGCCCTGGCTCAGATTATAGCCGTTGGATATTTTCTAGCCGTTGATCAGTCGACTGTATTTTGATCATCAGTCGACTGTTCCTGTCGTTTTCGCCCAGTTTCTAGCCGTTGTTGAATTCTTTCTTTGGCTGTTTCTTTGGGTTTTGGGGCTTGATATGGGGTTCATATATATTTGAGTTTGCTGCCATCACTTGAGAACTATTGACAACACTTGATAACTCTTGACTCTATAGAAAATCTCAAGAGATCAATAAGCAACTCTCAAGCTCCCTCATTTCCCTCAATTGAGCATTCATCTATCTTCATGCATTGAAGTCCAGCTCAAGGAAAATCATCCAAGTGCTCTCAAGCATATCCCAACACTTGGAGATCCTCTTCCATGCCTTGCATCCATTCATGAGTAAGCATCTCAAGGCATAGGTAAGAGTATTTATTTTACTTGGTGTAATTTGTGTCTCTAATTCTCTTTGTGTGAATTAGAACTTTATCTCTTTGTGGGAGGTTCTCTCTTTGTGGGAGGTTGTCTCTTTGTGGGACTTAGGAAACTCTTTTTATGGGAGTAGCTCTCTTTGTGGGAGTATAGTGTCCTAGTGTAGGGCTAACCCTAATTCTCTGAGTGGTAGTTAGTGATTCTCTGTGTGGGAGTCTTGATCCTCGTGTAGTTGGGTCCTTGTGTAGGGCATAAATCCTCCTTTTGGGGTATCTCCTTGTGAGATTTGTATTCACTTCTCTGTATGGGAATATAGTGAATATTGATGTGGCTGGATGTACCCAAGTTTGGGGAACCAGGGTAAAACTGTGTGTTTGTGTTTGGATTGATTGTGCCTTTTAATTCCTCTTACACTTATAATTCCGCATTTGCAAGTTAAATTTTAATTGGACAATTTTATTGCCATTACACTATTCACCCCCCTAGTGTGTGTTGTTAGTATTGCAATGGTAAGGTGATCCTTACATGGGTGACACTCGAAACATACGAGATGCGTAGTAATCAATAGAGGATTCGTCTCTTCTGTTAATGGGAAGTTAGTGTCACAGGTCAGTACGGTTCTGGGTAAAACCTTGGCCAAGGTATGTTGTAACAAGTACAACATAAAAGTACCAGAGACCGACGTATACTGACCACTGCTAGCTAGTAGGGTTGATAGATTTCCATGCCCTAGGCTAATCAAGTGACATAGTTATGATGGAGGGACTAAAACTGCGGGAATCATCACGGAAATAGTCAGAGTGGTCCCATCGGCACTCTTGCCAACGAGTCAATCACGTAATCGATGATTCTGAAACAGTGACGACACCTGCTGCTAGTGGTCACTGTCGTTTAGAGACATCGAGTCTCAACCTGTAGTGGGGTCAGGCTGTAGGGTCTCACATCGAGTAATATTCATGTCTTAGTAACAGGGAGATAGTATAGAGGAACGCATAAGATGCAATGAGAATGTTAAATTCACAAGTTGGTTGTGAGTTTGGAGCATTTGGGATTGGAGGGGATTTCATGTGAAATCCAGATGATCAAAAGGAAGTGGGTAACACCCACTTGGGTAAAACGGGCGCGGCATGCTGCTCACAACGGGCGTGGCCCGCTGGGAGCAGCAGGCGGGGCCCGCTGGGAGCAGCAGGCGGGGCCCGCTGACCCAGCGAGCCCGCCCGCTGGGAGCAGCAGGCGTAGCCCGATGTTCCAGTAGGATTGCCCGCTGGGTACAGCGGGCCCGCCCGCTGGGAGCAGCGGGCCAAGCCCGCTGTTCACAGCGGGCTGTGCGCCCGCACGGGTGCGCCCTAGCGGGCGCGCCCAGTTGCCTTAGGCGAGCGCGCCCGCTAAGCTTAGCGGGCCGCCGGTAACTTAAGTCGTTTCATTAGGGTTTATTTGAAACCCTTGACGGCTATGAAACTTGGGTTTTTGCTCAACTTTGAGCAATTGTTTGAAGGGTCAAACAAAGTCGGATTTCGTCGCCGTTTGTTCCTACGCGTTCACCATTCCTAGCCCTTCGAAATGATAACTTGTATCATCTCTTGGGCTCAATGGTGAGTGAGGATTAATTGATTGAAGTTAGACTTTTGTGAAAGCTATTCTAACTAAAATGAATTAATCCTAAGCCTCTTCCAAACAATTAGTCCCACATTGCTCGTGTCAAAAGAAGCGGAGCCGGCCTCCTATATAAATAGGTGAGCACTCCCTTCTTTGTTCTTTGCACCAAGTCTATGATTAAGGAGCTCCGAAAAATTTGAGCAAACTTAATCAAGACTTAAAATTATCCTTTTCCTCCATTAATTTTTCTGTCCTCCAACCGAGTCCTAGCAAGGCAACGGGGAGGTCCGAATCTGATTCAGAAGTCTACGACGCGGGTTTACTCAAGTGAAACTTTCTACGGCTAGTGATGGGCTCGGAGGCAAGGTGCGGCTCGGGAGCTGATCCAGTTCGCGACGAGGAGCGACACAATGCGGTTGGGGATGCGGCTCAGATTGTGAAGCACAAGATGGTGCGGAACATCTTGCCTGATCCAGGGCAAGAGTTCGGGTGAGTTATATTTATATGCAATTCTTTTTAGTAGTAATTAGAACTTTCTCGAGTTAGTCAGACCCAACTCGAGTCAGTAGATTTTCCTGGCTTAGGGAATTTTTCTTAGGGCTTTAATTATTAAATAGTTTAATAAATTATTTTTCCGATGTTTATTTTATTTTGTTCGTTCGACTTAGGACGAACAATTTTAAAATTAGCCCTAAGGGACCTCGAAAATCCCTACAGCATCATGTTCCTTCCAGGGTGTCCTAGTCTATTGTGACAGAGTTGGAATTCTGGTTGATTATCGCACTTCTGGTGCTCAAGTGTGTTTGCTTCCATTGCTCTTATCTTTGTATGGTAGAGACCCGACGGGAGTCCCCCAAAACGCTTGACGGTGGTTTTAGCATCGTTTTTATGAGACGTTACATACAAGAATTCTCTGTTTGTTTATTCATCGTCTCAAGGTGGTATCCGTTTAAACGGATATCTTTAAAGCTTAACAGATGACGTGCGTTTATATTTCATATATTCACGCACGTTTTCTTTTGTGTTTTTCCGTTATTTTCCGCCGTCTCGTATCCGTTTTCTCGTATTTTCTTGTTTTCTTTCACTTCTCCGTGTTTTTACGTGTTTGCAGGAGTTTCCAGCATAGGGGACGTTTAACGACGATATCATAAGTCCTCGGAGCAACGGGAGGAGTCACGCGTGATCCAGGGGGTCAAACGACGAAGATCGCCATCTTTCAGCCCCCCACCCGATCGGTTAGATAGGCCAACCGATCGGGTGATGCACGCGTGCACGACCCGGACAGCCGCTGAAGCGACGAGGATGTCAACCGATCAGGTCAGAGACCGGTTCAACCCGGCTATTCTCTCGGGAAATTGGAGCTGAAATCCAACCGATAGGGTGATCTTCACCCGATCGGTTCATCTGTAGTCGTTTTCTCGAAATGATGACCTGGAGAGCTCACCCGGCCGCCAGCAGACCGTGCCAAAACTTCCGAAGTCTCTGTCTTTTTGGGCAACAATTCCAACCGATCGGTTGATTTATCAACCGATCGGTTCACCCGACGACGCTCAAGATCCAAACGACGAGTAGCTTCCGCCAACCGACCGTGTCACCTGACCGGGTGAAATTTTGAAGATTACTGCCGAAGTTCGCAGCAGGTCACCCGATCGGGTGATTCTTCACCCGATCGGGTGATGTCGTTTTCTATATATAGAAGCCCTAGGTTTCCAGAAAACGGGAGAGTTGTTATTTTTGCTGTTTTTCTCTCTCTTGACGGCTGTAATTTTCTAGATATTTGTATGTTGTCTGATCTTTAGCAAACTTTAATATAGTGTTATTTGCATTGCTCTTACTACTTTTCAATCGCCTGATCATGCTTTTAACGGTCGATTTTCATTTAGATTGCTTTTTACCTAATATGTGTGAGTAGTTCCCACATCTGGGATTTTGGTGGAAACCCCTTCGTGGGTTCTCCCCGATGCGCCTATAGGACTAGGAAATCGATAGGGATTAGGAATCTATCGGTTACGCGGGGTGTTTCATTGTCATCGGTGGGAAAAAGACCGCCTTTGACCGTTGTGCCAAGGGGGAATAAACTTGGCGGTTGACTCCCTAGCCATAGCTTACGCCCTTAGCGTAGACGTCGAATCCTAGCGCGCGGGAGCGGCAGGATGAGACGTTGGGAGTTATCGTTGCGAGCTTAGTGCTCCCGGAGTCGGTCAGTGTTAATGGACATGGGAATGCCCACTGACCAAACCCGGGTAGTCCATCGTATCATCCTGGGCACCGACCAGAATATCGGACCCATTGGACGTCGGTATCACTCTTAGAGGCAACGTCTCACCATTAGACCCTAATTCCGATCGTTATCCTACTCGTAGGCCATATTGGCGAGAATCGCACGATATGGTGGAAATCGAAGTCTCGGGTTTTCCTTCATATTGTTTATCCACCGCATTCTATTTTTCGTGACAATCTAATCTACCGATTCGGGCTAGCTCACACATGGGGTGAATCTGGTCCTTCCTGACACAAGCACAACCACGCCTCCCTGAGTTCGACCCCCAAGCCACAGTACAACACCATACGCTTACAGTTATAAATATTTAAATCTTACGCCCCCAACCATATATTGCACACATCTGACACGCACAACGCGGGGACGTCAAGCTTTATGGCGCCGTTGCCGGGGAGGCAACGTGCTTGTTATTTTAGGATCTCATGAACCCTTGAGTCTAGATCTCATCTTTATCTCGCGATAATTTTCGCATTCTTATTTTTCGTTTTTATTTTCTTATTTTTGCTTTATATTTTATCTGTTTCTTTCCCACTTTTCGCTTCACGGGTGTTTGTTGCTTTTCATGCGCATGAGTTCAAGGAGTCTCGACGACTTGATTCCTGTTGATCCGGAGATAAACGCCACCCTAAGGTGTTTAGCCGCAGAGAAGCAAAGAAGAGAAGAGTCCGAAGACATGGGGGAGAACACCCCACCATATAAATCACTGCTGGAGTACTCGATACCATCCATCGAGTCCACCTCCGCCATCCGTCCTCCTGCTATTTCGGTACAAAGCTTCGAGCTTAAGCCGTCTTTGGTGACGTGGATCTAGCAGGATCAATTCTCGTGGGCACCCATGGAGAGCCCCATCGAACATTTGGACTCCTTCTTGGAGAAATGTGACACCTTCCGGATAAATGGTGTCACAACAGAGGCGATCCGTCTGAAGCTATTCTCCTTCTCTCTACGAGATAAGGCCAAGCTGTGGCTTAGGGGGAAGGACCCAAATACATTCAACACTTGGGAAAAGCTTTCAAACGCTTTTCTGACGAAGTTCATTCCTCCGAGGAAGACCATGAAGTTGAGGAGTGAAATCTCCTCCTTCTCCCAGGCCAGCCATGAGTCCCTGCATGAATCTTAGACAAGATATAAGGAAATGCAGCGAAGATGCCCTCATCACGAGCTTCCTAAGTGGCAGATAATTAATCTGTTCTATAACGGATTGAGGGATGATTTAAAATCTTCGATGGACGCCGCGGCTGGGGGGGTTCTTCAAGTCCAGAAGTGAAGAAGATGCCGGAAACATTCTAGAAAATATGGCATCGAACAATGAGCGGTGGTGTGACGAGAGAGCCACACCTAAATCTGGGGTATCCACAGGGTCGAGGACGTCGAAAAATTATCCAGCAAGTTCGACTTGCTGTCGACCCAGATCTCCGCACTGATGGTAGGAGCCGGTGGTGCCGGTACACAACATATTGCGGCGGTGGAATCCGAAGTCATGGGAGACTTCGAGGGTGGTGACATCTCACTACCGTTGGACCAAGCGAGTGCACTATTCTACAATCCTACGGGAAATACGCCGTATCCACCCTGGACTAGCTCCAATCCGGCCTACTCTCCAAATAATCGGAACCACCCCAACCTTAGATACCGGACGCCGTATCAGCAGCCGCCCCCTTAGCAACAACAGCAGCTAATATATTAGCCGGCTAGGCCTCACCAGCAGCAGTTTCAGCAGCAGCAGCAATATGGCCAGCAGCGGGCCATCTCTCCGGTTGAGTCCCTCTTGACTCAATACATCACCAATCAGGAGAAGATAAATTTGAAGCTGGAGATGGGGCAGAGGGCTCTCACTGACCAGGTAACCCAGCTGGGGTTACAAGTGGCGAACCTTCAGAGGTCGCAGAATCTATTACCGCCATAACCTGAAGTGAACCCGAGAGGAGCAAATCAGACTTTGGCACTCACGCACGAGAATGCGAATGTGTCCGCTATCGTATTGAGAAGCGGGACACAAATCCCCACAAGAGTGCTCCCCAAGGAACCGGAAGCACCGTTGGTCGTAGAGCGACCAATTGAAAAATTGAATGACGACGGTGCTTCGTCACCAAAGCAAACGACTCCGGAGGGAGTCCCTGAAGAGGATAAGAAGAAAACCGAGGAAGGGAGCCTCAAAGTATTCAAGCCCATTGTGCCTTTTCCACAACGGGTAGCCCAAGCCAAGATAGATGAGAAGTATGGTAAATTCTTTGCCATGGTCAAGGATCTAAGCTTGTAAATCCCCTTCCTCGAAACTATCGAGACGATTCCCTCCTACGCAAAATTTCTGAAGGATTTGGTGACAACAGGGTCCAGAAAGAAGAAGGTCGTATTGACGGTGGAATGCAGCGCTCTCATTCAGAGAGCAAATCCGCCTAAGCTTAAAGATCTGGGAAGCTTCTCTATCTCTTATGCGATCGGGGAGGTAAAGATCCATCGTGCGCTCGTCGATCTTGAAGCGAGCATCAGTTTAATGCCCCTGTCGCTGTATAAGAGGATAGGGATTGGCGACTTAGAGCCCACATGTATGACCTTACAGCTCGCAGACCGATCGGTCAAATATCCGGTGGGTGTTGTAGATGACCTCCCTGCAACGTAAGTGGGGTGCATGTGCCGGTGGACTTCATCGTCTTGGACATGCCTGAAGATGCGCACACCCCCATCATCCTTGGATGGCCTTTCATGGCCACTGCCGACGTTTTAATATATGTGAAGAATGGAAAGCTTTCCCTTAACGTCGGCAACGAAAAATTCGAGTTTGACTTAGGGTTGTCAATGAAGCACCCCAATCCCCCGGATGATTCAAGATGCAACATGCTGGAGTTAGAAGAAGAGAGAGTTGTGGAAGCAAGCTCCTGGGAAATTCTTTCAATAAATCCCTCGATAGCTTGGGGGACTTAGAAGAACCAGTCGGCCTGAAGAAATATGACGTTGCTGGGAAAGCGGATGCGGTACACACGGTCCATACTGGATTTCTAAATGCTCCTCCGGCGAGGAGGAAAGGGAAAGAGCCCATGGGGCTCACCAGAGAAGAGATTCGGATCCTGAAACGAATGGCGGTAGACGCCAATATAAGGGAGAAGCCCCCGGATCCCGTCAACAAAGGGAGGGTCGTCGAGCAAGTTTTCTTGTCGCCGACGACGACACCGAAGGCCGCCAACTCTGAATCTGAAGCGATGCCGATTTTAGGGCATCACCCCCGTCCACCTTGAATATCATCTACGGGCGTCGAGCAAACGACGTTAAACAAAAGCGCTTCATGGGAGGCAACCCATGCTCTAAACTCTTATCTTCGTTTTTAGGATTTTTATTATCTTTATTTTTTTCTACTTTAATAATTAAATCCAGCCGCGGGATCATCCGTCGAGAGACTTAGGCCATTCGTGAATTTTTGCAGGAAACAAGCCCTCACCCGATCGGGTGATCACTCAACCGATCGGGTGAGACGTATCAGACAATGGCCGTATCTGAGCTCCAACGAACCGGTCGGGTGAAGCAAGCTGAGACCGGGTGGCAGACCGTGTGAGCTATACAGAAGTCTCGGGAATTTTGGGGAATTGATCAACCGGTCGGTTGAAACAAAGCGTGGTCGGGTGACTGACCGGGTGAGCTGTACTAAACTTTTGGGAAAAAGTGTGGAGCGGCCAACCGATCAGGGGAAATGTCACCCGGTCATTTCGCCTGTAGCCAATTTTCAGCAAATTTTTCGACCTTAAAGTCAACCGATCGGGTGACATTTCACCCGATCGGTTCGACTTAAACCCTATAAATAACCCAACTCCACCCGTTCATTTCCCCCTCGCCCGATCTCGATTCTCTCTCGCCGTTTTGACTCCTCGAAGCTCCAACCGGCGCCGTTTCTCCCTCAACCGACCACACAACTCCCTCCGTCGATCTCCCAAACCTCTATCTCCATCTCTCCATCGATCCATCCCCTTCCCTCTTCGATTTCACCCACATCAAAGCCCTAAATTCCACCCAACCCCACCCCCCCCCATTTTCAAAAATTTGCTGAAAAGAGAAGCGCCGCAGCTTCACACTTCCCCCGTCGCATTGCGTTGGAACATGAACGAGCAAGGATCTTCGTCTCGCTTGGGTAACTTCGCTCCTTAGCTCAATTTCATATTTTGCCCTAGAAATTTTTACTTGCTCGATCGCTTGTGTGTGTACATTCATCATATTTTTGCATTCACTCGCGTGCACACACCCACATGGCTCGGGATCAAGATAGGGGTAAGAGTATCATGCGAGAGGAGGGGTCGTCTTGCAAGAGACGCAAGACCACACGTCCACCATACACACGCCCTTCTCCCGCACAGCCCACACAACCCTAACCCCAACCTATGATCCCAGTTGAGGACCTACTGATGGGCCCGCGTGGCTACCTCTTTAGGAACCAGGAGCATAAGGATTTCTATCAAAGACTTGATGCTCGGTGGCATCTATTGACCAAATTCACCCACACCCAAACGCTTATCGATCTTGGTGTATTCATCGAGATCGAGACTCTCTTTGCTAATTTAGGTTGGTTAGCTTTCCTAAACGCCACCGCGGTGTCCTACCCCTCCCTCACACTCGAATTTCTATCCAAACTTGTCTGTGAGTCGGGGTCGATCGTCATTTTCCGCGTCCCTGTGAGTCAGGGTCGATCGTCATTTTCCGCGTCTGTAACAGAACCATTCACACCCACCTAAATGAAATTAATAACATCTTTGGTTTCCCCATCCTTGGGGACGACGCTATCCACCCCTTCGGGTATCCCCCGAATTTGACGTCGATCAGTTTTGGTTCCGCCTCACCCTGCACCCTGACTATCCCCCAGGTAAGGCCAAGGCCTCCTCCATCATTCACCACATCTTCCGTCTGGCCCACCGAATCATTTCATCCATGTTTTTCCCCAGGGATGAGTCAGGTACCGTGACCATCCCTGATCTCTTCATTCTTTGGGCCATGACCTTTCCCTTCGTGCGGGGTGATGACGGGCTTTCTTTTAGGGCCCCCACCGTTCCCGTCCATGCCGGTGCTTAGATTGTTTCCAAGCTTCTGGAGATTAGCCGTGCTGATAAGGGCAAGCTTTGTTGCGGGGGCCTTATCACGATCATAGCTTCGGCTCCCCAGTTCAACATTATCATCCCCCGTGACACACCCACTGCCGCAGGACCCTCACGTCTAGATCTAGATGTCCTGCGGCATATTCACATGATTAAACCCCGCCCCGATGGCCGCTTCACCTTCCATTACGAACACCCTCCGGCTCCCTATACCATTCTGCCCAACCCCACTCGCATGACTATTGCTTTGGCGACAGATTGGACATTTCCACCCGATCCCGAGTTTATGGAGGGGTTTCTTCTTCCATTCATTCCCCAGGGCGCTCCGAGACCACCTTTCCCTATCTCCCACTTAGGCGTGCAGGATATCCCTGCGTCCCGGGGAGACTTCGGGGCTGGTCCTAGTCATGCCATCCCGGCTTCTGTCCCGATCACCACCGTCGCCCCCCTCCGGTCCCTACTACCTCCTCATCCTCCTTTCATCGAGCCACTTCCGCTCGTCTCGCTCTCGAGACTGAGCTAGCTTTGCTTTGCGCTGTCGTCTCGTCCTCCACCCCCTCGGACCCATCCTCTTCCATCTTCACTCACCCACGTTTCCTCACACTTGAGAGGAATGTGGCCACCATCCTCTGCCTTCTCACACATGTCCACGGACCTCCTCCACCCATAGCACCACCTTCACCACCTCGACGATCGTCACCTCCCACATCACATTCTTCACCTCCACCATTACCCCCTAGGCGACCATCCCCTCCTATCACTACTTCCATCCCCACTACCTCATCTACTCCCACGGTTTCCATTCCCCCCACTGTCGCCCCCTCAGCTCCACTTCCCTCCACTTCCGGCATCCCATACGTGCGCCGCAAGAAATTGCAGGTGCGTTCTCGATCACTTCCCCCACCATCCTCACCTACCCCCATTCCCCCTTCATCCTCACCTACCCCCGTACCTCCACCACCCACCACCACATTGGTCGCCATTTCACTCCCACTCACCGTCATCACCTCCACACCACCCATCGTCCACACTTCCTCCACACCCACCGATCCATCACCTCGACCACTTTCTCCACTTCTCTGCACACCAGTCACCTCACCTACCCACACCGCATCCCCCGCTTCTTCCACCGAGGAGGACGAGGATGATTCCTCTCCTGCTTTTTGATTTCACTTTGTTTTCTGATCTCCTCCTTGCATATCCCTGCATTTTCACGATCACATCTTATCGCTAGCATTGTCAGGTCTAGCTTGGGGGAAGTCAATTTTTCTGTGTGCTGTCGTGTAATGTTTTCTGTGTGTGCTTGTTAGATATGTTGTGTCGGGAGATTTTCTATTTTTATTTTCTGTTTATATGTCGTGTGGTGTGATTTTTATTTTTATTCTTCTTTTCAGTTTCGTTTGTGTGTTTTTCTTGTCTTTCATATCTTTTTGTGTCGGTGCATATTCCCCCCCATTTTCATTGCCCTCCCGTATTTAGTTCTATTGCATTGAGGGCAATGCAAGTTTCAGCTTCGGGGAGTCGCACTTCGTGCGTCATTCGTCTCTTTTTCTTTGTTTTTTTGAGTCGTTTTCCTTCGCGTTTTTCTTTTTCTTTTCTTCTTTTTATCTCTTTCTCCTAGAGATGAATTCTATGATGAATTGCCACAAGAATCACACACACCCCTAGCATGGCTTCGATAACCACATTCACTAACCCTAGGAAGTTGAGTCCTCTTGCATTTCATGCATCGTGGGTCCACTTAGCCTTATTGTGAGTCGTGTGTCGTGACTAGCGTTTGGTGTGCTTCTAGTTTGTGATTGTGTTTTATATACCTGTCCAGGAATGACCCCTAGATTATCATGCTTCGATTTGAATATGCGGTATTTGCCTCTCTTATCTGCTTCTGTATGCGTGAATATACATATATCGTATGCTTCATTTCACATGTGTCGGGATTCCACAGTTAGGACTAGGATAGCCCGTTTTAGCCTATGCTCTGATTAGCGAGACATTTCCCTTGCCCAAGTGTTTAGAATCCGATTTCTTTTTTATTTTACTTGGTGCAAATCCACTCGTCGTGTACCGTTCTCCCACTTGGGATAGTACACACATGTATATATCTCAGAATCCAAAAATCCAAAAAAAAAGAAAGAAAAGAAAAGAGAAAAGAAAGAAAAAACTAATACATATGAATAGCCAAAAACCCAAAAAAAATACATATATCCAAAACCCAAAAAAAATGTGTGTTAATATTTTCCTACCTGCCGAGAATAAAGAGAAGGCGAGAATTTGCACCGAGTGTTCTACTCCACATCATCTCAACCCCCATCGCTTTCAAAAACACTTGGAATAGGAAATTTCTAGCTATTATCTAGGCGATAGTGTAGTGATGTCCGAGTCCCTAGCTATGGAGTCCTTGACGCATGATGTGTTTCTATTCTCATACTCTTCTCATGCATGCTTGAGCTATATATTCACCGCTATTTCTAAATCGAATCGATATTTGGCTCATTTCTTGGATTTGTGTATATGGAGTTTAGAGCACAATGTAGATAGCGACACCGTCTGCTAGCACACGACCACACTCACTCGCGCTTCACCGCGTGGGCCCACGGCACTTGTCTGAACTCGTATTCCTTGGTTTAGTGATGTGATTTGGCGTTTGCTTGCTTGGTGTGTCGTTTTTGATTTTGTTGGCCCTGACGGGCGATTTAGGATTTAGAGTTCTCTTTTTCTCTCTTTCTCTCTATTTTCTCCCTCCGAGCTCCTACTCTCACTCGTCTTCCTCGAGGACGAGGAAGGGTTTAGCTTGGGGGATTTTGACGTGCGTTTATATTTCATATATTCACGCACGTTTTCTTTTGTGTTTTTCCGTTATTTTCCGTCGTCTCGTATCCGTTTTCTCGTATTTTCTTGTTTTCTTTCACTTCTCTGTGTTTTTACGTGTTTGCAGGAGTTTACCAGCATAGGGGATGTTTAACGACGATATCATAAGTCCCCGGAGCAACGGGAGGAGTCACGCGTGATCCAGGGGGTCAAACGACGAAGATCGCCATCTTTCAGCCCCCCCACCCGATCGGTTAGATAGGCCAACCGATCGAGTGATGCACGCGTGCACGACCCGGACAGCCGCTGAAGCGACGAGGATGTCAACCGATCGGGTCAGAGACCGGTTCAACCCGGCTATTCTCTCGGGAAATTGGAGCTGAAATCCAACCGATCGGGTGATCTTCACCCGATCGGTTCATCTGTAGCCGTTTTCTCGAAATGATGACCCGGAGAGCTCACCCGGCTGCCAGCAGACTATGCCAAAACTTCCGAAGTCTCTGTCTTTTTGGGCAACAATTCCAACTGATCGGTTGATTTATCAACCGATCGGTTCACCCGACGACGCTCAAGATCCAAACGACGAGCAGCTTCCGCCAACCGACCGTGTCACCTGACCGGGTGAAATTTTGAAGATTGCTGCCGAAGTTCGCAGCAGGTCACCCGATCGGGTGATTCTTCACCCGATCGGGTGATGTCGTTTTCTATATATAGAAGCCCTAGGTTTCCAGAAAACGGGAGAGTTGTTATTTTTGCTGTTTTCTCTCTCTTGACGGCTGTAATTTTCTAGATATTTGTATGTAGTCTGATCTTTACCAAACTTTAATATAGTGTTATTTTTAGATATTTCTACTTTTCAATCGCCTGATCATGCTTTTAACGGTCGATTTTCATTTAGATTGCTTTTTACCTAATATGTGTGAGTAGTTCCCAAATCTGGGATTTTGGTGGAAACCCCTTTGTGGGTACTCCCCGTTGTGCCCATAGGACTAGGAAATCGATAGGGATTAGGAATCTATCGGTTACACGGGGTGTTTCATTGTCATCGGCGGGAAAAAGACCGCCTTTGACCGTTGGGCCAAGGGGAATAAACTTGACGGTTGACTCCCTAGCCATAGCTCACGCCCTTAGCGTAGACGTCGAATCCTAGCTCGCGGGAGCGGCAGGAAGAGACGTTGGGAGTTATCGTTGCGAGCTTAGTGCTCCCAGAGTCGGTCAGTGTTAATGGACATGGGAATGCCCACTGACCGAACCCGGGTAGTCCAGCGTATCATCCTGGGCACCGACCGGAATATCGGGTCCATGGGACGCCGGTATCACTCTTAGAGGCAACGTCTTACCATTAGACCCTAATTCCGATCGTTATCATACCCGTAGGCCATATTGTCTAGAATCGCACGATAGGGTGGAAACCGAAGTCTCGGGTTTCCCTTCATATTGTTTATCCACCGCATTCTATTTTTCGTGACAATCCCTTCTACCGATTCGGGCTAGCTCACCCATGGGGTGAATCCGGTCCTTCCTGACACAAGCACAACCACGCCTCCCTGAGTTCGACCCCCAAGCCACACTACAACACCGTGCGCTTGCGGTTATAAAGATTTAAATCTCACGCCCCCAACCATATATTGCACACATTTGACACGCACAACGCGGGGACGTCAACAGATTTCTGTGAGAGCTAGGGGAGAAAAGCGCATCTTTTATTAGTAGTTGTGTTTTGTTGGGAAACATAAAATGTGCTTCCCTTGATCCTTCAATAATTCCTGATGGACTGGAGATTGTATTCACGGTTCCATCGTATTTATCAATGCTTTGGAAAAAGCAAATGTCTTGGAGGATCGTGTGCGTAGAGGCACTGTCCACTAAGCATTTATTATCCATCTAATTTTTAAAGAAAAACATAGCAGTATAAGGCACAACAAAAGATTTACTACTAATAATTATTCAATGTCTGAAAATTCATCCAACATGCTAGAAATCAAACAACCAGAGAGTAAATTGTTTTTTCAAATTACAATGCATAGCAGAAAGTAGATAATGCTTCATTCGAGCAGGTCATCGTTTGAGAAGTCCTCAGCGATGAACCTGATTGGTGCCAGGTCTTCTTGTTCCACCAGGTTTGTCTCAGCTTGCTTCTGACTCGTTTTGTACAAGTCCTGTAGGTGGCGTGGAGTCCGATAATTCTTGGACCATTGTCCAGTCATGCCACACCTGTGGCACTTATCTTCCCAGTCTTTTCTGGGGGCAGATGTGTGCCGTCGTCTTTTCTCTTCCACACATTTTTCTTCTTTCCCTCATTGTAGGTTCTTGGAGGGGGTCCTATGGCATGCTTCTTCATTGCCTTGTCCTTCTGGGATTTGCCTTTGAAGTTGGTCCTCTTCTTCTGGGAGGAGCTGTGATGCGCTTCAGCCGCAGGAGCAGTGCCGGTAGGGCGTGAGTTATGGGTGGCCAGAAGGATGTCTTTATTCTGCTCTGCCATCAAAAGGCATGAGAGAAGCTCTGAGTATTTCGTGAACTTTCGTTCACGATACTGCTGCATTAGTATAACATCCTTCTCGTGGAAGGATGTATACGTCTTCTCTAACATGCACTCCTCCGTCACTTTCTCACCACACAACTTCAGGCGTAAGGTGATACTAAAAAGTGCCGAGTTGTACTCGGCGATATACTTAAAGTCTTGGAGACGGAGGTTCTCCCATTCATATCGCGCTCGAGGAAGTATAACATCTCTTTGATGTGTATACCTATCCTCGAGGGCGGTCCATTACTCATAACAGTCTTCCACCGTGAGGTACTCGGCCTTCAGGGTCTGATCGATATGGCGTCTGATATAGATAATTGCTTTCGCTTTATCTATATCAGAAAACTTATCGCCTGCAGCGATGGCATGGCTCAGTCCCTGTGAGTGCAGATGGATTTTTATGTCCAATTACCAGCTCAGATAATTTTTGCCTGTAGCATCCAATACGTCAAAGTCGACGCTCGCAATTTTAGCCATTATCTCTAGCATGTTCAAAATGAGCTATAATCAGATATTTTTAAAGGAAAATAAATAATAAGCATTTCAGACACAGATATTTGCTGTGTGGATCCGCTAATCACCATTTTAAATAAAGTCCATACAGTCCCATAAAAATAAAATACAACTCGGGAACCCACGTGGGTCCCCTTATTCTTCTGGAATGGATCTTCATCTTCGTGGGACGTCCGTCGGTCTTGGAATTTTTACAATAATATCCTCACTGCATTTTTCTCTCAAAAAAGAAAAGAAAAGAATGTGAGGGAAATAATGGTGATAGCTAGCCGATCCAAAACCACAGCAAATATACACATACGTCGCAGAAAAATGCAGCAGGCATTTTATTACTTTGCAGACAATTAATCATCACAGGCAATTTATTCATTACAGGCAATTAATCATCACATGCATTTTATAATGGAAATGAAAATTTTTCGTTTAATAATTATTGGACCATTGGGCAACGTCATACACTGTTAGGTTAGTTGACTAACGGCAGAGCGGTCCCAGTATCTTCCTAATTAGTAAACTGTGATAATCAGATAATCCAAACAAAATACAATGAATTAATAACGTGTAATTTATCCAGATTTTAACGAAAAAAATTGTAATTAAATCTGAAAAATAATTCGAAAATGAAATTTTTGTGGTCAAACCCTAGTTAGGGTTTTTAGGTTCGATCTGCCGTGCGATCCCGTGCACCTGATTAGGGTTTCAGTCGCATGTGTTGCCGCGTCCGGCGGCTAGGGTTTCGGACACGCGCGCGCACGGGGGCGCCGCTGCAGGCGGCGGGGCCCGTCCGCCGCTGCTGACGGTGGCGGGAGGGCATGCCGCTGCAGGCGGCGGCGGATGCCGCCACTGCAGGCGGCGGGCGCTGCCCGCCGTCTGCAAGCGGCGAGGCCTGCCGCCGATGGGGGGTGGCGGTTCCGCCCGCCGCTTCGAGCGGCGGGCGTAGCCGCCGCTGCGGGCGGCGGCGGCGACGGCAAGGGATCGAGGGGGGTTTTGCGTGTGCGGCTTCCGGCCGTGTGGCGATGAAGAAATCCCTCTAGGGTTTAATGATTTTTGGGGAAGAAGATGATAAAAATCTGATTTTTATTGGGAAAAAAATCTATTTTTAGTCTTCAAAACGGCGTTTTTTATCGTAAAAAGTTGGTTTTTAACATTAAAAACGACGATTTTGCATTAAAACGGTTGATTAAGCAGGCAGATCTTAATAGAAATATCAGATCTATACTAATCAAGACATCGATCCAAGTATTTGGATCTAAAACATATGCGCATACGAATTTAGATCTAGGGAAAAGAATTACCTCTAAATCCTACCCGCCGGATATAGCGACGTTCGGTGAAAGAAGCACGTTCGCGTCGCGTTCGTCCGTCGGCAGCGGTTCGGCTCAGCCTCTGATAACGTGTTGTAAACTTGGTGGCTACGGAACCCGTAGCCTGTATTTATAGTAACAGGGTTACATAATGGGTGGATACCCAATACACAGTTGAGCCTCTAAAAGCCCGTTTATAACAATTTTCATATTTTAAAAACTCAAAAATCAAACGCTGCAAAGCCTTTTACTCGTCAATCTCTCTGGGGGGGGGGGGGGGGGGGGGAGGGGGGGGGGGGGGGGGGGGTGGGAATAACGGGGTTTTTTCACCACTAAATTAACAAGCAAAAAGCATTGAGTTCACCCATATTAATATCCGTATTAACATTTAGAATATGATGTTCAAAATGACCATTTAGAATATGATGGTCAAAATGACCATCGTCTATCAGCCGGTAAAAAAAATAGAGATCAAACTTTTTGAAACATGTCATGTGTTTACCATTATTCTCTTTTTTTTTTAAAGTATTCTCCTAATTTCATTCCCAACATGAGCATACGAATTTTTTTGAACCGAGCTGACACTTCATAAACAATATGGTATTTTTTACAGGAAAGGCACTAATTTCTTCGGCGTCGCAGATACTCAGCCAAAGATTCTGTTCAATTTCAGGCACACAGTGATATGGTCCGTTAAAGATACAAATGGATTCCAGGTTACATTACTGAAATGAGATTTGCATTACATTACTATCGATTACATTACTGAACTGAGATTTGCAATGAATATCTTAACAAAAACTTTCTGCCCCACCCCCACGACCATTCGCTGTCTTGTTTGTTGAAATCCATATTCAAATAAAAATCTCATCGACGACACGTAGCCATAGCACGGGCAGGGGCTTCAGGCTTCGACGTCTGATTTTATCTCAGTCACAACTTCCTGGTCATCAGGGTTCGTCTCGATTTCTATTTCTGCTTCCTGGTCGTCAATAGATACGCTTACCGCTTCCTGGTTGTCATCAGTGAATTCGTTTATCACCTCTGGTGCTGGCTCCATCTCCGGCTCTGGCTCTCCTGATGCTGGTTCTTCTGCTTCTGGCTCTTTCTGGGTCAGCAGTTCTTTTGCCTTAAGAAGCTCCTCCTTCACCCTCTCAATCTCATATTCCTTCATTTCCAGCTTTTCTTGCAAAATAAAAACCTGAATGCAACATCGACAGCATGAATCTTCAATCAGTACCTCGTACATCAACAAATCATCACAAACTAAAAATAAGAATGCCTAGTTCATATCTGTTAGGATTGACCGTAAGATTCATTTCATAAGTAATTCCAACAGGTATAGCCTCACATTACTGCTAAAATGTGCATTAACTAACCATAAGCTAGTGTTACGACAAGTTCCATTGCCAAGCAAATTATGCATAAAAAGTGAACTGGTATTGGCAGCAGGGAGAGTAAGACTAAACAAGGTGTCCGATTTGACTAGGATCGTACAAGATCCACATGCAGACAAATTAAAATTTTGTAGAATCCGGTGGGAAATCAAATCCACTAGATATGTCTTGGATCAATTGGAAATAGCTCGGATTCGGACTTTGGGGCTTGACCAAATCCAATCTATCCTCTCAGAATGTTCACAAATTTCCACTAATAACAAATAAAAATCGATACGGGTTTTCTTGCTTATATGTGCTTGTACCCCCCTCCCCCCATATTTAGTCAATATCTAAACATGACCAAATAGTCTTTGCCTACATTGTTTAGATAAAGGAAGTGGCAATTTAGCTAGAACTAAATTTACTATAGGTTGACAAATCAGCCAATGCCAAGTTTAGCTAGAACTAAATTTACTGTAGGTTGACAAATCAGCCAATGCCAAGACATATGCTCCGTGCCTGATCAGATAAACATATGCTGATACGATCCATTCGAAAACCAGCCATACCACCAATACTAACTGCTAATACAAGAAGAGATTTGGGGTTTAAGTTCGAACAGTTCAAATCCTGAGTCATTTCATGTAAACCACATCATGGAACGTCTGACCCATCTCTAACCCACATGATAACGATGGTTTAATAGGACAAATGGTTCTTGTGACCCATATCACTCTTGTGATGATGAGACGTATTCAAACCCTTGTCATCCAATGCTTGATTTGTGCGATGATTTACTATTCAATCGTACCCTCGTCATCGAAGCAAAACACAGACACAAGTGTGCAATGAAGGGTTAATTATATGTTGAATGTTGTATCTGCAAAAATGAATACATAATGCATCTGCTGCTGAAGTTTGATAAATTTTGTACTAACAATCATTTACATGATCTACTTGTTCATGTAAAGTAAATTATCGTTTTTAATGTCTTATCTCCGCGTAACATTGTACAATCTTTCATTCTCCTCACTTCCAATATCCCATACAACACATTGATAGATCTGCACTTTTAGGCATTTAGGGACGTTTTGGGAATTTTCAGATTTTTAGGTGCATTTTGGGAAATTTCAGTATTTTCTGCAAATTTGTATTTTCTGACGTTTATTTTATATGTGAGAGGGGCTGAGGGATTTCTTATGTTGATTTTGAGAGATTATTGATATTAGAGGTGAGATTATCACTCGTTCTTCGGGAGAGTGGACGTCCTCTAAAATTGGCATCGTGAAAGAGCGGCCACCTCTATAACGGTGGTTAGTTATCTTTATATTTTCTGTTTTATTAATAAAAATCGAATCTTTGTTTTGGTTCCTATCAAGTTGGTATCAGAGCATAGATCCTGAAGGCGGAAACTTGCGAGAATTCACTTCTAGCACGGGTGGAGCGGCAAAGTAAAAGGATGGGTGCCATCTTGCAAACCCTAGCACAAATATCACAAAATTGATAAAAGCGTGGCGGCTAAGCAATCCGACGAGGTCGAACGCCTTACACTAGTGCAGCAAAATTCAGATGGCGACGAAAATTTCAGATTTGGGAGAAACCCCAGATCTAGGGCTAAATGCAACGGCTTTGGCAGAAAAGGAAGAAAAGAAATCTTGGAAGCAACTCTTTCAGGAGTTGAGGGAAGCTCTTGAGAAAGAAGAGGCCAAGGAAGCGGCGGAGGTAAGGAAAAGTGGAAGATTATAAAGAAGGGTCGCTTCCCGAAGCCGATGGCCACGATACGGACGACGAGGAAGACCCCCCGAGGGACGGAAACCCTCGCCGACGCCATCGGGGGCTGCCGAGGCTTCTTGCAGGCCTGCACGGCCTGCACGAAGGCCTGCCAGGCCTGCACAGGCTATCGGCAGGCCTGCCCTGCCTGGCCAGGCTGCTCGGCCTGCAAGGAAGCATGCAGGCCCCACAGGCCCTTTTTTGCAGCTATACAGGGCCCCGCCTTGGCCTGACGATATTCTTCAAGACCCGTTTTGGCCCGTCGACACTCTTGCATAGCCCCAAGGCCATTGGTTTTTAATTGGACGTCCTCTCAAGCATCAACAATTCTGTTTTGGGCATGGAGGACCTTCAAATGTGATTAACGACTACCGTGACTTTCTTCCAGATGACGTTGAAAACGGTGAAGACCAATCGTATCCTTTTAACTCAGAAGGAGGAATGCAACCCACTTGGAGCATATGGCACACGCATTTCATGCACCACCTTGAGGACAAGGTGGTTTTCGGAGGGCAGAGTAATGATAGATCTGCACTTTGGAGCCTTTAGAGGCGTTTTAGAAATTTTCGGATTTTTAGAGACGTTTTGGGAATTTACGGTATTTTTGGTGTTTACTGCAAATTTGTATTTTCTGAACTCTATTTATAGGTGGGAGTGGGCTGAGGAATTTCGTAGGTTGATTTTGAGATATTATTGATATTAGAGGTGAGATTATCCATCGTTCTTCGAGAGAGTGCGGACGTCCTCTAAAATTGGCGTCTTTCTAGAGCGGCCACCTCTATGATTGTGATTAATTATCTTTATATTTTCAGTTTTATAAAAAAAATCGAATCTTTGTTTTGTTTCCTATCACACATCTCACACCATTGGCCTTCATATTATGATATGTAGAGACACTACCCCCAACAAAAAATGCAATATCAAAGCTACCCAGATACCAAGTCTATATGTGTCCACCAGTTACCAATGTATATAACATTCTTCACTTTAAAAAAGGTATAGAATATAGTATAACATTTCTGGATAAAACTAATTATCTAATAGAACATTTTCGCAAAACAAGATTCTCCCTATATGAATAACCTGATTCATATATTTATAAGAGCCTACTGTAATTATATTCATAAGAAATTACACGTACACTCTTAAAAACAATTGCCTTACAGTGATGTCCCCCTTCTTTTCTCCCAACAGAATATGTTAAGATTAAAATTTAATAATATTTTTATCTATTTGAATTTGTTTTGAAATATATTAAACCTTATCATTAATTGAAGACTAGAGAACTATCTAAATATTCTTAACAAGTGTACTCTTCAATATAAATCTCATCAGGACCCAATTCTAAATATTCAACCATCTCTTCCCTCCATTTTTTTGAAGTGCTATTATATGAAAGTATGCATCTTTCCAAGACAACTAAAAAGCATATCAAATAGATAATTTATATAAAAATATAAAGAGAGACCCTTAAAATAATAATTTTTAAATGCTCTTTATAATAAATTAAAAATTGCTACCGGAAAATATCTTAACTAATATAAAGGAAAGCCTCGAGGGGTCCTCCATTTGACTCTAATGTGATTTCAACGTGGTTTCCCTTACGATTCTGATAGGATTTTTCTAGGTTTTTATGATAAAAATATGATATTTATGGGTTTTCTAGGGTTTTGATGGATAAAGATAGGGGTTTTGGTAGAAAGGTGGGGTTTTTGGGGTAAATGAAGGATTTTTATGTCTAGAAAGTGGAGATTTGGGAGAAAATGGGTTGTTTTTATTAATAATAACATGAAAATAATACAAAACTAGGTTGAGTTCTTTCGAGAGGAACTCTCTCTCCTAAGCCGCCAATTCTAAAGGACGGCCGCACTCTCCTATCAAAGAGGGATAATCTCACATCAAACAAGTTTTCTTCACCACTATTTGACCCCACTCTAATCCACATAGCACTCTATAAATAATAAACTGAAAATAACAAATTACAAAAAGAACCTTAAAACTGAAAATTACCAAAAGCCCCTAGAAATCTGAAATTTACGAAAACACCCCTGATGTGCCAAAATTCCAAATCCATCAGATTCAATAAAAATGGTAGATTAAATGCATTTAATGGGACTCTAATAATTGAAGTATCCAAAGTCCATACAATTACTAGAAAGGCAATGCCTAAGAAGAATAGATACATAATAAGACACCAATGCGACATAGACGCACGACACGGCAATTCCTTTAAACGTAGGATGCAGGGACACGGCAAAAAACACAATATATATAAATAAAAAAGCAAAGGGATATGTGAGTTTATACATAGACATGTGCACAGACAAGTGCATAGACATGTGCATGCATCCAAAATAACGAACACCTCACATCCTTTTAGCCTTCTAGGAATGTGTGGAAGTATGAGCTCCTGGCTCTTCAATTTTATGTAGAGTAATATCTCATTTTTAGATCGAAAAAATATCTAAACTCATCATAGTCATTTAAAGGTCAAAATATTATGAAAACCTTTTTCATTAAGCATAGTCAGTTATATATAGATGCAACTAAACAAAATTTCCAAATGTCTAAAATTATATAATGTGAAGAAAAGTGTGGTGAGTTACATGTGACATGTGCCCAAGAAGTTTCTGAAAATCAACACCGGTACAGCTTCATGATAGGACCCAAATTGCATAGAGTAAATCTCAGTATCAAAGTCAAAAGTCTTGTACATCTTCATCCTAATTCCTTTATTCATTTCACGTGCTGAAGACATAGTACAATTTAACCATATGCGAAAATATTTTTAAATCTAATTGCATTCAAGTCTTAAAAAATCTAATTAATTTATATGTGCGGAATTACTAATTATAAAAGTCAATTATCTCCTCCCATTTTTCAAAAGTAACACATCTCCCAAGTACTATAATTGAAAAAGAACCATGTGAACATGATATTTTCTTAAATAATAGTCTAAATAAAATATATGAAATAAAGACCGATCAATTTAGAACTTCTTGTCTATTTAAAAGAAAATGTATCAAACCAGAATCAAATTTGAGTAGGATGTCGAAAAAAGAAGCACATGGAATTAGGACAGCATAGCTCTCTCACGTCATCAAATCTATCAACTCTACTGATCTTGGTTGCTGCCGCAGCAACTCCTCTATTAGTAGGTAGGGTTTTAAAAGACTTTGGAAAGCTCAAAGTCCGCAAGCGCTTGCTAGCTAAAAGCTTGTTCGTGTTCATTGGAGAACTAAACAAACCAAGCGTGAACCTAAAAATGAAATTATGTTCACTAAAATAAATGGACGAACATAAAAACATCTTGTTCAAGCTAAGGTTGAGCTTGCTCATGTTTGTCTTGGCAAAGTTGGCTCGAGCTCATGTTTGAGCTTGACCCATTTATGGGGATTTGATGATCAATTTGTAATGGATTGTTTCATATGGTTGTAAATTTTTCAACTCAGTAAAAACACAACCAAACGTGTTTGATAACCTAAATGAGCCAAGTTTGAACACATTTTAAGCTCGATTGGCCAAATGCAAAAAATTATATAGAATTCTCTTTATAATATGTAACACGAACAGCATAATTTTCCACTTTCGAAGTCATTCTTTTCTTACGGCGGATCAGGAAAGCTGGAGGCTCGGCTCGGGCTCATTGCAGGCTCGATCAACTTGTTCATTGACTAAATTTATTAAATGAACCAAGTTTGAACAAAGTTTTAAGCTGATTAGATGAATGAACGAACATGTACAGTCTAAATCTTAACTTGTTAAGGCTCAATTTACCACTAAAGCTTAACTTGTTAAGGCTTAATTTACCACCATATTAATATGTCTACTCCTTAATGGATAGTTACTTGATCTCCTCCGTACTCTTACTCGACTTTTTAAACCTTATAGCCAACCATCTTCAGATAATTGACTGACTCCAGAATATCTTTAGTCATTTTGCTAAATCTAACATAATGAATCTATGGATGTTTATTATTGATGACAAAATATTGTGTGTGGAATCTTCACTAGAGTACTAAATACAAAAGCCAGCAGTTTTGGTTTCTTGGGAATGGGGAAGTGAGAGTCAATACCTATTAATTGCAAACTTCTGGATCAAAAATTACAAATTCTACAATCAATACCAAGTAAACTAATAAACTTGACAATCAATACCAAGCAAACTAATAAACTCGACAATCAATACCAAGCAAACTTCAATCAGTGCATTGAACATCAAAATGTGCAAGCACAGCTGTCAGTCTCAAGACGGAAACACGCCTCATTTAAAGTATCACTGGAATTGTCATGTACAAGAATATGGAAAAGATATAACTTGTTGCGACTAAGGCAGGCAAATGCAAACACAAATCTTACATCAAATAAATGAATATTGCAAAATGCAATCCCTTAAATTAAAAGTAATCATCAAATAAATTTTACATCATCTATCAGTTATTGGTTAAAATAAAAAACATGTAAGCATGTCAGATTAATATATGTATTACCCATATGTCGTCCTAGCAATTCCATTAGAGTTGGTAATAAAAAATATCACGTATTGCATTACTGATATAAGGGGGAAACAACAGTTCATTGGACCTCTCCACATCATCAGTAGGCCCAAGAATTCAATCAGAGTTGGTGATAAAAATAGTGTATATAGAATTACTGATATTAGGGGAAAGTACCAGTTCATTTGATCTCTCCACATCATCAGTAAGCCCATCAATCTGCTGATATAATGCTGCACTCATCAAGAACAATGAATATTACAACCTTAAAGTAGAAGTTCAAACTTAAAGATATGACCCAAACTAATAACATGCGACTCTTAGCACAGAAAACTACTCAATCATCATGAAAGCTGAATATTCATGCAAAGTCGAAATACAAACCCAATAAGCAATATTTAAAAATAAGGGCATGTTTATCGATAAGCATACGAGTTCTTTCACTGTTTATTAAAGCATAAAGAAATATCTAATTGTAAAACTAATTAAAAGAACATATAAGAAATTACCATCTTCATTTACAACCATTGTCACAAAAATTAGGCCAGCTGTAATTCATAGCTTGAAATCAAGAAGGTTTTTGGAAATTCCTGAAATTATATGATCCGTTGTCACACGTATCACTGTTATTCTATCAGACGATTTAAAATACTGGCCTATAAAAAAGAGGAGTTTGGAATATTTGTTTCCACGACAAACTGGTGGGTTGGGTGAACTTTCTTATTGGTTGCACAGTTTGAGCTCATGCAAGGAAACAAAGGCAGTAAATCCATTTAGTATGCAGTGTTGTATGACAAAAAAGTTAATGAAACAAGAGTTACAAAAATACGGGATGAAGTCATAAGACATAAGATAAAGAACATACGAGAGTGGATCTAGTGAATGTTATTAGCCTTCTGGATGAAGATATGGCATACAAAAATGCATCGGTTTAAGTATAAATAAAATGCAGAAATAAAACAAAAAAAACCAAAAAAAATAATGTCTCATGTTAGTGGACGAAGCAGCCGATAACTGCTACCATTATGTACCAACATTATAGTCATCATTATGAATTTAGGTACCGACTAACCATCAAATTGATTTCTCAACTCTGTATTCTGAGACTTCAGAGAAGAAATTTCGATGCCCAAGTCATGAATCTGTAAATAGAAAAACAACAAAGCTGCTAGTCAGAAGACGCATTATAAATGCACATTGAGAAAACACCCATCCAATGCATACAACAAATATCAGAATGATGAAGTAATCATTATATAAGAAAAACAATATGGTTCTAATTCGAATCATAAAATTACTTGACCGAAAATTTAAAGCATATAGATTGTGGGCTAACTATATATATGAAATTAATGGGTATTACATGTCACCAGAGGAGGTTCGTCACATGTAGCAGATGTGACAACCTTTTATTAGACAAAGTGCATCGGTTTTGCTTTTCTTTTCTTATATTCCCCTTAATGAAAGGACGCCACGTCAGCTGCACCTGAGAAAACTCTTCTGTCGCCGTGTGGTTTACATATTCTCTCTCATATATATAGTCTCAGGAATGTATAGAACAGTGTATTGTGCTATCAATATATAAAGTCTCAGATATGTATAGAACAGTGTATTGTGCAGCGTTCGGAAATTTTCTATGTTAATGCGCATATACATGTGTTTGTTTTATTTTTCTAAGATTTGATGATTTGGGTATGATCTATGCCAAGCTTTTAGGTCTCGGTTTCGGTCTCGGTATCGCTCATACCAAAATTTAGGTTTCGGTTTCGGTATCGTCCGTTTCGGTAGTTTCATAAGCAGGTTTTGATTTCGTATGTATCTGTGATTTTAAATACTTAAAACCTTATCAAATACTCACATACTTAAAAACGAAAGTAATAATCATATAATATCAAATACTTATCTGTTATGAATCAACCATTGGGGGAGGAGCCCCCAGCTCTTTATTTATAGGCAATAGGGGAGAATACAAATATGGGCTACAAAGATATGGGCATATCTCTAGGATAGCCCAGAATCTCAACCAACACGGTTAAATAACCGTTCACAACACTCCCCCCTTATCCCTCCATGGACTCTGCTCGTAAATACTTCAGGATTCTGAGCGTAGGAGAGTCTCACATGGGGTGGATACTTCAGGATCTTGAGTTGGTGAGATTTGCCTCGTTAAAACCTTTAGCTATAGAAACCCCAGTGGGAAAAATCATAGTTAAGGAAAAAGAGTACAAACTCTGCCAAACTCCCCCTGATCTGTACAAGCCCACAAGCTTTCAGATCTCTTAGGCGTCTCATTCCAATCCTATGTACAAGCTTCCTAAAAGTGGCAGTAGGAAGGGCTTTAGTGAACAAATCTGCCAAATTGTCACATGATTGCACTTGTCTGATGTCGATCTTGCCATCTCTCTGTAGCTCGTGCGTCCAGAAGAACTTTGGTGAAATTATACTTTGTTCTATCGCCTTTGATGAAGCCACCTCGTAACTGAGCTATGCAAGCAGCATTGTCCTCGAACATTGTAGTAGGCTCGAGATCTCCAGTTTGCAGTCCGGTCGTAGACAGGATGTGGTGGACAACTGAGCGTAGACATACGCATTCTCTGCTTGCTTCATGGATGGCAATGATCTCTGAGTGATTGGATGAGCTAGCCGTCAAGGTTTGCTTGATGGATCTCCAGGAAATGGCTGTCCCTCCGTAGGTAAACACGTACCCAGTCTGTGATTTTGCTTTGTGGGAATCAGACAAGTAACCTGCATCAGCATAACCAGCAAGTGTAGAGGGTGTTCCATTTTTGTAGAAGAGTCCCAAATCTGTAAACCCTTGGAGGTAGCACAGAAGGTGCTTAACCCCGGTCCAGTGGCGTTGTGTGGGCGCTGCACTGTATCTGGCTAGCAAGTTTACTGCGAACGCTATGTCGGGATGCGTGCAGTTTGCCAAATATAGTAGTGCTCCGATAGCACTTAGATAAGGAACTTCTGGACCAAGTATATCCTCCCCCGCTTCCAGCGGCCGGAAGGGGGTTTTTATGTGCATCCAGAGATCGTATCACCATAGGTGTACTTAGTGGATGACATTGGTCTATATGGAATCTTTGCAACATTTTCTTCGTGTATGTGGTTTGATGTAATATGATTCCATCTTTTAGATGTTCAATCTGTAAGCCAAGGCAGAATTTCGTTTTGCCTAGGTCTTTCATTTCAAATTCTTTTGTCAGGCTTACAGATATCTCAGTGATCTCTTCAGGAGATCCTATGAGATTCAGATCGTCTACGTAGACAGCAATTATTACGAATCCTTTTCCCTTTGTTCTTATAAAGATACAAGGGCAGACTTCATTGTTTGAGAATCCTTGTTGGACAAGGAACTCACTGAGTCTGTTATACCACATTCTTCCTGATTATTTGAGAACATACAATGATCTTTGTAGCTTAACAGAATAGACGTCCCGATGTCTATCTTTTAGTTCAGCAGACATAGAAAAGCCATCAGGAAGTTTCATGTATATCTCCTTGTCGAGATTGCCGTATAGATATGCAGTCACAACATCCATTAGCTGCATATCTAGGCCTTCCTTTGCTGTTAAGCTTATCAGGAATCTGAAAGTGATCGCATCCATAACCGGGGAGTATGTTTCGTCATAGTCGATACCCGGTCTTTGGGAAAATCCTTGTGCTACAAGTCTAGCTTTGTAGCATGCGATCTCATTATTTTCGTTTCTTTTTCTGACGAATACCCATTTGTATCCCACAGATTTGACACCGGTAGGTGTCTGGACTATTTGTCCAAAGACTTTGTGTTTATGAAGCGAGTCCAGCTCGGCTTCTATTGCCTGATTCCACTTTAGCCAGTCATTTCTACGTTTGCATTCAGCAACAGAATGTGGATCATCATCATCATCGCTTCCGGCGACGTGAATGGCAATATGAAACGCGAAGTCATCATCGACAACTGTACTCTTTCTGTCCAATACCTCCCCTGTACGTACATAATTTAATGATATTTCAGTTTCTCCCGGCAGTTCCTCTGCAGTGGATTCCGGGAGGGGAGAAGGTATGGACACAAGCTCGTTTCTCTGTGGGGGTATCATCCCAAGGTCTCTGGATATTTTTCTTTTTCTTGGATTTTTATCCTTGGAGCCTGGTGATCTGCCTCTTTTCTATTGAGGTGCAGCCACTTCTGCTGCTGGTGGATTGCATCCATCCTTTGAGATTCCTAGCTGGAGTATTTGCAGCAGGGATGTGTGACCTAACAATCTTCTGGTTGTCAGTAAATGAATCCGGTAATCTATGAACTGTGTTCTGGATGTGTAAGATCTTCAGGATCTCATCATCACATTGTTTTGTTATCGGATCGTAGTGGGTCAAACTTTTTGTATCCCACGTTAACATTTGCTTCGCGCTAGACTTTTCAATGTCTAGGCCCATTTTGGAGAAATAAGTCTCATCAAAGTCACAGTCTTCAAGACGTGCCTTAAAAGCGTCCACCATTTGGGGTTCTAGGTATCTTATAATGGAGGGTGAGTCAAACCATACATAAATACCTAGGCGACGTTGAGGGCCCATCTTGGTCCTCTGGGGTGGTGCAATGGGGATATAAACTGCGCAGCCGAAGATTCTCAAGTGAGAAATGTTCGGCGGCGTTCCATATGCAAGTTGCATTGGAGATAGACTCTGACCTCCCGAGGGTCTTATTCTTATTAATGATGTAGCATGCAGAATTGCATGTCCCCATGCTTCCACCGGCAACTAGGATTTCATTAGCAATGGGCGTGCAATCCATTGGAGTCTTTTAATTAGCGACTCAGCTAACCAGTTCTGGGTGTGAACATGCGGCATCGGATGTTCAATTTCTATTCCCGTTGCCTGGCAATATTCTTGAAATGACTGGGAGGTAATTCCCCCGCATTATCCAGACGTATTTTCTTAATTTGGTTGTCTGAAAAATGCGCCCGCAACTTTATTATTTGAGCCAAAAACTTTGGAAAAGCTAAGTTGCAGGTTGAAAGTAGACACACATACGAGTATTTCGAAGATGCATCAATAAGTACCATAAAGTACCGAAAGGGCCCACTAAGGGGGTGGATAGGTCCACATATGTCTCCGTGTATTCTTTCGAGGAAGCTAGAAGACTTGATATCCACTTTAAGTGGTGATGGCCTTGTTATTAATTTTCCCTTGAAGCAAGGTACACAAGAGAATTCTCCCTTCTGAAGAATCTTCTGGTTCTTCAGGTTATGCACGTGAGATTGTGATAAGATGCAGTGCATCATCACAGATCCGGGGTGGCCAAGTCTATCGTGCCAAAGTAAGAATTTGGCTGATGTCGGGCACTTTAGGTGCTCCGTCAGGTTTGCTTCCTCTCTCCGAATTTTTGTATGGTAGAGGCCCGATGAAAGGCTCTCGAAACGTTCAAGTATGGTTTTAACTCCATTTTCTTGAGACGTTACATACAGTAATTCGTTTTTTTTACATTTGCTGTTTCCAAGTGGAATCCGTTAAGACGGATATCTTTGAAACTTAGTAAGTTTCGCTTGGAATTCGGAGAGTAAAGTGCATCTTTAATTTTTATTTCTGTTCCTTTGGGGAGCAACAAGGTTGCATTCACAGAACCATCAATTATGTCCGATGGCCCTGAAATAGTATTTACAGGGTTTTTATACGGAATAATGCTATGGAAATAGCATTTGTGCTAAAGGATCGTATGTGTCGAAGCACTGTCTACCAAGCAGTCATGAGAGCATCCCATCTAAAAAGATGAGTAAACATTTGCATTCAGAAAAACTAAATTTTATTCAACAGAAGTCAAATTACATAAAAGCTCTCATAAAATAGATTGTTCTTAAAATAAAATGCTAAAATGCTAAGATAAATGAAGCTGGCTAATCAAGCATATCATCTGACTCGAAGTCTTTTGCTGTGAATTTGACTGCATTGTTCGCGGCCACCAGGTTTGATTCAGCATTCTTTTTCTTGCTTTATTTATAAAGCTCCTGAAGATGCACAGGGGTCCTGCACACTCTGGACCAGTGGCCTTTCATGCCACAGCTGTGGCACTGGTCTTCCCAATCCCTCTTGGGTGGGGTTGCATCATTTTTCTTGTTGTCATTCCTGCGCCAGGTGAACTTGTGCCTCTCTTCATTCTTTCGCTGCTGCTGTACATGGCCCTTGACTTTTTTCTGTTGTCCCCCCTTTCTGTGGTCTTTCTTTTCTTTTATTATCTCTCTTCTTTTTTAAGGAAGAGGAATGGTGAGCTTCTGGTAGAGGGGCAGTGTCGGGAGGGTGCATATTATGAGTGGCGAGAAGAAGCTCCATGTTTTGCTCGGCCATGAGTAAACATGACAGCAGCTCTGAATACTGGTGAACTTGCGTTCACGGTATTGCTGCATGAGTATCGCATCTTTTTCATGGAAAGACGTATACGTCTTTTCCAGCATGCGATCTTCTGAGACTTTCTCACCACACAACTTCAGGCGTGAGGTGATGCTAAAAAGTGCTGAGTTGTACTCAGCAATGGACTTAAAGTCCTGCAGTCTCAGGTTCTCCCACTCATATCGTGCCCTTGGAAGTATAACATCTCTCTGATGTTTATACATGTCCTCAAGGGCAGTCCAAAGCTCAAGTGGATCTTCGACCGTAAGGTGTTCAGCCTTTAAGGTCTTGTCCACATGGCGGCGAATATAAATGATGGCTTGCGTCTTCTCTATATCGCTAACATTTTCTTTTTCAGTCAGCAGCAGCAATGAGGGACTTTGCCCGCAGGTGAAACTTTACATCTAGCTGCCAGCTTAGATAGTTTCTACCTGATGCATCCAGCACTTCGAAATCAACGCTGGAAATTTTAGCCATTTATCTAGCAGAGCATAAACATGCATGAATTAATATTTAATCAAAGAAAACATTTTCATGCGGAGGCAATATTTAATGAAAAGCTAAATGCATGGATCGGCCAGTCCCACAAGAAAGAGTCCAAAGTCCATACAGTCCAAATTATACAAATTTGCAGCTTTAAAAGGAAAATACAACTTTGTAAACCCCGTGGGTCCCATTTGATATCTCCAGCTTCAAATGTGGCCTCCGTCTCCATGGAAGATGGTCTTCTTTCTTTGACATTTACATAAATTCCTCACTACAATTTCTCTCAACAATAAAAGAAAAGTGCGGGAAATAAACTGTGGGACTTAAACAGTCGATCCAAAAACCACATTTAGCAATTCATGCAGAAATATTGTGCTCATCAACATTTTCATTCACAGACATCGCAGGCAGTTATATTCGCATGAGGATAAAACATTTAATCACTTAATAATTATTGGACCACGGGACAACGTCATACACCGTTAGGTTAGGTGACTAACGGCAGAGCGGTCGCAGGATCTTCCTAATTATTAAGTTTTAAATATAATGTACAACAACGCATATAATGTCCACAGAATTTGCCAGTGATGTAAAGCATGTAAAGATGATTTTTACAGAAAGAAAAATCATTACGATGCAAGGGTTGTTTAGCAAGTGGGTTTAATCAACCAAATTGAATAAGAGCCCAAAATTAACATTTTCATTGTAGAAGGAAAATGGTTTTCCTTTTTAAATCATCCCAAATAACCCCAAAAATCCCCAATGAGCCTTTATATGCCTGATAATATCCCCATAAGGTACCGTGATTTTTCACGAATTTATAGGCCTTCAAACGCCCTTTTTAAAATTAATTTTTAGCCCCAAAAGTGCTTTTAAGGCTTATTTATAGCCTTTGCCCCCCCCATTTTTCTCTCTGTTTTTTTGTGTAAGTGTTGGCATGTGGGCCTGAAGCCCGCAGCCGGCCTGCGGGCTTCAAGCCCGCAGGATTTTTTTGGTCAAATTGTTGGCCTGCGGGCCTGAAGCCCGCAGCCGGCCTGCAGGCTTCAGGCCCGCAGAATTTCTTTTTTTTAAATTGTTGGCTTGCGGGCCTGAAGCCCGCAGGCGGCCTGCGGGCTTCAGGCCCGCAAAATTTCTCTTTTTTTTCTTTTTTTGTAAAATTGGGCCGAAAAGCCCAATATGGCTTGGGGGGGCGGCTAGGGTTAGCCGCCGCCACCCCCGTACGGTAGCTAGAACAGGGGGGCGGCCGCCCCCTGCAGGGGGGACGACAGGGGCCGCCGCCCCCCTTCAGGGGGGAACAGCGACAGGGGCCGCCGCCCCCCTTCAGGGGGACGGCGGCAGGGGCCGCCGGCCACTGCCCCCCTGCAGGAGGGGGAGCGACGGGCAGGCCGCCGCCCCCCTCTTCTGGGGGCGGCGTAGAGGGTGGAGGAGGGGGTAGGCCGGCGGCAAAGCCGCCGGTGGGCAAAATCTAGGGTTTACACAAAATAAAACCCTAAAAATTTGATTTTTGGGATAAAAAATTCGTCGTTTTAGGCAATCTAGTAAATCCCATTATCGATCATGCGAGATCTAGGGGTAGAGCAATCATACATATGATTAAAGACATCGTTTTTAGTGTTTTTACCTCTATATCCGCCCTCCGGATATAGCGACGGTTGCACGAAGCCCTACGCGGATGACGACGCTCGATTGAGGAAGCCTTGCACCGCGCTCGTGTATCTCACGTCTCTTCTCGCCTTCGCCTTTGCAACGAACGAAAAAAATTTGTGGAAAGAAAAATTTTAGAGGCTCGTGCTGATAACGTGTTATGAATCAACCATTGGGGGAGGAGCCCGCAGCTCTTTATTTATAGGCAATAGGAGAGAATACAAACATGGGCTACAAAGATATGGGCCTATCTCTAGGATAGCCCAGAATCTCAACCAACACGGTTAAATAACCGTGCACAACATTATCAAATTTATATTACTAATATGTATTCATAAATTTGTATATATAATTTATGTACAAGTTTGCCATTAGTTCACACGTTTGTCGTTCCAAAAAAATGGCAAATATCCCTTCAATTATTTACAAGTTTGCCATGACAAATCAAATGATGGGTTGTTTCTTTGTGCACCCACCGTTTTACTCTCGCCAGTGTTCTAAATATCGGTCCGCAATCCGATATATCGGGTTTTACAACTAACCGATACGATATTGATAGAATTATTGCGGTTTCCGATTTTTAAGGCGATATCGGCGATATATCGGTCAAGACCCAATATTTCGGCCGATATTTCGGATTCGAAATATCGGCCGATATTCATTAATATCGGTTTTGTGCGGGTTCGGGCAAATTAAAAGAAGCGAACGCGGCAAACCCGACCTGCACCGTAACCCGCTCTTTACAAGCACATCGAGCCTTCGATCGAATCGGTCACTTCGAAAAATCAAGGCGAGAAAAAAAGCCCTAATTCCTAAAACGCTCTCGACTTTGCTGCTTCTCCGTCGACTTCGCTGCTTCTTCGTCAGGTTTTTTTCGCTCGCTTCTCCATCGACTTGCTTCTCCGTCGAGTCGACTACTTCCTCTTCTTCGACAAGTGTTTTCGACTCCTCATCGACCTCATCGAATGCGACGCCACAGCGACTTCGCTGCTTCTTCGTCAGGTTTTTTTTCGCTCGCTTCTCCATCGACTATTTTCCCTGCCCGTCGACTATTTTCACTGCCCATCGATTGTTTTCGATGACCTCAGCCATCGAGGGTTGTCGACGACTTCGCTGCTCTGCTCCGTGAGACTCGACGCCACGGCCTCCTCCCTCAAGCCACACAGACTCGGTGAGTTTTAATTTTCAATTTTTTATTTAAAGTTTTTTCATTTTTTTCAGTTATTAGGTTTAATTGTAATTTTAATTTTTTTCAGTTCTAACTCCTTATTTTTCTCTTACAGTCGGAGGCTTGGAGCAAAATCCTTAATTCATCAAATTCTGGAATTTGGATCCTTCCACTGATTCTGTAAGTTCATTTTTGGCTTATTTTGTTTTCTTTGCTTGCTATTAGATAATATTTGCTTTTAGATTTTGATGACATTGTGAAAGTAGGATAAAACTCTTGTGGAGACTGATTTTGCTTGAAATATTGTGGAGCCTTGAAATTTTGTGGAGGCTGATTTTGCTTGAAATATTGTAGAGGTTTATCTAGTTCACCCTTCCACTGATTTTGCTTGCAATATTGTGGATGCTTGAAATTTTTTTGTGGGCAGTGGCTAGGGTCTTCAACAAATGTATCATACAAGCAAGTGAAATTGGCTAATATGTTTTCAGGAAGCACATGCAAGTTTGTAAAATAATTAAGAGTAGCATGCCTTCCCAAATTTGCATGAACAAAATATTTACATTTTACATTCTTAATTTCTAATTATACATACATGTGCTTATGTGCATACATAGCCATATATATGAATAAACTTGTATGAAACTTTATGTTTTTTGATCCTAGCCTCGTAGACTCGTAATGGTAACTGGTATGTTGCTCTTGATTTATTTATCGCTCTTGATTTTGTTGCTGCTCTTGATTTGCTATTTACCAATTCTTTTGCATGATTAGTAATTCTCGCTACAATTAAAAATATTGTTGCTGGAAGCCTGCAAAAAATCGAAAAGAACACAGAATTAGTAATAATTAATAAAATATTAAAGTAATATTGAAAGGTGAAATATATTTGATGAGTTACATGATTGACTATTAAAAAGCAAACATTGTGTTATTTTGACTATTTTCAATTGTTTCTTATTTGTTGCATTGTTGTATTGGTTTTTTTATTTATTAACATTTTTCATCATCTTTTTTGTCATTATGATTTAAGGTATATGACTTCTACTTTCTAGTTTCGTGATTTGTGAAGATGTCATCCTCTGGAGCTTCTAGCAAAAGTGTTCCAAAAGAGGGCCCTTCCTGGGCATATGGAAAGCAAGTGGATAGTCACAGTACGGCTAAGATCCAATGCAACTATTACAATAAAATTGTTAATGGAGGAATTACCTGGTTCAAGGCACATCTTGCGGGAAGAATGGGAAATGTGAGGCCTTGTGGTAGTATCCCAGATGATGTAAAGAGCAAGGTGTTACAAATTCTTGCCAAGCTTGACAAGGAAAAGGAGCGCAAGGCGACAGGAGTGCAAGCTTTAATGGATGACGTTAACATTGGTGGGGAGGAACATGTCCAAGAGGAACATGAGAGTGAGACCCGCCAGGAGTCTTCATCACGATCGAGTACTTTTTCTACATTTAAGAAGATATGGCCGATGGATAGGTATGCCACTCAAGCTCCAGCAGACTTGGATGTTGCTATGGGAAAGACGAAGCAGCCTATACTTGATTCGAAAGAGAGAAAGAAGAGAAGGGAGAACACGATCCGATATATTGTGGGGTGGTTCTTCGAAGCCGGAATTTCTTTCAATGCTGCAACACTTGGATCATTTCAGTAAATGTTGCAGGCCGTCGGTCAATTTGGGCCAGGCTTGAAGGCTCCCACTCCTTATGAGCTAGGAGAGACGGGTCTTGAGAAGGAGGTAGAGGAGACACATAAAAGACTGAAATCTTTCAGAGAGAGATGTAGCATTCATGGATGCTCCATTATGACCGATGTTTGGTCTGATCGAAAGCAACGGAGCATCATGAATATAGTGGTGTACTGCCCAGCTGAGATTGCTTTCTTTGACTCGGAGGATGTTTCGGCTGAGCGCCATAGTGGAGCGTTTATTCATGCTTTTGTTGATAGGGCAATTGAGAAGTTGGGAGAAGATAATGTTGTTCAAATAATTACAGATAATGCATCTAATAATATGGCAGCGGCAAAGATACTGGCAGTGAAGAGGCCAAAAATCTTTTGGACGAGTTGTGCCGCACACACCGTTAATTTGATGCTCGTGGACATCGTCAAAATCAAGCCGATCAGAAGTGTCATTGCAATGGCAGAGATGTCTCTATTTTCATTTACAGTCACACCAGTACTCTAAGCTTGATGAGAGACTTTACAAAGGAAGACATAGTTAGGCCGGGCACGACTAGATTTGACACTGCCTACTTATCTTTGAGTTCATTAAGAGATAAGAAAAAAGAATTGATGTTTAGTTCTAAACAATGGGAAGAGTGTGACATTTCCAGCAAGCCTGCATGAAGATAATCATAATTAAAATTTATTTATATTGATATAAGATTATTTCATCAATTTTTTAATCATAACTGAATTATTAATCCTTGCTTTGTAGGTTCAAGAAATTGTTTTGAGTAACAAGTTTTGGGACAATGTTGATCTGGCTTTGAAGGTTTTCTCTCCTTTGGTGAAAGTTTTGAGAAGAGTGGATGGTGATAAAGTCTCGTCGATGGGCTTTGTGTATGATGATTTGGTTAAAATCAAGGTTGAAATTGCAGCGGCCCTTGCTCAGAAGGAGAAGATGTATCTTCCAATATGGAAGATAATAGATAAAAGATGGGATGAAAAGCTCAAGTCGCCTTTGCATAAGACTGTGTTACTTGAACCCTTTTTACTATTACCCTAATAAGGAATCTATTGAAAATGGTAATATTTTTGATGGTTTTGTGGAATGCATGCATATCATGTATGGGAATGATCATGATATTATTGAGAAGATTGGAGAGCAGCTCTACCTCTATCAAAACCAAAAGGGTTCATTTGGGCGGGATTTTGCAAAGAATACTGCAAAAAATCCAAAGATTAACCCAGGTATAATTTTTATTATTTACTAATTTTTTAAATAAACACATGTTAGGCGATGATTTTTATATTTGTTAATTTGCCAGTCACATGGTGGAGTTTCTATGGAAACAATGCTCCAGAATTGAAGCAAATGGCATTGAGGGTCCTGAATTTGGCAACTAGCTCTTCTGGGTGCGAAAGAAACTAGAGCACATTTGAGATGGTAAATAGTATAATATTTTCATCATATATTTATATTCTAAAACTTTGAATTTATTTAAAAATAGTTAGTTTATGATAATTTGTTTAGCTTTTGTAGACGCATACAAAGAAGAGAAATAGACTTAGTCACAGCAAGCTACGTGACTTAGTCTTCGTCAAGTTCAATGCCGAGCTGAAAAATAAGCATGAGAATAAAGATAGGTATCATTTGGCTGCCTATAATGATGATAAAAAGATCTCCAATTGGTTGGTATCAAAAAATGATGGTGCTTCAGTTTCTGATAGCGATGATGAGGTGTTTCCAGATGAGCAGTTGACTTGGAGACAAGTTGCCAAAGCCATGGGAGCTAATCCTAAAATAAAGAAGAGCTCAAGAATGATGACATATAAAAGAACAAAGAAAGTAGCATCTTTATCATCCAAAGGAAAGGAACCGGCAAGGAAAAAGATGAGTTTGAATCATCGTCAGAATCATCAGAGGAAGAGCTAGATGAGGGCAATGATGATTCCGATCATGGAGATGATTATTTATGACTTTGATGTTTGAGAGACTGGGACATGTTTTAAATCTATGGACTGATATTATCTTCTGCTTTTAATATGATGTTTGTTTTTTACTTTTTATTATATAAAAAATTGAATTGGTTTGTCATTGAAGCATGTTTGGCCTAATCAAATGATTTTTATTATATAACAATTTGTTTGGCCTAATCATATGTTAAATTATTCATGTTTATTGTTTATTAATTTTTAACGCATGCCTAGTTGCATACTGATTTTATTATCATATTCTGTAGGTATTTAACTCGATTGGTTCGTAATCACTTAAAGAAATATTGTACCAAGTGGATGGCTGGTATTCACGTTCAATGAGGTAAGTATACTAAAAACATACTTTTATTTGAGTTTCTACGGTTTATATTTTCTTAGACACATTTATGCTTTTATTTAACATCATGTTAGCCTCTGATATGAATGTCACTTTGATTCCGATATTTAGTCAATATCCTCGATATTCATGTTTAACGAGAGAAGTATAACTAAAACATACTTTTATTTGAGTTAGTATAGTTTATATCTTCTTAGATATATCTATGCTTGCATATGTCATCATTTTTAAGCATTCGATATGACACTCCGATATTTAGTCAATATCCCCGATATATCCCCGATATCTGCAATCCGATATCAGATTTTCTAGGCCGATACGCGACCGATATCCGATATTTAGAACACTGCTTTGCGCACATAGCACTTATTTACAAGTTTGCCATTACAAAAATGAGAAGTTGCTTTGTGCACCCACCATTTTACTCAGCGCACATACCGCTTATTTACAAGTTTGCCTTTAAAATATTTGTTGCACCCACCATTTTACTCTGCGTACATGCCATTTATTTACAAGTTTGCCTTTTAAAATATCTGTTGCACATGCCACTTATTTACAAGTTTGCCTTTTAAAATATCTGTTGCACATGCCACTTATTTACAAGTTTGCCTTTAAAAAATCTGCTGCCCTTCATTCAACATCTTTCATTCAACAAGGGCGAGACCAATCTGCAGCAAAATGTGTAAATTGAGTAGAAGCATCAGCAGCTTCAAAAGGGGGAGGCCTTCTCGATCTCCAGCAGTTCTCTCCCCCCCAGCAGCTTCGATCGAAAGAAATGTGTGGTTCACTCTCTCCAGCAGCTTGGCGACGGCAGCAAGAGCTCAGGTAAGCCCGGGGCTCTTCTTCCTCTTCATTTCTTCTTCCTCTTTTGCTATTTTTTTTGGATTGTGTGATGTTTCTTGCCGATCTTCTACTTCTTTTTTTTAAGTTTGTTGTTGCTCATGGCCGGTACCGGTCGAAACTGGGCAGTTTCGGCCGATAACGGCTGATACCGAGAAAACCTTGAGTGTTTCGGATCGGTCCCCTCCAAGACCGATCCGAAACGGCCGAAACCTTAATCCATGATAATACACATTAAAACACCAATACACCAAATATCAAGTGAACACAAGCATATCTGACTCTCAAATAGTTTTTACAAATTCAAAAATTTCACGATATTATAACTTTTAATAACGATCCAATCAAAAATCAAATAAACTCACTTGATGTAGTATGTGTAGTGCATTCTTAAATAATCAGAACTAGAAAAAATATCAACCCATGAAAATGTGCCACCAGCGCAAAAAATCTCCTATGGTAACATTGCATATTCATTAATCGCATATATCTATATACATAGATACGCATATATATAATAATGGATATCATTTGATATATGAGGCTAAACCCCATATGTGGCCTCAAAAATTCACCCTTCTGTATTTTTTTAAATGATCAGAACTGTTCTTTTATATCTTCATATTCTAGAACTTCAAACATGTGATATCAAGTGAACATAAGATGTTTTCCTCATTCATCCCTCCATCGCAAATTTAATAGCTCCGCAAAAATAGAACTTTTATGACGGGTGAATGAACGACTAAAATTCCTTGCGTTCACATGATATTTGGTGTTTTGGATTTTAAAATCTGAAGATCAAAATGAACCGTTCTGATCATTCGAAAAAATATAGGATGGAATTTTTAAGACAGTGTATGGGGTCTTAGCTCGTATATCATATGATAGTCATTATTCACACACACACACACACATATGTGTAGGAGAATATATGCCCATAAGGCATTTATCCATTAGTATACGTCTTGTTCATACTGTATATGGTACGTATTATTCTAAGTATAAAATCGTTCGTATTAATATACTTAGATAATATCCATAGACTTATAGTTAGGTCCTTACGTATCTAGATGAGATCTCGATTATGAGTAAGTAAGTGACCGAATATAAATGTAAGTCTTAAACGGTTCGTGGTCATAAATGTGTCGAGAACTGGATATCGACACATCGGATAGACCACTGTGTCTTAGTCTTACCATAGGGTAATGATGATCTCATAATCATTCGACTTGGTGAAGTCGGAGACGAGACACAGGTGCTCATTGGAGAATGAGTTCACTGAACAACCACATAAGAGTTATTAAATGGTTGACTTTAACTGAACTGTCTTTAATAACTCTAGAGTGATGATAGGTTAGCTGGTCCTTTAGACCTGAAGTCATTTGTACAAACCTGTGAGTGAACGGTGTAGCTTAGACCTATGATCTAGCTTCGAGGCTAGGCCTGCTAAAAGATCTTAGGTTGAGCTGCACCCGAAGCTCTCGAGGCGAGTAGATGACTAAGATGGGATTCGTCACTTCCGTTAAAGGGAAGTTAGTGTTACTGGCTCAGTACGGTCTTTATGTTAATCCTCGGCCGGGGTGCGTTGTAAAAAGTACAACGTATATATACAATAAAGACCGCCGTATACTGACCAATGTTGTCTGATATGGTTGACAGTAAACCATACCCTAGGCCAACATAAACAAAGTCTTGACGAAGGGACTACGGCTAACGAAGTTCATCACTGACACAGCCAATGTAAACCCAATGATGCTTTTGTCAAAGGGTCGATCACGTTATGATGATTCTGAAACAGGGGCGACAGCTACTGCTCGTAGTGACCGTCGTCTAGGGGTTCCGAGCACCAACCTGTAGTAAGGTCAGGCTGTAGGGTCTCACACCGAGTAGTGTTCGTGTCTTAGTAATAGGAAGATAGAATAGAGAGAAATATCATTTGATATTCACAAGACAAGTTGTGAAAGTTAGTCACAATAGCAATAGGGACAAATGTTGCATTTGATGCAAACCAAAGATTAAACGTGTCGTAAATTGGTTGCGACAAATTTAGTAGGAACAAACACATTGGAAAGGGTTACCTGTATGACGGGATCGTCCCGGTCTAAACACAGGTTCGAACCGTGTCCAAATCGGAGCTCAAACGAGCCCGAAAACGCGAAAACAGTCCAAGGCGAAGTGGGTTAGACCCACTGGGCTAATAAGCCCATATGCAAAGGCAAACGGGCGCAGCCCGCTGGCTGCAGCGGGCGCACGCCCGCTGCCCAGCGGGCGTGCGGCCCGCCCTTGCCCCCTTGGGCGGGCGCGCCCGCTAAGCTTAGCGGGCGCGCCTGCAACTTAAGTCAATTTAGGGTTTTTTTGAAACCCCAAATGACGGCTACGAATTTTGATAATTTGCTCAACTTTGAGCAATTGTTTGAGGGGTCAAATGAAGTCGAAATTCGTCGCCGTCGGTTCTTAAGCGTTCACCATTCGAAGCTCTTCGGACTGATAGCTTGTTTGGTGTCTAAGGTTTAATGTGCAATGAGAATTAACTAGTTAAAGTTTGCTTTTATGAAAAGCTCACTTAAACTAGAAATTAAGCCAAATTGGCTTAATTGGTTTTTCTCCAATTTTGCGAATGTCCCACATTGCTCGCAACAAAGGAGTGAGTGCCGACTCCCTATATAAATAGGGGTGCACTCTCTTCGTTGAAAAACACACCAAGTCATCGATCGAGTAGCTCCAGACTTTTAGAGCAAGCTCGATCGGCGACTAAATTATTCTCTCTCTTCCTATTCTCCGGAGTAGTCCTAGCAAGACTACGAAGGGGGTTTGGATTTTGATCCGGACGTCTAGGACGCGGGTTCTTCTCAAGTGAAACTTTCTACCGCGTGTATCGGCTCGGAGGCAAAAGTCAGCTCGGGTGGATCGGTGCGAGGGTGCGAGGCGGCTCAGGCGGTTCGAGTCAAGGCGGCTCGGCTACGAGGAGCTTCTGAAGACGGTGTGGTACATCTTGCCTGCTCCAGGACCAAGATTCCGGGTATGTTGTTAAGTAGTTTTTAGTGTAGTTTTAATTAGTCGCTTTAGAGTAGATCCCTCTTGGGGTGGTCGGATCCACCCCAAGCTGGCATAGATCGGGCTAGGTTCTGGCTCCCTCAGAGCCTAGCTAAATAGTTTAGCTAGATTAGTAAATTTGATTTTCAATTTCGGCTGCGTTTTTGTGCCTCTGTGGTCCGTTCGACTTCACCGGACGGACACAGATCCGAGCTCTGGGGATTCGCTAAAACCCCACCAATATGTATGTACCGGTATATGTATATGTATATATGAGATAAATGGGAATCAGGTGGCCAATGAGGGAATCCCCTCCTTGGCCACCATTCATGCTGCTCATGGGTGGTGGGGCACACACCCCCACATGTGCGATGGGCGGCCTGGATGATGGCCAAGGAGGGAAATTCCCTCCTTGGCCACTTGATTCACATAAATATAAGAAATTTCAAATATAATAGGACAATTTTTGATATTAAGACAAAAATTACAAATAATTATAAAATTCGACCCAAAAAATATTTGCAGAAATCGACCAAATCTGGCTACGTCGACGAGGGACGCTGACTGGGCGCCCCTTGTCGCTGATGGGGCGATTTTGGATATTACCGCACTTGCCAAGCGCGGCCAAGCCGCACTTGGCAAGTGCGGCCAAGCCGCACTTGGCAAGTGCGGCCATGTCCCACGTCCCCGTAGGCCCCACTTTAATTGGCTCATGAGTTAAGTCACGGGCCTCTTTAAGTGCGGCCAGATTGTTTGTTATATTGGCCAGCTCGCCCGAGAGCTGGCCATTGTGCGAAAAAAACCCCATGCGAAAAAACTAGGGCTTCTACTCCAATAAATCCTCCAAAAAATATAAGGTTTCATCATGTATCAATGACATCAACGTGCTAGAAAATCGACGATTACCCTTGCGGAAGCCAATGGGTTATATAGGGCCCGTGAACCAACTCCTCTGCCAGAAGATCAACCTGAATCATCTACTTGTCCTCTGCCATCTCCTCAATTTCTGGTGATTGAATGTCCATCTCCACGTCCTGAGCACCCATCAGCTGCTCGAACTCACGATGATCATCCAGCTCATTCTGCTACTCGAGCTCCTGTAGACCCTCTCGCAGACATCAAAAACATGTTATATTATCTGAACGAAGGTTTTATTCATATGGAAGATCCGCAGATTGCGAACCGTGACAATCTTGAGAGACTCGAGTCTCACGTTATTGATCTTGGTTTGGACCAAGCTCGACTCATAGAATCTCTTTGTCGTGTTAAGGAGAAACTGGATTTGGTTAAATGTCGAGGAAAACCCAATCTCCTGAAAATGCTCCAGCTTCTCCAACCACCGTAGATGCACCGATCTTTTGCTTGGATCCGGAACCAATAAGATTCCAATCATATTTAGCAAGTACACCCGTGCATATTGTTGAATCTGCTCATCTGTGGCTTCATCAGGCAACTCCATAAAAGTTTCACGCAGGCAACCAAGCTTCACCTTGGCTCCTTGATTTTCAATGGATGCATGTCTCAGTAGACGCTCCATCAAATCTGCACATGTTGTATGTCGTCGTCCACTTTGATAAATGGGGCTCCCATCAACAGGTAGGCACGTGATGACTGCCACATCCTGCATTGTGATCGTCTGCTTCCCATGTCTCATATGAAATGTATTCGTCTCAGGCAGCCATCACTCAACCAACGCAGTTAATAGTGCATGGTCTAACTATATCCACTTCAACCTTGCACATACGTGTAACCCAGACATTTAAATATACTGCACTGGACGCTCATCTATTTGCCATTCTGAATGTATGCGTGCATGATCAACAATTCATATCACATCCTCCTGCAAACAATACTACGATAATTAATTTTCTACATGTCATCATTTTTAAATTTTCTACCATTTTTACCATGAATATTCATACATGTCTATACTGGATCTGTGCAGACCGATGGTGATCCTGATCATACAAGACCTCATCAAATATGGGTCCCGCCTCCTCCATGATATGATATCCTACAATTTACAAAAAGAATGTTTAATAAGTCATAAGAAATCACACTAGTAAATGCAAATTTAATTCGTGCATCTCTTTAAACAATTTAAACTTAATCAATTGAGCCATGGAAATAACATCATAAGTAAGTCTGTTCACATAACTTTCAATGGTTTTTTCCACCCAACAATGAAACCCGAATCCTTATTTGCTCAAGGTTTTTTTCATTTGAAATAAACAACTGAATGTCTTTCAACCTTCTACAAATTTCCAAAATGACTCCGCTTTGTTCGTAGGTCAAGCACCTTTCAAATTTTGAAAGTGTCGAGCAATGGTCCATACACATGCAATACTTCAATCACACTCGAATGATTAGTGTCTAAAGACACATCATTCTTATTATTCCAAAGCTAATTACTATCCAGCAACAATTTCAATTAATCTGGAGAAGATGAGAGACTTTAAACTTAACATAGATTAGCTAAGTCCAAAACATACCGACTTCCACAAAACGGTTACCAAACAACATCCATGTCATCAATAGAACGGCTTACAGGGAGAAGGAACTCAATTAACATCCAAATAAAGGATCTGTTCGGATCTAAATCGAAACCCTAGAAACTGTCGTGAGAGTTCTAATCGAACCATTTACAGTTGAGAATTGAGGCGCGTAGATGCCAATCCCACTGCCAATCTCCGGGAACGATTAGAATATTTTGATCCGAGCAGGGGAGGTCGCTGCTCGATGATGCTGCCGATTTGGGTTTTTTTGGGCAATGTGGGGTGCTGTTTTTCGGAAAATGTACATCTCTCGAGCGAGCTGGCAAATATAACAATCAATCTGGCTGCACTTGGCAAGTGCAACCAGTAAAGATGCCCGTGACTTAAGTCAAGGGCCACTTGAAGTGGCTTTGTCTCGACCCATAAAGGCCGCACTTGCTACGGGCGGCCAAAAGTGGCCGCGCTTGGCAAGTGCGGTAATATCCAAAATTGCCCCGTCAGCGACGAGGAGCACCCAATCAGCGCTCCTCGTCACCGACATGACCAGATTTGGTCGATTTCTGCAAATATTATTTTAGTCAACTTTTATAATTATTTTTAATTTGTCTTAATATCAAAAGGTGTCATATATAATATACTAGAAACTGCTCGTGCACCTGGTGCACGAAGCAAAAACAACTCCAAACGAACACAGCAGCGGTGCACGCGCGAAACCGAGGAATGAAAAGCGTGGGTGTGCGTGTCGGCAGCGTCAGGGGTAAAAGGGGAGCAAGCATGCAAATACGAATGCAAAAAGGCCTAAAACGCAAAACAATAAGTGGGATGATTGGTGGGTTTTTTGCAATTAATTGGGAAGTGGGGATGAAAAAAAATTATTTGGCTTCCCTACGGCTGGGGGAACATTGCCACATGGGGCAAAGCCGTGGCAAGTCCCCCTCAAAGAAAAAACAACCCCCTACGAACACGGCATAGTGCACGCTAGCAACCGAGAAGGAGCGATAACTGTGCGTGTGTGTCGACAGCGTCGGGGGTAAAAGGGGAGCAAACACACAAAAACAGATGCGAAAAAGCCATAATGCAAAATGGAAAGGAGGGGTTTTCGCAATTAAATGTAAAGTGGGGGTGAATTTTTTTAATTATTAGTCGAGATCCCCCACGGCCGAGTGGATATTGCCACATAGGACACAGCCGTGGGGGAACTCCCTCAAATGTAAGATAGATGTATATATGAGATTAATAAGTCTCAGGTAGTAATTAAAGGATTTCCCTTCATTGCAGCTAACATGATGATGTACCATTTAGGTGGGAGCAAAAGGAAGCATATGAGTTGTACTTTACTTTTCTTTTACTCCACCTAATAAAAGGTTGCAACTTAGTTGCAACAAAAGAAAACCCCTTAGTTGCTACCTGATACCTATGTGTGTGTGTATGATGATAATGGGTATCATATGCCATATGAGGCATCCCCCTCATATACCATCTCACATAAAGGGGGCAAGTATAACCAAGTACAAGCCCACACCCCCTCATATGTGGGCTTGAACTTGCCACATTTATGTGAGAGTGCATATGAGAGGATGCCTTATATGGCATATGATACCCATTATTCTATATATATATATATATATATATATATATATATATATATATATATATATATATATATATATATATATATATATATATAAGAATTATTTTAAAATAAACTAACACAATCAGGAAAAACCTTGGTCCACATAAGAATGATTGTAGTAGGAATCAAAGGTTTAGCTCGAAGAAAAGTAGGAACAAAAGTACTTTCAGTAATAATAAAAGCAATAATATCGTCGATAGAAATAGAGATGACACAAAATACGGGATTGTTTTATTGTTCACCAGATTTCCAGATCAACATAAATGAAATAGAAAACTTAGAAATAGGAATACAAACAAAGGGATACAATGAATTCATAGGAAAAAATTTGTTAGTTAGTGTTGGATTTCTAGGAAAAATAACAAATAATAGTACAACAAAATATAAATTAAATATCAAAGGAAATATTCCATTCTTCTCCAGCAAGAAGAGTTGGATCTATACTAAATGGTTTGATCATTTTAATGCCTTCAGAGGCCATTGCGTCTATTATACCTTTGGTATCAAGTACAGAAGAACTTTCCCCTTTTATAATTTAAACGAACATCCATGATGCTGATGAAGCTTACAAGATGAGACTTACTATCTCAACCAGAAATTGAATGCATTCACTGGTAACATCCTTTTGTAGCAGTATTTAGAAGCTTTGGCATGGATCATTAGGTGTCTTCTATGCATACAAGGTGGATAAGCATTTAAGCCTGCGCATGTGTCTACATGTGTGTGCATAGAAAACAAATATTTAGGGTGACAAGGAAGGCTTTTGCCAAATAGTATTTGCAACTTAATGAGGCTATTAGGTGAGAGTAGAAAATAAAGAGAAGAAAAGTGATCTTGGTTTTCTACTGATAATTGAAGACCATAGGATGCATTAGAATATGACAAAATGTTGCATCGGCAGATGCGCATCCAATATCCAAAATGTGATCGCATAAGTTATTACACAGTATTCTTACCTTTCCTTCAGATGTTCTTGCACCAATCTCCTCATTAATCTCTTGCAACTGTTTACACTTGTCCATTAATGCTCTTCCCATTCTACTACTTGGGGTAAAATTGACGGCTGCAACATTGTCTTGGAGCTCTTTCACTTTCTTATCTTTTTCTTCAACCAAAGTCTGGCACATAAAATAAAACCTAACTAGCAAAATCAATTGTACTTTTTTATCATTCAGTTATTCGCTAATATTTATGCTTTATATAACATGTTGTTCAAAAAAGCATATGTGAGTGCCTTTAGAAACCAGGGGAAAAGAAGCAACAAGCAAGATGATATGAAAACGGAAAGGTTCACTACAAGATGCAATATTCTATTGAATAGATTTGATTCTTGGAAAGCGAAAAAAGAAGAAATTTCTTTATTGCAAGGTTAAGCATTACCTTTAAACGTGAAAACTCCTCATGTATTGCCGGATCAAGTAAAAACCTCCTCGTCTATCAAAGTTGATATCAAAAGCATTAGGATTGCCTTACAAAAATATCTAAACAGATCAACCAGCTATAGTCTGACAGCAAGCTTAAGGTCATAACAAACAAATGGGAACAAAATCGTATAAGATAAGAGATAAATACAGATATAGCCATCCATGCAATGAAAACCTGGTCCTAGGAGTATCACTAATTTACTACTTATATTGTTCACTGTTACAATATGTATAATGTGGCTTATAATGACTACAATGCGAAAGTATAGTTAAGCCATTTTATTAAAAAATTAAAAAGTACTAACAAACTGCAGTGCTGTACAAATGGAACACCATTCAGTTTCAAATGAATTTTTGCATTTTATTATATTGCCTTCAAATAATATACAGCTACTGTAAAGATTACTTTTGGGTACAAATAAATAACTGTACCTGGATGATAGTTATTCACCTGTCCGCTTGACTGTGTTATCTTGTTTTGCTACTCTATTATGGTGGCATTATCATTTAGGCCACTTGCTCTCGTCATATATTTTGCTTATTGAGCCATCTATTTTTTTCTCCGTAATGTGAGTCTTTTGAGCTAGGAAAGGTCATCATGCATCCTATCCTAGTCATGTTAATAATCGGAGTCATTTTCTTTTCGAACTAATCCATTCTGATGTATATGGATCAAGTCATTATTCTTCTGGTCATGTATTTCTTAGTTTTTAATCAATTATTTAAAATGACATTGGTCCATTTGTTAAAGATAATCCTTCAATACCTGATATTGTTAAAGATTCTTTTAATAAAATTAAGACCCATTTTCTTATGGTTGTCTATATTTACACAGATTATGCACATGAATTTTTGCAAAATAATATTTCTAAGTTTGGTGTATCATGACATTGTACATTAAACAACTTATCTTCATACGTCCCAACAAAATATGGTTGCTAAATGAAAGCTTAGATATCTTATTGACATAGTTAAGACGTTTCTAATTGAAATGAATGTTCTAAGTACTTTTGTCTGATGATGTATTGAGCATCGGTTATTTGATAAAGGTAATATCATCATATGTTCTCAATGGTTGAATTCTTTTCGGTGTTTGTTTCCTAATAAACTTGTATTTATTTTATTTCTTGTATTTTTGGATGTAGTTGCTCTCTACAGAATTTTCAATCTCGACTTGACAAGTTATCAGTTAGGTCCCTCAAGTATATTTTTTCTAGGATACGAAAAAGGCGTCGCAATTATGATCCTATAAATCTCAACTATTGTGTCTGCTAATGTCATCTTCTTTGAGTCTATGTCATTTTCTGGACTAGTTCAGAGGTCTTGTATCCTTTTTTGTTTATTTTACAACCAACGATCAATAGTGGAGTAACAGCATCCAAACCTTTGTAAGTCTATACTAGACATCCGCGAGACAGCACAGTGATCTTCCCTAATGATCTACCATCTACAACTGCAGATCATGATTAGTCTACCATATCAGACTCTACTCCATCTGATTTAGATATTTCTATTACTCTTAATAAAGGTGAAAGCTGGATCACTCTACATTCTATATCTCGTTTTGTACCTTATGGTCGACATAACCTTTCATCTTCGCATTTTACTCAGTAGCTACCATCTATTTCTATACCTAAGGCTTATCAGAAAGTTTTGAAAAATTAATATTGAAAGTAGGCTATGAATGAGAAAATGGACGTACTATTATCTTGATAGATATGGGGGTTAGTTTTGCCTCCTCCCATGTAGGATGTTGTTGGTTGGCCCTGAGTATTTGCTAGGATGTATAAGCCAAATGAAACAATTGATAGATATAAAACTTTTTACCTGCAAAATGATTTACACGGATGTACGGTGTTAACTCTCTAAAAACGTTCTCTTCGAGCTCAACTCTATGCTATGCGGGTTAACATCTCTCTGGCAACTAATCAATGGAAACTAATCAATGGCTGACATGTTTTAGTTAGATACAAAGAAAAAGTTCTTACATGGTAATATTGCAGAAGAAGTATATATGATGAGGTTTGAAAACTCAGTTTCAGTTTCAGTTTCGGCTCTTTCAGAAAAATAGTTTTCATAAGTTTCGGAAATTTCATTGGGTTGGCTTTAGGTTTCGGTTTTGGATTTATTTTTACTTTCTACATTTATGTTTGTAGAAGCTAAACTTTATTAGGATGTTTATAACATTTGAAAACATAAATGTAAAAGACTAAAAAGGGGGGTTAAAGTGTAAAATAAATGACTATTGGATTGGGTATGTAACTTATCCTAAAACCCAACCCGTCTTATAATTCAAGTTCTATTTCAGTCAAATAACTATCGAGTGAGTTTGTAACTTGACCTATTTTGTTTTTAGTGAGTTCTCTCCTCTTTTTGGTGAGTTTTCCTCTTTTTTGTCTGATTTGGTGAGTTTTCCTCTTTTTTTCATTTAATGATGAATTTTTGAGGTTTTCTTCTATTTTATTACTATTTCGGTTACTTCTTCTTCTTTCAATTCTTTTATCGTTCTTGTTCCAATAGTTTTGACCGACGCCAAGTTTTTGACATTGTTTCGTACTGGTTTCAGTCGAAACGGGTACAAAACAACTGAAACATACTGGTTTTGACTAAAACATCATACATTGATATATGAAACAACCATCCGACTATGTTGCTCAAGAGAATAATTAGAGTTTCAGACATAAAAAAGATGATTTATGATCTTAAACAGATTCTTTAGGCATGAGACGGTATGTTGTAAAAGTGGTTATGGATTTTTATCTTTCTTATATGTTATTATAATCATTCTATCGTCAAAAGTCAAGTTCGTAATTTTAGCTGTTTATGTTAGTGAAATCCTTTGACAAGTAGTGATAATGCTAGGCTTAAGAAGACAAAAGAGTGTCTCAAATGATACTTTATTACTAACGATATACGGAGACCTAGATGATTTCTTGGAATTACGATTGCTCATAGTACGTATGGAGTAGTTCTTTTCCAATGAAAATTTGTGTCAATACTTACTCAACGAGATTGGATTCCTTAGTTGTAAGCCTATGAGTACTACAAATGGAGATGTTGACTTATGAGATGAACTAGAAAGTTGGTTAATGATGTTTCTCAGTACAGTAGGCTGGTTGGGAAACATATGTATCTGACAGTTACCAGAACAGATATTATGTTTGCAGTTGGCATGGTGAGTCAATGCATGAACTTAGAGATATTCATTGAAGAACAGTTTTACGAAGTAGATGTTTTATAAAGGTTCTCCAGCTAAATATTTACTATATCAGAATAATGTCACTTGAATATAAAAGGCATTTTCTGAATAAAAAGATAGGAGATCTACTTCAGGATATTGCACATATGTTAGAGATAATATTATTGCTTGGAGAAGCAAGAAGTATTATGTTGTAACTCGCTCTAGTACTGAAAAAGAAAATAAAGTACATGTTCATTACGCTTGTGATATGATGTGGCAAAAGATGTTATTGTTGGAGCTTGGATGCTTGCAGGATAATAGTCATGCATATGTACTAATCTTCATGCAACAATCTACATAGCTAATAATCCAATGTTCCATAAGAGAACCAATCATATCAAAATATATTATCATTGTATTTGTGATATTGTAGAAGCAAAATTGATTTATACTTCATAAGAAAGAGATAAACATAGTAAATAAATAAAGCGAAAAAATTTCATAATAGTAGGAATATGCAATCGAAATGATGAGGTCAAGGAGCATCCAGAATGTAGTGATGTAGCATAAGAACAAGTTCTTAGTCAAAACTGATAGCTATGTAGATGGTATTACATACAACTTAAAGTATAGTGTGGAAAAAACATCATTCAAAGAAATTGGGAAAGATAAAAATAGTAAATAAATAAAGCAAAAAAATCCATGAGTAGTAATATGACATCGAAATGAACTTCTTTACCAGAGCTTCTTCTCCAAGAATTTTTTTTTTTGAGTGAGATATTGGGCATGATTCACATCTATGCTCCAGATTGCGGGGAATTGTCAAGAATAATAGTTAGAGTTGTATTAAAACGGTTAGTGAGAGTTACAATTAAATTATGCTAGATTGTTCATTTTTAGTTTCCAGAGTAAGAATCAAACTTGAATCCTAATCCTATTTGTATATCAGATATTTTTCCTATATATATCAATAAAGTATAGTTGTGGAAGCAACCTCTCTTTTTCACAAATTTCTAGTTCTAACACTACTGTTATCCATGGTTATCGGCCAATATGGTCGACTTATTAGTTGATAAGGCTGATTTATCAGCCGATATTAGTATCGGACCCAATCCGGTCCGACACCGACATATTTGGGGAAGAAACCCGATATATAGATTTATCGGCCGATATATTTGCCCGAGTATATCGGGCCAATATCGGCAGATGAGAGCCATTACTGTCATCGCGGGTTTGTAATTATTTTTAAATGGTTTTGATCGATTCAATCAAAACTTGTTAGATTAAAACCCAAATAATCAGCATCAACAGACACAACTAATCGATTGCGATCGACTCTGATCTCTACCTCTTCACTCTCTTTGATTGTCTGATGGAAAATTAGGGTTTTTCTATTTCGATTCTTTTGAAATCAATGGAAATTTGAGGTAAATCCACAAAAAAGTAAGTTTTGTCATTAATTCTTCTTCTTGGGAATTTTTACCTATTTTTTCGATTTTTTTGGAAATTACAGTTTTTACATTTTTTGGAGTTTTTTCATTAATTCTTCTTCTTCACTTTCTTCTTCTTCCTTCTTTACTCTAGTGCGTCTTCTTCTTCTTCCTTCTTTACTCTATTGCGTCTTCTTCTTCTTCTTCCTTGCGGATGCTGCCGCTTCTTATTCTTCAATAATGACATTTTTTCCGATGTTGGGTTAATACTTAAAACTTGAGAAAATATTTTTGGATACGATTGTTGGATGGACTTGAGAAATGTTTTTTCCCGATGATGGCATTGTTTTGGAAAAATAGGTTTGATAAAATATTGTGACGGACAAAATTTGTCAATATAATATAAATATAAAATATAAATGATTTTGAAACTGTTTTTATGATTTTGAATATTTTTCTACGAATTTTAACTATTTTCTGAGATTAAAACGGCTCAAAACCCGAAATCTACAACCCAAACCGATTAACTTTAGCCGAAAGCCTTGTTTGCTTGTAGCCTAAAAAATCAATAAAATTTGTTTTCATAAGTTTTCCAATATTTTGGAATTTATGATAATTTTTTCAAAAAATTTCGGAAACAATTTTTGAAGCCAAAATCTACAAAATTTCCATAAAATAATAATACATTAATAATAAAATAAAATCAAAAATAAAAACCCAAGACCTAAGACCACACATGCCTTTCACGACCTCCAACTACCGACTCATTTATTATTTACATTAATTAATTAATTTAATTGATTTAATTTTTACATTTTTATTATATTTTTCTTCCTATTTAAACGCCCACACTCCCCCGAGCTCCACACCTCTCCCCCACACGCTTAGTTGCGCACGCACATGGACGAAAACTGAGAGAAAGGAGAGTGAAAAAGAAAGAGAAAGAAAGAGAAAGGGAAAAGGAAAAAATAAAATAAATTTAAAATAAAATAAAGTAAAATCACAATAAAATCCTACTTGTTGCCAAGAGCGTCTAGATACATTGGAGCATCAAAATCGGGCAAGTATTTTGTCGCTAATTGAATTTTCTTATTTATTGTAATTTATATTTGATTTGGTAAACTAGTTTAGTTTTGTAGTAAATTATAAAAATTGAAGGCCGTAAAAATATGACGTGATTCAACTCCATAAATGAAATATTTTGATAACTTGTGCATCAGAATCTGACGTGTACATTACAAGATGAAAAATTTTAAATCTTAAACTTTATTTATCAACAATTCATTTTTAATTTAGAAAATTAGTTATTAATTGTTAACTTAGTGATTAATTGTTAAATAATTATTAAAAATACTAGCTAGCCATAAAAAATTATTTCCTGCTTAAATAAATTTATATTCTTAGTCGTTAAAATTTTTGAATTAATTCTTACATAATTTTGACCAATTAAAATAATAAATGTGGACATATTGGACGTCATAACTAAGTTGTTGACTTGTCACTCATTATGAAACTTCATAGAATTGTTTGCATGACTCGTTGGACTATGTGGACATGTACATACATATATATATCATCATGAAACTGCATAGAACAGATTAAATTACTTGTTAGACCTTATGGACATCCATGGTCTATCACATGCAGACTTGACTGGACTTAACCTATATTGTTGACATATCACTTGACTTGACACGTAGGACTAGGATAGTTCATTGTCTTAGAGGATGAGGGAGTGATTGGATCGGCCTTACGATTTCGTCTCCACTCACACAAAGTAGAGGGAAGCAACTTGACCGTCACCCAGGGTATGGGGTCAGTAAGTAGGCCTTGGAGAACTCCCGATGGCAAGATGTATGTTAGTCACATATTTTGTCCTCGGATATGGACTTAGCACTAAAATAGGTGGCTTAGAATTGCCTTTAATATTTTATGTAGATTTCTTCATCATATGTTATAGTAGCTAAAATATGTTTCTAACTGCTAGTTAGTGTTACATTCTGCCCTTTCATATTCGATTCTCATACTTATATTATGCTCGTGTTACTTTCTCATCATGTTCTTTTATATGTTTCTATATATTTCTATTATGGGAAATACTTGTCTAGCATCCCTTGTTGACGGATATTTTCTTGCATATTGTCTTGTGAAATGCATGTCAAGTTACAAGTGTGATTTTCTTGAGAATGTCATTTCAAGAGTTGACCCAGCGACCTAAGACTCGAGGTGGCCATCGGGCCAGGCCGGGCCCGATCGGGACTTTATCATGCCACGGGCCGGACCGGCCCGTTTGACCAGGCGACCAGGGCCGGCCGGCCCGTTTGACCCGGTGACCAGCTGGGGGCCCGATCAAGCCCGGGCCTGGGCCTGGGCAGGTCGGGCCGACCCGGAAAAATTTAAAGAATTAAAAAAATCAAAAATTTCTTAAAATTTCTTAAAATTTCTTTAAAATGTAAAAAATCTACACTTACTATATGTCATATATACATAGTATTAAAAATTTTTAAGCTAGATATTTTTATAAAAAACATAGTAATTTATAAAAAATTCCAAATATATAGTATTGTGTAAATTGTAAGTATATAAAAAGTTTATAAAAGATAAAAAATTATCTTATATTATTGCTACATAAATAAAGTAGTGACACATGATAGAAAAGTATTTAAACCCGGAATTCTCGAAGGTCTCGGGTTGAACCTTTAAATTTTATTAATTAAAATCTTTGAGGGGTGACTTAAGTCGGCCAGCCTTACTCCTCATATAATGGCCAAAAAAGAAAACTAATACAAATAAAATAATAATAATAGACGGAAGAACTAAACATCACTCATTTGTGCCTCTGCTTTATCGGAATCTTCGAAAAGGTCCTTGTCCTGCAAGTGGTTTTCAGCTTGGAACCAATCATTTGCACAAATCGCAATTTCAACTATGTCTTCCTTCAGCTGTGACCTCTTATTGCTCATAATGCGACCACATGCACTAAAAGCAGACTCTAAATCAACGGTAGATATAGGTACAACTAACAAATCTTGAGCCATGATGAAAAGAATGGAATAAACTGATTCATATCCTTTCCACCAGACAAGAGCAACAAAATTCTCATCATTCATTTCTGCCTCAGAAAAAGGAAATGGGTTTGCTAAATACTTAGACAATTCACTAAAAGAACTATCTGACTCTACTTTTTTTGTTTCTTCTTCCCTAACATCTGTCGGATCCTGCTCGAAGAAGTAGTAGCAGGCACAGAAGAAGTATGTGAAGCCCTACCAAATCTAGTCTCATAAGTTGTAAACAGGGTTCTTAAGCTATATTTAACTGTAGCTGCATGTTCAGCATGGTGAAATCACATGTTTTCATAATACATTTCTAATAACCCAATTGCAACATCCTCCTTATAACGTGGATAAAAAACTTTAGGTAAGGAGTAAAGAAGATGAACAGAATTCCAATACTTAGCTAGTTTTATCGACATGTCTTCTATCATAGGCATAATAGCAGTGTTAGGTTGTGTATTGTCTCTATGCTTAGATAAAATTTCGGAAATTAAAACTAATTGTTCTACTCCTAAAATTGATGTTGGGTAGTAAACCCAAGATAGTTTATTTGTAGCAGTAAAAATACTTCAAAAAATCATGCAGATGATCTACAGTTAACCACTCGATTTCAGTAATGTCATAAGCTGGGTCATATGGAAGGTATGTAATTGCAAAATTTCTAAGCTGCTCTCTATTCTTAATCATAGAACGCAGCATTATATAATTTGAATTTCACATATGTAAAACATCAAATTTAAAGGCAATGTATGGTCTTTGGCTAGTACGACACAATTATTTGGACTGAAGTCGCCTAGTGCCAGAAGTACGTATATACAACATGAGATTTCTAATTTTATCTAAATAAACTGAAGAAGTTTTAAGTCCATCGTGAACTATCAAGTTCAAGACGTGACATGCACATCTTTGATGCAACAACAACACATCCATATCAGGGGTCAAATTTTTTTTAAACAAGTAATTGCACTATTGTTATTAGGTGCATTATCAAAAGTAACTGAAAAAATATTTTCTGAAATATTAAAATCATAAATAATAGACATTATCACAGAAGAAATAACACCCCCAGTATAAGAATGCTCTAACAATTTAAATCCTATAATCATCTTATTAAGCATGTAAGCATGATCTACAAAATGCAATTTAACACATAAATAGAAAGCTCCCCATTTTGTTGTCCAAATATCAGAAGTTAAAGCGATTCTAGAATTTAAGCTAGCAAAAGTTTCAATCAATTAGCTTTCCCGGCTTGAAAAGCTAACAAAGCATCTCTTCGAAGAATGTTTCTAGGCACTCTTCTAAATGCAGGGTTAATGGCCACTTGATTAAACCGTTCTAATTCTGGAGTTTCCCCATAACTAAATGGTAATTCTTGGCATTAAACCAATCTTGTAATCGCTTTTCTCATAGTCTCAGCAGAGTACGAGAAATTAGATAGAGAGGAAGAAAATGCAGATAAATTTAATGTGGTCTGTTTAAAGTCTCTTTTTACGTAAGATGCTATGTGTCTCTTAAGGTGTGTTGTGACGTCAGAAGGTTTGCAATTAAACTCTGTTCAACATATTTTGCAAACTGCCCGTTGTCCTTTGCCAGCAACAGTTTCAACTGTAAAGTTCCCCCAACCCGCATATTTTTGTGATCTAGGTTGGGGTTGTTGTGTAGATGGAACATCAGGAATAATAGGTTGTGCAGAAGTAGAAGCGTGTACAGAAGAAGTCTGTGCAGAAGTAGTATAAGCAGGTATAGCATCTGTGTACTCATACATTTCTGTTTGTGACATATCAATATCAAAATTTGGTGTTTATATCGGGTTATCCTGAATCATATTAAAATTATCCTCCTCTTTAGTGTTATCAAGGTGGAAGTTAAAATTCCTACAATTTGGTCCAGCCATTATGTTAAACTAAATAGGAACCTGATTGTCGGGTTGCGACTTGCGGGTGGGGTTGAGAGCAGATGAGCTTGATAGAGGGAGCTGAGACTTGAGTGCAAAGTTGAGAGCGATATTGATTTGAGACTTGAGCTTGACGACAAGATGAGTGCGACGTTGACAAAGATTTGAGTCTTGCGATACCGCCTTGACCAATAGGCGAGAGCTGCGAATTGATTGCTTGAACATAGATCTTAAGCATATAAAGAGAGTTTGAGAAAGTTTGATAGTTTGAGATTTGTGAAAAAAATGAGGGGTTGGCTACAATTTATAGGAATTTTCGGGTGTAAAAGACCAAAATACCCCTCCCAAATGGTCGTTTATGACCGTTTGGGAGGGTTTTGGTTAAAAGACCAAAAACTCCAAATTACCCCCTCCTTTGCACCGCACACGCGCCTGCAGCAAAGCTGCAGGCGCAGCTTTAAATTAAAAAAATATAAAATAAAATAAAATCTAACGGTCTTCTGACCGTTTGACGGGCCGAGCTCGAGCCGGGCCTGTCGGCCGGGCCTGCCGGGTCGCAGGGGAGCGGAAGTCCGGGCCTGGGCTCGAGCCAGACCGGACCCGCAACCCAGTCAACGCGCCTGGGCCAGAGCCGGGTGGGCCGGGTCGTGGGCCAAACGGCCAACTTGACCCAAGTCTACGCTGAGCCTCACCCAACTAAGGATTTGCAAAACATTATTGCACATCTATATTAGTAGCCAGTGAGTGCTACTGTCGTAAACTATATATCGTGTTGTAATGGGCTGCTAGGCCTAATGTTGTGCACTTTATTCTGAGACGATGTGAATGTAAAGATATTTATCTGTGTTGTTTTAAGTGTGCATGCAAGAACATGCGAGTTAATTACAGACGCTTAACGTGTTTAAACAAAGAAGAAATAGCAGAAAAAAATATATACTTCCTATTTTAAGCACACCGCGGGCCCGCTGCGGTCACTTATAATATAAGTAAAATGAGAAGTGGGGTGTGACATTATTTCGATGATGACATTGTTCTCAATATTCTGAAAATAATATTGTTGGGTTAATACTTGAGAAATATTTATTTCGATGACGACACTTTACTAAGAAAAATGACAGTTTGATAAATATTATTTTGATGATGAGATTGTTCTTAATGTTCTGAGAATAATATTGTTGGGTTGAGACTTGAGAAATATTTATTTCGATTATGGCATTGTTCTGATAAAATAATAAATACTATTGGGTTGAAAAATATTATTTCGATGATGACATTGTTTTGAAAAAATAGTGAGATATACATATATGATTATAACATGAAATTAATTCCAATTAATATTTATAGTTAAGTATTGGACCATGCTATTACCTTATTGACTTATAAAAATATAAAACTTGGATTGGTTGTGGGTTCATGCATTCACATGTATAGTTTATTCACATGTATAATTTGAAAACTTGGCTTATTAGATTATTGGATAATAGATATTATATCTGTTTTTCGTTAACACTTGCCATGGAAATTATGGATTAGATAATGTCCCTTACCGACTACCGCATAGAACTAGTTCTTGACTATAGAGATTGACACAATGATATTATTGTTAGGCTACAAATAGAAATAGTGTCCTTTGATTCACGAATATATGATATGTACATGTAAATCCCATAATTATTTACAACAACGGGTCATGATATGTTTTAATTTTAATGATATGTTTTAATTTTACTAAAGTTTTTGTATTTAAGATTTTAAATTAATAACTTTCCAATGATTGTGCTTTTTAATAGTAGATATCGAAACTGTCTTCGGGAGCATCTAGCAAGTCATCATCTGTCACGGGAGAAACAAATTTTAGGATTATGGGAAAAAGTTGTCGTCTAATAAAGTGACATGTAAGTTTTGTGAGCATATCATGAGCCCGTTTCAACACACATCTTGTAGGAATGAGAAAATTGTGCTCCTTGCATAAAAGTTTTGAGCAGATTAGGTTGAATGCAATTGATGCATTAAAAGCCATACAACCATCTACAGATGTCAAGGAAACTAAGATCCAAGCTTTTAGAGAAGAGATGGTAATTGGAGAACCAACTGATTGTTTCTTACTTTTCCAAGATATTTAACAAAAAAACACAATAACCAGTTATCAATTACCAATGAAATGATGAACCAATCTAATTACATCTAAGAATGCCACAATTCTACAATGCTTACCATTAAAATAGATAAAATCTCTATCTGATACATTCTTCAAGTATCTCAGGATTTGCACTGCATCATCTCAATGTGTAATATGTGGATTAACCATAAACTGATTTAGCACACTCGCTTAAAAGGTAATATTAAGACAGTTCAGTTCAGTTTCACAATCAATCTCATGTATCGCCCTGGATCATGTAGTAGCCCCTGACCTGGTACAAATTTGGAGTTTGGATCAATTGATGAGAAGATATGTTTACACCCTTAACATTCATATTGACAACATAACATATTTTCGTTAGTATAAATAGATACTTTTCTTCATACTTTTCTTCAGGCGTGCGACTTTATCCCAAAGAACTATCTGAATGGTTCAAAAGATCTTTCAATTATAACTCTTTTTCTGAAACTAAGAAGCATCATCTGAGTTGATCATAATATCATCAATATATATATAACTAACAAAATTGATCTTCACTGGTGGAATGATCATTCTGCACTGTTTGAGACCAAATCATCCCTAGAATCTACAAAGCCTCCTAATCAAGCTCTTGTTGATTGCTTCAAATCATACAATGACGTCTTTAATTTGCACACATTCCTTGTCTTCCTTTGAGGAACAAAGCCCGCTAGTTGTTCCATTTATATTTCTTCAAGAATATCATTAAGGAACGTATTCTTGACATCCAATTAATGCAACGACCAATGGTGAGAAGCAACCATAAAGATCAACACATGCACAAGAGTCACATTTGCTATGATAGAGAATGTAGTTAGGTAATCTAGACCATATATATGTGAATAGCCTTTAGCAGTAAGTCTGATATTTAATCAAGAAAAAGAACAATCAAGATTCAACTTCAAACTATACATCCATCTACAACAAATAACCTTTTATACTCAAGGAGCAATAACAATGTCCTAAATTTCATTAAGTTCTAGTGCATTCATTTCGACACATATTGCGTCACCCCAACCTGGATGGGAGAAAACCTTTGAAATAGAATTGAGAATTTGGTGAGAATGTAGGCAAGAGAAAAATGATGGTAAAGAAAGATGGATATAAGACACATGTTTGTTAATAGGCTAAGTTGTGCAAGAATGTGAAGCTGTTTTACACGCAATCAGAATTACCAAATCAAAAGGTAATGCACCATCACTTGTGGAGATTACATGGATAGGATCTAAAGAGAAAGATGGCACATGATCTGAAGGTAAGAATGCAGAAGTACTAAGGGCATAGTTGGTATTAGGGAGCATGATTTCAGTCGAATTTTGTTGTATATACCTATGAAATTTAGACTTTCTAGATGGTAAGATGTAAAGGAAAACTCATCCTCAATGTTACTGCTTAATTATCGATTAATATCTCGGAGTCTGATGAAGCATAATTAGGATTCAAAGAATGTGATATCAGCATATACAACGGATTGTGTGATCTTAGGATAGTAAAATTTATAGACAGTTTGGGTACAAGAGTATCAAAAAACAAACTTTAAAGACCAAGGATCAAGTTTAGAATCATCTGTATATGAACGAAGCAAACATGGTTGAAAATCTTAGGTGATTGAAACAGATCAGACTCAAGAAATAGCAAGTAATAATAGATCTGACCATGAAGCACAAATGAAGGGATACAATTAATAAGCTAACAAGATGCTAAGATAGCATCATCTCAGATAACCTTTAGAATGTCTGTGTATAACAGAAATATATATGTATGTGAATATCTATTTTTGTGTTCTACCATCCCATTTTATTAAAGGATATGTACAAATGAAGATTGATGAATAATTTTAAATTATAACTTAAAATAATAAATTGATCATTAAAATATCCCTTTGCATTATCGCGTCGTAAAGCTTTTACCAAAATATCAAATTGATTCTTTATTTCATCAAAAAAAAATTTGAAGATTGCAAACACTTCAGATCTAGTTTTCATGAAGTAAATCGACGTTAAACGTGAAAAGTATCCATTTATTATAAAATATTTGGATCCATATCTACACTTGATATGATAAGGTTTCCAAACATTTGAATGAACAGCTCAAAGGGGTTTTGAGCAAACTGATTGACCTATAGTTGGTAAGACATTTAGTGGTGTTTTCTCAACTAGTAAGACTCACACTTTATACAATACAAACACTTAAACGCATGGTGCAAGAGTTTCAAATTCAAAAAACCTGACAGTATGTAATGAAGGGGGAGGTAAATACCAGAACAAGCTACTACTCTAGCCTCTGCATCTATGTGATAAAAACATTTAATCTTAGGACATGTGTTAATCATCCTCTTTGTTCAAATCGCTTGAAAAATATAATGATCTAAAAAGAAGGTTATGGAGTACTTTTTAGAATGCATCAACCAACTAATCAAAAGCAGATTTAAAAGAAATTTACGCAGATGCAAACAGATATCAAAGGTAAAGAAAAAATGGTATTAATATAGTCAACAAATATAATAGCGGATATAGAACTATCTATTAGTGTCACTATTTATCTACAAGTGGATGAACAAAAGAAATATAATATACATAACTCTCCAATCATATGCTCTTTTATAAATTTATCACCTAAGTTTGAAAACTTGATGTAAAAATACATGTAGTTGGCTTACCTCGTCTGACCAAAATCGCAGTAATAGAGAAAGAATGCAACTGTGCTTTATAAAACTTCTGCAACATCAGGTACGAACTCGAATCAACGTTAAACATCTGAACATTCTTGAACTGGAAAATAATCGTCTTGGGCTATCACATAAGTAAAGCTTCCACCAAACCCTCTCTTCTATACATCCTGGAGCTTGAGACAAGAGAACTTCATGTGACCAAACTCCTTGCAATAATGACTATCAGATTCTCGATCGATGCATTCTACTATTGTATACATCTGCCTCCTGAATCAGGCACTCATCTGCATCTAATACGAGTACCATTACGACCACCACCTCTAACACGAGTACCACTACGACCACCACCTCTGCCTCTTCCGAAGGATCATCCTCGATTACATCAATACTACTTGAGATGTCAAAGCTACGCTGCATAGCTAAAGACAAGCTCTCCTCCAAACTCTCTACCTCATGACACAGATTACTCCTTAGAAAAAATTGCTGCAAGTGTGAAAAATCTCTAGCAAAGAGAGTGGAGTGCTATCACATATTATCTTTGGATATGGTGTTGCATACTCCAGATGCAAACTCCTTAAGAATACCAAGACTTTTAACTATTCGCTTTGCTAAATTTTCTTCATATCTGTAGAGATGGGAAAGATGGAATTCAACTCCTCTTGTACCTTGTGGAAATCTGCATAATGCTAAGACATTGTCTTCTCCTACTGTTGGCTTTTTCAAAAGGACGATTTTTACATTTAGGCTATTTTTTAAAAAATATTTTAAAAAACGACCAACTTAAAAACTATTTCCCAAAACCGACCAACTTTGGTCCAGCTCAGCGCGCGCGTGTTGGAAGTTGTTTTACGCTTGGCCGCGGTTTGAAACTGCGGCCAAAACGCAATTTGACCGCGGTTTCAAACTGCGGCCAATGCGAAACGATTTTACTTTTGTTCGTTGTTTCTCCGTTGAAACCGCGGCCAAGCTCCTTTCTTTCGTTGAAACGGCCAATGCGAAACTGCGGTCATGCTCCTTTCTTTCGTTGAAGTCTCCCTCTCTCTCCCTCTCTCTCAAGTAATAATCTCACTCTCTCAAGTAGTAAAAACCATCATTAGGTATGTTTCTTTTCTTTTTTTTTCTTGATGATTTGTAAACCGAATGTTAATATGTTTAAGTGTTGATGAAATTCTTTGTGGTGCTATTATCTTGCCAACAAACTAATGATGAATTGAAATTTCACTTGGTTATGTGCATTTCATTATTGGCTTCGTAGAAATTGACAATTTGGACTATACATTTTGCAGACTCTCTTTCTTTTTCGCCCCATTTAGGTGATTAAAGTTTAAGCGATGGTTAAATTTTTTGTGTTTATGATTTTATATTGATGACATCATGATAAGGGTAGTCAATCTACTAGCACTTCAGATGGGATCTTTACTTGTTTTAGAATTTAATGAGGCATAGCCATCAATGAATTCTTGTCAAAGATCTAGCAGTTTAGGAAGAGGCGTTGTATGTACTAATTTTTATACTGATTGGAAGCATAAATAAAATTTGGTAATGCTTGGTTGACAGTCTATTGGGCACTGATGAGAACCATAAAAATGATATTAGAATTGTTAGATTATAGAAATGATATTAGAATTGTTGTTGCTTAGTATGTCGATGTATGTATGAATTTTAATTATAAATACGTGGAAATTGGATTGATTATGATACAACTTCAAATTTAATACCAACATGTATATTATCAAATTTCAATGAGTCATGTTCTTCATCTTATACATTTTTTCAAGCAGATATGGATCCGAGACCCGTATCAGATTCGGATTCGGTCTTGTATGACCAGGACCGACATCGTTCATCACATATACAGCCTGGGCATGTATGCACAAAACTAGTGAATTAATTTTTTACATAAGGTATTTATCTTCGTAATCTTGCATGAAGTATATTAACATTTCGTATTTATTTGTTGCAGGCGGATATTATATTAGTAGTGGACCACACGCGGAAACATACTGCATGGATTTTAAATGAGCGTGCAGCACACTACATGGAAATTGCCAAGCTTGACGTATGTGCGAGGTTGAAGTGGATACGATTGGACTGGGCACTGCATTAGTGGAGAGATGAAGGCCCGAGACCAATACCTTCCATCTTCGCCAAGGTGAGATGACGATCACGCTGCAGGACGTGGCAGTCATCACGAGCCTTCCTGTTGATGGCATTCCCATATAAAGAATGTCAAGCCGTCCCAATTGGGCGAAGTTAATGGAGCGGCTCCTTGGACAGACATCCACAGAAAACCAAGGAGCTAAGGTAAAACTGAGCTGGTTGCGAGATACGTATATGGAGTTGCCTGCAGAAGCCACCCCTAAGGAGATTCGGCAATATACTCGGGCCTATATTCTGCATATGATAGGCACATTATTGGTGCCAGATCCAAGTAAAGGTTTGGTGCACCTCCGATGGTTGACAAAGAGGGAGCATATAAAAACCATGAGAGATTATTCCTGGGATAGTGTTGTGCTTGCTCACCTGTACTCAAAGCTAAGTAAGGTGGCAAGAAGGAAAACAACTGGGTTATACGCATGCTCCACCTTATTGCAGGTATACAATTCGATACTTAAGTTTTATTGTACTATTTTTTTATATATTAAGAGTCACTGACAAATTCATATTCATAGGTATGGTCTTGGGAGAGATTGCATATAGGCAGGCCGATTTGTTCCCAATACATATTGGATGGCACCCTCCCTTTAGGGTGCAGGTGGACTGTGCCAAAATCATTTCGAGAAAACCCTCAGCGGCAACTGAATTTTTATAGAAACGAGCTTGACATGTTAGAGCCTATGCAGGTAAGTAGTAAATTTTATACATTGATGTGATGAATGATGGATTAATATTACGAATTCTGATAAGTTATTTATAATTTTCATTCCTATTAGGTGATTTGGGAACCATATCTTCAGCAATATCAGAATCTTCTTGATTTATGTGTTTTAGACAATCAGAGCTGTCGAGCACATGTACCGCTAGTTTGCTTTGATATCTTGGTGATGCATGTCCCAGATCGTGTTATGCGCCAATTTGGTATACCGCAGCATATTCCAGTAGCGGTTCCAATCATGCCGGTGAGGACCGGCATGACCCCTAGAGCGTAGAATGAAGCCACTGTGGAGCCTCTCATGAAGTGGTACTACAGGGCTGCACATATTGTTGAGCAGGTGGATGCCGTCAGTTTAGACGTGTATATGGAGTGGTATTGGAGGATCACACGGAGGTGGATATATAGTAGGCAAGAACCTCCGCATGGTTACATGCCTCGTAGTCCCATCGAGCGGGAAATGTTAAATAGTAGTGTAGCAGTAAAATATGTGTGTGTTTATTTTATACATTGGTTTCTAATATATATTTTATCCATGGGTTTTGCAGACCGACGCATTCAGAATATTAGAGTATATGTGTACACGTGCTTACGAAGCACGGGACCCAGAGCAGATCCTTCATATTAGGGATAAGATTAGACAGGTGCTCCGCGGTATACGACATAGAAGTGAGGGTGCGGAGACGAGTCATGCGGGAAGGCAAGAGCCTGCCGGGGATGAAGTAAGCACATCTCAGCAGTATCAGCCATTTACCGGTGATGAAGCCGACACTTCTCAGCAGCTGCAGCCATATACCAGTTATGAAGCCGACATGTATCAGTAGTATCAGGCATATACCGGTATGAAGGCGACACATCTCAGCAAGTGTTTTAAATATCGGGCCGATATCCGATATATCGGCCGCAATATCGGTTTTATCACTAGGCTAATACGATATGGGCTTATATATTGCGGTTTCCGATATTTGAAAAAATATCGCCGCAATATCGGATTACAACTGATATTGTGGCCGGTATATCACTTTGAAATATTGACCGCAATTCACAGTTTTTTAAAAACAAAGTTAGCAGATCGGTCCACTTAAAAGTAGATCCGACTCGAGTCACCCGACCCAATAATTTACTTAAAACGACGAGAGGCATCGAGATTTTTGAGAGATAATCGCTACTTTGACCTACTTCTAATCACGTCGCTCTGCTCAGCTCCGTCCAGCGAAAATTTCTGACGACAATCGATTGAGCTTCGGCGTCTGGCATTCAATTTTTGCAAAGAAGTGTTTTCCGATCAAGGTGAGTAGTCGAGCTTTATTTTTTTAGTTTTTCATTTTTTCAGTTTTTTACTTTTTTCAGCTTGTCATTTTTTCCTTCCATTTTTGGGTTTTTTCCGTCAATCGAGCTCTGACATCCGACGTTCCATCTTCGTAATGAATTTTCCGATCAAGCTTAATACTTACTACCTAGTATTCTTTACCTTTTTCTTTTTTTTCATTTTTTCAGTTTTTTTTCAGTTTTCGGTTTTTTCAGTCGAGCGTTTGTTCTTCTCAAGATATGGTTATCCGATCAAGGTGAGTATTCTTTCCCTTTTCAGATTTTTTTACATTTTTCTCAGTTTTTTTATTTTCCATCTTCACACTGTTACTATTGATCCGCATAAATAATATGGGAAGTTGCTTATTTGAGCTATCACTATGTGTCCATTTGAATAATATTGATCATCGTCACCACTTAAAGAAATATTCCACCAAGTGGATGGCCGGTATTCACGTTTAATAATGTAAGTATACCCAAAACATACTTTTATTAAATTTTCTATAGTTTATATTTTCTTAGACACATCTATGCTTTTATTTGACATCATTTTTAGCATCTGATATGACAATCTGATATTTAGTCAATATCCGCGATATTCATGTTTAACGAAAGAAGTATAACCAAAACATACTTTTATTTGAGTTGGTATAGTTTATATCTTCTTAGATACATCTATACTTGTATATGTCATCATTTTTAAGCCTCCGATATGACACTCCGATATTTAGTCAATATCCCCGATATATCCCCGATATCCGCAACCCGATATCAAATTTCCTAGGCCGATACGCGACCGATATCCGATATTTAGAACACTGATCTCAGCATTATCAGCCACATACAGGGTATGAAGCCAGCACGTCTCAGCCTATTCAGTCATATACCGTAGTCCCTGAAGACGACCCCATGTCAGTAGTATCTGGCAGACGGACCACAGCATACTATGGCAGACGAGCCACACCAGACTCTGGCAGACGAGCTCAGCAGACTCATGTGCATAAAGCTGACCCTTCGACGACGCAACACACCCAACCAGACATAGAAGGTGACTCATCAACTCAGCAAGATCCGTTTGTCACATACAGGCGTCGTCGGTCACTTATGAGCAGGATTTTACATAGGTGACAATGAATGTAATAAAGATATTGTCATTATGTTTAAATTTGTCGAAACGTTATTGTCGAAACGTTATTTACTTTTGGAATGAAATCAGAAATTGTATCTTCAAAGTGTTGATATATATCATATATGTGGGTTTGATATGTTAGAGATGCATGGAATGAGAAATGTGTTGGATATATGTGGTATATGCGATAGGTGTGTGATATATGTGTCATATGTCATATATGTGATATATATGCGATATATGGGATATGTGTGTGATATATTCGATATGTGATGGATATGTGTGAATGGGATGAGATGTGTTAATGGGAGAAGCTCGGGAAGAGCAGTTTGGAGGTGGCAGCAGTTGTGCGCACAATATTAGTGCAATTAGGAAGCTGCAAAATGACGCCTGGGCCAATGCCGCGGTTTGAAACCGCGGCATCCCAGATTAAGCGCATTTTGGCAGCAGTTTCAAACCGCGGAAGCGCATTTTGGCAGCGGTTTCAAACCGCTGCCAAAATGCCCTTAATCTGGGAACTCAGATTAAGCGCATTTTGGCCGCAGTTTGAAACCGCGGCCAAAATGCGCTTAATCCGGGATGCCGCGGTTTCAAACCGCGGCCAGAATGCATTGGCCCAGGCCTCATTTTGCAGCTTCCTGATTGCACTGATATTGTGCACACAGCTGCTGCCACCTCCAAACTGCTCTTCCCGAGCTTCTCCCGTTACCACATCCCATCCCATTCACACATATCCATCACATATCGCATATATCACACATATCAAGTAAGTTGCATTTCATTCCAAAATTAAATAAGATAAATATATCACATATATCCGATTTCATACCAAAAATAAATAAGATACATACCAAAAGCAAATATGATACATGTCTCTGATTTTACATTCCCATAAAAATCACATATAAGATACATATATTTCAAATAATATGTGACGGTGAATTTCTTCATTCGGATGCATTATATTGCTTCAGGCATGTGAACCGCATCCTCGATGGGATGAAGCCCTACAATATTGGCTGAAGTTAGTACACAATATTTTCGCAAGTATTAAACATGAAATGTGAAAAAGAACATACGATGCTGTGCGTAGAGGTTTTGGCAACGTGATTTCTTATGACCAAGCTTTCTTATGACCGAGCTGATGACAGTTGGTGCATCTATTCTGCCTACTTCCCTCATGTTAGGGGTGGCAAACGGTTCGGGTGGGTTCGGGTTCGGGTCGGGTCAGATTTGACCTGCCCCGGATAGTGGTAAACCCTAACCCGACCCGGATTCAATCCGGGTCGAGTTCGGGTGACCCGGAAAATTTCCGAGTCGGTTTCGGGTTAACCCGTCGGGTTAAGATTTGACTTATACACAACTACTCATTTTTCGATATCCATCTATTTATTAAGAGCCACCGGCAATTTAGTAAGTGTTGCATAATTTTCAGCAGCTCGTCGCTTAAACCGCATTGATGACAGTAAGGAAGTATAATTAACATTACCATTTTATTAACGAAAGTAATAAAATTTACTAAAAATTTGTATGTAAAGGGAATTGAATCCAAGACCTCTTAAAGAATAGGACAACAATTCAAATCGTACAAGCACAACTCCCCTTGCAACTGTGTATTGAAGTTATTATATAATTTTATATATATATAAAGAAAGTAAACCGGGTCGAATTCGGGTCATCCGGGTTGACATGCCAAACCCATACCTGACCCGGATTTTATCCGGGTCGGGTCGGGTCGGGTCAACCCGGATTGGCCTCTACCCATACCTGGTTAAGGATCTCGGGTTCGGGTCGGGTCGGGTCGGGCTCATTTTGACACCCCTACCTCACGTGGAAGATCCATTGCTCCCGAATCCGTGTCGATCTTGGCCGACTGGGTGGTCTTCTTTTTTCTGGAGGAATTAAGCTGGGACCATCCCACTCCTTTCAATACCTTGCATCAGGTATGGGGTGAAATTCTGGGGAAAATGACGGTCGATATTTACTCACATTATACCATGGTGAACAAAATAGCCAATATGATATGTTGGTACCATATTGTTGTCTTGACGTTGCTGCGATCACATGGACACATGGCATATGCTGAAGCATAGAAATATTGGACGTACATGTGCAACGGTCGCCTTCTATCGTCACGGTATATGTGTGTGCATCATTATCCATCACCTGCCACTCAAAGTCATCAAATCTTGTGATGTAGCAACACCGGGCTGCTTGCACACGTCCACCAATAATGTTCTCAGTTTTTGGGGGTGAAAATGGTCGTCCAACGAAGTCCATCAAGCCGCCGATAATAGAAATACTTGTTTAACCTATAAAAGATTCTTGCAATCAACGCTTGTTTCGGAAGCGCTCTAGCTCCTTTAAGAACCCCATTGAAGCTTTCCGAACAATTGGTTGTCATTATACAATAGCGTCTACCACCATCTTCGTGCATCGCCCACCTACATGTTTCCGCCCCCCAAGTCTGCAGTAACACAATCATCAGCTGCAACAGACTCTGCTCTAATCTTTGCACGAAATGCATTATATGTCAGCAAGTCGGATGCATTGCCAGCTCCCCGTAAGTGATTTTCCAATGTAACTGTTCGGTATCCATTCGACTTGAAATTTGCAATAATATGTCGAAGACAATACATATGGTGTCTAGAACCTAATCATCCCTCTCGTAGTGCTCTCGGAATACCTTTCATTCTATCGGAAATGAAGGTAATCGTTCGGTTTCTACGAGCACTCGGTATCAACTCATAGATGCAGTAGAAAAACCATTTTCAATTTTCTACATTTTCAGCCGATACTACTGCAAATGCAAATGGAAATAGGCCCTCATTTGCATCCACGCCTGTAGCCACCAGTAAGCACCCCGCATATTTTCCTCACAAATGTGTGTCATCAATACTTAGGACCGGCCTGTAGCGTTTGAACTCTTCGATTGATGGTCCAAAAGACAAAAACACTCATGTAAACTGTGCCACTCTTGACCCGATAGTTTCATATGTAATCTTATACACTGTTCCAGGATTGCATTGCTTGGTGGCCTTTAAATACTCTGGGAGTCTCTTGTATGACTCCTCTCAATTAGAGGTGGCAATTCGGGCCGGGCCGGTCTTATCGGGTCGTGCTGGCCCACTGTTTTCTTAAAGGACCGGGCCAGCCCGGTCCGATAGGACTTCGGGACATTCCGGTACGGCCCGGGCACGGTCCGATAAAAATTCGGGCCGCCCGGCCCAGTCCGATAGGGTTAAGAATTATGTATGTGAAAGATTGGTATCACTCTTCAAAGTTCATGTTTGGTCTAGTTATTTTATGGAGTAAGTACACTCCAATTAGATGTTACTAAGAATTATATCTATGGGGGATCTTTCACTTTCAAATTAAAGTAATTAACAATATGGAGTACTATACAGTATACAATGATGGTGCCTCTCGTCGGATCGGGGATTATATAGAAATAGAATATGAATTAGTACTCATTAATACGAATTGAACTATTGAAGTGGTGCGGTCAAGCAAATTCAAAAGGATTTCGTGCCGTGTCGTGCCGCCCAATGGGCCGAATAGCTTGGCCCGGGCCCGGCACGGAAATGAACTGGGCCGGGCCAGTCCGATAAGGATTTCGGGCCAAAATTGCCAGCCCAGACACGGTCTTATCGTGTCATGCACGTGCCGTGCTATCATGCCGGGCCAAAAATTGCCACCCCTACTCTCAATCCCCAAATATCCTCGCTAAAGCTTTCGATCTAGTCATCCATGCTTTGTGATATGATATTCTGATGTGTAACATGGTGTGAATGGCGTCTTGTATTTCTGCAGGTGTCATATCAAGCTTTGTCTTCACCATTGGCATAATTTTGTAACTTACGAAAGATGATGTGGCTTGACTATGATCAGTATTTAGTGTGAAATTGTTGGAGTGTTCCTCACCTACTTTCGTTATCTTGACTCCCAGTTGTTCTTTTTTCCACCGCTGCATAAATCCTCCAAGGACAATTCCTACTCGCATTATCTTGAGTATGCGGATTCACTTCATGATTCAAGCCACATATCACGGAATAGCAAGTTTTGTTTGTCTTGATTGGTCTAAATGAGACATTGTGCTCGATGCTCCATTCCAATATTGCTTTTATCAAGTCGATCTTTGTATCATACAGATCACCGACATTGAAAACTCCACTACTGCTGGAAAGCCTTGGATCTAGCATATGCCTTTCTTGGGTATTCCTCATAATTGTAGCGTTTACCCATTGTTCCTCATCCTCTCCATCTGGCAACGGCTCTTCAAAGTGCACATTTGTATTACCTGCAACAGATTGATGTATCCAGTCTGTATCATCCGCATTTAGATCGGCAGCAACATGCATGCTATCCTCCCTCACAACAGATGTTCATCATTATCTGTGCCATCACTTTCGTCATCCACCTGTCTGGCCATAGACGTCGATGCTCCAATATATGTGGGTCTGTCAATATCTTCAGGAAGCACATTTGCTTGTGTGGGCAACGTCTCTGGTACAGATGGACATTACATATAAGTAGAGTAAGTTGCATTTGAATGACCTCCTTGTCCCACAACATTCCAACTGCAAATGTCATATGAATAATTAAAATGTTTAGAATATATACAAATATAACAAAAACGTATTTATTACTTCAAAAATTTCTATACTTACGTATCCTCTTGTGGGTTATACGAACACCCTTCTCCCGTTATATTCTCTATAGGCTGATACACTTGATTTGGAGAATCTGACATAAAGTCAGCCGAATCATTATTCATATCCAGCATACGAGCAAATGTGCCATGTGGTTCACTCAATCTGGTGTTGATTATTGCTTCTTTTTCCACATATATTTCAACTGACCGTTGAACTTCACCCAAGCTAAATAGAATATCCATGTCACCATCATCTGATATCTTAACAGCTGTAAACCTTTGATCCGTTATTGGCCATTTGCACGCCAGATTCAATGCAAACTCCTGCATGTTTATCCGTGTGCCTTTGTATATCCGATCTACTGACGGTCTTCCACATTAATTGGTCTCACAGCCCCCCGACATACCTCGGTTCGTGATTTTCATCAAGCACTAAATCTCCATCAAAATAGCATGTGACAAACATCATATCACTTGCCATTACTTTAACCCTACACAAAATCGACATTCAGTTATGGTTGTTTTAAAACCATCAAGATTTGAAATATTTCAAGAACATATAACTTATTTTCAAGAGATTATAACACATTTATAAGTTATTTTGATGTATATTTCTCACCTCAGTCTTCAAAATCACCTAGGAGAAGTACCAAATCACCAAAATCTACGTGAGAGAGATTTTTACTTGAGAGAGAGGAAGACTTCGCTGAAGAAGGAAAATATGAGGCTGCTGCGCGAGGAAGAAAGAAAGAAAGGTAAGAAAGGGCAGCTGGCGGCTGCCCTTTCGTTTCACATTGGCCGCGGTTTGAAACCGCAGCCAAATTGAGGCTTGGCCTCGGTTTCAAACCGCGGCCAAGCGTAAAGCAGCTTCCCGCATGCGCGCGCTTAGCTGGACCAAAGTTGGTCGGTTTGGGAAATAGTTTTTAAGTTGGTCATTTTTTTAATATTTTTTTAAAATGGCCTAAATGCAAAAAATCGTCCTTTTCAAAAAAAAATATGACGGTAAAGATTGTTCTTACCAGAATATAGTCTCCAGCATCGTCCAAATCTCCGGCATAGTCCTTAGATCAATCATAAGATCGTGAATATTAAGTTCCATGGAGTTCAGCTGATTCTTTATCATAGCGTTCATTCCGCTTCCATTCAATTACACCTTTTAGTGGAACATCATCAATCAAATGACCCCCTTTTGTCGCTGCCCTCAAGATAAGTCTCTACCAAATACTTTTACTATTTGTAATAGGTCCTATTTAGCTTTCAATCAATAAGCTTTGTAGAAATTAGCTCTGGAGTCATTGAGGATCAAAATTCTAACATCAACTCAGCCATACGAGCACATCCCTATTCCTCCAAAAAATAAACTTGTAAATTAAATACCAAATAATGCCAAACGTCAAATTCTAAACACCAAACACTTAAGCAAAATCCCTAAAACTTATCCAAATATAATATCTTAAACGTAAAATGATTTTCTTATTTTTTTAAAGTATTTTTTACAATATATATTGTTTAGTGTTAAAACAATTTCTACACAATGTTTTTATTTTTTGTATTATATTTTGTTACAGTATTATGTTTAGTATTTTAACAGTTTTCTGCATAGTGTACTATATATATTTATAGGAAAAATGGCCGTGTGGACAGCCTAAGTTAGCTATGCATGCCCTAAAAAGGGTTTTCTCTTACTTATTTGAAATTTTTTGGAGGATTGTTCTATGCCTCATGAATGATCACCGCACCAAAAAATCAAGTGAATCATTTGACACTTGATCTATCTGTTGCAAATTTATTTATAATAATAGAACTTTTTGCAACGAGTGGATCGAGTGTCAAACACCCCTAAGGTTCATCCTATTTGGGCTTTTGGGGTTTCAGAATGTGTGCAACAATCCTTAAAAAATTAAAAATAGGGGGAATGGTTTTTTTATAGGTGTGCACAACTTAGTTATACATGTCCACAACTACATATTGCACATATTTATAAGCATATATGTGTATAAAGAATAATGAGTATCATATGATATACATGGCTAAATCTCATATGCGACTCAAAATGTCCACTCAATTATTATTTTTTTGAAGCGTCCGTTAATTTTGATCTTCATATTCTAAAACCCCAAAACATCAAAAATTAGATAAATCCAAGACGTTTATTTATCGATCTAAATGTGACAAAAGTTCTATTGTTAAAACCCGTTAATTTTTTTAATGAAGAGATCGACAATCAAAAAACTTTGGGTTTAGTTGGTATTTTGGAATTTTAAAATATGGATATCAAAAGAGACGATGCTAATCCTTTAAAAATAATGGAAGCTGAACTTCTCGAGATTGGGTATTAGGTTTAGCCATGTATGCTATATGATATCCATTATTCTCTTATGTGTATATGTGTGTGTATTGTGTATATATGTATGTATATTTACATATCAGTATGATGTATGATGTATCTGTGGAAATTTTCACACAATGATGCACATATACACTATTTTTTTATTGTTTTTAAATTTTTTAATGTGTTATACACATTATGGATATGATCAACATACCAAACATTATGTGAATCTAATGATATTTGACCATTGATCTAATCATTACAAATTCAACGGTTTCACAATAACATAGCTTTTTGTAACACATGAATCGAGCATCAAATCCTCTTAAGGTTCACACATTTGAGATTTTGAAGTACTAGAATGTGTACAACCTTAAAATTTTTCAAAACCCCAAAAGAGTATTTTTTTTGTCAGTGAATGGAAGCATGTCCAGTTTACTATATATACATACTTACATACACCCACACACACACACTTCTTATGTTACTTTCTTAGAGATCCTGATCTCATGAATCTCGTTAAAAAGATCATGATCAAAGTGGGAGAAGCTTGATGAAGGACAGGTGAGGCTTGATTGAAAGTCAAAGAAACTCGATTAAGGTCGAAAAGCTCGATCAAGGTCGAAAAGACACATTATGTTACTTTCTTAGAAATCCTGATCATTAGCTCTCCACTTGAATCTCATTAAAAAGACCCCGATCAAAGTTGGAGAAGCTCGATGAAGGTCGGGTGAGGCTTGATTGAAGTCAAAAAAGCTCGATTAAGGTCGAAAAGATCGATCAAGATTGAATAGACCCAATCTTGTCAGAGAAGCTTGATTAAGATTGGATGATACTCGATCAAGATTGAAAAGACCCAATCTTGTCAGAGAAGCTTGATTAAGGTTGTCAGAGAAGCTTGATTAAAGTTGAGGAATCTTGATTAAGGTTGGAAAGAGCTCGATCAAGGTCAAAGAGAGCTAATCCTAGTCAAAGAGGCTTGATCGAGGGTATAGAGACCGAAACAAGGCATTGAATGGAATCAAGGGTGTTGAATCAAAAGCATCATAAGAAATATGGAACTCGTCTGGGTTTGATTAACATTAGATATTATCGGAACTTAGTCGATTGGCATGAAGATTTAATCAAAAAATCCCGACCAAAGGGGTGACTAGTCAGAGAAGTTTGTAGGATGTCAAAATTGGTCGATCGAGACTGAGTTTGACCAAAAAAGGCTAAGTGAGGTTAGAAACCACAATGGAGACTTAATCGATGATGGTTAGTTTTTCTATGATGGCAATGAGAGTTAGCTTAAGGGTTTGGATTAATCACTAACCAAAAGTTATTGACTCTTTGATATGATCCAATTTGGGATAAAAATATGATTTTTAGGTGATTTTTAGGTGAAAGAAGGGATTTTTAGTGGAAATGTGGGATTTTTAGGGTTAGGAAAATGGATTTGGAAGAAAGGTGGAATTTCTATTAATAAGAAGCTGAAAATAAAAGGGGATACAAAAGATAGTTGAGTTATTTCGGGAGGAACTTGCTCTCCTAGCTTTGGATTTGAAATTAGAGCCTAAATCTCACTAGGCTAGCTTTTACTTCGAAAGAAAAGCCTAAACAGCTAAGGTTTATGGTTTCTTTCACAATATTCAACATGCCCTCCCTAACCGTAGCCGTCGCCTACAAATACTAATCTGAAAATAACCAAAATTATAGAAAACCACATAACTCTAAAAATTACAAAAAGACCCCCCAAATTGAAATTTTACAAAAATGCCCCCGAAACTCCAAAACTCCAAAACTCCAAAACTCCTGAAAACTAAAAGGTCCTATCTCTTTGATACCATAAAGTAAATTACAGTTACGGTTTAAATAGAGGTCAAGAATAATTAGATGATCCCCCCCCCCCCTTCAATTTCTTTTATTTATTGGTCAAAGTACATTATGCAAATTTACACCATGACAACACCAAGTAACCTAAATTACAGCCCCCTAACAAATTGTCTCTGTCTGATTCGTGTCACTATTTATCATATCTTAACCATTATAGTTACTATTTATGGCTTCACCAAATATCATTAGTTATGAGCCCACTCTCAATCTCGTTTCTTGTTTAACATGGTATCAAATCCAAACGTTACATTATGTCATATCACTTGATTCATGATCTGAACCACGTAATGGTTGTCTGTCAAGTAATCTTGTTCAACTAATCTTGTTCATCTGTAGTTGCCTAATCCGGAACCAATCATCATGAATTAAGGTCATGCCCTGATTTAGAAAAAAACTTCTAGTATCAAAACTCAATGCTCCCACCTAGAATTTGAGAGAGTGTTGAGAATAATAGTCACACATTGGAAAAAGTGTAAGAAGTTGTCGTGAATCAAGAATAAGGCATCTACTCATCAACTTAAGCTTTCGGATTATATTGATTTTATTTACTATTTATGACACCATTAAATATCATTAGTTATATACCCTACTAGTTTTGTTTCCTTGTTTAACATATATCAAAAATATAAACCCAAATTATTAAATCCACTTATACTCAGTGAACTTTTTACTGAGCATTTTTTAAACTAAGCTCAAACATGAAATGCTAACGAGGATGAGCATGTATAACCCATCCAAGCAACCGAACAATATGATTTTGGTTTCCTCGGATTTATCTTGGAGGATCTGAAAGGAGAACGTGTACAATATTTTCCCAACCCACTTGCAATATTCACTAGACAAATCTCAAACACCTCCCGTTTTATAATTGATTCTTCGAATTTTCAAGTAAAACAGTATTGAAGAAGGCTGAAACTCATTCATGAAGCCTAGCAATAAGTTGATCTCGATCCTTCATTTAACTGTTCTAAATGGACGGACTTAATGTAGAAACTTGACGGTGCTTGTTGCACTTTTGAAGATGAGAATGATGTGTGGATTTATGGTATGGTAGCTAGTAGTACTGAAATTTATCTTAACTAGAATCCATGAGAAGCCATAATAGTCGCATAGTATGTGATCCAATATATACAAGTCAATCCTTTCTGACCCTTATTACAATTTGTGAATCACCTTGGGTCTGAAAACTTTAATAAGCTATTTTGACACATAATGCGACAATAAGTAGTGTTTTCTTGAAACTACAATATCGGTGCCAGAAACATACAGCAATGCGCATAACGAGGTAAATAGCATGGATTTTGTGGTCTCCAGAACTATCATGTGACGCAAAACAGAAGCGGGAAGGAATGTGATGGGATTTGGTGAAGGAGAAAGTTGGGAATTTGATAACTTTTTGGGTCTCACATCCCAGAATCTAACGATCACCGACTCACATGTCACGCACGTGGAGATTTATCGAATCTCTCGTCCAAGCAACCAAACCCACTCTTGTACTCCAATGCAAAAGTTTTGTATTTTCTAGAGAAACTGAAATTTTATATCAAAATTTCTATTCAACCCTTCACTAAATCAATAAAAATAAATAAGTTTATGGCCTTTATATAGGCTTGCAAATTGGCTATCAAAAATCACATCCAATATGGGATAAAAACTCTAAAATAATCAAAAGATCTATAATAAATAAAAAATTCAAAAGGACTCAAACTTTATCTCAAATAAAATTACTAAAAAACTCAAAATAATTGGAAGTATCAAGGGACTCAAATTCTACATATATCAAATATAAAATCTAAAATAAAAAAACTCTATCTGAAATTTAAATTGAATCACTATCAATATGTGAGTTCAGCCAGCATGAAATTGGAATTTCATGAGCTCAATCTTATTAGAGATGTTAGATACGGGACTACGATGTCAACTTGTATAGACTTTGGTGAATTTGTTACGTTAAACAAAAACATAATTGCTTTTACCGGGTGTCAAGTGTAAGGAATTTCATGAGATCAGAACAAGGTCGTTGCTAAAAACAATCGGGGACTATGACAATGGTATGAATTGGATACATAGAGTAGATGAGTCATTGTCCACCACAGTATCCAGTATCTCTTACTGTTGCAGGATCAGAAAGTTGTGTCATCACAAAAACAAATTCTCATGAAAACGAAAAACAACAACATGCAGCTGCTAGATACTCAACAAATTCCCAATAGAGAGTCAAATTTCAACTCTCAGATTGCAAATCAGGTTTAAACAACCAAAAGTAACCACATAACATCAAAATGTTATCATTTCTTGAACATGTCTAGGTTTAGCATGAGTGAGAAAAAAGATTTCAACAACCCATGAATCGTATTGTTTGTGCAATTCAACAAAACCTAACGACATGTATTAAGCCCGTTACTATATGCTTGTTTAGATGAAAGCAAAACCGTGTAGTCATCTCAAAGGTGTCTTGCGGTCATCAACGCCCTCAATTTCTCAAGAAAAGCTAAAAGCCCTTTATAATGAGGCATGCCCTCTTGATCAATATCATCGACAGTTTATCGACAGTTTACCCTTCCTGATAAAGCAGTACATGGTCAAAGACTAAAAAGAAAAATTCATACGCGACTCCAGTAGTTGGATTAATCAATAGACCACTCTATGTGCATATCTATTCAATTATTGACAGTTTTTATTGGTGATGGTAGCGGTTTGATATTTTGTACCGGTTGACAAAACCCAATGTTTGAGAACTAGGTTTTGGTTTTGGACCTCTTCAAAAATGTTAGTTTCAACTAGTTATGGCTGTTTTGTGTGTTTCATTCTTAGTTTCGGTTTCAGTTTTAATTACTACTTAATACTTTAAAATTATACATATGAGAAGGTTTAATATTAAATAATACAAATAGAAGATGTAAACAGTGATTTTACAAGATGCCAAATGAAATAAATCTTAACAAATTGTCTGCATTAGTTTGATGTTAGAAAGTTAAATGTAAAAACTAAAGAGGTACATGGTAAGATTAATTGACGAGTGGGCTTAAGGGGTTTGTGTTTCGTAACACAATCTCTAAAGGTTTCCGTAAATTAATGGTTTGGGTTTCAGATTATTCTTTGCAACTGAACTTCAAATATTGTAATAGGTGTTGGGTTGGGTTAGCTCAATCCATGTTTGTATGGAGATACCAAAACCTAACAAAGATCGGATAATCAAAAAGGCAGAAGCCGCTGCTGAAAGTGGAGGACGGCCGCAGCAAAGAGTAAGAACAAATAGTTAATTCTCTCTCATCCCCCCCCCCCCAACACCCAAAAAATTCCTTTTTTGTATTGTCTCAAGAACTGGGTGAAAAGTTTCTATTTTTTTTCCACGTTTTTTAAGGTTAATTTTTAAGAAGATTTCATGAGGGTTCCCATGCTTTTTTATGGATTGCTTTGATTTTTTTTTCTTCTGACCTTTTTTGGGTAATCAGTCCAAACCCAATTTTCGGCTCTTCTTCATAGCGGACCCTTCATAACCGTCATGAAATGCCCGAAACTGAAATGATTCGACTGAAGCCTTATTCCAAGACAAAAACCAACCACTTTCCAAATCCATGACACTGGAACAGTACATTTCATGCATAAGATTATAAATAAATACTGCTATGAAGGATCATACCAAAGGGTATTTGGCTCAATAGACTAAGACAGAAATGTGACCAAGAAAATTTTATACGAAAGTCCAAAACCTGTAATGGGATAGTATTATCAAAGTAGTATACGGATGTATCAATGAAGTTTCTTCACAATCCAACAAAACTGCTGAGTAGCAGGTTCTGTAACCTGAAAATGAAAAGTGAAATACTAAAGTGACAAATTGTTGCTTGTCTCAAAAGAACACCAGCGCAATGGTTATGTTGTTGCCGCTATACTTGTTATTTACATTATAGGACTAATCAGGCTTTTGCAGCAAGAATGATAAATTGGTAACTTAGCAGGAACCTGCCTCAATATTCATTGATTATAGAGTCATAGACTACTTCAGACAACATCAGAAGATTCTTGCTTGTTGTGAAAGTTAACTATGTTTTCCTTGGCAGTGAACAATGATGTCCTCCCTTCTTGTTCTACATGACTGTGTATGAGTTTGAGCATAAGACCTAACCAGATTATCATAAGTTTATCCAAACCTGATAGACAGTAAATCAATCACACAAAAAACATACTTATTCATGGATGGGATATGGCTAAAATCTAATAAATATTTGGATTGGATATGGATCAAAGAAAAAAGACCATGATCCGCGACCATGACAATCTTTTTCAAGATCCATGAGGAGTGTAGGACACAGACATAGGAAAACCAAATCCTATCCAGTACAACACACTACTGAATTTGACCTCAACCCCAACATGTAGCTGATGTTTAGCCTCTTAGGAATCATGGCAGGGGGGAAAAGACAAGTAAACGTAGATATGGCTCGAATGCCCACCTGTGGTGGCTGAATCAGATAACAATTTTGAGTAATTTCTACCAATCACAATAAATTCATGAGGAGCTTAATGAAAAATGGTGGAAAGTCAAAAACTCACGACATAATTGCAATACAAAAGTTTCATTGGTTGGCTGGAGTTTTGCTGAATCAGATTGTTCGTTCAATAGTTTTATCTGGGTTCGAGAATTTGATTATCACGCCTGTCGGGTTAGGCTGGATCCCTTCAAATCAGACTACGCTGGATGGACACAAACGGATCGGTTGGTTGGACTAAAAAACCTATAGCACTGTTGTTGCTGGAATCCAAGATAATTACAACCAAAGCACTAAGAATAATATAGAAATTTCAAGTATTCCTCAAGAATATGTGTTCTATCAGACTGCCTCTTATGTGAGAAGTTACGTATTTGCTCCATCTAAGATGTCTCGGATCCCAACATATTGAGATTTGCGCTCCCCGAACTGAAGAGCATTGTTTCATTTGATGATTTGATGGTGCATGTATTCAGCTTAAAATGCCAAACTTAATATATTATTTTAAGATATTTCCTACAACAATCACATAACATACAACCAAAGCCCAAACTAGAACAAGGCCGACCCTAACCTGATGAGTGTAAAAGTAGCACAGTTTACTAACTTGAATAAACCGTCTAGACAATTGATAAATATTAAGAACATAAATTTCAAACTCGACCTGATAAGGTTTGGGGAAGATTTGGATAAAAAGTTTCAACCAAACGCCATTTGCTTGCACTGAAGCAAGGTAATGGAAGGCTGTAATCTGCACAATCAGATACTAGCCATGTGTTATAGCACTCCCAATGGTGGGATGAACTATTCAGCCCCAGCAGGGGCTGAATCTGTGCCACGTCAGATTCAGCTCTTCAGCCCATGCTCCCTCCCAATGAAGGGATTAACAGTGGCTGAATAGTTGCCCCGTCAGCTGCGAGCGGCTAGATTACCAGACGTCTAATATAACCATATCAGACGGCTGGTTAATCCAGCCGCCTAATTTTTTTTCAAATCTAAAGTAAACTCACACGTCTAGACGCTGCCCACCGGCTTCTGATCTACTGTTGGTGGACCAGATTAGTTTGATTTCAGACACATCAGACGTCTGATGTTTTAGCACCAGACATCTGATATGCCAGGATTTTTTCCCAGGAAATCAGATGTCTGATTGCCTCATAAAATGTCAATTTTGATATTTTTAAATTTGGAACCATATGGCATAGATTTCAATATCCATAAATAATTATTGCTCAACTTGATAAGAAATGCATAAAAGTGAAAACATAGATAAAATTTTTTAATATAAAATTACATTGCCATGCATAGATTGAAATACAAATTAAATTACATTACCTTCCAATGACCATATATGCTTCATCAAGTCATTTTTTGTTGGAAGTGTCGTTGCTTGTTGCAAGTTGGACCTCTATTCTGAATATATCTCACCAAGTCTGTAGTTGTCCCGGAAAAATATTGCCAGTTTGTACTTGCATTCATAGTTGATCGCATTGTTGCAACTCATATTGTGTAGCGTACATATGTCCTTCATCCTCCACAAGCATATTGTGCAATATGATACAAGCCCGCATTATTTTTCCAAGTAGGTTTACTTGATACATTCGAGCTGGACCTTTAATAATTGCAAATCTTGACTGCAAAATGCCGAATGCACGCTCTACATTCTTTCTCGCAGCCTCTTATCTAGGGGCAAACAATTGAGCCGTTGCGGACTGCGATTGAAGATAGATTGGACAAACGTAGCATACGGTGGATAGATATCATCGGCAAAGTAATATCCAAAGTCATATTGGTTACCGTTAACCATAAAGTGGACAGGAGGATATCGATCTTCATAAACATCGTTAAATAATGATGAACAGTCCAATACATTTATATCATTGCACGTACCTGGAACGTCAAAAAACGCATGCCACATCCAGAGCTTGTTTGCCTCGATTGTCCAGCTCGAATTTCTTTTGTTGGCCGCAAGTATCGTAGGTGGAAAATCCTTTGCTTTTTGGTAGGCAGCTTGTCTAGTGTTGGTCGTATCATCCCTCACATGCTCTTCTATTACACATTGCGTTGAAAATTTGGGATACGTTGAGTTATATTGGAAATGTGGATTGTATGGAAAGTGTGGATTGTATGGGAAATTTGGAGTGTATGGGTAAGTTGGATTCGAATGAATGGATGGGTTATATTTTACATTGGTCTCAAGTGGTGAACTTTGTTAAGGATTTGGATGGCTAGATGAACTTGAAGAATTTAACAAATGGTGGAAGTAATTGGGATAATGTGGATCCATGGTAAATGAGTATTCAATGCACAAAATTAGATAACTAAAGGAAAAATAATAAAATAAATGTGTGAAACAAATGCTTGGGGCGTAACATGTATATATAAGAGGAACATGCCAAAATACCGAATCAAAACATGTACAAAGTCCAAGAAAGAAACCCAAAAATCCAAGTCTCATCGGCTCTTAACGAATAGTTTTTCCCCTGTATCTGGTCCATGTCTCAACGGCTATTAACTGCTATTTTTCCCAGAATTATACGTCTGACGCTCAGTAATCAGACGTGTGACGTCTGTTCATGTATCAGACGTCTGGCATTTGAATTTCAGATGTCTGGTTCATGGTCACTGGATATACTCTCATGATCAGGCATCTGGTACCTAATCACCTACCAGACGTCTAGTCCTTGAAGGGTTTTAAAAAATAAACTCCCGCCAAAATTAGGTGTATGGTTTGTACCAACACACCAACCAGACGTCTGATCCTGGAATTTTTGAGAAAAAAAATAGGCCGCCTACTGAGTCAACGGCTAAATGCAGGGCTGAACAAGGGCTTAAATTTTTAAGTCCACGTTCAGCCATCTCTCTCCACTTTTTTTTGCAAAAAAACCCCCTCCACGTCGGATTAAGCCATACATTAAACCCCCGTTCAGCCCTCTATTGGGAGTGCTCTTATAGGTGTTGGCAGAAGTTTCAACCCAAAGGAGTAAGATGCACTCATCGTAATTATTTCTGAATCCAAAGTGTTACCCAATGCATATTATTGAACTGTAAACACCACAATAGCCGCTCCTAAACGTGAAAGTCCCCTGACACCAAAAATGTTGCTGTTCAGTTGAGTAAACATATAATAGGTTATATTTTAAGATGATACGAGCACAAGCACGGTTGCAGATATCAGATGGGTAAAAACTATGGAAAAATAAATGTGGCTGGAGATGCCAATTGAAAATCTATTGTGTACTTGCATTAAGTGACCCATGAAGCCCCGCTTTAAAGGTCAATTCATCGACAACATCATCAGTTAAGTAATTTTACCACCATAACGGGATCAGCTACAAAGCATCTTCATATTGGGAAGATGCTCATAACATTTTCAAAATTTTATGACATAAAATGCAGTAGGATGGCTGGCAGCAGGCTAGCAATTGGGTTCGGTTGGTCAGGATCGGTTGGGTTGACTTTAGTTTATTTACTTATCTTCTGCTGCTAAACTAAACATATAACCATTAAATCATCTCCTCAATTGAGTACTTTTCACATTGAAACTATAGAAAAAAGAAGCACAACAAACATCAGAAAACAGATACATAAATTTAGAGAATTATTGGGAACATATTTATTTAAAAAACTAAATAAACGAATATCTATTTTTTAAATGTTGCACTAGTACATAATTTAAGCTGCATGTAAAGCAATAAAGAAATATCACCCGATGACATTTCCATTCACATTCCATTGTACCTGAATTGATGTCGGAAGCAACTGTTTCTTTAGATCTTGAACTGCAGACTGAAATTTCAAACAAGAATGAATCAGACATGTTCTCCATTGTAAGATAATGAAACACAAGAAAAAGCCAAACACCAAGAACAACAGACAGACATTAAGAATGATGATAAAAACCAGGTAGCATAGAGTTAGCATGACGACCAATATCAAATGCCTTCGTAAGTATGTGCGGTATACAGGTGCAAATGATTCTGTCAGGAAGCCACCAGGATAAAATATTTATTTTTGCACAAAAGCATCAACGCAACACCATGAAAGGGTACAATGTCAAACCCAACCGTCTCTACTTTGATAGGGTCTTCTAGTGTTTATGAGGTAAAAATAGGATTTTGAGGAATAAAGTTCTGATTGTTATTGGAATAGTGAGGGTTACAAAAATAATTGGCCGCGTTCGAGAGTTGTACTGTTGTCCCAAGCCACAATCAAGGGTTTCACTCAATCTCCCAGAGAATTCTCACAGAATATTCAGCACCCCTCATCTCTCTAAGCCCCTAATATTATAATAATCAGATTTTCCTTAAATTACATAAATGCCCATGACCCAAAAATTAAAAAAAAATACCATTGATCACCTGAAATTACAGATTTGCCACTGGATGCGATCACATCGTTACTCCATCCCCAAAGAATCGCCTTGTCCTCAATGTGGCGTCATGAAATTCATGGTTATGCTATTCCAAGTGGAGATGCTCGTCTCCTCCTAGCTCCTCCTGAACCTTACCATCCTCGTCATTTACTATGAATAGTTATAGTTTGCGATCTCGACATCGATGCCCTGTGGTGAGTTCTTTATCACAATGGTAGCACAAGCCCGTCGCCCATTTGTCCCGCACCTTAGCCTCCGTCATCTTCTTGAATTGTCTACCTCTGATATTCTCCTCTCTGCTAGACTGGATCCCTCCTGATGGCGTCTTCTCCTATCGAAAGCTGGCTACGAAAAGTAGATCCACCCCAGGCCCCCTTAGCCCCGTCACTCCTCTGTGGGCCGATCCTCTATCATCTGGGCCAACTCCATCGTGTCCAATATCTCCCTCAGTCTATGTATGCAGAGCTTAACACGGATATTTGTCTTGAGCCGCTTCATGAAACTCACATCTAACGTCTCCTCCAATATCCCTCTCACTTGTCTTGTGAGTGCCTCAAATTTCTCCATGTGCTTCCTAACGGTGTCCTCTTGCCTAAGTGCAAGGAACCGCTCATATAAATTTCCTTCCTGCGTGTCCTGAAAACGGTTTACGAAGCTGTCATTAAGCTCCTCTCATGAACGCATAGGTCGTCTCTGCTCTCTCCATTGGAACCAAGAATCGTCTTTATTTTAAAGCATATACCAGCCGCCTCCAATTTCTCTTTGTCAAATAGATCACTATAAAAAATCCTTCTGCACGGTAAATCCAACCATAAGAATTATTCCCCTCAATCAGCGCATCTTCAACTTTCTAATCTTGTCATTAACACGAGATTTCCCTGACCAACTCTCCCTCTGAGTTGCCCATAGTGGTACGGCTAATAGGTGTTATGTCATGTCTCCATGTGTCACCCAAGGTCCCTCAATGGGGCTCCACCGTCTTCACCATCGCTTTCCTAATCATCATCGCCCCAATCAAAATATCATATGTCCTCCTCATAATCCAGATCATCTTCGTAGTAGTCTTCAAACTCTTCGTAGCCTGGAACACGTCGTCGATGTCTCTCTTAAGCAAAACAATGGCCATGGGGCACCTGAAAATCCTCCAAGTCAAAGCCATGCCCTTGGTGTGCTCCTCAGAGGCCGTCCGCCTCCTAGCGGACCGCCCAGGGGCCGAATAACACCTGACGGCCTTGCCGCATGTCGGGAAGGCCCTGGCGGCCTTGCAGTGGCTCAGAAAGGCCCTAACGGGCCCCCTGGAAGCCCACCTGGGGTCGTGGACCCCAGGGCGGCCCGCTCTAGGGCACACGAGCTGTGGGCTTGGGCGGTTCACCCAAGGCCCACGTTTCCTAAGGGGGGCCCGCCCTGGGCTCGCCATGCACAACACAAGACGGCCCACGCGGGGTCTTCGGTGCTCTAGCGGCCCGCCCGAGGGCCGTAGTGCCCTTGGCGGCTAACCCATCCGTCGTGGATCTCCTGCTCTGAATTTGAGAGGAGTTTCTACTCAAAGCATTCACCTTTGCACCTTTTCTTGCTGAAAGGCGGTGCCTTTCACCCTGGATCTACATCGTAGTAGTCGTCATTGATCAAATCTGATACTGGATGGCCCTTCAAAATGATTTTTTATTGGAATAGATTGGTTTACAATGGTAATTGGCCACGTTCGAGAGGTGGACCGCTCACATAAGCCACCAATTCGAGAGGATGGCCACATTCTCTACTATCAAGAGTTTCATTCAACCTCCTAGAGAATTTTCACACAATATGCAGCATCTCCGCATCTCTCTAAGCTCTCACTAATATAATAATCAGATTTTCTCAAAAAATACAGAAACGCACATGGACTCCAAAATTACAAAAAATGCATCTGATCCCTCCAAAATTACATATTTGCCACTGTAAGCGATCTTATCATAATCCCTCCTAAAATCACTAGCGATAGATCATAGTTTTACTTTGAGAACAATAGGAAGGCTCCACAACATTCCAACAACTTATCAACCAAAATTTAGCATGAGCTGATAAATGGTTTCCAGTGTATTGGGCCCAACTTTGGGTGCCAAATTACACATTCATCTCTGAAATGACAGTGTCTGTGTACAAAAATGTGGAATTGGTACAGCAATATCACAGATCAGGCTCCATGAGATTTGCCATATCACCAACCAGGTTCAAAAAGTGTAATTGAAAAAATATGCCTTCTTCCACTCAATCCTCTGAGAGGTAGATAAATGAAATTCAGTCACACCACATCCAGCATAAGGACGTTTACTCAGATGAAGCCTAAAAAGTAGCTAATATGTACTGTTCTCTGAACACCGAAAGTTCTTGCAATAGCAGCACATATTGTCATATATATAGTGGTGCATACAAATTGACCATAATAACTCATTATCCATATATACGTGCACACGAATAACCTTATAATATCGATACACAGCACATACTCATGAAGGACACTGGCACTGTAACCAACAGCGCAAATAACAACCAGAAAATAATATCCTTATGAAAGTTATGAATACTGCAGTGCTATCATGTAGTTGCAGAACAATCAATAAAACACATGCAAAATACCTTCAAGTCTGCAATTTCACGCTCCCGTTTTGCGTATGTTACAATGAATGCAGCTTCCCTTTTCTTGGCTTTCTCAAGCTGACAGTCAATAATTGGAAATACTAATATAAATATGAGATTTAGATAGATTTCCATGCTCATCTGTATTTTAGACAAGTTGTCAAACCTTATCTCTCAAAGACTCCTCGGAAGATTTTAAATTCTGGAGATAGGTTAACACTAAACCAGGGTCTGCATTGCAGCAACGGTAGAATATCAGAAGGTATAAGAGGAAGAAAGATTCACAATTTCATATAAATCCTAGGCATAACATAAAAGGTGTAACACCATCAGGTAAGTGACATATACACAAACAAATAAACTCAAAGGAATCAACAAAAACATAAGAAAAAGGAGCAACCTGGAGTAGTGCCAGCAGGTGTAGCGGGCCCATCCCGGAAGGCAGCTTGCCACTTTTGAATCTCTTCGTGTGTAGCTTCTAGCTCTTCCTGCCCCATACACCCCATACAAGGTGATTATTCAACTAAGGTGAGATTACTATCAAGAAAACACAGAAGCTGATGGAAATGGAACTTCAACCAATTAATATCTACATTAACATAAATATTAAGAATCAAATAAAAAACTAAATAGAAGCATCGTGTAAAAGTTTTCCAATCAAGAATTTTCCATGGTTCATGGATTGCAAGGCTCCATGAAAGATTTGAAATATTTTACAACTAGCTGTGATACTCGCTATACAACACAAATTAAAAAAACATTCTTAAGTTGCATCAATTTAGCAGACAAAATATTGGAAATTGTTAAAAAAGATTAGTTCCTATTGGGGTTGTGTATGTGCATGCATCCAGGTCCATAAACCTTAAAGAATATTTATGGTACAGTATTAATAGAAGGACTTCAAGAAGTAAAACAACAATTGACAACATAACTTTGTTATGTCATATAGCAAGCGAGAAGCCTCAAAATAACAATGCATCCATATCCACATCTTTCTGTAAATATACTCCCAAAAAGACACCTTATCCTTAAGGTGGTGTATGAAGTGCGTGGGCTACTCCCCTTCGACTGATGGTGCACGTCCCCTCCTGTATCAAAAGGCCATCCAAGATCTCCATCGTCCTCCACAAACTCTGGATGAAAGCCACAGTAATTGTCAATCTTCTCGAAAGGTCATCTATGCCCAAAATGCAAACGCTGAAGCTCGGAATTTTGTCCATGTGCATACCCTAGGCCATGAGGTCCTGTAGAAGTGTCGATGGGCCATGACGAGCACCGAGGAGGGTCATCGGGCCATGGCGAGCCCCAAAAGATTGCGCACAAGCCCTGGTGGGCCTGCAAGACCTACACTCCAACTTGTGGGGCCTGCAGGCTTGCACGCATGGGCAAGTGAGCCATGCATGGGCCTGCACGCATGAGTCAGTGAGCCAATGGCCCCTGTGGGGCTGGCCGTGGGCCCAGGCCGGTGGCCAGCCTGTAGCGGCCTGTGGGTCCTGCAGATGGCAGCGGGACCCCAATGAGGGTGTCTGGGGTCCCCGCCCTTCGTGGCATCATCTTTCGTGTCTTCGGACTCCATCGCATTGTCAAAAATTCAAGATCTGAATTCTTCTTTCTTTTCCTTCTTTTTCGCCAAAAATTGCTCTCTTTGCCCTAGATTTGTGTTTTTGCCCAAATCTGAATTCTTTGATGCCTTCATATCTGAAATTGGTTGCGTTAGCGCCAAAGTTGCCGTGTTTTGATCTGAAAGCTATTGCGTTAGGGTTTGCAAGATAGCCCTAAACCTTGTTATCATCGCATCCGACGCCTTCCGTCCTTCCGCGAGTGATGCCTTACCTCATATCTGAATTCTTCCATAGATTTCTTCATCTGCCGTCATTGATGCCAAGATCGTTGCTCTGATACCCCACTTGATACGATCCGAATCTGAATTTAGGATAAAAATATGATTTTTAGTGGTTTTGGTGTGAAAGGTGGAATTTTGGTGGAAATGTATGATTTTTAGGGCTAGAGACGATATATGGGAAAGAAAGGATGTAGCTGAAATAGCTCGACGGTTTCGGCACTCTTATTGCTCTTGATGCAGCCAAAGCTAAGAAGACTCATTTATTGACAGAAATAAAGCGAATACAAAGATAAAATTGGCCACGTTCGAAAGGTGGACCGCTCTCATAGCTTTGATTCGAGATAAGCTCAACTCTCTCACGGGATCTAATGGATCTACCAATCTCTCAATTCTACTCAAAACTCAACAACCACCTCCATCTAATCTTCCTCTTTATTTATAACAAGACTCCTATTAAGCCGCCGCCCCTAAATTACCACAATTCTACTGACTTAGGGTTTTACCCAAAATTACAAATCTGCTCCCTGGACCCCCAAAATTACAAAAACACCCACATGTCCAGAAATTACAGATGTGCCATTATGGCCATAAACCCTAATCCTAGCAATTACATCCCTCAAACCAAACCCAATTTACACTTCAGATCCTAAGCACGCTAAATCATCCCTTTCTTCCAGAAAATATATTCAGGCACATGAAATTTAAAATTGCATCATCATTTAGGTTAAGGAAATAAAATAAACCATGCATAGAAACTTAGAGTCATATCAGGAATGAGATTCCATTTTCCCCTTTGGCTTATGTGTGTCTTATAGATGACCCATTCTTATTTTAATCCAATTTAAATGCCTGTTTGAAACTGAGTAACAGACAGAAAATAGATAGCTTGATTGCCGGTTACTCAAGGCTCTATGCATGTAACATCTAGGAAGTTGGCACCATCCCAAATGGGTCAAAGCCCGGCTGATACAAAGTCATAGGACATGTTTAGTTTGCTTTCTCAATTTTGAGTATTGACGATAGCTTACACCATTTGTGTGTGGGAGTTTGTGTGTTGGGTTGGGGACAGCCACAGACGATATTGCTGGTGGCTGGTACTAGTAGTTCAAATTTAAAAACAGCTTTAGATGGCATATGAAGATTAGTTGATGGTGCTAAGAATTGCTAGCAAAATATGGTCTATGACCCTACAACAGATACCACAATAAAGAGTTGCCAAGCACAAAATGCCAAACTAGAGCATTGCTCCAAATAGCGGTATCTTCAACCAGTCACCTATGAACCTGTATGAGGTTTAGGTAACCTTAATAGCAACCCAGATCCAATTAACCTTAAGCGCAAAATGCACGTGCAAAATGCCGAACTAAAACACTGCTTCAAATAGCGGTCTCTTCAGCCATCCCGAAGAGCCTTCTGTCACCTAGGCTTCCACTCCGATCCTTGCTTATGTCACCCAGGCACCTGACATTGATGTGGGTTGCTATTAAGGTTACCTAAACCTTATGGAGATTCACTTGTCGAACCAAATGTAAACTCTATTTGATTGTGAAGTATAGCTTCAAAAGGAGGACATGGCAGCCACCTTGGCATCTTGCTGATGGGCTCATAACTGATTGGGTGTGGAGACAAAAGGCTAGGACAAGGACGGCAAAACAGCAGCAAAGGTAATGGACGGCTGAACCGGTGACAAAGCTGTAATTTTCGGCACAAGTGGTAAATATGTAACTTTAGGAAAATCAGTATACTATATACATGGGGGTTAGGGTAATTAGTTTCTTATGTTGAATTTGGAAAGTATTAGCAGAGATTAGATATTATAATCCTAGAATAGTTAGGCGAGTTGGCCATTCTCTCGAATTGGTGACTTTATATCAATAAAAATCCTAATGTTACCCCCAAATTCTTTGCAAATCCTATCAATTTGGTATCAAAGCTTTCAATCCTGATGGCGGTTGAGAAAAGTTGACGTGTTGGAGGAGAAGCTTGAGAGCGAAGTGGATGTCCTCAAGAGAACAATGGTCGAACAACACCAAGAGTTGAGAAGCAACGTGGAGATCCTCAGAGAGAAATTTTCTACGATGGAATTTATGTTGAATGAACTCTTGGAGATCAATCACGGCCCTCAGCATAAGGTAGAGACTACGATGACATATCTGTACAAAGACGAAGACAACGGCATAGATCTGGGCAAAAGGCGATGCATTTGGACAAGGGTAAGGGAAAAGGCATTACCTTAGAGGGGGAGATCCATTCGAAGAACGGCGGGAACGTGTGGGCTGAAAACACAGCCCCAATCAAGGAGAGCAGCTGAGCATGAAGGACAAGATGATCCGACCTTACAGGAACCCCGTGGGCGGCCCATGGGTTGGCTGCCAGGGGCCCCACGGCCCCTGGTGGAGGGCCATGGGCTCGGCAACATGCCCCGGGGAATGGCGACACTTTGGCGGCTTTGACGACGATCGTGACTACTGCTAGTATTTCAATGTGGGCGGTAAAGACAGATTGGTTTTACGATGGATGGGGGACGAATGGCATAGCAGGAGTCCAAAGCGGAGAATTTGAAGTTCCACAATCATATAACAAAATACATATTAGTAGTTCCACTACGGGTAGCCCAATTGGAGATCAGGACAGTGGAATGTTGACATTGACAACAAGATCTGAAAACTGAAGATGCCAATTTTCGAGGAAAAGGCCCGTTATAGATGGGTTCACCATACAGAGAGATATTTTATCGCGAACCGTCTGACAGAGAAAGAAAAGATGATGGCTGCATGTCTATGTTTGAAAGGAAAGGCATTGGCTTGGTTACATTAGAGGGAACAGAGACAGCATGTTCATTTGTAGGAGTTCAAGTATTGCATATTGGACTATTTCCTGATATGCAAGGCAATGATCTATATGAGCACCTCCTTGCACTCAAGCAAGAGAAAACGGTCTGGGAATACCTGGAAAGGTTTCAATTGCTTGCAGGCTGGGTAAGAGGTATGTCTGAAACGGTTCTGGAAGAAAACTTTATGAAGTGGCTTAAGGCGAGCATCTGAACCGACCTTCGTCTGTTGAGGCTGACGGGGATTGGAGAGATAATGGAGCTGGCCCAGATGGTGGAGGACAAGAACACTACAGAGCAGGCTGCCAGTAAAGCGTTGAACGAGTGTACCTCTCGCACTAATGCTACGATGAAGGTACAGAAGTCACAGACAAGATGGATTCAGACAAGCCAAAAGCAGAACAGCAAACCTCAACCAGATAGCAGGTTCAAGTGCCTCGCGGAGGCAGAGATCCAGAATAAGCATGCCAAGAGATTATACTTTTGATATGAAGAGAAGTTCAGGCCGGGACATCGTTGCCAGAATCGGGCTCTCCAGGTGTTGATCATTTGTCGAGGATAATGAAGGCAATGGCATAACAGCTGAAGAGGACGGGTGAGAAGGGGATGAGTACCCTCATTTGGAGTGGTACTTTCCCCCATTGATTTCATAATTCCACTTTGAGGACAATGTGGTTCTTTGGAAGGAACAATGATGGGGTCATAAATGATGGGGTGCGACGGCAAAAGGCTAAGGCTATGGCAAGGGCAGCAAAACAACAGCAAAGGCAATGGTTGGCTAAACCAGTGGCGAAACTGTAATTTTAGGCACTATTGGTAAATTTGTAATTTTAGGAAAATTAGTGTATTATAAATTGGGGCTAAGATAATTAGTTTCTTATATTGAATTTAGAGAGAATTAGTAGAGATTAGAGAGTAGAATCCTAGAATAGTTGGGAGAGTTGGACATCCTCTCAAATTTGTGGCCGTATCATGTCAATTCCACTTTATATCAATAAAACCCCTAATTTTACCCCCAAATCCTATCACTTGCCTCCGACCTAAGAAGACAGTGTAGGAAAGGATGGGAAAAGATAAAGGACTAAAAAGGGAGAAAAAATAAAAGGAAATATATGGGTTTTTGACTGTCTTATTCCATAAATCACCTAAACTCGGCATGAAGATTCCCATCGATTTATAGAAGAAAAATAATGATCTCCTTTCTTTACTAAGTTAGGACTCTATAATTATTAATTACATCAAAATATCTATTTTCAGCTTCGTAACAAGTCACTTAATTTCGGACATTCTAGCAAATTGAACTTATATTTCAGTCTAAACTCATACTGAATCTTCATATTGAATCTGAACAGACCAACACACATCTAACCTGTTCAACCGATTAGAATCTCATTTGGTTTTCACGTTGCACAATCTCCATTTACACCCCCGTTTGGTAGCCATTTATCGAAGATAATGAAACAATTGCATTAACACGTAACAAAATTTCAGCAGGATATTTGGAAAACATTTCTTTTTACAATGACCATATATTGACAACTACAATTCTTCTAGTTGCAAAAGTAAGATCCATAGATACATGATAAAGAAAAACATCTTAATTAAACCAAATTCAGCCAAACCCAATTAAGGATACACACACACACACACACACAAGGCCAGGAGACTAAGGTCTACACTGTGCTTAGTATGATCAGTGGTTGATTCATTTTTAACCTATAAATCAACTCATTTGTCAGCATCGGTGTTGCATTATGTGAACTAACTCAGCTTTGCACAGATTAAGCTAACCCAAGCATGATATATTACTAGGTAGCAATTAGCAAAAATGTCAATATTGTCATGAACATAAAAAATACCTAAACATAAAACTATTTTGTCATCACAAAGTTCAACAAACAAAAAACGCAAAATAGTACAATTAGATGAATGCAAATAATATATCAGGAATAAAATATCAAATTTGAAAGATGATAAAAAATCAACAACAAAAGCAAATCACGGATTAATAAATGAAAAGGGAAGTAAAATATAACACCCATAGTTTCCCAAAGACCATATCCATCCATCAACAACTCAAAGTACAAACCTGACAAGTTGCAAGGTTATCCTTACAGTTCTGAAGACTGAAACAGGAAAGGGAAATCAAATGTAGGGTCAGTGTTATTGCAAAAGGATTACTAATGCTAATTTGGACATCTTGCATAGTAAGTTCCATTTTCAGTGGATCATCCAGGTCAGAAATACCTTTCACGGAGAGACAAAATCATTCCAGTGGCAGCACCAGGACCGCTTTCTTCAACCTTTGATTTCCCCTTCAATGTGAGCAGAATAATTAGTTTTTGAATTTTCATTAAATTTAGCATATCAACATATATAACTTTCCAGAATTGGAAATTCAGTTCTTTCACCATAGAAGATACAGTTTCTAGCACTATCACGCCATAAAGCTAATCATGAATCACAACATAATTAAAAAGCACCATTGTGGGTTTTTTTGGTTGGGGGGCAAGAAAACTTATTAATCCTGAACAAATTTGACACATTTCATTATTGTACAACTATTTTTGCCCCCAATTCAAGGAAGAGTATCGACTGGTAATCCTAAAACCAACATGATATTTTTCCTTTTAAATATAAAAACCCCAAAAAACATCAACTAAAAAAGATGTAAATGTGACAATTACAATCATCTCAAACTTGAATTACAACATATGTGACAGCAAGCATGCAATTCATAAAATCTATGTAGTATTAATTGTATTATAAGATGCTAGTATAAACTTTAAGCTCGCAAGTTCCTCTAAGACATCAGTGCTCTAGATTGACATTTATGTTGCCATAAAAAAGAACTGCAATGATCACTGAGCTTAACTTCTTAGGAACATAAGTGCTTTGAAAATTGTATCTCCAAAAACATATCATATATCTTGATGCAGCCAATTGTATGTTGCATGCACCACCCCTAGATGGTGTAGAACATGAATAGAAATCCAAATGTGAATCGTATATTCCATGCACAGCGGCAGAGGTACACAAATAAACCTGAACTAGATATCTTATTGCTAGTTATGGTAGCCAAAGTCTAAACTTCAATTGGTTTAAATTCAAGTTAAACCAACAAATCTAGCAATATATAAGTTCCTAACCACATAATATTGAATTCAGCTTGATTCGATACTCCACTAGAATTTAATTGTAAGAATCTAAATGAGTTAGGACCTTCAATGGGTCTAGCTTGGGGATGCACCAACTGAAACATCTTCAACTCCACTCATATGCTAATTAACTGCAACTGCGCTATCAACTGCACCTCCAGACTATTATTTATCAGCACCCCCTAACTCAAACTTGATTCTATTATACTCATAAGGATTGTTAATTGTGAATTGTGATGTAATATAAGATTGTAATTAAGACCAAAGCTACAACAAAATAAGAAACATATCAATATCATGCATGATGCATAAAACTGTGATAGAAAAAACTAGGGTTTGAAGAGATAAAACTCAGATTTTTATAGAAGAAAGTGGAATACAATATAAAGTTTTCTCATAGCCATTAATTCAAGAGACAATGCTTAACTCTTCAAGGGTTTACTCTCTTAGTTTCAACATGAAAAATATTAAGCACAATCCCCAAATATATATAAAGTACAGTATGTGTCCAGATTTACAAAAATACCCCATAAACCCAAAAAATTGCAAAAACGCCCCTGAGCTAGTTAGTCGCCCATGATACAAAAGACGCTACCCCTCCAAAGAATACCCTGGATATTCTGTCGAACCTTGTAGAAGCACGGACTGAATCTTTACCAGGCCATCATCCTCCTCAATCTCACACACCAAGTACTCACAATTAAGGATGACTGGTACCGATAAGGCGGCCAACTATGAATTCACTCCTCGTCATAATAAAACATCTGCCGCCTTATTCTCCAGCTCTGGCATGTGTTGAATCTCAAAATCATACCTCAATAGCTTGGTCAATCACCTCTGATGTTGATCAATCACCATCCGCTGTTGCAATAGATGTTTGAGGCTTTTCTAATCTGTACAGACTATGAAGCAATGGCCAAGCAAATAGGGTCTCTATTTCTGTACTCCCAGTACAACAGCCATCAACTCGCGCTTATAGACGGATTTGAGCCAAGCTCTTGCTGTCAACACCTGGCTAAAATAAGCTACTGGCCTCTGGTTCTACATCAACACTGCACCCAACCAATATCCATAAGCATCTATCTCCACCACAAAAGGTTGGCTGAAATCTGAAAGGGCTAACACTGGTATACTGGTCATGGCCCTCTTCAAGGCCTTAAAAGCTCAAGTAACCTCCTCACCCCCACTGAAAGTTGTCTTTCTTGAGCTGCTCAGTCAGTCCAGGCGATGGTGCTATACCCCTTGACGAACTTCCTATAATAGCCTGTCAACCCCAAAAATCCTCTCAACTCTCGCAAAGTAGAATGGTGTGGCCAGTCAATCATGGCTGTAGTCTTCGATCTATCTGCCACAGCTCCCTCCGTCGACACCACATGCCACATGTACTCCACCCTCAGCTAGACGAACATGCACTTCTTATTGGCATAATAAAGCTAGTGGTTTTGCAACTCCTGTAGCACAATCTCTAAGTGCTCCACATGTGAGATCGGTTGTACACCAAAACATCATCGAAGAACACCAGCACAAACCTCCTCAAATAGGGACGAAACATCTTGTTCATCGGACCTCTGACATGTGCATTGGTCAAACCAAAGGGCATAACCAGAAAATCATAGTGGCCCTCATGTGTATTTAAAACAACCTTTGTCACATCCTCAGCTCGCATCCAAATCTGGTGATACCCAAACATCAGATCAATCTTGGAAAAGACTACTGCTCCATAAAGCTCATCTAGAAGCTCGTCAATCATAAGGATAGGAAATTTGTCTGGCACTATCTCCTAATTCAATTCCTTGTAATCACAAAAACCCTCGAACTACTATCATTCTTCTTCACCAACAGGACCGGGCTCAAAAAAGGGCTCATACTAGGATGTATCACTCGCATCTGAATCATCTCTATCAACATCTCCTTGATCTCTCACATCCGGGGATAAGGTATAACCTCAAGCAGCTAGATGAGACCCTCTCGTAGGACTATGATATGCTCATGGTCTCGTGAAAGTGGGAGCCCACGAGGCGTCTGGAACACCCCCTCAAGCTGAACTAAAATCTATTGCACCGTCGGAGGAACATCCTGCTCCGCATCCTCCTTGCCATCTATGTAACTCTAACAGAAATCCTTTGCCCTCTGTCTAAATTGCTTTAGCCATGCTTTTCAAACTAACTCTGGTACGACACAAACTGGGATCTCCCTGAAGCATCATCACTCTCCCTCCCTTCTGGAATTCCACCCTTAATAGCTTCCGGTTGATTCTGGTGTCCACTAAGTACTGCAGCCACCTCATACCTAAAATAACATCAGTGCTGCTCAGGTCGAGTTATAAAAATAAAAATCCTCCATAATATCAATAATATGTATCCCCTGGAGTGTCAAAATCAGCTCATGGCACACCCCTCTGCTGCACTCCACCTATCTAGTCCACATCATCACTCTGAAACCTTCAATATCCACCAACTGCAATCTCTGTTGCTCCACACTCAATTGGATATGAAATTATGGGTGTCCCCACACTATCAATCAACATTATGATCTCCTGCTCTAAAATCCTTTCCGGTCAACTTCATAGTATGATTCGGAGTGAACCCTATCACGAAGTTGAGTGAGACCTCAGCAACGTCCAAGTGTGGTGCTCCTGCTCACCTTTCCCTCTTCCTCCACCTCCGCAAACTCGTTCTCATCGTCATCTACTAGTAGCATCTGGAGTGTGAGGTCTCGACGGCGATGTCCATGGAAACTTTTGTCACAATGAAAACACAACACGTGCGCCTTCTTGTTAGCATCTTCGCCTCTGTCATGCGCCTAAATTGCCTATTGGGCTATCCACCGCTACTCCTCTTCTAGCCAAATCGGACTCCCCCAGTCTGGACTCCCCTCGCAGGGGCCTTCTGCCCTCCTCAAGGTGTCTGGCTACGGAAAATGAAGCCGCACCAAGCTTCATTGGCCCACCGCTCTACTGTGTGTTTATCCTCTACCATCTAGGCCAACTCCAACATGTCCATCAGTCTCTTCGATCTTTGTAGGCGAAGCTCAGCTTGGATGTATGCACTGAGCCCCTTGATGAAGCTCCTTGTAATTACGCGAGCAGCCCCTCACACGGCCTAAGAGTGTCTCGAACCTCTCTCTATAGTCTCTAACCATGACATCCTACCTAATTACAAGGAGCTGCTCGTGTAAATCTCCACCTTGGATGTCTTGAAATCAATCCAACAAGCATTCCTTAAACCCTCTCACGATCTCACAGATTGCCATTGTTCCCTCAATTAGAACCAGGATAACGCCTTTCATTCCAGACAAATACATGTCGCGTGCAGCTTCTCCAACTCTGTCAGATGATTCATCGCAAAATATCTCTCGACGTGGTAAACACATCCATAAGGATCCTCCCCCACCTAAAACCTACACTTCAGCTTTCGAACCCTGCCCTAAGATCCAAACATCTCTTATTTTGCTCTCCCTCTCGGATGGCCAAAGTGAAATTATTGATAAACATTCTGTGAAGCTCCTCCATCTCTCAATGGGCCTCCTCCTGCTTCACCGATGTTTCCCAAGCCTCTATCACTTCAATCTGGATCATACACATCATCCACCAAGCTACAAGGTCACCATCACAACCACTGTAACCCCTGAAGTGATCGCCAATTCCCCGTGCTTGGTGCCGAGCTCCGAAACCCCCCTCGTATGTGGCGTGGGACTGATGTGCTCCAAAGAAGAGGCCGTTGTCCCCTGGAAAGTCGCCAGGGACCAGCGACCCTGCTGATGGTCAGGTCATGGACCTGGGGATCCTTGCGATTGCGTAGGGGGCCTACGAGGCCTATGAAGATCTGCATGGGGCCAGCGACCCCTGCGGTTGCGCTAAGGGTCGCGAGACCCCCCAGAGGTTTGCCAGGGGCTCGCGATGCCTTAGAGGTTTGTCATATGCTCGCGACCTCCCTAACGATGTCGTCGTGGCCTCGCAAGGGTCTGGCGGTGGCGTCGAGGCCCCGCGAGGCCCTGGAAGCGGTCGATGGGGGCCGCCGTGCCAGTTAGGATTTTGAGGATCAACTGGCCTCCAGTTGTTGATAACGTTGCTAGACGTTGCTCCTCAGGCCTGTGAAGGAGAGTTTTACTCTCACTCTTGCCATTCGTCATCCTTTTCAAGTGGATCTCCTTCAAAAATCAAAACTCTCCCCTTGACTTTGTCCAAATTTTGCTCCTTTCTCCTTCGATTTACATTAAGGTCCTCATCTTCCCTCAAATCTGGATTTGATGAGCTCTTCTTCTTAAATCTAAAGCTTTCGTTCATCACTTTCATTTTTTCATTAAGGTTTTCATAGATATATGCACTTGAGTTGAGATTTGATTTGAGAGTCTCTCATCCATCAATAATATTTTCTCATCCATCAAAGAAAACTTCTCAGTCGATCTCTTGAGCCCTTCGATCTTGACATCAAGTTTCTCCTCCAAAGCTTCGATCTATCTTGCTCCTGCCATAAAGATCTAAGCTCTAATACTAATTTGATAGGAAAAACAATGGATTGAAGACATAAAACCCGGATTTTTAGAAGAAAGTGGAATACAAGATATAAATTGATTTCTTTCGAGAGGAAATAGCTCTCCTAACCTTTAATTCAATAGACAATGCTTAACTCTCATCTATCTACGGTTCTACTCTACTTCTAGGGTTTACCCTCTTAGTTTCAACATGAAAAGCACTAAGCCCAATCCTATATATATATATATATATATATATATATATGTTGACTAGGATCCATTCGGATGGATCAAACATGCGGATCCATCCAAGTGGAATTTAAAGCTAGACAATGTAAATAGAAAATCCAACCGTTGGATGTCATCTAACATGTCTAAACTAGCTCCAAACAAAATTTCAACTAATTTCGACATGTTTTGCCCATGCATCAAGTGGTTGCAAAATTAGCCGATTTTATAACTATTCAAAAACATCGATTTTGCACCCACTTGATGCATGGGCAAAACATGTCCAAATTAGTTGAAATTTTGTTTGGAGCTAGTTTAAACATGTTAGATGACATCCAACGGTCGGATTTTCTATTTACATTGTCTAGCTTTAAATTCCGCTTGGATGGATCCGCATGTTTGATCCATCCGAATGGATCCTAGTCAACCTATATATATATATACATGACAGATTTATCCATACTTACAAAAATATTCATGAATTCCTGTAACGACCTGTTTTCGTAGTGCACGTTAATCCGTAACAAAACGATTTCAAATGAGTTCGAATTGATTAAACAATTTTTTTTATTTTTCCATAGCTCAAAATCAAAAAACGAATATGTTTTCCATCCTCGGGACGATACGATCATGTAATACTGTTTTCGTAATTTTTCGGACACGTTTAGATCTAGGGGCAAAATGGTAATTTTATACCCCTAAATACTAATTACCGTTTCCATTAACCCTAACCCCACTTAATTACCTAGATCCACCCTCATTATACGCCTCCTAAAGTTGGTCAGATCCGAATTATTTCAGATCCAATCCCCAACCCTTTACAATAAAATTTCCATTAAAGTTGAACCATTCCTATTTATATCACATCTCTGTCTCCTTCTCATTTTCATAGCAACACCCCCACGCCTCATGGCCTAACCCAAGCCCACATTCATCTCCTTCATTTTCTCCGCCCTACAAACCCATGAACCAAGTAGCAACACCACATTTCCCCATCAAAACCAGCAACCTCAACAACACCTTCTTCTTCTTCTTCCCTCTCCCTCTCTCTTTCTCCCACCTTCCATTGGACCCGACCCACGACCACCGCCCCCAGCGACGCCACCCGCCATCGCCACCGGCGACCCCCCTCCGGCAACGCTTCCCCACCTCCGGCCGTTTTCCACCGCCACAAAGCTCGCCTCTCGAGCTTCACTCCGCACCTCATCCGACGAGGTGACGACGAGCCACCCCATCACCACCACGCTCAAACTCCGCCCGCGCGCATCCGCCCCTTCCCTGCCTGCCATGCGCTCCACCACCCTGTGCACCCCGTCGCCGCCCAGATCCTCGTGCCCGCGCCCCGCCGTCGGGCGCGCCTCCTCCGACCGATGACCCCCGCCGCCGCGGCCCTCCGGCCACCCCGTCGCCAACCACCCTCTTGCAGTCGCCCCTTCCCCTCCCGCAGCAGCGCGCGCAAGAGAGCAGCAGCAGCTTACGCATATAAGAAAGAAGGCGGAGAGCGAGGAGGAGGAAGAGAGAGAAACGGTGTTTTTAATAAGAAAAATTAGAAAAATCAAAATATAGGACCCACACTGAAAATCTAAAAATACCAAAATGTCCTACGCTTTGTCGCGAACGCGTAGGCGCCAGTTTCATCCCAATCCGATATTTAATTTTCAAGTTATGATTTTTCAAAGTTTACGGTAGTTAATTCAGATTTGATAAAACCACTTATATTTTTCATACTACACTTGAACCCATACATATAAAAAATATCTTTGTATTCTACTAATCAAAACGGACATTTTGACAATTCATATGAAATATTTTGACGAGTATATTTTTCTAAATAAATCATTGAACATTTACGACACGTATTTTATAATTTAGAAAATTAGTTTTTAATTGATTTTAAACTTTTAAAAAAATTCTTAAAATACCTACAAGCTTCAGAAAATTATTTTCTTCCTATTTGAAATTATCTTACTCACATCTAGCTCTTCTAAAAATTATTAGTGAACGTTTTGACTTGTTTTAAGCGATAATAAAAATACAAAAACGTTAAGAAAAATAGATAGTAAATAGTGTGACCCTTAACGATTATTTCTGATGTTTGCAGGTACCGTTTCTCGTGCACGAGCACCCTTGGAAGCTCTAGCTCCAGCCTCGGCCTAGTACGACTATCCTCAAACTGTAAGTCACTTTAATTCTAACTTTAGAAATTTAGATAGTGTACTCGAACGAACTTAGGACATCATGTATAGTCTCAGAACGGCTATTGACTTGAACCAATGATTAGAGACCTAATTAACTAAGGAACTAATCAGCTGCAGAACGACTTTGACTTGAGAATACGACATTGCCAACTTTCAACGTGGATAGTTGTAGCACGCAACCTACTTGGGTAACATGTGTACTAATAAAAATACCACATGCTCGAAGCATGGAATCATCTTAATTAGACTTGTCTTTATCCTAAATCCCTAACTTTCTGGTTTTCAATAAGAAAGTAAATCAGGGATCCTGGTTTAACTATTATAGTAAATGATCAGGAAACTACTCTACCATTTGTTGATATATTCGATGTAGTGGAACTCGATAATCGGCGTTCTTATTATTGATTTACCAAGTCGACGGGTTTCACTTGGACCCAAAAGTCCTGGATCACCCTGCTTGCGGGGATAGTGACTTGCTTGGCCAACTTTGACTAAGCCCGTTTGTATGGATCAACGTTAGAACTCCAATTCTCAGTGGTTCGTCAACATTGATTTTAAATACCTTTAAAAGAATTATTTCAACCTTTTCATCACCATGATAACTCATTGTCTTGTTCACCCTCGTTTACCATGTTCTGATGCTTCTCACTTGAAAACTATGCATAGACTTTGGATACATTTGTTGCACGATTGCACACGTTTAAACGGTCGCATCATTTGCTACATGGCATCTATGACTCAGTGAATGTTAATGAATTATCGTACGAAATATCTTATTGTACATCTTGTGGAATATCTTGTGGAACATCTCGTAATAAACATATACTTGATACGAACATCACAGACACTTGGGGTTTTGGGATAACTTATAATAGTGAGTCTGTGGGAGCGACCAGTTCAGGCTTTGTTGTCACCGACGGGTTCTAGCAACCCTTTCAAAGTTCGTCGGGGACAAATTCACAGACTTGATCACAGATTCTTGAACAGTATTGCATGCTTGGCACAGTTTTGGTTTAACCCGGGTACGCGCACCTGTAGTATGAGATAGACTTTTGGTTGCTCACTGTACTCTGCATTATAAGTCACATTATACTCCCCTTAATATGGTCATCTCAATTATGTTTCATTACTGCTATCACCATGGCTGCTCTTGTACGTTACTTATTGCATTTGCATGCATGTCTGCCCTTACATTACTTGTTGCACTTACAGGATCATCTTTACTTGTTTACCATAGCATGTTCTGTACTTTTGTACTACTTTATTTCTATTGCTAGAATTGATGTGACTTACCTATGGTTCCATCTTCGTGGCACCGTCAGACGACATACAGGCAGAAGAAGAGGTTCCTGAGCATGAGGAGCCAGAGTTCGAGCTGTAGTTTTAGAGTTCATGTCATGGCACATTCCCATTTGTACTTCTTTTCTTTCATGTATCTCTGTTAGAGCGTATTGTACATTATGGATTGTAATATATGGACACCGTTTGGATATTTTTGTACATCTATGCATCGTAGGCTATTTTGTTTTCACTATTTAACTGCAAATCTGCGAATATAATCAAATAAGTAATGGCCCCCTAAGAGCAGTCATTACAATCCCCAAGATTACAAAACCACCCATGGGCTAGTTAGCTGCTCCATGATCCGCTATGCCCTCTTTCCCTGCTGCCTCCCGACCCCTGCCTCTTCTGATTCATCACGATCCCATCAAACTGTTCATACCACATCTACTCCAATAATTCAAGAATTATATTAAACCCCCACGATGCAACTGTCAATACCATGAAACATTTATTCCAGAAAAACAGGCACATAAAATTTAAAATAGAAAAGAAAAGAAAATCATTTTTAAGCCTTACAGTCATTGATCACCAGAAATGTTAAATGTGCCTTCTATAATCTCTACCTAAAACAAACTCCATAACTTATTGCCCTACTTCATAAGACATAGTCTCATAGATTCAAGTGGTCTCATAAACTTAATTTCGACAAAATTATTTGGTTATTTCAAATGTATTCTGGTCAAGAGCACGACATAACATTACCCCAAAAAATAAAAGAAAACAATTTTAAGGACAATTTTCAATTTAGAATTTTTAAAAAAAATTATGAAAATAACTAGTTTTACAGTTCTTGCAAAAACCGACTAAAATTGGCCACATCCGACGTTCGCGCGTGATTTTGAGTTGACTGAATGATCATGTATTGAACAGTATTGCCAAACCATGTTCATTTCGAGGTGCATTCAAAAAGCTGTGTTGACAACATTAATCATAATGGCAAAGCTTTCCTTTACCACTATAAAAAATAAAACGCTCTGAAAATATAGCCCGTAGGAGCCCATAGGAAATGGACTGGGTTGGCAACACCATTTATTTTTGGGTCTCGAACTATTTGACCAGGGTTTACAACCCCGATCAAATAGTATGTTCCCCCAAAATTTTCTTAGAACAAACAAAACTAAAATAGGCTAGGATTGGCAACACTGGACATAAACTAGTTTCAACTCTCTCTCCTACCATGTCTCTCTCCTTACCCTTATATTCTACTCAACACCATCCCCCTATTTCTCACTCACTCCCCAAGCACTATAACTAAGTCCACCCTAACCTAACCAAATGCACACAGCCTCCGTCGACATCTCACATTGACTCTTCATCGTTCTCTCGCATTCTCACATGTATGTGTGTGTCTCAATGGCATGGGCTCTCTCTCTCTCTCTCTCTCTCTCTCTCTCTCTCTCTCTCTCTCTCTCTCTCTCTCTCTCTCTCTCTCTCGCTTTCTTTATTGTTGTCTGTGTAAGGTTTGTGGCTGCAGCCTTCGCTGAATATGCAACCGTGCCTACAACTGCTGTTGTTGTTTCCATAGCTGCGGCTGCGATTGCGCCTTCCAAGCATAAACCCTTTTTACAAAGTAATTATACTAAAAATAATTTAGAAATAATATGGTTAATTTTGTGTAATTTAAAAATAGTTAGAAAATTTTCTTGAATTTTAAACATAGGCATTAGTACTTTTGTTGAATTTTCAAGATAGTTGTAATGTTGTTGAGTTTTCAAGATAGTTAATGGTAACTTGTTGAATTTTAAACATAGAGGTAATTTTGTTGAATTTGTGTTGATTCATGTGCAGACATCTCGCACAAGGTGACAAGACAAGCTGGAGACTTACTTGCTCCATGGACCAATCGAGAGGGAATTGGTAAAAAATTCTACATAATTAAAATAGCTAATAGTTGTTCTGTTTTAAATTTCTAGTCGGTCATTTCGAAAGTGTTCTTTTTTCTATATAATTTAGGTTGATACTTTGCTAAATATTGATGATGATGTGATAGATGAATTAAATACCATATCACTACCCGATACTCATTCCATCTTCGGCCGCATTAGCAAAAATAAATCTATTTTACATCGTCAACGATTTCTTGCTCTTGATAGCGAGACGCATGGGCTTAGGTGATTCCATTGAAGTGAATCTGTATGGGAGACACAACCGGCATTATTCAATCCAAAGTGAAGATGAAGAAGAGAAATCGGTGCTACTGAGAGCATTCTTGGAACAAGCTTTGAGGTGGTAAGTAGTTGTAATGGCATTTGTTGCATGCCCCCTTCAAGCATAAGGGTATTTGGGGAAAAGTCTTATCTTTCCGAAAAGGGCTCGAGGTCTCTTTGCGACAAATTCAAGAAGCATGACGAGGATAAAAATGAAGTAAATTGGTTAAGGAAATTGAAGGAAAGAGAGTTTTTGAACTTGAGAGAGGAAAGTTGTGTATATATTGGGAATAAAGTTTAAACTATCCCTAAAATGATAATTGGCCGTGGGAATGAATATGAATTGGGACCTAAAGCGACTAACACGCTACAAGCCATATGGCCATTTTTCTTGGAACTAAAAATCATTAGAAAAGGGTAACAAATTTTTTAGCTGCAAACAATTACGTAACTATAGATCTCATAGTCGCAACCTTCCGCATACAATATCATAATCATAATAAACACACTTTAATTGTGATATATACATAATGTATTTATTCTTGACATTACTTGATTTACCCATGGTATATGTATCATATTCTAGTGAAATTGATATATTTGTATTGATTCACATGCAGACATCTACCACATCAAAGAGGCAGGCCTAGTATTGCATTTAGATTCAAATTATAACCAGAATTTATTTGCAATGGATGAGTTACAATACTTGAATTTTATCTTTATAATTGATTTAAATTTCATATGTCTGACTATTTGTTTTATTTCATTGAGCATGGGAAATGTGTGAGTTAATTGGTCATGCTTGGTGACCTTGATCATTTTTTGAGTTCTCTCTGCAACCACCCAGCATATGGAACTCGAAGATCCCACAAATGCTTAATTGCAAGGGTTGCCAACCCAGCCATTTTGTTTTCACTTGCATTACGGTCGAGGCTGGCAACTCTGGTCATATTAGGTAATTGGTTGTTGTGCTAGCTTCATTTTGATCAGGATCGGCAAACCTGATCATTTTTGAGCACCTTTCAAAATGAACAGGGTTGGTTTGCAACCACATTCATTTGCTTGTTGCCCAGTCAGTGTTCACGTGCAAAAATCCACCATGGCCCGATTTGGTCGGTTTTTGCAATTACTTTTAGAACCAGTCGTTTTTTAATATTATTGTAAAACTGACAAAATTGAAATTTTGTCATATTAAAAAAGCTACAATCCACAACATTGCCAGGAAAGAAATTTGTTGATGGGTGATGATACGCTAAAAATTTGGAAACTTAATTTCAAATCTCAAAGGCGGCTATATATACCTTCTTCGAACCAAAGACAACATCTTCATCATCTTCAAGATCTCCAAACGTCCTTTTATCGCCTAAAACGAAGTATAGAGTCAATATTAAGCCAAAAAAACAAAACAAAGTAGTTCGAAAAATTAAATAAATAAATAAAATTTCCAAACCTGAGCGCATGCTGCTGCTGTGACTTCCGGCATAATCCACTCCGAAATCACTTGTCTGAATTCGAGAAATAGCGTCAACATTTAAGAAAAATGAAAAGAAATGTGAGAGAGAGAGAGAGATTAAATCAGAGCGATTACATCTTCGAGCTGCGGTTTAGAAGCCATTATGGTATAGAAACCCTAAGCTGAAACACTTTTTTTAGCCTGGGCTTTCGATGCCAACGGCAAATGAAGAAGACGCAGAAAGGGGTTTTGAGTAAGCATCCTTTGCAACAGGGACAACGGGTCGGATTCCGTCGGATGTTACAAGATCCATTAATGATCCATTGCAACTTTATGGGCCGTTTGTTTTGTTGGAAGGGAACTTCCTTGCGCAAGCACAACCACTGTATTGTTATAAATAGGCTTTTGTAGGTACATGTGAAGTCCATTTAAGATTAGGGTATTCACCCATTATGCAATCTTTTATTATAAATATATGGATATGGGTTTCCTAACCGCCACCTTCACAATACGTTATCAGCACGAACGCTTTGAAATTTTCCTAAGATCCGATCTTGCGAGTGCGACGAGGAGGCGGTAGATCCACCACGCACGGGCGGCACTTCCACGCGTAGCCTTCGTCAAACGTCGCTAGATTTGGAGGACGGATCTAGAGGTAATCATACATAAAATCCGATCTAAACCTATTTCTTTCGTAGAGTATGTTTAGATATGTTTATTTTTGGACCAAAATTCAATGTTCAAACGATAAAAATCAAATTTTTATGATAAAAACATTGATTTTAATAATAAAAACCAAATTTTTACTTAAAATTTAGTTTTTTTTTAAAGATGTGGTTTTCTATTGGATCTATGTTCTTTTTTTTTCCATCTCATCCATCAAAATCCTTGTTGTCGCTTTTAACGAAAAAAGGGGGGCCGAACCCCACATCGCCGTTTATTTTTCACGCGGCCGTCGACGCCAGATCGGGGAGGGCCTGCTCCCCCCCCATCAGTCGAATCCGGGGGGCCGGCAGCCCCCCCCCCCCCCCCGGCGATTTCCTGGCGGGCCGGCAAACTCCCCCAAACCGTTACCACTTTCGTAGAAAACGGACGATTTTCGTGGAAAATGGCCCCGAATGCCAAACCCCTAAAACGGTAATTTTCACAACCCCGCAAGACGAAAACGCGCACTTGCGCAATTTTCACGGCCCAGACGGCCAACGATACACGAAAAACATTACAAACCCTCATTAGGGTTTTTGGGACGAATTTTTGAATGCCGAAAAAAAAACTCTTTTGAGACACAGAGTAAATTTTTAATCCTATATTCACATCTATTTTGGTCCTTACATACCTTTAATTTGGATAGCTGAAGCATGTTTAATTTTTACGATATATTAATGCATGTAGCACAATCATACATCTGTGATTAAATCTTTTTTATGCTTGATGCAAACCTACGTGCCAATGATGAAAATATATGCATGCTGCATATTTGATGTTCTGTGACACATGTTTGATTCTTTATTGTGGTTTTGGATCGGTTATTTGTCACCATTTCTTTTCCTCGCATTATTTTCCTTTTGAGAGAATTTGTAGTGAGGATTAAATTGTAAAATTCCAAGACTGACGCACGTCCCATGGAGAAGAAGACCTACTTCCAGAAGATGGTGCCCTATAAGGGTTCCCAAGTTGTATTTTCTTTTCATTTTAGTGGGACTTTATATGGACTTTGGTTTGTAATTTGTAAGTAGTGACTAGCCGATCCACACAACAAATATCTAGTCTGGACTGCATGATTATTTATTTTTCAAATATTTAATTGGTGCGCATTTAACATGCTTAATTGCTGCTTTATTTTCAGATTATGAATGAAATTAGTTTATTGTGCCTTATATTGCTACACATTTTTTCTCTTTCTTGCTATAGATGGATAATAAATGCCTAGTGGACAGTGCTTCTACGCACACAATCCTTCGCGGCGTTAGCTTTTTTTTAAAGCATCAATAACTACGATGGCACCATAAATACTATTTCCAGACCATCAAGTATAATAGAAGGATCATGGAAACAAATATTTTGCTCCCCAATAAGACACAAATCTAAATAAAAGATGCTATTTTCTCTCCAAGCTCGAATAGAAACTTACTAAGTTTCAGATACATCCGTCTAAACGGATACCACCTAGAAACGGTGGACAAACATAATAATGAATACTAGTATGTAACGACTCTAAAAACAGTGCTAAAACCATCGTTGAGCATTTTGAGGTACTCTCGTCGGGTCTCTATCATACAACAATTCGAGCAATGGAAGCTAATATAACTGAGCACCAGAAGTGCAAAAATCAACCAGAATTCTCACTCTGGCATAACAGACTCGGACACCCCGGATCGACAATGATGCACCGCATCATATCACAGTCTCGTGGAAAAAATTTGAAGAGCCTGAAGTTACTTCAAAAGGGTAATTTTCCGTGTTCCCCTTGTGACAAAGGAAAACTAATTACGAGACCATCTCCACTTAAAGTGGACTCAGAGTCTCCTAGCTTCCTGAAAAGAATACATGGAGACATTCGTGGGCCTATTCACCCCTCTAGTGGCCCATTTCGATACTCTATGGTACTAATAGACGCATCTTCTAAATGGTCATATGTGTGCCTACTGTCCACCCGCAACGTAGCCTTTGCAAAGCTACTGGAACAAATTATTAAGTTGCGGGCACATTTTCCAGACAACCAGATTAATAGATTACGTCTGGTTAATGTTGGGAAATTTACATCACAAGTCTTTCAAGACTACTGTCAAGCAACTGGCATTGAAGTTGAACATCCCGTAGCTCGTGTTCACACCCAGAACTGGTTACCTGAATATCTTATAAAGAGACTACAATGGATCGCTCGTCTATTACTGATGCAATCGCAGTTGCTTGTGACTGCATGGGGACATGCAATCTTGCATGCTGCATCACTAATAAGGATAAGACCATCTGGTAGTCAAACTTATTCTCCAATGCAACTCGCATATGAAACTCCACCAAATATCTCTCACTTGAGGATATTTGGATGCGTAGTCTACATCCCCATTGCACCACCCCTGAGGGCAAAGATGGGTCCTCAACGTCGTCTAGGTATCTACGTAGGGTTCAACTCACCATCGATCATTAGATTCCTGGAACCCCTAACGGTGGACGCTTTTAAGGCACGTCTTGAAGACTGTGAGTTTGATGAAAATACTTTTTCAAAACTAGGCTTAAATTCTACGAAGCCTGAAGCTTCAGATACCATTTCATGGGATACCAAGACTTTGTCCCATTTTGATCCGTGTACAAACCAATGTGAGGATGAGATCCTGAAGATCCTCCAAATACAAAACACAGTTCACATAATACCAGACAAATTCACTGACAACCAGAAGATTGTCAGATCACACGTCCCTGCTGCAAAAACCCCAGCTAGGATTGACATATACAAAGATGGATACAATCCACATGCAGCAGAAGCGGCCGTACCTCAACAAAAGAGAGGACGATCCTCAGGCTCCAAGGATAAGTTTCCTCGGAAGAGAAAAACTCCTGGAGGAAATATAACGATACCATCAGAGGATGCTGAGCTCAGCCCAAATACCTCTCCCCTCCTCAATTCCCCAGAAGATGAAAATATAGGCGAAATATCATTAAATTATATATTTACTGTGGAGGTGCTGGACAGAAAAAGCACTGTCATCGATGACGACTTTGCGTTCAATATTGCTAATCACGTCACTGAATACGACGATGATATCGATCCACACCCTCTAGCCGAATGTAAACGTAGAGAGGATTGACCAAAATGGAACGAGGCAATAGGAGTAGAGCTGGACTCACTCTTGAAACGCAAAGTATTTGGACCAGTAGTCCACCACCAAAAGGTGTAAAACCCGTGGGCTATAAATGTGTATTCGTAAGAAAGAAAAATGAAAATAATCAGATCATACGCTACAAAGCACGCCTTATAGCACAGGGTTTTTCCCAATGACCGGGAATAGATTATGAAGAAATATATTCCCCGGTCATGGATATGATCACTTTTCGATTTATAATAAGCTTAACAGCTGCGAAAGAACTAGATATGCAGCTCATGGATGTTGTGACTGCATACCTATACGGTAATATAGATAAATATATCTATATGAAACTTCTGTATAGTTATAAATTACCAACAAAAATGACAAATAAACCTCGGGATGTCTATTCTATCAAACTCCAAAGATCACTGTATGGTCTAAAACAATCGGAAAGATGTGGTATAACCGACTCAGTAAATTCCGTGTACAACAAGGATCACCAATAATGAAGTCTGCCTTTTGATGTGTCCATATTTTCTATGTTTTATCGCATCATTTCAAATCATTTTCGCCATCCAAAGTTCACATTTATATATATTATCACATGTTTAACGATATATTCAAGTTTCGTATAGAATTATGCATTTTCAAGAACTTTGGAGCCAATTAGAGCAATTATAGGACATGGACACATCCGAGCCGTCAAGAGCATCATTGGCGAGGTTCGATAGGTGTTCAACACTGTGAACAAGAAGATTGGAGGAGAAGAGGAGAAGAGATGGAGAAAAGAAGCTCCAAATAAGAGAAGTCTGTTTTTCCCAGGCTACTCGGTCGAGCTGCTCAGCACTCGACAGAGCTGACACTCAGAAGACTTCAGCTGATCGGATATGCCTCACTCGACCGAGTAGAGCAGCTACTCGGTCAGAACAACTCGGCAGCTACCAACACTTAGCAGAATTTTGAGAGCCTAAGACCGCTCGATCGAGCAGACCAGCTGCTCAACCAAGTGGAACCAAAATAGAGTGAAGATTTTGAGGGGTTTTCCAAGCATTGTAGCTCGACCGAGTAAGCAAGGCAGCTCGACCGAGCTGGGCGTCAACTCGACCGAGCAGGGCATTTACTCGACCGAGCACGAACCAAACAGTACGATGATTTTGAAGACTTTTTAAGCCTACTGTAGCTCGACCGAGCGGAGTGCTACTCGACCGAGTAGCACATATAAGCCCTAAGCTAAAGGAGCAGCAAAGCGGAGTTGGCTCGACCGAGCGGTGCCGCTACTTGACCGAGTAGGGCACCGCCGCCTCACTTAAAGAGGGCCCAAGAAGCCTATTTTCCAGATTTTTTGTGGGGTCCACCCCTTTGTATACAAGCATAATTTTTACCATAGATTAGAAGAGGCTTATTTCCCTTAGTTTTAGTTTTAGTTTTAGTTCAAGTTTTCTTAGAGAGTTTTGAGAGCCGTCGTTATTATTGAAGACAAAGTTTGGATATTTATTAATTGCTTTTGATTGGAATCTTGCGATCTTAATTCTCTGCGCTTGATTATCGATCTTCGATGTTTTGGTAACGATCCTCATCTTTCTATGCTTGTTTTGATGTTTTCTATTGCGACTGTCACGCCCCGCTTCCCAAAACTACGGAGGTGAAACGTGACAAGGCCCGCTTAGGCCGGAGCTGTGAAGCTCGGAACCAATAAGCGTCTGAGTGATACACCAAGACGAAGGAACATGTCCCTGCAGAAAAGTATGGAACAACAAAAGTACTAAAAGGGATGCATTCATTTTATTCAACAGATATCCAGAAAAGTACGGGGAGTCTAAACAAAAGCAAACACGGCTACAAACAGCTGAAAGAAAACTAATGGTACAAGCACCCAACCTAGACAGAAAGTAAACGGTGCTACGCACCTAACTAAACTGCAGTGAAACCTCTGAATCAGCAACGTGAAGATCTCTAGCTCTAGTCCTCCTCGGGCACGTACTCAGGATCGACGTCCTCCGGCTCTATGTCCTCTGGTAGCTCCGCCTAGTCAACGTACTCTGGCTCCACACCTGACGTACAACACCCAACGGAAAGGAACTGTACGTCAGGTAAAGTCTACAAAAAGGGTCAGACTCTACTACAAGTGTACCGAACTATTAAACAACAGTTTACTGATTGATTAACATGCTGGGGTTATAACAGAGTATCAAAAGGAAGTAAACGCAGCAGGAAAGTAAAGCGTAGCAAGCAGTAGTCGTAGCGTGTGCTACCGACTAGGGACTAACCTAAACGGGTCGTGACAAGACGTGACAAGACAAGCAAGACAGGACAGGACACTACAAGACAAGACACGTGTGACTCGAAGGGTTCACGCCTTACGGTTCGAGGGGGATCAGACCCTCTTCCCGTGCGCACGCTCAACCCTACCCCAACCCAAGTGCTCAAGACAAGACAAGTCCGTACAAGGGATCACTCAGAGAGCGCCCTATTGCCCGCAGGCTGTGTATCCGTACAAGGGATCACTCCGAGAATGCCATATTGCCCGCAGGCTGTGTATCCGTACAAGGGATCACTCAGAGAGTGCCCTATTGCCCGAAGGCTGTGTATCCGTACAAGGGATCACTCAGAGAGTGCCCTATTGCCCGCAGGCTGTGTATCCGTACAAGGGATCACACACTCTCTGGTGAGTGCCCTATTGCCCGCAGGCTGTGTAAAACAAGACACGACGTGACATGACAAGGATAGTTATTCTAGGGGGTCCACACGCACGCACACACAAAATAACCATACGGTGTCAAAAGTTGTTGTTGTTACGCTTAGACTTCGTCGTCAAGTCTAAGTCGTCAAGGGGTGTCCCAGACGCTATCATTTCACGTCCGGTTCTATTTGTTCATAGTTTAATAGTTCTAACAGTCTAAGGCCTAGGCACGGCCGAAAGAGCAAGTGAGTACACTTGCCTGCGGTGGCGAGTGTGTCGTCCGTCCGGGGCGTCTCGTCCAGGCGTCTCGTCCGCGGTAGTCCGTCTGAAACAGTGTCACGGCGACGGTGTCAGGTCGCGATTTTCATCAAGTCGATCCTATTAGGGTTTGTTTCTAGATTATCGGGACTATCCAAATTGTCATAAGTCACGTTTTGGTGTTTCATCAGCCTAGATCGACCACTACCCTATATGCACAGAAAAGTTGTCCGACGGTCGATTTCTACAGTGACATCGTTTTACTGGTGCGGAAAAGTAAATTTAGTTATCGTTGTCTAATTTTTAGTTAGGGTTCAGTTTTGCTACGGTGTGGGTTTGCTATGAGTTTGGGGGACTAACCTCTCTGGTGTTCGATGTACGATGGGCGTAGCGTCTGGGCAGTATGAGATCGGCGTCGCCTACGGCGTCTCGGCTATGGGTAGCGTAGTGAGACTCGTCTGGACAGCGAACGAAGTGCGGGCAGCGAGCACGGTCAGTCCGACGGCAAAAATAGCGAGCAAAGTAACGTCTGGGAGACGTCTAGTGGCTTCGGAAAACACGGACAACTAGACGAGCCCGGTAGCGGCCCGTAGAAGATGTCAGCGATGTCAAGAGGGTCTCGAACAGCGAGTAGGGAGGAGCAAAGGCCTCGGGGGCCAAAACAGCGAGCAACGGCGCGATCACGACGTCGAAAAAGACTCGAAAGCTGGCCGTGGCTATCCGGCCTAGGGCTGCCGCATGGGGAAAAAGTCACCGGCCTGGGGGGGTCGTGGCGGCCTGTCGGCGTGGGGGAAGGCCGTGGAGGGTCTCCGGCGGTGAAGACTGTCGAGCGGCGACGGAAAACAGCAGCAGCGGCCGTCGGGCTGCCGCTGCAGACTGTTCATGCGAAAGGGGGGCCGGGTGGCTTCTCACGGTGATCAAGGCGATCTCAAGTGTCGCAGCGGCGTCTATTGGTGCTTCCCGACGTCGGAAATGGCAGCACGGCGGGCTGCGGTCAGTCACTGCATGGAGAAGGAGCCACCGGGCGGCGGGACAGCGAACAGGCAGCGCAGGCTGCTGTGGTTGGTCGGCGGATGCGGGGTGCCGGAGCAGCGCAATGCGGCGGTCGGAGGGGAGGCGGAGCCAGCGTCTGGGGTCGAGGGCGAGCGAGAGGGGGGGGGGATGCGAGAGTGAGAAGGAGAAGTCTCGAGGGTTTGTATTGGGTTGGTGGCGGCTGCACACAAAAGCCCTAGGTTATTTTGTTCACGTGAAAGAAGTTGTGGAGTTGGCGTTTAAAAAATATTAAATTTGATATATAGCTAAAGAATAATGGGTACACTTGGAAAGAGATAGAGATAGGATGGTGTACAATTAGGGGAAAGTCTAGGGAACAATAGAAGGAACAAATTTGGGAAGATACGCCTGCTGATTTTAGGGATATAACCAGATTTGGCTATCAATTTGAAATTAGAACTATTTTGGGCTAATCAACGGTCGAGATTTATCCGGGTGATATCTCTCGCCTCGGGCGTCAGAAAAATAATCCGAAAATACCGGGGCGATCGTGGAGACGAGACACACAGATCTACGGAGCCTGATCATGCGCTACGCCTACCAAAAAATTTACGTAAAATTAGAAACGGCATTTTGAGACAAATGACTAAAACGCCCATATCATTCTAAGTCGTTTTACGAGAAAACGAGCCGTGAAATGACGTTTCCAAAAATTACTATAAAATTCTACACTCACATACGGTCACAACGGCATATCACATCGCATATACTGGAATCCGAAAAGTGCCAAATAAAATACGTGCACGATAAAGCACGTGCACGCAGAAAATCCATAAGGTCGGAAAGGGACCGTTACATTCTACCCCACTAAAATAAAGATTCCGCCCTCGGAATCAACAACACTAATTAGCAAACAAGAATGGAAAACACTCCCTCATCTCCTCCTCGCGCTCCCAAGTGGACTCTCCAGGTGATCCGTGACGCCACATTACTCTCACCGGGTCGACTACCTTATTCCTCAATTGCTTCTGTCGACGGTCCAAAATTTGCACAGGCTGCTTGTCATATGTTAGGTCCGGACGGACCGTAATCTCTGAGAAATCAACCGTGTGCGACGGATCACTAACGTACCGATGTAACTGAGATACGTGGAAAACGTCGTGAACCCCCTCCAAAGATGGTGGCAGAGCAAGGCGGTAGGCCACTGCTCCCACACGCTCCAGCACGTCGAATGGTCCAATATACCTCGGACTCAGCTTTCCCTTCTTCCCGAAACGAATAACTCCGCGGTTCGGAGAAATCTTCAGGAAGACGTGATCTCCAGGCTGGAACTCCAAAGGTCTCCTTTTGGCATCAGCCCAATGCTTGAATCGATCCTGCGCAACTCTGAGCTTCTCCCTGATGTCTTTCTTGACATCCACAGCTTCCACTATCATTTCTGGACCCAACAGCTCCCGATCTCCGATGTCATCCCAGCTCAGTGGCGATCGACATTTCCTTCCATCTAAGGCAGCAAATGGCGCCATGCCAATGCTCGCCTGGTAGCTGTTGTTATACGAAAACTCCACCAAGTGAAGATGGTCCTCCCACGATCCCTTCAAATCGAGCGTACAAGCTCACAGCATATCCTCTAGAATCTGAATAGTCCTCTCGGACTGGCCATCGGTCTGCGGGTGGTATGTCGTGCTGAAACTCAGACTCGTACCCAAATTCTCCTGCAAACTTCTCCAGAACTGAGATGTGAACCTCGAGTCTCTATCAGACACGATGCTCACGGGGACTCCGTGTAAGCGTACGATCTCCTGCACGTACACGGTCTACGTCACAACTATTTCCAAGAGGAAAAAAATTAAAAGAGGAGTAAAAACGAAATTTTACCTCTAGATATTTCCTCGCCAAGACTTCCGTAGACTGGCCCACTCGGAAGGGGATGAAATGCGCAGACTTAGTCAACCGATCAACAATCACCCAGACTGCGTCGTTCTGTTTCGGGGTCCGAGGCAAACCAGTCACGAAATCCATCGTGATATGTTGCCACTTCCACTCCGGAATAGGAAGCGACTGCAGTAATCCAGCCGTACGATGGTGTTCGGCCTTCACCTGTTGGCATATTAAACACTTGGCAACGCTCCGTGCCACACTCCTCTTCATGCCAATCCACCAGTAATTCAGACGGATGTCCTGGTGCCTCCAAGATGTATAGAATACGGCGAGCTATGAGCCTCGCTCAAAAGCTCCTCCCGAACATCACCCGCGGGTACGTAGAGTCTGCTGCCGTACCGCAGCGAACCATCCTCATGAATCACGAACTACGTTCGTAGTCCGGCTTCAACCTGCCTCCTGATCCTCTGTAGCTTCGGATGTTTTGCATGTGCTGCCTTGATCCGATCCACGATCGTGGACTGAATCTGCAAATTCATGAATGAAAGAACTACACCAGGTAGGACGTCCTCCAAATCCATCTCTTTCAGCTCCTGATGTATCCTCCAGTCGGTGATTCTGCTGGTCTATCTCATAGTCTGCCATAAGCTCCAACCATCGTCTCTGACGCATGTTGAGCTCTTCTACGTGAAGCGGTACTTCAAGCTTTTGTGATCGATGAAAATCTTCACGCTCTCACTCAGCAAGAAGTGTCTCCTGATCTTCCGTGCAAATATTACCGCTACCAACTCCAGATCGTGTGTCGGGTAATTCTTCGCATGAGTCCTTAACTGACGAGAAGCGTACGCGACCACGTGGCCATGCTGATGCACGACGCATCCTAGGCCCTTTCCCTGATGTATCACAATATACCTCAAGCCTCCGCTCTGATCTGGTACTGCAAAAACCGGTGTTGAAGGCAACCTCGCCTTCAAGATACTGAAGGCCTCCTCACAAGCTTCTGACCAATGAAACTCCACGTCCTTCCTCGTCAGCTTCGTCGTCGGCCCTGCATTCCTCGAGAACTCGAACTTAAGATGGTCTGGAATCCTGAATACCACCCTCTTGCTGTGGCATTCGATCGATGCATGGAAGTCTCCCAGCCAATCGATGCCAAGAACGACATCGAAAAGTGGTAGATCACGGACAATGAAATATAATAGTTCATGTCCACTGACCACCAAGGGAATCGATCGACAATCCAGATTCACTGTCACCACTCCGTTCCCTGTGGCGATATCCCAACACTTAGGAAGTGTATAGGTGGGAATAGAGTGCCATGTTACAACTCCCGAGACATGATGCACATAGATGCACCGGAGTCGAACAAGGCCAAGACCGGGTGAGAGGACACTAGAATGGTGCCTAGGATATGAAAGAACTACGGTCAAACCAAGATACTCTAACAAACAAGGCAAACAAACAAAGCTAACAATAAGATCTACACAATGAAATGAAAGACTAGATCCGAAGTAATACCTGCAATAACTCCATCCAGTTCCTAAGTCTCGCCGGCTGTCATGGTGTACGCCGGCTTCCGGAGTTGCATTGCCTGCCGAAACATCTGCTCCTGTGGGACCAAGGGTGGTCCACAGACAGCAGCTCCTCTCTGAAACGGGGCAGGCGCACTACTCTGCACTGAAACTCGCGCTCTGTTCTCCACATGGCGATACCTCGGGCAATCTCTAGTGACGTGTTTGGCAGCTCCACATGCCAGACAAAAACCCAGCTTCTTCCTGTAATTAGCCTGAACATGCCCCGGCTTACCACAGAAGTGACATGGGCCCTTGTTCTGACTCTGCACGGGTGCTCCAGGCCTCTTGAAGGGCACTGCCTGAACTGGTCTCACTGCAGGCCTAGCTGTTGGCCTGAACTGCTCCATTAGTCGGTTCCTTCGCAGTGGTGGTGGTGGTGCAGTCGGAGGAGCCTGGGTAGCACGTGCAATCTGATGCGCCTGATCAACCAACCGATATTGAACGTTTAACATCTCTCTCATAACGCCCAGTAATTGGCGTAAATCGTCACCTCGGCCATCCATGGTCCCGTTAGCTGAAGGTCCGTCTCGAGCTTCACGTCCTCCCACCATCCTAACGACAGGAAAAACACAACTTAGACTCGCTCACCTTACTGGATAATAATAAAAGGAATGTTAATACTTTTATCGTTCCGAACTTTTTGCAGAAAAGGACGTGCATTGGCCACCACTAAAACCTGTCACGTCCCGCTTCCCAAAACTACGGAGGTGAAACGTGACAAGGCCCGCTTAGGCCGGAGCTGTGAAGCTCGGAACCAATAAGCGTCTGAGTGATACACCAAGACGAAGGAACAGGTCCATGCAGAAAAGTATGGAACAACAAAAGTACTAAAAGGGATGCATTCGTTTTATTCAACAGATATCCAGAAAAGTACGGGGAGTCTAAACAAAAGCAAACACGGCTACAAACAGCTGAAAGAAAACTAATGGTACAAGCACCCAACCTAGACAGAAAGTAAACGGTGATACGCACCCAACTAAACTGCAGTGAAACCTCTGAATCAGCAACGTGAAGATCTCTAGCTCTGGTCCTCCTCGGGCACGTACTCAGGATCGACGTCCTCCGGCTCTACGTCCTCTGGTAGCTCCGCATCGTCAACGTACTCTGGCTCCACACCTGACGTACAACACCCAAAGAAAAGGAATTGTACGTCAGGTAAAGTCTACAAAAAGGGTCAGACTCTACTGCAAGTGTACCGAACTATTAAACAATAGTTTACTGATTGATTAGCATGCTGGGGTTATAACAGAGTATCAAAAGGAAGTAAACGCAGCAGGAAAGTAAAGCGTAGCAAGCAGTAGTCGTAGCGTGTGCTACCGACTAGGGACTAACCTAAATGGGTCGTGACAAGACGTGACAAGACAAGCAAGACAGGACATGACACGACAAGACAAGACACTGTGACTCGAAGGGTTCACGCCTTACGGTTTGAGGGGGATCAGACCCTCTTCCCGTGTGCACGCTCAACCCTACCCCAACCCAAGTGCTCAAGACAAGACAAGTCCGTACAAGGGATCACTCGGAGAGCGACCTATTGCCCGCAGGCTGTGTATCCGTACAAGGGATCACTCCGAGAGTGCCCTATTGCCCGCAGGCCGTGTATCCGTACAAGTGATCACTCAGAGAGTGCCCTATTGCCCGTAGGCTGTGTATCCATACAAGGGATCACTCAGAGAGTGCCCTATTGCCCGCAGGCTGTGTATTCGTACAAGGGACACCCACTCTCTGGTGAGTGCCCTATTGCCCGCAGGCTGTGTAAAACAAGACACGACGTGACATGACATGGATAGTTCTTCTAGGGGTCCACACGCACGCACACACAAAATAACCCTACGGTGTCAAAAGTTGTTATTGTTACGCTTAGACTTCGTCGTCAAGTCTAAGTCGTCAAGGGGTGTCCCAGACGCTATCATTTCACGTCCGGTTCTATTTGTTCACAGTTTAATAGTTCTAACAGTCTAAGGCCTAGGCACGGCCGAAAGAGCAAGTGAGTACACTTGCCTGCGGTGGCGAGTGTGTCGTCCGTCCGGGGCGTCTCGTCCAGGCGTCTTGTCCGCGGTAGTCCGTCTGAAACAGTGTCACGGCGACGGTGTCAGGTCGCCATTTTCATCAAGTCCTATTATGGTTTGTTTCTAGATTATCGGGACTATCCAAATTGTCATAAGTCACGTTTTGGTGTTTCATCAGCCTAGATCGACCACTACCCTATATGCACAAAAAAGTTATCCGACGGTCGATTTCTACAGTGACATCGTTTTACTGGTGCGGAAAAGTAAATTTAGTTATCGTTGTCTGATTTTTAGTTAGGGTTCAGTTTTGCTACAGTGTGGGTTTGCTATGAGTTCGGGGGACTAACCTCTCCGGTGTTCAATGTACGATGGGCGTAGCGTCTAGGCAGTATGAGATCGACGTCGCCTACGGCGTCTCGGCTACGGGTAGCGTAGTGGGACTCGTCTGGACAGCAAACAAAGTGTGGGCAGCAAGCACGGTCAGTCCGACGGTAAAAACAGCGAGCAAAGTAACGTCTGGGAGACGTCTAGTGGCTTCGAAAAACACGGACAATGAGACGAGCCCGGTAGCGGCCCGTAGAAGATGTCAACGACATCAAGAGGGTCTCGAACAACGAGCAGGGAGGAGAAAAGGCCTCGGGGGCCAAAACAACGAGCAATGGCGCGATCACGACGTCGAAAAAGATTCGAAAGCTGGTCGTGGCTATCCGGCCTAGGGCTGTCGCATGGGGGAAAAGTCACCGGCCTGGGGGGTCTGGCGGCCTGTCGGCGATGGGGGAAGGCCGTGGAGGGTCTCCGGCGATGAAGACTGTCGAGCGGCGATGAAAAATGGTAGCAGCGGCTGTCGGGCTGCTGCTGCGGCCTGTTCGTGCGAAAGGGGGGCCAGGCGGCTTCTCACGGCGGTCAAGGCAATCTCCGGCGTCGCAGCGGCGTCTGTTGGTGCTTCCCGGCGTCAGAAATGGCAGCACGGCGGGCTGCGGTTAGTCGCTGCGTGGAGAAGGAGCCGACGGGCGGCAGGACAGTGAACAGGCGACATGGGTTGTTGTGGTTGGTCGGCGGATGCGGGGTGCCGGAGCAGCGCAATGCAGCGGTCGGAGGGGAGGCGGAGCCAGCGTCTGGGGTCGAGGGCGAGCGAGAGGGGGGGGATGCGAGAGTGAGAAGGAGAAGTCTCGGGGGTTTGTATTGGGTTGGTGGCGGCTGCACATAAAAGCCCTAGGTTATTTTGTTCACGTGAAAGAAATCGTGGAGTTGGGGTTTAAAAAAATATTAAATTTGATATATAGCTAAAGAATAATGGGTACTTGTGGAAAGAGATAGAGATAGGATGGTGTACAATTAGGGGAAAGTCTAGGGAACAATAGAGGGAACATATTTGGGAAGATACGCCTGCTGATTTTAGGGATATAACCAGATTTGGCTATCAATTTGAAATTCGAACTGTTTTGTGCTAATCAACGGTCGAGATTTATCCGGGTGATATCTCTCGCCTCAGGCGTCAGAAAAATAATCCGAAAATACCGGGGCGATCGTGGAGACGATACACACAGATCTACAGAGCCTGATCGTGCGCTACGCCTACCAAAAATTTACGTAAAATTGGAAACGGCGTTTGAGACAAATGACTAAAACGCCCCTATCATTCTAAGTCGTTTTGCGAGAAAACGAGCCGTGAAATGACGTTTCCAAAAATTACTATTAAATTCTACACTCCGATAAGGTCACAACGGTATATCACATCGCATATATCGGAATCCAGAAAGTGCCAAATAAAATACGTGCACGATAAAGCACGTGCACGCAGAAAATCCATATGGTCGGAAAGCGACCGTTACAGCGACCATGAATTCTATTGCTTTTATTGAATCTTTTGTTGATCTTTCCGTGAATTGTGAGTAGTCTTATCTAGGGCTAATGGATTAGCCCTAGGATCTTAGAATTTAGATGTAAAGTTAGGATTTTTATGTTGTTTGGTATACAATGGATGTGTTCTGGTTGATCCAGCCAAGTTTGTAGGAGATTCCAAATATGATTTGTCACCACAACAGTGGCGCACATCTTGGACGGATATCTTATGGGCTTAATTAGGCACGTTGGTGAAATCAATTGGAGTTCATGACCATGACGGTGGCATGCACTTTGATGGTTTCCACAGGCGCCCTATATTACCGATTATTACTAATTGATGACTATGACAGTAGCGTCAATGAGAGCCACCAAATCACAGATCAAAGCTCTGTCCACGACAGTGGCGTGAGTTGAGATTGAGAATAGTTGTCGATCGTAATGCACGGATCGCATGTGAGGCTATTCACGACGGTAGGGCTAAACATGGGATACGTTAGACGAGTGGCACACCGACAATTGGCCATGAGTTTTACATCTTAGATGCGACAATATCTCCCTAATGAAGCCAATTCAACACAGGGATTCTAACTTAGCATTGACATTCGACGATCCTAGTGGTGACTCCTATTGCCCTGGTCTTTTATATTGACGATAATCCTATTTGAGAAGATAAACGTGACAACCTTGCTGAGTACACCAACTGACACTTTTCTGAGATTCAGAACAAAAACCATGACTATATAAGTATCTGCCTCCATGTGGGTTCGACATTTTACTATATTACAAAGCTTTGACATCGTGCACTTGCGGTAGTTTTTGGGTTAAAATCCAGCGCGCACTAAGCTTTTGGCGACGTTACCGGGAAGGCAACAATTTATACTTGGGTTATTTTCTTTATTGAAGAAATTGTTAGTTACTCTTATCATCTTCTCAACTTTCCATATTTTTGTTCTTTTTTCCTTTACTACTGACATTTTGTCTGAGTTGTTGCTTGTGCATGAACACTCGCCTTGGGGGATCAGACGATCTAATATTTAACCCGGAGATTGAAAGAACAGTAAGGTGGCTCAGAGCAGAAAAGAGGAACCATATTTTTCAGGAATCAATGGCCGAAGGTTCTAATACTCCTCCGCGTACCGGCAACATCCAGGATCACATGAAGACTAATTTATACAGTATATCTTCTATCTTTGAGTCCGCAACTGTCAGCTGGAATTTTTGAATTAAAGACTGGGTTGATAAATCTGATGCAGCAGGATCCTTTCCACGTGCATATGCATGAGAATCCTAACCACATATAGATCTCTTCTTGGCGAAGTGCGACACTTTCCAAGTTAAGGATGTGAGCGGCGACGCAATAAAACTACATCTATTTCCATTTACTCTGAGGGACAAAGCAGCTTATTGGTTGAGGGCGTACCCCACGAATACTTTCAAAACTTGGGAGCAATTGGCCTTAGCCTTCATCAACAAGTTCTATCCACAGGCCAAAACGGTGAGGATAAGGGGGGCGATCACGAACTTTAAGCAGCTTCCACAGGAGGCACTCTACGATGCATGGGAATGCTTTAAAGACTTGCAACATCAGTGCCCACACCATGGCGTTCTGGATTGGGATCTCATCCAAAGCTTTTATAATGGTCTCAAGCCTGACACCAAGATGAGTATTGACGCCTATGCACAAGGCGCACTATTGTCTAAGCTACCAGAGGAGACCACGTCACTGCTAGAACAAATGGCCTCCAACAACCATCAATGGAGCGATGATCGCTCAACATTTAGAGGCACAGGTTCTGAGGCAAAGGTAGCCACACAGCTTAAGGGGAAACTTGAAACTCTTTGCAAGCAGGTTGCGCGAATTGAGCAGAGGTTGGATGTTATTCCTACTACTTCCAAAGCTCCAGTATATGCTACTTATGAAGATTACTCCGAGCAAGTGTACGCTCTAATTGAAGGGTCTTGTGAAGGAACGGGCGTACCGGTGGAGCAAGTCAATTATATAGTGGGTGAGGGGAGCAATCCTAGACCTCAGTGGCCAAATCCAGCGTTAAAATCACATCCTGGGTTCTCCTACAGCAACCCCAATAGAGCATTGCAGCCACCATCCTAACCAAGGCCACTACAACCTCCACAACAACAAGGCCAACCTACACAGCAGCAGCAGTATGGATTCAGGCCAACTTGGGCCTTATATGCCACCAGGGTATTATAATCGTCAGCCTTACCAGCAACCACAACAGCAGTACTAACGGGCGACGTAAAAATCTGAAGTGGAAGCGACTTTTGAGGCCTTTATTAGCTCGCAAACAAAGATCAATTCAGAATTTTCAGCCCATCAAAAGCAACTGCAAGCCTCCGTTGATGGCCTAGCAGCCCAAATGACTTAACTTATGAAGGTTCAAGGGAGATTGCCATCTCAACCAGAGCCAAATCTAAGGGGCCAAGTCAATGCAGTGGTAGCAGTTATGACGAGAGGATGAAAGAGTACCAACAATATGATGGTGTCGGTCTTTAAGACAATGGATCAACAAGCATCGACACCTATTCAAGAGGAAGATACCACCATCTCCGAGCCTATAGTTGCAGAGGACGAGGAGAAAATTATTGATGAACCGCCCGCTGATGTGTCATTATATTCCACATTTTATCTATCGGTTACACGTCAAATGATTGCTCAATTACATATTTCATACGCTTGTACGCTCATAATTGAAACTATTGTACTTTAAAAGCGTTTGATTACATTTCAGGAAATATCGAGCGATTTGGAGTATATTGGAGGAGAGAGAGCGTGCTTCGACACCGAGACTCCTGAGGCGCCGCGTTCGGTGACTTAAAGTTGCCGAGGAGCATGGAAGGGGCAAGAGAGAAGGAGTGAATAAGAAGAGAATGAAGAAAGTATGGTTCTATAATACCATGACTCATGGATTCCATGTCGCTCGATCGAGGTATGATGCGGCGAAGGAATCGAGCGATCCAAAGTGCTGGAAACAGGACAGCCGTGCACTCTTTTCAAATCTGATATCACCTGGGATTTTTTAGTATTTTTCTGATTTTTTCCCAGATAGTAGACTTCAAGGCGGTTCCAACGCCACCAAGAACGCGCCAATCGGAGGTCGGATGAGCCCTGGGGAATTTCTGCAAGCTGATGCTACAGTGCTAAAATCTATTTTCGACACCTACTCAACCGAGCAGGACTCTACTCGACCGAGCATGGTGAAAATTTGACTAAATAGCAGCCTACTCGACCGAGCAGCTGCATACTCAACCGAACAGCTGTATACTCGACCGAGCAGCTGCATACTCGACCGAGCAGCTGCCTACTCTACCGAGCAGCTACATACTCGGCCCAAGCAGGTAGTGCGACGTTTTGGGCAGTGAATCCAGACTTCTAACGACTCGACCGAGTAGCCACATACTTGACCGATCAGAGTGACGACTCGACCGAGCAGACCCTACTCGGTCCGAGTAGGCAGAGCAACATTTGGGCAATAATTCCAGATTTCCTGACGACTCGACCGAGCAGCTACCTACTCGACCGAGTCACCATGGGCCCAGATTTTAAATTGCGTCCAGATTTTGGAGACGATTTTGATAGTGCTTCTGGGGGTTGTTTTGCGAGGGTTTTTGGGGGAGGAATTGGCAGCCATCAAGGGTGACTTTTTGTATACTTTTAGGAGAGTTTTTGGAGAGTTTTTAGAGAGCTTTGGGGACGATCTTTTGGGAGTTAGGCTACGCCATAGGCCCTCCTTTGTATCAAGATAAATACTTTTGTCTCTTTAATTCTATTTTTGTTATTTCTTTGTGATTATTTATTGAATATCTCGTTGATGCATGCTATGATGAATTCTCTTGCTATTATTGAATCTTCTATTGTTTTTCCTATGATGCATGAATAGTCTTTTTCATACATATATAATATACATCATAGAGTGGGGTGTGTAGTTTCCCTGGGCGATTTTCGTCCGATTTTCGTGCGAGTTGCGGCGGACTCCCGTTGCCGGCCGGTCGGCCAGTTCCCGGCGTCTGCGCGAGCTCCTTTCTCAAGCCTCACCCTTGCTTGCTCTTCTAGTCTCCCCCTTGGTGACCAGAATCCCTACTTCCAGTGTGATCCCCTGGTGTTTCTTTGCAGATCTGGATCTGGGTCCCTCCGGCCTGTTTCCGGTCTTCCCGCCGCCGATCAAGCTCGACCCCGCTACGTGCAGACTTGACAGCGCCGATCAGACTCCTTCACTCCGATCAGACCCGTCCCCCTACCCTTCCTGGGCGGCGATCGATCCCTTCCTTGGCGGCGATCGATCCTCCGGTCCGATCTGTGTCGACTAAGTCCCGATCAGCCTTACCCCCTGCTCCGATCGAACTGCTCCGCCGTTCTTCCTTCCTGAGCAGCGATCAGGCTGCCTTGGTGGTGGCGGCCATGTTTTGGCCGTCTGATTTGGGGATTTCGCTGTTCCGGTGATGGCTTCCTCGACGTTGTTGGCCGGTCCTGGGGTACCCCTGCTGCCCTCTCTTGCAAATCCTGGGGGTGATGGGTGGATGGAGGTAAAGTGGACATTGGGGAGGAGGCTACCCACTGCACCCCCCGGGCTTCGCGATGGAAGGCCCCCTACTGCCGCTAGGCCTCCTCGCCACCCTCGTCCTGATGCTCGCCTAGTGCTCGAGCGTTGGTCAGTTAGGCCTGGCCTCTCCGTCTCCTACTCTCAGGCGGTCCGGCTATCTTCGTGGAAGGATGTGTGTAATGATCCGACTGTCGCCGACGATCGGAAGCTGAAGTATTTCGTCCCCGTCCCCTTTTCTGGTGGCCACTCTTATGGATTGGTGACTGATCTTCAGAATTCGGCGACTGCGGCCAAATGGACAAACACCGCTGTGGGGCACGTCCTTGGGGACGTCCCGTTCTTCAGCCAGCTGTGTGCCGTCGTAGGATGGATGTGGAAGCTCAAATGTCCATTCCAGACCTTCTCCCGTGATAACGGGATGTTCTTCTTCCGCTTTGGCTGTGCTGAGGACTGCTCGTCGGTTCTGCAGGGGGGCCGTGGCTCTTTGACGGCCGCCTCCTCATTCTTAGGCAATGGAGCCCCACCGTTACCCTCGACAGAGATATTCTCCATAGCGTCCCTGCATGCGTTCGGTTTCCCTCTTTCCATCTCAATCTCTGGTCCACCGACATCCTTAGTGTGGCGGCCAGCCTTGTGGGGATCCCAATCTGCACTGATCGGGCCACCGCCAATCTTGAGCACGTTGACTTCGCCCGCTGCTTCGTCGAGCTCGACGCGTCGGAGCCACTCCCTCGTGTAGTCACTTTGGTATTCGAAGATGGCTTTACCCACATTCAATCAGTTGAATATGAGGGCGAGCCACCTAGGTGCAGTCGCTGCCTCACCTTCGGCCACTTATTGGAGCAATGTCCTTCCACTGAGGCCCCGGTTACTAAGGGGGAGGGGGTTCAGGTACTCTCTCTGGGGGCAAGGCCATGCCTCCCGATGTCCTAGCTTCGTAAGTTGGGGCTATACTTGAGGCCGCCATGGCCCGATGTGACTCTTCTGGAGCCGGGGCAAGCTTGGCGTCTACGATTGATGTGAGGGGGGTTGCTGTGGAGACCTCCCCCCATTGTCCTTAGGTGGGAACCCTCCCTATGAAGGGGTTCGTTGATCCTACGTCCGGTCCCTTGGGCGATGCGACAGTGGCCTCTACGGATGCCATCGTTTCTCCCGTCGTCGCTAGTAGCGAGGGTGAGGTTGGTGACTCAGATGATGAGGGTAGGGGGGATTTGGATTCTGTTGTCTCCGATGACTTTGCGGAGATGGATGAGGCTTTTGCCTCGAGCTTTGATGCTTTGGGCCCCTACATTTGTGTTGCTGCGTCGGGCAGAGGGGGGCATGGTAGTGGACAACATGGTAAGGCCCCTTCGGTCTCGTCCGGTCATGGTGGCGGCAATGTTAGAGGTGGGGGTAAGCATGGGTTCATCAGAGTGGTTCCGAACCCCAGCAGCGCTTCAGCTGCCTTGAGCCCCCCGATTTGCTCGGAAAAGATGACGGTTGATAATTCGGCGTGGAAGGCGCTTTTTGATAGCGCCTATGCCAAGGTGGGGGCGGCGTCGAAGTCGAAGGCCTAGAAAAGGATTGTTCCTCCTGTCACTCGCTCCAAAGCGGTGGCGTCCAACTCTGTGTTTGCGGGGCTTTCACATTTGAAGCTTTGAGTGGGTGTATTGTGCTTAACGAGTGGGGTGATTCTTCCTTCACCCGTCTTAGTGTTTTCTGGGTGCGTGTTTATGGGTGTTGTGGGCCATGTCTAATTTCTAGGGAGTGTTTTGGGGTCATATCGCTTAGCTATGTTTCTCGGGCTGGCGCTTGTGCCTAGCCCTGCTTTTGGGGTCTTTCCATGACTGCCTGATTGCTAGCGCCTGGTGACTGCTTCGTGACCTCTCCCATGTCTGCAATCAAGAAAGGCGGACGTGATGTTCCCGTACTTTGTACACATCGGCATATATAAAATTACTTACTTTTCAAAAAAAAAATGAATAGTCTTTTCTAGGGCTAAGGGATTAGCCCATGGATTTTAGGATTTAGTTGTAAAGATGTGATTTTTATGATGCATTGGGTATAAAAGGGGTTGTATTTTGGTTGATCTAGCAAAATCCCTAGGAGAACTTGTACTGAGATCTTGTCCACAGTCGGTGGAATCGATTAGCTTAAGGAGTGCCCCACGGATTTAATCAGGGAACTAATGGATCCAACCAAGGCTCGTGACCATGCCCGGCTCGAGCCTTGAGGGGATCCACCGACGAACTATATCACTACATTAACGGCTACCGCCATTGCGTCAATGAGAGCCATCAAAATACCTCGAAACTCTAACCCATGAGAGTGATATGAGTTGAGAGCATTCGAACCACGAGAGTGGTGAGATTATTGTAGGTTCTTAATGCACGTACCATATGCATCTATCGCACAAGCGAGGTGAATACGGTATGTTATATTCATGATGCCTAGACACATGAATTCACTTCCTAGATGCTACAACCCCCAATTAAACCAATGCAACGTAGAAGTCTCAACCGAGCATCGACGTCCGACGGTCCTAGCGGCGAGTCCTAAAGCCCTAATCTTTTATATTTTATTTATTTCTTTCTTTGTGTGGAATACCTTGTTTGCGACATTGAGTGACACAACCTTCGCATCCATCACCATTACGACCCTCCATACTCCACATTCACCAATAAACTCGCAAGTCTAACTTAACCTAGGAGCAGATAGGTGGTATAGCACCGCTTTCCCATGTTCGATACCCGCTTTCCACTATACCGTGCGCTTGCGGTTAGACGACATCGTTTCGGAGTTAGTTCCGAGCCGATCAAGTTTATGGCGCCGTTGCCGGGGAGACGTTCCGCCATATTATCTATTTACCACAATTAGGTTGATTAGACTGCGTTAAAAAAATAAAAATAGAGAGAGATTTTTCCACACCACCTGCTATTATTATTATCTTTATCTCTCTTTGTACCACTGACGTCTTTTCCAGGTTGTTTATTTTGCTTGATCAGGTACAGTTGATGCAATGATGGTGCTTCCAAAGATACGACTGGATTCTATACCATCCGATACATATCTCGCTACATTCTATCAGGTTGATGGCGAGTCCTTCAGAGAAGCCTTGTGCAAGTTCGAAAGAATGTTAGGAATGTTCCAGACATAGTCAGACCATGAGTGGGATAGTCCCAAGCTATTTGATATCTTTTCTAGAAGACTAAAGAGACCCTCACGTGAGTTTATGGAGAGGATGCAAGTGCGAAAGTTCAGTGATCTGTAGTTGGCAGCAACCTTGGAGCAAATGATAGATGATGCTCGATCTACCGGTTCGCTAACCGTTATGGCAGGTAAACCATCCGACCAAGTATTCATCGATTTTGTTATGGCTAATGTCTCTGGTGCATGTACTATCATAGATGGAGTGTATGCTTCACTTGAAGGTGATCATATCCACCTTTACACCATCAACACTCCACAAATAGAGACATCCGAGCTGCCAGCGGAGGACACATATATGGACCTATTGAGAAGCATCGTAGACACAGTTCGATACACCGGTCCATTAACAATAACGACAGGTGACCCTTTTGAGCTTGGATTTCAAAACTTTATTACTCATCGTATCTCTTCCGCAGCCACAATTGATGATGGAGTCTACGCTCTAGTTGAGGGGCACAAGACCCACTTTTATACCGTGGCCAAGATATGTAAGCCCATAGAGCCACCTGCACCCACCGTGGAGAGGGCCAAGCCACACCATACAATGCCTCAAGTTCCAGGATGGAAACGAAGACATAGGCGAAAAAAAGGAGAAGATGAAATTCCCTTTACCTACTATATTAGAGGAACCCGAAGAGGAGGCCGAAGCATTGCATCGCGAGGAGGCAGAGCTATATTTATTTTACATATTACACGTGGAGCTAGAGAATTTCGCCGAGGAGGTCATGCATCGGGACGAGGACACACCCATTCATGAGGATCCTGAGCATTACCCTCCTCCTTTTGAGCTACCACAGCCACTTCCACTTTCTACCGAGGCTGAGCATCCCTCAGAGGACCACCCACCAGAGCTTACTACTCCCCTTCAAGGAGATCTCTTCACCCACTCATCTCCTACATTTGATTTTCCTCATGTGTATGATGTTTTTTATAATTCAGATTTTGACGACTCATCATGTCTTTTTGCAGGATACACATACATATGATCAAGAGGTACGATAGTACGTATACGAGGAGGAGAGCGATGAGTTAGCACCCATAGATGCTATTGAATATGATCAGGAGGTGCGTAGGGACAAGTCTGACGATGGTGAGGAGTTACCTGATGAGACCTACACTTATATGCCAGAGTTACCTGAAGAACCAGAGGCAAACAACGAGGACTTGGTCGACGTGGTGCACGAGAGTAGAGATTTATTTCCAGGGAAGTGTCGTTAACTGTCTTTAATTTTAAATACTTGTATTGATGACCCTCTTTGGAATGCATTTATTTTGGGAAAGAATTATCCACATCAGATTGATGTGGCTTATCTCTTGCAGGGTACAAGTGGAGTCCTTGGGGGGATGCTGGGAGCCGCATTGCTGGAACCTGATGGAGTTCATAGACACACGCGCCTGGCAGAGCCACGGAAAGAGCAGTTGGAGCAGTTGCCTGCACCGACAAAGATACTGGATCTGCCTTTTGCTATATGTGATATCAATCCAGTAGTGTAGTATTTTATGCTTTTAATAAACACGAATCCTCTTAACAGCGAGAGGACCGTATAGGATTCTATATGCTTTCTTAGTTTAATAAATTCACCCCATATGATGGCTCAATTATCTTTTGCACCCAACCCACTATTTATCATCCATGCCCACCCTTATATTTGGCATTTATTTCGCCTCTCCCCCCAATTTTTATGTGATGTTGAGCTTGGGAGAGAGAAACTATTTTGTTGAGTGGCCCCCCTATCTTGTCGTTGTCCTCTATTTATATCATACACACATTGAGGACAATGTGATGTTTAAGCTTGGGGGAGTGCATAGTGCACGCACTTTGCTTCATCGTGAAACGCACTTCGAAATTAATTTCCATATGAACCATGTTCACTTCTATGTTTATGTCTCATATGCTTCATTTTCTATGAAATATCGTGGATTTTTTTATGAACTCTGATATCTGTTAGACTAGAGTTCGATTCCTTGATTAGTGTATCTTTGTTAATATGCTTTTTCATAGTAGAATCCATAGTTTCACAACCATATTCTCGAAACAGTTAGGCTAAAAATGAATGAATCAAATCTAAAAATAATCATTTGACTCCTACGTGATTTGATTGATAATTCTATTGCTTCATGGATGTTTAGTGATTCAAAAAGAGATAGGATAACCCCACGTAGTGATGATTAGGATTCCTGAAACCGAGCCATGTCTAGATTCTATGCTTTTTCTTTTTCTTTTGTGAATAGCCAATAAATGATCTTTGATCATGTTTTGCATTCCATCGCGTTTACGTGAGTTTGCAAAAATCCAAAAAATGCAAAAAATCAAACAAATATCCTGAATAAAAGGCCCTAGGGGTTCCTCGTAAGCCAATGCCTTAAGACCATCTGGTTTGGGATGCACAGGCCGCTCTTTGAATATATTGAGTTATCTCGTGTATATATAGAAAGAAAAATGTATATGAAATATTCATATAGCCAAAAACAATATAAAAGTACAAAAATCCCATATCCTTATCTCCATTTCTATATAGAACAAAGACATATCAAAGTCGATGGGTTCTAGGAGTCTTGAAATGGTCGTAGTGTGGTGATGCCTCACCTTAATCGAATCTGCTAAATTCATTCCATAAAGCATAACAAAATACCACGCATGCTTGAAAACGTTTGATCATGACAAATTATACTGCTTAGAGAATGAGTTGTGGACATTGGTTTCATTTTTGTGAACTTAGTATATTGCATGATAAATTATGATATGATATAACTCTACTCTCATTTTATTAGTTATCGAGTTCATCATATTTATTGAAATCAACGTTATTTTAATTTGAACGAGATTTAATTATTTGTTGTGTATATGTGTTCTAATTTCAAATTGACGTGCGTTCACGAGATCTTGCACACCTTGGGTTCTTGTATTTTCTGAATTTAAGGTTGAACCCCTTGTATTCATTATACGCCACCGCCTCACATCTGCATTGTATCCCTCTCCCGTGTTAGCTTCTTACTAGTCTTACTCGAGGACGAGTAAGAGGTAAGCTTGGGGGATTTTGATGTGTCATTATATTCCACATTTTATCTATATGATTACACGTCAAAATGATTGCTCAATTACATATTTCGTATGCTTTTACACTCATAATTGGAACTATTGTACTTTAAGAGCGTTTGGTTGCATTTCAGGGAATATCGAGCGATTTGGAGTATATTGGAGGAGAGAGCGCGTGCTTCGACATCGGGACTCCTGAGGCGCCGTGTTCGGTGACTTAAAGCTGTCGAGGAGCAAGGAAGGGGCAAGAGAGAATGAGTGAAGAAGAGAATGAAGAAAGTATGGTTCTATATTACCATGACTCATGGATTCCATGTCGCTCGATTGAGCTATGATGCGGTGAAGGAATCGAGCAATCCAAAGTGCTGGAAACAGGACAGCTGTGCACGCTTTTCAAATCTTCTATCAGCTGGGATTTTTTCATATTTGTCTGATATTTTTCCCAGATATTAGACTTCAAGACGGTTCCAATGCCACCAAGAACGCGCCAATCAGAGGTCGGATGAGCCCTGGAAAATTTCTGCAAGCTGATGCAACAGTGCTGAAATCTGTTTTCGACACCTACTCAACCGAGCAGGACTCTACTCGACCGAGCAGGGTGAAAATTCGACTAAACAGCAGCCTACTCGACCGAGCAGCTGCATACTCGACCGAGCAGCTACATACTCGGCCCGAGCAGGCAGTGCGACGTTTTGGGCAATGAATCCAGACTTCTGAAGACTCGACCGAGCAGCCACCTACTCGACCGAGCAGAGTGACGACTCGACCGAGCAGACCCTACTCGGTCTGAGCAGACAGAGACGTTTAGGCAATAATTCCAGATTTCCTGATGACACAATCGAGCAGCTACCTACTCGACCGAGTCACCGTGGGCCCAGATTTTAAGCTGCGTCCGGATTTTGGGGACGATTTTGAGAGGGCTTCTGGGGGTTGTTTTGCGAGGGTTTTTGGGGGAGGAATTTGGCAGCTGTCAAGGGGGACTTTTTGTATACTTTTTAGAGAGTTTTTAGAGAGTTTTTAGAGAGCTTTGGGGACGATCTTTTGGGAGTTAGGCTACGCCATAGGCCCCTCCTTTGTATCAAGATAAGTACTTTTGTCTCTTTGATTCTATTTTTGTTATTTCTTTGTGATTATTTATTGAATATCTCGTTGATGCATGCTATGATGAATTCTCTTGCTATTATTTAATCTTCTATTGTTTTTCCTATGATGCATGAATAGTCTTTTCTAGGGCTAATGGATTAGTCCATGGATTTTAGGATTTAGATGTAAAGATGGGATGTTTATGATGTGTTGGGTATAAAAGGGGTTGTATTTTGGTTGATCTAGCAAAATCCCTAGGAGACCTCGTACTGAGATCGTGCCCACGGTCGGTGGAATTGATTAGCTTAAGGAGTGTCCCCATGGATTTAATCAGGGAGTTAGTGGATCCAACCAAGGCTCGTGACCATGCCCAGCTCGTGCCTTGAGGGGATCCACCGACGAACTATATCATTACATTAACGGCTACCGCCATTGCGTCAATGAGAGCCATCAAAATACCTCGAAACTTTAACCCACGAGAGTGGTATGAGTTCAGAGCATTCAAACCACGAGAGTGGTGGGATTATTGTAGGTTCTTAATGCACGTACGGTATGCATCTATCGCACAAGCGAGGTGAATACGATATGTTATATTCATGATACCTAGACACATGAATTTACTTCTGAGATGCTACACCCCCAATTAAACCAATGCAACGTAGAAGTCTCAACCGAGCATCGACGTCCGATGGTCCTAGCGGTGAGTCCTAAAGCCCTAATCTTTTATATTTTATTTCTTTCTTTCTTTGTGTGGAATCCCTTGTTTGCGACGTTGAGTGACAGAACCTTCGCATCCATCACCATTACGACCTTCCATACTCCACATCCACCAATAAATCCGCAAGTCTAACTCAACCTAGGAGCAGATAGGTAGTATAGCACCGCTTTCCCGTGTTCGATACCCGCTTGCCACTATACCGTGCACTTGCGGTTAGACGCCATCGTTTCGGAGTTAATTCCGGGCCGATCACCCGCCATTGCATAGGAGGAGGCTTCACCTACCACGTTGCTTATTCCCTTCACTACAGCACCGGCGGATGTTCCTATTTCTGAAAACACTATGCCGAAGGATGCCAACAAGGACAAGGGAAGCCGTCCTCCACCTCCATACCCGCAGAGATTAGCCATGGCAAACCTTGAGAAGAAATACGCCAAATTTATATAGCTTCTAAAGGTGTTCACTTGAACATCCCTTTCATGGACACTTACAGAGATCCCTGCATATGCTAAGTTTTTGAAGGATTTAATAGCGGGGAAGCGAAAACAAGAAGCGGTAAAGTTGGCAGATAGTTGTACTTCGGTCCTAAAGAACACCCTACCTAAGAAGTTGCCTGATCCTGGAAGCTTCACGGTGCCATGCTCCATTGGTGGCATCCCCATTGATAGAGCTCTTATTGACTTGGGGGCGAGCATTAGCTTGATGCCGCTCTCCATCTTCAAAAGGTTGAATACTGGAATGGAGCTAGAACCCACAGGTATGAGCATACAGTTAGCAGATCAATCGATCACCTACCTGGTCGGCATCGCACGCGACATCATCCTACAAGTGCCGGGAGGGATTAGTGTGCCGGTGGACTTCGTCATTATGGATATGTCTGAGAATAGGAGTTCTCAAATCATCTTGAGATGCCCATTCATGGCCACAGCTGGAGTCTAGATCGACGTCCGTCAAGGGACGTTGACGTTGTATATGAACATTGGAAACATTGAGCTCGAGTTCCACCTCTAAAATCCAATGAATGAGCGCTTCCCGCGTGAAGATGCTAGCTACCTTGAGCTCCTAGAGCATGAAGCTATCGAATAATACGCCATGGAAGAAATTGCTAGAGACCCCATAAGGAAGGGCTTAGACGACATCGGCGACGTCTTATATGACAAGGCATTGGCCGCCTACTTAAAGGCCTTGGACGAGGAGCCGCTTGGCAAGTCACTTCATCATCAACCACTGGAGGCTGCGATCTTTGAAGTCGTTGAAGACTGACGAGGCGAGGCGAGCCAATTCCCACCACATGGCCTCTTATGGAAGCATGACGGGCGCATCTCATATGCGCCCAACATCAAGAAGCTCCATTGAAAATCATAGGGAGTCGAGCTTACGACTTTAAACAAGCGCTTATCAGGAGGTAACCCAAATTTTTCTTTATCTTTATTTTTATTCCTTTAGTTCATTCTTCATTTAACCCACAAACAAAATAAAAACGTTTTTAACTCATTAGAAAAATATAAAATATAAAAATTACAAAATTTCTAACATGTTCTACCTTATGCAGGTGAACAATGGAGAGAGCGCACAAAACGATGAAAATTTGGAGAAGGAACCAAGAGAAAATAACGAGGAGAGCCATACTTAGCCTGGAGAGCAATAGAAGGTCACTCGACCAAGTAGCTACCATGCTCTATCGAGCTACAGTCAGATGAGGAGGAGGCTAGAAAAGGGCACTCTGTAATCAATTCGACTCGACTGAGTAGCCACCCTGCTCGGTTGTAACGACTGCTTTTCATGTATCTGGATTTAATATAATATAATATATATTTTGGTGGATTTTCTCCTCATGTGTGGTTTTCGTCTCCGTAGCTTTCATTTTCGATCGATTCGTCGTATTATCTCGTGTCTTCCTTAGGATCGTCGATTTCGAAGTATGTCACTCGTGACGGACTTCATAACGGTCATATCTAACTATTAGATCAAGCCTAGGAGTCTTAGGAATCGATCCCGGGGCCCCGCGCTCCGTATCGGAACTTTTGTGCTCATTAGCCGGTATAAGAAGGGGCACCGACCAACTAGATGACGATCCAGTCGGTCGGCAATCCTTCTTGGACCGACTAGTTAGCTTTCTAAATTATTCAGGAGTTACTGTTTATCGTTAGTCGGTCTAAGAACGTTGGTTGACCGACTAGGTTACAAACTAGTCGGTCAGCAATGCTTCTTTAACCGACTAACACATCATCTTAATTTTAGTTGAGTTACTGTTTACTCTTAGTCGGTCTAAGAACGTTCATCGACCGACTAGATGCTAAACTAGTCGGTCAGTACTTGTTCATGGACCGACTAAATCTAAATCCTATTTTCGTTCAGGAGTTACTGTTTACACTTAGTCGGTCTGCGTTGGTCGACCGACCGACTAGTTGCCAAACTAGTCGGTCAGTGGTTGTTCTTTGACCGACTAACCAGTGTTAAAACCCTAATTTCTGGGCAGCCGCCAGCCCAACCTATTTAAACTCAACCCAAACGTTTTCTTCTTCCCCAACACGACCCAAAACCCTAAAATCTTCCCCCTTGAGCCCCCATCTTCCTCCAAGCTTCAATCCTTCATTCCAAGCCCCAAATCCATCATCCAAACCATCCATCCACTCTTTCTATCTCTCATCTTCCCCAAAATCTCACCAAATCCATCAAAATCCCCAAATCCCCCAAAACCCTAGTTTCCCCAAACTTCTCCATTTGCTTCCAGATCTGATCCTAGGGTTCCCCGGAGTGTTTCTTCCGCCTCCTCTCGGTAAGAAATCGACCTACCGTTGTTTTCATATCCTATTGTAATTTTTATGAAACCCTAATAAAATACTTGTGTTTTGATGATTGTTCCCCATAACAGCGATTCCCCGTAGGCTAGCATCCGCGGAAACGAACTTTCGTAACCGTCATCCCCGGTGATAGGCAAGTGAAACTTTCCTCTCTTGATTTGGGCCATGTTTTAGGCCATTTACCATGCTTTAGCGTAAAAACGGTGAAAGGATAGCCGTTTAGACGCCATTGACCTAGCTTGACAACGAAGCTTGGTCCGTCACCCCCATCATGTTCATATGTCACGTTTACTTTAAATTAACGGTACACGAATATGTTCATGTCATTGCATTTTGCCTGTCACGTTTAAATTCCATTAACGGTACGCAATTATCTGCTCACGGCATTGTATAGTGATTATTTATCGTGACTGCGTAGCACACGCTACAATACTATGTTTCATGGCTCGTGTTCCAGAAGCGAGCCCTGTAGTTGCTAACCCCAACGCTCGGATACCGGCTAGGTGTACCCCTATGCCAAACACACACTTCTTTTCCTGGCTCATGACCAGAAGCGAGCATAATGAGTTGCTAACCACAACGCTCGACACATGTGGGTGGGGTAAGAGATAAGCGGCCACCTGAGCACGAGTGGCTTGATCCGCCACTCCGGCCAGCAGGCGAAATCTCTAGTGTTTAAGTGATTGATAGTGATAGAGATAAACGGACTGAGCCACGAGCTGGCCAGCAAGTGGACTCTCTATGCACTAAGTGTTAAGTGATAAGTGATAAGTGATAAGTGATAAGTGTTAAGTGATAAGTGATAAGTGATAATTGATTAGTGAATTGGTAGCTTTTGCTACATCGTGCATGCTTGTCACTCTCTTAAACTGTTGCATCATATTCAACTGCCATGCCATTGTTTAACATTTAAATGCTAGGTTGTTAGTCACTTTCAGTTTCCTTGCCCAAGTCTTTTTAGACTTGCTGACATGTGCCCCTTTCTCTTTTGGGTGACGCATGTTAGACCTTGAGCCTGAGCTGCTTGCTGAGGGTGAGGTGTTTGCGGACGCCGAGCTTGCGCCCGTGTTGGACGGGGAGTACGTGGACACTGGGGACCAGTCCTAGTGTCTTCGTGATGTTTTACTTTTGTTAGACAGTTGTTTTGTTGTCGGTGCGTAGCACCTTTACTCTGTTATGTCGTTGCTTTTGTTTGGCCTTGTTCTGGGCCTTTAGACTCTTTCTTTTAGCCTGGTGGCTTTTCTGTGATGTTGAATATTTTGTGGACAAACTTTGGGATTGGTATTTCATATCCGTCTCATATTATTATTATTATTGTTGTTGTTTCGATTGCAATTACAGGGACCTGCTTATACTAAGTTTACGCTTATCGGGCGTGAGGCTTCACAGCTCCACGCCTGAGCGGACCTTCTCATGCCTCGCCTCCATTTTAGGGAAGCGGGTCGTGACAGGTTTTAGTGGTGGCCCATGCAGGTCCTTCTGTAACTGCAATTATCGGAATAACGATAATAATACGAATTGTCCAACAAATAAGTTCGACATCTGAGCCCTAAGCTATGAGTCTAATTGTTTCGTTTTCTGCGTCATTAGATGGCAGGAAGGCGAATCACCCGTGGTGGTGGTAGTGGTGCGCCCCCTCATGACGAGGAGCCTGAGCGGGAGCCCACTAATGGAGAGATGATGCGGATGATGTTGCAGATGATGCAAGTTCAGCAGGGTGTGCTCCTGCAGGTGCAGAATGCTCCGGTGACTCGAGCTGCTCGGGTGGTGGAAGCCCCTCGCCCTGAGCCCGGGGCGAAGCAGTTCAGAGAGCTGGGTCCTGCATATTTTGATGGGACCGAAGGTCCACTAGCTGCTGATGAATGGATGAGGAATATCGAGGACAATCTGAAGATGTCCAAGGTCAACGAAGTTAGTTGGGTTAACTTGGCGAAGCGCCAGCTGAAGGATAATGCTCGGAATTGGTGGGATGCTGAAGAGAAGATGTTGGTGGAGCCGATCGTCTGGGCTACCTTCAAGGCTAGATTTGATGGTGAGTTCTTCCCGAAGGCTGCCAGGGAAGAGATGCTGCAGCGTTTTATTGATCTGAAGCAGGGGAACTCGTCGGTGGACATGTACCACCAGGAGTTCATGAGGCTGAGTCGGTTTGCGCCGAAGATGGTGCAGGACGCTGAGGAGAGAGCTCAGAGGTTCCTGCAGGGACTTGCTTCGGAGCTCCAGAGCTTTGTGACCTCTTCTGACCGGGAATCTTATCAGAAGGTTTTGGTAGCGGACAAGAGGCAGGAGCTGCTCGTGAACCAGAGGAAGGGGTCTATTGTTGGTGCTGGGAAGAGGCCTTTGGAACAGGCGAGAGCTGTGGTTAGGTCTGGATTCAGGCCGAACCCGCCTGTTCAGTTTAAGAGGCCAGGAGGGCCTGTTCGGAGGACTTGCCATTTCTGTGGCAAGGAGGGCCATATCAAGGAATCGTGTAGGAAGTTCTTGGGGCAATGTATTATCTGTGGAGATCCCGCCCATGCTATCAGGGAGTGCCCGAGGTTGAAGCAACCTTGGAGGACACCTATTGCTGCCCCGCCGTTGCAGCAGAGAGCCCCGGTGCCCGCTGGTCGTGGGGTGCCCCTCGTTCCGCAGAGGCAGGCTTTTCAGCAGGCCGCTCCGCCGAGGAGGCAGGCATTTCTGATGACTGAGGAGGAGGTTTTGGCCATGGATGAGGTCGTTGCAGGTAACTTCCAATCTAGTTGTTCCTTCCCTAATTAATTGATTGTTAAATTATGTTGGTTGCTTGTGTATGTATGTTGCTAGAGTAAGATTTGATTGATTAGACTGTTTGTTAGGTGTGGTTTTGGTTTGCACATTCCCTGCCCGAGTCCTCTTTGACTCAGGTGCGTCGATGTGCATTTTGGCCCAGAGCTTCGTGGAGAAGCATTCCTTGTCGACGTCCCCTCTCTCTAAGAGTTGGAACATCGTTACAGGGAATGGAGTAGTCACGGTGCATCGTGGATGCAGTCCTTGCTCTGTGGTGGTTTGTGGACATGATCTTTATGCTGATTTTATTGTCCACAACATCACCAACTACGATGCGGTCTTTGGGATGGATTGGCTTGCGAGCTTCTATGCTACGATCGACTGCAAGAGGAAGAAGGTGGTGTTCGAGATTCCCGGACATCCAGTGTTTGAGTTCAGTCGTGGTAGCAGTTCGCTTGGTCCTGTCAGATTTTGGGCCAGGCCGGTGGAGGCTGTGGCTATGCAGATGGAGCTGGAGTGGCCAGCTGTGGTGCGTGATTTTGGTGACGTCTTCCCCGAGGAGATGTCTGGTTTGCCGCCTGATCGAGCTCTGGAATTTTCTATCGATCTTGTTCCAGGTGCGCAGCCGATTTCGAAGGCGCCGTATCGTATGGCACCTGCAGAGCTGGAAGAGTTGCGGAAGCAGTTGGATGAGCTCTTGCAGAAGGGTTATATTAATCCTAGTGTGTCTCCGTGGGGAGCACCGGTGCTGCTGGTGAAGAAGAAGGATGGTTCGCGTCGCATGTGCGTGGACTATCGGGAGTTGAATGCGGTGACCATTAAGAATAAATACCCGTTGCCTCGCATCGATGATATTTTTTATCAGCTTGGAGGTTCGAGGGTGTTTTCTAAATTGGATTTGAGGAGTGGTTACCATCAGTTGAAGGTGAAGAAGGATGATGTTCCGAAGACAGCGTTCAGGACGAAGTATGGACACTATGAGTTTATGGTTATGCCTTTCGGTGTAACTAACGGGCCCGCAGTTTTCATGAATATGATGAACCTGATTTTCTACGACTTTTTGGATAAGTTTGTCGTTATCTTTATTGACGACATTTTGATCTATTCGAAGTCGGAGGAAGAGCATGCCTCGCACTTAAGGACGGTATTGGAAATCTTGAGGAAGCATCGTTTGTATGCTAAGTTTTCGAAGTGCGAGTTTTGGCTGGATCGAGTTGCTTTTCTGGGACATGTGGTGACTGGAGATGGTATTTCAGTGGATCCCGAGAAGATTAGGGCCATCAGGAAGTGGCCTGTTCCGTCGTCAGCATCTGAGATTCGGAGTTTCCTTGGACTTGCCGGTTATTATCGGCGATTCATTAAGGACTTTTCCCGTATTGCTGAGCCGATGACCAGGTTGACGCGGAAGGATGTTGCTTTTGCTTGGTCGGGTGATTGTGAGAGTGCTTTTGGTATTCTGAAGGAGAGGTTGACGAGTGCCCCTATTCTTGTTGTGCCTGATCGCAGCGGTGGATTTGAGATCTTTTGCGATGCTTCTGGCAAGGGTCTCGGTTGTGTGTTGCATCAGCACGGGCATGTTGTGGCGTATGCGTCACGTCAGCTTAAGGTTCCTGAGAAGAATTACCCGACGCATGATTTGGAGTTGGCTGCCGTTGTGTTTGCTCTTAAGATTTGGAGGCACTTCCTGCTGAGTGAGAAGGTGAAGATTTTCACCGATCACAAAAGCTTGAAGTATATTTTCACTCAGAAGGAGCTCAACATGCGACAGCGTCGATGGTTGGAGCTTATGGCGGATTATGAGATTGATTTGCAGTATCACCCTGGCAAGGTGAATGTGGTTCCAGATGCTTTGAGTAGGCTTCCAGCGGTGATGATTTTGACCTCGCAGTGGAGATTGCAGCAGGATTTTTGCGAGTCTGGTGTGTAGATTGTTCTTCCTGGAGAGGCTTCTTCGTTGATGTACATGCAGGTACAGTCGACAATCGTGGATCGGATTAAGGCTGGCCAGGCTGAGGATCCGAAGCTGGTGGGGATTCGGGAGCAGGTGGAAGCCGGTCTGCGGACTGACTTTTTGATTCATGAGGATGGCTCGCTGAGGTTTGGATGCCAGGTTGTGTGTGCCTGCTGGGGATATTAGAGAGGAGTTGATGGTGGAGGCACACAGTTCGCCGTATTCTGTGCATCCCGGTGGCACCAAGATGTACCATGATCTTCGTCTGAATTATTGGTGGCATGGTATGAAGAGGAGTGTGGCTCGGAGTGTAGCCAAGTGTTTGGTTTGCCAGCAAGTGAAGGCGGAGCATCAGCGTTCGACCGGGTTGCTACAACCGCTTCCGATTCCGAAGTGGAAGTGGCAGCACATCACTATGGATTTCGTGACTGGACTACCTCGGAGTCCGAAGCAGAATGACGCGATTTGGGTAATCGTGGATCGGTTGACCAAATCTGCGCATTTTATTCCATTCCGAGTGGGACAGTCCACTGAGGCGCTGGCGAGGAGGTATATGGAGGAGGTCGTGCGACTTCATGGAGTCCCCGTGAGTATCGTGTCTGACAGAGACACGAGGTTCACATCTCAGTTCTGGCAGAGTTTGCAGAAGAGCTTGGGTACGCGTCTGAGTTTCAGCATGGCGTACCATCCGCAGACGGATGGCCAGTCCGAGAGGACGATTCAGATTTTGGAAGACATGCTGAGGGCGTGCATGTTGGATTTCAAGGGTTTGTGGGAGGACCATCTACATCTGGTAGAGTTTTCCTACAACAACAGCTTCCAGGCGAGTATTGGCATGGCGCCTTTCGCCGCTCTTTATGGGAGGAAATGTCGATCGCCATTGAGTTGGGATGACATTGGTGATCGGGAGTTGTTGGGACCTGAGATGATCGTGGAGGCCGTGGATATCGTCAGGAATATTCGGGAGAGGTTGAGGATTGCTCAGGACCGTTTTAAGCATTGGGCGGATGCTAAACGTCGTCCTTTGGAATTTCAGCCGGGCGACCATGTGTTCTTGAAGATTTCCCCGAATCGTGGTGTGATTCGTTTTGGGAAGCGTGGGAAGTTGAGCCCGCGATACATTGGACCGTTTGACGTTTTGGAGAGGGTTGGCGAGGTAGCTTATCGCTTGGCCTTGCCGCCGTCTTTGGAAGGAGTTCACGATGTTTTCCATGTGTCGCAGCTTCGTCGATACATTAGCGATCCATCTCATGCGGTGGATTTTTCGGAGATTACCGTTCGCCCCGATATGACGTATGACCAGTATCCAGTGCAGATTCTGGACAGGCGTCAGAAATCGCTTCGGAACAAGATTGTCAATCTTGTGAGGGTGATGTGGCAACACGGCTCACCTGGAGAATCTACTTGGGAGAATGAGGATGAGATGCGAGAGCGTTTCCCACTTTTGTTTCCGGACTCGTGAGTATTTGGAAATTCCGAGGACGGAATTTTTCTTAATTTGGGGAGGATGTAACGACTGCTTTTCATGTATCTGGATTTAATATAATATAATATATATTTTGGTGGATTTTCTCCTCATGTGTGGTTTTCGTCTCCGTAGCTTTCATTTTCGATCGATTCGTCGTATTATCTCGTGTCTTCCTTAGGATCGTCGATTTCGAAGTATGTCACTCGTGACGGACTTCATAACGGTCATATCTAACTATTAGATCAAGCCTAGGAGTCTTAGGAATCGATCCCGGGGCCCCGCGCTCCGTATCGGAACTTTTTGTGCTCATTAGCCGGTATAAGAAGGGGCAGCGACCGACTAGATGACGATCCAGTCGGTCGGCAATCCTTCTTGGACCGACTAGTTAGCTTTCTAAATTATTCAAGAGTTACTGTTTATCGTTAGTCAGTCTAAGAACGTTGGTTGACCGACTAGGTTGCAAACTAGTCGGTCGGCAATGCTTCTTTAACCGACTAACACATCATCTTAATTTTAGTTGAGTTACTGTTTACTCTTAGTCGGTCTAAGAACGTTCATCGACCGACTAGATGCTAAACTAGTCGGTCAGTACTTGTTCATGGACCGACTAACTCTAAATCCTATTTTCGTTCAGGAGTTACTGTTTACACTTAGTCGGTCTGCGTTGGTCGACCGACCGACTAGTTGCCAAACTAGTCGGTCAGTGGTTGTTCTTTGACCGACTAACCAGTGTTAAAACCCTAATTTCTGGGCAGCCGCCAGCCCAACCTATTTAAACTCAACCCAAACGTTTTCTTCTTCCCCAACACGACCCAAAACCCTAAAATCTTCCCCCTTGAGCCCCCATCTTCCTCCAAGCTTCAATCCTTCATTCCAAGCCCCAAATCCATCATCCAAACCATCCATCCACTCTTTCTATCTCTCATCTTCCCCAAAATCTCACCAAATCCATCAAAATCCCCAAATCCCCCAAAACCCTAGTTTCCCCAAACTTCTCCATTTGCTTCCAGATCTGATCCTAGGGTTCCCCGGAGTGTTTCTTCCGCCTCCTCTCGGTAAGAAATCGACCTACCGTTGTTTTCATATCCTATTGTAATTTTTATGAAACCCTAATAAAATACTTGTGTTTTGATGATTGTTCCCCATAACAGCGATTCCCCGTAGGCTAGCATCCGCGGAAACGAACTTTCGTAACCGTCATCCCCGGTGATAGGCAAGTGAAACTTTCCTCTCTTGATTTGGGCCATGTTTTAGGCCATTTACCATGCTTTAGCGTAAAAACGGTGAAAGGATAGCCGTTTAGACGCCATTGACCTAGCTTGACAACGAAGCTTGGTCCGTCACCCCCATCATGTTCATATGTCACGTTTACTTTAAATTAACGGTACGCGAATATGTTCATGTCATTGCATTTTGCCTGTCACGTTTAAATTCCATTAACGGTACGCAATTATCTGCTCACGGCATTGTATAGTGATTATTTATCGTGACTGCGTAGCACACGCTACAATACTATGTTTCATGGCTCGTGTTCCAGAAGCGAGCCCTGTAGTTGCTAACCCCAACGCTCGGATACCGGCTAGGTGTACCCCTATGCCAAACACACACTTCTTTTCCTGGCTCGTGACCAGAAGCGAGCATAATGAGTTGCTAACCACAACGCTCGACACATGTGGGTGGGGTAAGAGATAAGCGGCCACCTGAGCACGAGTGGCTTGATCCGCCACTCCGGCCAGCAGGCGAAATCTCTAGTGTTTAAGTGATTGATAGTGATAGAGATAAACGGACTGAGCCACGAGCTGGCCAGCAAGTGGACTCTCTATGCACTAAGTGTTAAGTGATAAGTGATAAGTGATAAGTGATAAGTGTTAAGTGATAAGTGATAAGTGATAATTGATTAGTGAATTGGTAGCTTTTGCTACATCGTGCATGCTTGTCACTCTCTTAAACTGTTGCATCATATTCAACTGCCATGCCATTGTTTAACATTTAAATGCTAGGTTGTTAGTCACTTTCAGTTTCCTTGCCCAAGTCTTTTTAGACTTGCTGACATGTGCCCCTTTCTCTTTTGGGTGACGCATGTTAGACCTTGAGCCTGAGCTGCTTGCTGAGGGTGAGGTGTTTGCAGACGCCGAGCTTGCGCCCGTGTTGGACGGGGAGTACGTGGACACTGGGGACCAGTCCTAGTGTCTTCGTGATGTTTTACTTTTGTTAGACAGTTGTTTTGTTGTCGGTGCGTAGCACCTTTACTCTGTTATGTCGTTGCTTTTGTTTGGCCTTGTTCTGGGCCTTTAGACTCTTTCTTTTAGCCTGGTGGCTTTTCTGTGATGTTGAATATTTTGTGGACAAACTTTGGGATTGGTATTTCATATCCGTCTCATATTATTATTATTATTGTTGTTGTTTCGATTGCAATTACAGGGACCTGCTTATACTAAGTTTACGCTTATCGGGCGTGAGGCTTCACAGCTCCACGCCTGAGCGGACCTTCTCATGCCTCACCTCCATTTTAGGGAAGCGGGTCGTGACATCGGTCGAGCTACAGACACATCCAAAAATAAGCTGAAAATGTCGCTCTGTAATTAATTGAACTCGACCGAGTAGCCACACTACTCGGGCGAGCTCAACACATCAACGTTTCAGCTCGACCGAGCTGAGTAAGCAGCTCGGTCGAGTAGCTGGGCACAGTTTGGGGGATTAAAATTTTAAATTTTCATATCTTTTTACTCAATCGAGCAGTCTGCGCTGCTCGACCGAGTAGCGACTAATGGGGAGGGGCCCACTTTTTAAACCAAAATAGCTCGGCCCAATTTATTTATAACCCGAAATCACCCCCTAATCCCACCCAAATCAGAACTAAAGCCCGAGTCGAGCTGACGAAATCCACTAACCCTAACTCGAGCGCCCCATCTCGCCAGACTTCCGCCGCATGCGCCACCGCTCCATCGACTCGGTCTGACCACGTCTCGCCCCTCTCCACCACCTCTTCTCCCCCCTCTCCCCATATCTCCCTATCTCTCTAAATCCCAATTTCAATCTTTAAAACTAATTTTTCCTATATTTTGAAACCAAAACCCAAATTAACTTCTTAATCTGCTACTAATACTATCTTAATTATCTTTTGCAGGTACATTTGGGGCATTTTGAGGAGACGCTGGTTTAGGAGCAGCTTGGGGGAAGTTTGGCTTTGAGGCATTGTGCGTATACTTGCATTTGCTATCGCGTCGCTCCATGATATTGGGTGCACTCGCTCCTTGATTTATCTTATTCATCCCTTTATCGTGTTTGCACCCGTTCGCACTCCACACATCACGATGCCTCCTAGGCTTAAAGCTAGGAAGCCCCCAGCCAAGAAGAGGGAGGCCGATGACCCCGATCCTTCCTCTTCTCGCCATACCTATCGCTGACGCCTTTCACCCCCACCCACTGAGCACATGGACGTCACCACACCCTCATCCTTACGCTCTCCATCCCGGCCCCACGCCTCCAGCACTAGAGGCCCAACACACCACCGCTGCTCCCATTCGCAAACACACTCCACCACCACCATCCCATCCACCCACCGACACCTTGAGGACATATGGCATTGTCTTTAGGGATGCCGCACAACGCGCGTGATTCAAGATCGTATTTCGTCGCTCCATCGTCCCCACCTATTTCGCATCCATCTCTGCCCTCACGAGCCTGTGCATCCTATAATGTGTCTAGAGGCTCTACCAGACCATAGGCTGGGACCACTTCCTGACCATGCATGTACGCACTTTCACTCGTCTCTCCTACGATGCGATGAGTTCCATTGTCAGGGAGGGGGACGTCATTTGCTTCAGGCTGCTGGATCGTGACGTTGTCGTCACGTACACCATGATCCCCACCTACTTCCATTTCCCACCTATTCCAGATCCAGACCAGGCCTATGCACCTGACGTTGAGCTACCCTCATTTGATGCCGAGAGTTTCTGGCGTCGTATCTTCGGCCTTCGCGGCTTCAGTCCTAGTAGGGCAAAGTCTTCATCCATCAACCACACATGCCTTAGATACGTCCAGCGCCACATCACCACCATCATCTATTCTAGGCCTGAGGTCGGGACCCTCTCACTCCCAGAGCTTGTCCACCTCAGTGGGATGACCCGACCGATCAGACGGGCAGCGGATGGCACACTCCGTCCATTCCTACTTTCTAACACAGCCCAGTGGCTATGCCACCGCCTGCTTCTCACTGCCTTCACTACCACGAAGATATGTTGTGGTGGTTTCTTCACACTTTTCTCCATCATGCTCATCCTTGATCTTCCTGCCGATCTATTGGTTCCCACCGGGCCTACCAGACTAACCACAGATGTGCTTGCTCGCATGCACATCATCAGGCCTCGCAGTGAGCACTACTGGATCTACCTCTTAGGCACCCATCGAGAGCACCACATGTCCCTAGTAGTGCATGCCCACCACTTAACTCCCACCTCATTGACGCACGATTGACAACAGTGGAGGACGAGGTTGCTGGTTTGAGGCGTGACTTTGTCACCCTCACCCGCTCGGTCGCCACCCACCACGAGTCAGTGAGCTGGGACATTCGGGCGATTTTAGATATTCTGATCACACAGTGTGCACCACATGTCATACTTGCACATGCTCCTCTTGTTGCACCTGCTCCTCTTGTCGCACGTGCACCACTCACTGAGCCACTTGTTCAGGCTTCTGCAGAGCCTGCCCCACCTCCTGTTGATCCGGTAGAAACACTTGTCGACCCACCTGTTGACCACCTCTTGTTCCATCATCTGGTCTTCAGCAGCGGGACCCACCACCTCCTCCAGAGGGTGGTGCCCCTGCTTGATTTGCATTATTGTTCCTGTTCTCCCCTCCTTCCATATTTTGTGCCCATCTGTCCTTTCGGGGCCTTGCACCTGCATAGCTTGGGATAGAACCCATCATCACCCATTTGCATATATCCGTCATTGCATCATCTGTATGCTTGTACATATTCTAGGCATTAGGACATGCATTTGCATATTTTCTTTTTCATTTGTATAGTTTTATATCTCTTACTTTTAGTTTCTTTTTCATTAGCCACCCACCCCACCCTAGCATCACTTCCCGCCTTGCATGCGTATTCTCAGCAGTGAGGACACTGCTGTGTTTAGCTGGGGGGAGCACTATCGATGTTATTTTTATTTTTATTCTTTTTTCTTTCCTCTTTTTATTTTATTTTCCACCAATTTTCCACCATTTTATATTTTTTTTCTTTTTAGCATCATAGTTTCCATCTTTTGGTATGCTTGCATGCTTGTTTTAGTTTTATTTTCCACTTTCCTTTTCCTTTTTATGCTAGATATATTTCATATGACGATATCTCTTATTGCTTTAGTGGCTATCACGATGCTTGTTATTCCTTGCCATGCTACTTAGAGTATTTCAGTATCTTGCTATTCATATATGCTTGCAAAATATATTTCTTTTGATGACTCCTCTAAGTAAATGCATGATAATTGTTGAAGCTGAGTGTTTGTATTAGTTTTTAGTATGCTTTTATTAGAAATACACCAAGATTCACGCATCATTAACATATCTGAAGCATCACCTTTACTGTCTTATTCACCTTCTGTTGCATGCTTGATATGATTGTAAATCTTTACCGCTTGACTTTACTATTTGTTGAGATGATTAAGAATATCAATGCTTACATATGAGTTTAGTTAATGTATTATCTTATTGAAACATTTATCCACATCTTAGAGTGAACCGAGTGTTATTTTATTTTCTTCTCCACATATATCTTTTATTCTCTACTTGTCACTTGAGTTCACCCCTTACAGTTACTTATACCGCATCTATTCCCAAAAATCCCATGCAAAAGAAAAAGCTAGCTCCAAAAAAGCACAAAAAGCCAAAAAGGAGCCAAAAGCCAAAGAATTACGTATTTTATAGCTCCTATAAAAAATGATATTTCTTTATTTCACTGCTTGGAGCTACATATATACTTGGGAAAACCAAGGCAAGAATCCCATTTTCCATATCATTTTCATTGGACGTGACGCCTCAAGCTAAGCTTGTTGGGGGGGGGGTGAACTCTTTTGATCAAAATGAGTGAGTATGACATTAGAGTGGAGAGGTGCACAATTGAGAAAGTTTGATAATGATGATACTTAGCGAAATAATTTAGCTATGGAGATTTCTTATGATTTGATATGTGAATGCCATGACTCTTATTCCATTCTTTATTGCATGCTTGGTGTGCATCTTATATGCTTCAGTATAGCTTTTGATTGAAAAGTGCATCGCCAATGATTTGTATATTAAATTCTATGAATTGCATGAAGTGGATATGAGTTGATTGCATGAATTTAGAGAATCCCTTTTGTTGATCTTAAAAGTTAGCAAGAATTATATTTATGAAATATATGAAATCTCGTATTAGTATGTGACCCATTTTATGAGTTATCGTGATGCGTGGCTTATAGCTTGAGATCTGAGCGAATAATCTAGCGACCATCTCCTCTTTGCATTATTTTTCTATTTCTTAGTTTCACCTCCCGGCAAGCTTCGTAGTCGTCTTCCTTGAGGAAGAGTAAGAGGTAAGCTTGGGAGATTTTGATGTGTCCATATTTTCTATGTTTTTATCGCATCATTTTATATCATTTATGTCATCCAAAGTTCACATTTGTATATATTATCGTGTGTTTAACGATATATTCGAGTTTCGTATAGAATTGTGCATCTTCAGGAACTTTGGAGCGAATTGGAGCAATTATCGAACATGGACACATCCGAGTCGTCCAGAGCATCAATGGTGAGGTTCAATAGGTGTTCGGCGAGGTGAACAAGAAGATTGGAGGAGAAGAGGAGAAGCGATGGAGAAAATAAGCTCCAAAGAAGAGAAGTTTGTTTTCCCAGGCTACTCTGCTCAGCACTCAACCGAGCTGACACTCATAAGACTTCAGCTGATCGTATATGCCTTCCTTGACCGAGGAGAGCAGTTACTCGGTCAGACCAACTCGGCAGCTACCAACACTTAGCAGAATTTTGAGAGCACAAGACTGCTCGATCGAGCAGACCAGCTGCTCGACCGAGTGGAACCCAAACATAGTGAAGATTTTGAGGGTTTCTCCAAGTACTATAGCTCGATTGAGTAGGCAAGGCAACTCGACTGAGCAGGGCATTAACTCGACCGAGCAGGGCATTTACTCGACCGAGCACGAACCAAACAGTACGATGATTTTGAAGACTTTTCAAGCCTATTGTAGCTCAACCGAGCGGAGCGCTACTCGACCGAGTAGTGCATATCAGCCCTATGCTAAAGAAGCAGTGAAGCAGAGCCGCGTATCTAGCTCGACGAGTGGTGCTGCTACTCGACCGATTAGGGCGCCGCAGCCTAACTTAAAGAGGGCCCAAGAAGCCTATTTTTCAGATTTTTGTGGGGTCCACCCCTTTCCATATAAGCAAAATTTTTACCCGAGATTAGGAGAGGCTTATTTCCTTTAGTTTTAGTTTTAGTTTAAGTTTTCTTAGAGAGTTTTGAGAGCTGTCGTTATTGTTGAAGACTATTTGGATTTTTATTAATTGCTTTTGCTTGGAATCTTGCGATCTTAATTCTCTGCGCTTGATTATCGATCTTCGACATTTTGGTAACGATCTCTCATCTTTCTATGCTTGTTTTGATGTTTTCTATTGCGATCATAAATTCTATTGCTTTTATTGAATCTTTTGTTGATCTTTCCCTGAATTGTGAGCAGTCTTATCTAGGGCTAATGGATTAGCCATATGATGTTAGGATTTAGATGTAAAGTTAGGATTTTTATGTTGTTTTGGTATAAAAGGGATGTGTTTTGGTTGATCCATCCAAGTTTGTAGGAGATTCCAAATAGGATTTTTGACCACGATAGTGACGCACATCTTGGACGGATATCATATGAGCTTAATTAGGCACGTTAGTGAATTCAATTGGATTTTGTGACCACGACTGTGGCATGCACTTTGATGGTTTCCACAGGCGTCCTATATTACTGATTGATGACTATGACAGTAGCGTCAACGAGAGCCACCAAATCACAGATCAATGCTCTATCTACGACAGTGGTGTGAGTAGAGATTGAGAATAGTTGTCGATTGTAATGCACGGATCGCGTGTGAGGCTATCTGTTGGTTGCAACGATCTAGGACTTCTAGTTTGATGACGACAAACACGTGTGAATTATTTAACGTGTGTGTTAAGTGCTTTTCAGGAGTGGCAAACTCATAATACTTCGAAGCGATGACGTGGTCAAAGAGATGGAGTTTTAAGCCACATGTATTGGACTTGGTCAACATGGAGAGAGATGAAGCCAATTTGGTTCCAAAGAGGATTGGATTAAATCAATTAGATATATATGCTACTACCTAATTGTACTCCAATACACACTGAAATTACCTCAATTCCTATTCCCAAGGTGACCCTATCCTATACCGACCTAATCCTATGGGGATCTCTCCCAGCCGCATCCAACAGCCAATGCCCTAGCCTTGTCCTATAAAAGTCACCATCTAAAGAAGGGGCCTGATGAGAGGAAAACAAAAGAGAGGGTACATCAATCAAATAAAGAAATCCTTAAGACCTCCTCGTTACAATATCTGGAGTGTCGACAAGTGTGAGAACGTGTGTGTCGACGATGGAAGTCTCCAACTGAGGTGCAACCGCCTCAAGGGCAGAAGTGACAGGCCATGTAGAAGCCTGAGATTGAGGCACAGTGAGCAGTGCAGGAGGGGCTGAAGAGACATGGTCTGGCCTGGGAGGAGGGGCTGGTGCAAGTATGACAGTGGGTACATGCTGATGCCTAAGAATGTCAAGAATGGCTGTGAGGTCCCGCTCCACGGACTGCTGAAAAGTGGAAAGGAGGTCGCGAGGGTGTCAAAGGCACGCCTCAGGGTGACAAACTCGGTCTCTATCTTAGAAAGACGTGCGTCCGTGGTGCGGGAGCTAAGGGGTGGGCGTGAACTGCTAGAGACCACCCTCGTAAAGTGCCCACGGGCAGGTGATACCTGGGGTATGAACTGGAAGTCAGGTGAAGGTGTGTCATGCCCCGCTTCCCAAAACTACGGAGGCGAAGCGTGACCAAGGCTCGCTTAGGCCGGAGCTGTGAAGCTCGGACCCAATAAGCGTCTGTGTGGTACTCCAAGACGAAGGAGCAGGTCCCTGCAGAAAAGTACGGAACAACAAAAGTATCGAAAAGGAAACATTCATTTTATTCCAAACCAACATCCAGAAAGTACTGAGAGTCTAAAACAAAAAGCCTGACACTGTTACAACAACTGAAAGTAAACTACTGGTGCAAGCACCCAACCTAGACAGAAAGGGTAAACGGTGCTACACACCCAACTAAAAAGTAGTAAGAACTCTGGAACAGCAACATGAAGACCTCTAGCTCTGGTCCTCCTCGGGCACGTACTCTGGGTCGACGTCCTCGGGCTCCACGTACTTTGGCAAGTCTGCCTCGTCCACGAACTCCGGCTCGACACCTGACGTACAACACCGAAGAGAAAAGGAACAATACATTAGGTAAAGTCTACACAAAAATGTTAGACTCTACTGCAAGTGTATTTTAATTTAAAACAACGATTTATTGGTTGATTATCATGCTAGGGCTATAACATGGCATTTTAAAGAAAAGTAACAGAGCAGGAAAAGTAAACACGACACACTATAGCCGTAGCGTGTGCTATCGACTACGGGACTAACCTAAACGGGTCAAGACAAGACGGGACAAGACGTGACACAACAAGACAAGACACGACAAGACACGTGTGACTCGAAAGGTTCACACCTTACGGTTCAAGGGGGATCAGATCCTCTCCCCGTGCGCACGCTCAACCCTACCCCAACCCAAGTGCACAAGACAAGACAAGACAAGGGATCACTCACTCTATCAAGTGAAAGCCCTAGTCGCCCGCAGGCTTATTTATAGTGACAAGAGTTCACTCTCCTAGCTTGGAGAGTGCCCTATTCGCCCGCATGCTTATGTATCCGTACAAGGGATCACTCGATGAGTGTCTTATTGCCCGCAAGCTGTGTATCCGTACAAGGGATCACTCGATGAGTGCCCTATTGCCCACAGGATGTGTATCCGTATAAGGGATCACTTGATGAGTGCCATATTTCCCGCATGCTGTGTATCCGTACAAGGGATCACTCGATGAGTGCCCTATTGCCCGCCGGCTGTGTATCCGTAAAAGGGATCACTCAATGAGTGCCCTATTGCCCGCATGCTGTGTATGACAAGATGATTCGGGTTCAATATTACATATTTAACCCACCATTTAGCCCTATTTTGTGTTCATGTGATGCTACATTGTTCTCTAATTCATACGTATTTTGTACACAATTATTTATTAGAGAAAACACTCTATTTGAGCATAAAACAGCAATTAATGGAGTATTTCTACACTTTTTATATTTTTCCTAGCTGGGTCTCGATCTCACGATTCCAACGACTATTTATTTGTATTTTTCTGAGATCTGTACTAATTACTGTGTATTTTTGAATGCAGAATACCAATTAAATGGAGAAATACGCTCAAAATACGATAACTACGGTCGAGGACCAATCAGCACATGCCACGTGGCGTCATCTGAACCGCTCCTGCTCAATCCAACGTCCCGATCGTTGAGGCAAAGGGACATTTTCGTGGTCGTTGGATCGAGATCCAACGGCCCACATCAGCAGCACTCGAGATCTAATTAATCGACGACGCGACGAACTCGACACCGTTGGATCACCATCCAACGGTCCAGACGAGGATCTGTAAGCGGGCGTAGCAACGGGAATTTTGAAGGCGACGTGGTGCGACGAGGGCCGCAGATCGAAGAACGAACGGCGGAGCGTAACCCATCTCGAATCGAAGCGGGGCGGGCAACGCGGCACGTCCTGGGCCGTCCGATCAAGATCCTACGGTCGCCATTCACCCCGACGCGAATTCGGATGCGAACGAAGAAGCGCATGAATATTGAAGGACACGCGGCGCTCCCTCATCGAATCCCGCTTGATCAACGGTTGTAAATTGCGCCGGCTGATGGGTTCGGGTTAAGATGCGAAATGGAGCGGGTTTGGAACTCGATAGCCTATTAAACCCGCAAGCCTATTATTTAAGCGTATTCTAGGGTTTTGGGGGGTATACTGGCGTATTCTGGGCGTATTGGAGGCTCTAGGAGTCGTATTTCTCTTCTGTAAAATTCTGTAAAATCCCAGAGGCTGTTCTTAGTATTTCCAGAGAGTTTTGAGGCTTAACTTGGAGATTTGGTGATAGAATTCTAAACTTCTACTCCGTATTTTGGTGTTTTTCATCGTATTTTGCTATTAGATCAATGTATTTTGCTATGAACCTTGATTATTCTTGCATTATGAGTAGCTAAATCTTATTTGTGCATGGTATAGTGTAGTTAGGGGATGTGATTTGTGTTAGTTTGGTTGAATATTCGTTGTGCTTAATCGCTAACGTCGCTAAAGTTGTAGTTTTTGTTATTAAATCGTCTTTTTCATCTTCCAAAAGAAGTGATTGAGTTGATAATCGCCCCAAAAGGGTGAGCTTTGATCTCTCCAAAAGAGAGTTTCATACCGTAGTTGTAAGATTATAACTTTAGCAACGACTTTATTCTTATAGTGCTTGAACCCCTAAAAGGGCATCTTCCGATGAATTGCTCCCAAAAGGAGAGTTCATTGAGTTATATTGGGTATTTTCCGGTGAATTGCTCTCAAAAAGAGAATTCATTGTGTTATATTCGTCAACCAAGTTAATACGAATTATTGATCCTAACGAACCCATACCATGTGCACACTTTTCGTCGATACTTTCACACCATCATCACCATCATCATTGAAGTGGTTAGTTTCTCTTTGTTGGATTTCTATTTGATTTGAGCTGTGGTTGCAACAGATTTCCTCCCGAGGATTCGACATCTGGACTCCCAGATTATATTACTTGTACGGACTCTTGCGCTTGAGAGAAGCACTATTTTGGGCCTACCACAAGACATGACATGACATGACAAGGATGGTTCTTCTAGGGGGTCCACACGCACGCACACACAAGAAAACCCTAAGGTGTCAAAAGTTATTGTTGTGCTTAGACTTCGTCGTCATGTCTAAGCTGTCAAGGGGTGTCCCAGACTCTATCATTTCACGTCCGGTTCCCTTTGTTTACATTCTAACAGTTCTAAGAGTCTGTGGCCTAAACACGCCCGAAAGTACAAGTGAGTACACTTGCCTGCGGTGGCGAGTGCGTCGTCTGTCCGAAGCGTCCCGTCAAAACGTCGCGTCAGTGATGGCTCGTCTGAAACAGGATCACGGCGATGTCAGATTGCGCCATTTGTCAACCATATTACGGTTTGTTTCTAAAATTGGCGGGACTACCCTAACAGTCAAAAAGTCACGTTTTTGATGTTTTATTCAATCTAGATCAATGTCTACCCTATGTGCACAGAAAATTTGTCCGTTCGTCGATCTTTCCTATGGTGGGCAACTTTTTACAGATGTAGAAATAAATTTTAGTTAATTTAAGTTGCCGATTTTATTTAAGTTTTGATGAGCTACGGTGTGGGTTCGCTACGTGTTAGGGAAACCAACCTCTCCGACGTTCGACGTAGAATGGTAGTAGAGTCTGAACGGTGACTGATCTGAACGGCACGACAACGGAACGTCTCCTTGCGGCAACGTGCAAAGCTACGGCAATGAAGGCGAGGGGGCAGCGATTTGGGAAAGCGAAACAACGAGCAAGGAAACGTCGGGAAGGCGTCTAATGGCTTCGAAAACACGGACAGTGAGACGAGCCCGGTAGCGGTCCGTAGGAGGTGTAGGCGGCGTTGAGGGGCCGCGAAACAATGGGCAAGGAGAACGACGGCCAAGGGGGCCAAAACAGCGAGCAACAGAGGCAAAACGTCGATACGACGTCGTTGGAACACGGCCGTGGGCTGTCCGGCCTAGGAGGCTGCCGACGAAGGTCTTGGCGGCACTAAGGACCGGTGAGTGGGTCTCTTCGACGATCCGAGGCGGCAGGGGGTATCTGAAAACAACTGGGCTTCGCTGGCTATCGAGTGGTGGCCGAAAACAAGCAGCAGCAGCAGCCAGTGGTTGCCGCTTTTCGCGCGAGGAGGTCGCCTGCGGCGGTCTTTGCCGACGACGTGAGTAGGCCGGGGCTCGCTGGCCGGCGATAAAGGGAAAGTCGTGGAGGGTCTCCGGTGTTGGAGAAGGAAGGAGAAGTCGACGAAGATGGAGAGGCAGTGGCTTGGTGGCTTTTCAGGTGGAGAACGGCATGCTGTGGACGGCTCCGACGATCTGGAGCTTCTCCGGCGGCCTGGGGAAGGGGAGGCTGGTGCAATGAGGGGCTAGGGGTTGAGAGTGTGGGCGATGGTTGTGAAAACTTAACCCTAGGTGATAACGTGAATGGGTTGATTGGGTTTATAAAATTAAAAGCTTCTGCTAAAGAACTATAGGGTTTTAGATAATTGCGGGAGAGAGATAAAGATAGAGTGGGTGCAAGTAGGGGGAAAAGAGGGCGAGGATAGGAAAGAATGATAACCACTCATACGTATGAGATGATTTGGGATCTACATTAGATTAGTTTAAATTTGAATTTCAAATAGATTAGGGGTTAATGAAGGGTTGGAATTGATTAGGGGATAACTTCTACTACGGGCATCGGAAAAATAATCCGAAAATACCGGGACGATCGTGGAGACGAGAAGTACAGGGCTACGAGGTCCGATCATGTGCTACACCTAACAAAAATTATCATAAAATCGGGAACTGAGTATTGGTGCCAAAAGACCAAAACGCCCTTCCATTCAAAGCTGTTTTGCGAGAAAACGAGCCGTGAAATGACGTTCCCAAAAATTACTATAAAATTCTACACTTCCATACGGTCACAACGACATATCACATCGTATATACCGAATCCAAGAAAGAGCCAAATAAAATACGTGCATGAAAAAGTATGTGCACGTAGAAACTCATAAGGTCGGAAAGCGACCGTTACAAGGTGGCTTAGCAGGGATCTCGGTAGGAATGGCAATATTGCGGGTCAGGTCGGGTATTTAACTATCCAAGCTTGTCCCGACCCATCTGCAGGCCGGGGCGGGGCGGGTCGCGGGCCGGGGCGGGGCGGGTACTTTCTTACCAAAACCGGGTCGGGCCGGGTCGGGCCGGTCGGGTCAGGTCATAACTGCCATCCATATGAATCCCAAATAAAAATTTTATTTATGAATTGAAAGAATTTTGATTTATTTGGTAATTTGGAATTGGGAATTGGCCCAATTGGGAGACAGTGGAATAGAGTATGAGTTATGGGTTATTCACTAATGCATGGTCCACATCAAAATAGTAAGGTTTTTAGAACCTTTATAGTTTAGCAGGACGGGCCGGGGCGGGCCGGGGCGCATACAAAGTCCAAGCTTGCCCCGACCCGGCTGCGGGCCGGGTCGGGTCAGGTCGGGTTGGGCGGGTCAGGCCATTACTGCCATCCCTAGATCTTGGAGGAAGAAGATGTGCGTGGGATGGATCCGAGATCCGCTGCAGAGACAGAAGCAGCCGCATCATCAGAAATAAGAAATGTCGTGGCAACAGAAGTGGTGACAGACACCACGATGCTCTCAGAGAAAACTGCTGATGTTGGTACAGAAGTGGTGCCAGGAAGAGAGACTGCGGACCCTAAAGTGGAAGGAAGGGAAGTGAGGAGGTCCATAGGTGCAGGAAGAGTACTGGCAGAGATGGGCTCCGAGATAGGTGAATCGGTAGGCTCAGGAGCGAAAGAACTGGCTGGCTCCGAAATGGTGGAAGAAGTGAAATCGGGAGCTGCCAAAACAACCGTGCCCTCAGGTCCAGGCACGACAGAGACAGAGGTAGTGACCTTCGGGGCAGAGGTGTGGACAGTCACTGGGGTCTCTACGGTGGTGGTGGCGGCAGAGGCGACTGCGGCAGGAGCACTGATAGAAGTGGGAACAGAAGTGCTCCTAGGCGGGGGTGGGTATGCAAGGTGGGCTGGCTGTGCTGCCACGAGGGCGGCAATGTCAGGCTCATCCTCGTCAGAACTGAGCACCAGTCGTCGATGTCGTCGGTGACTGGTGTTCCTGGTGGCTTAAGGACGTGGGTGTGGGGATATGAAGAATGCGGGGAGTGAGCCAATCAAGCATGACTGGGGCGATATGGGTGAGGTCGGGACGGTGCAAGTAGAGGTACTGCTCATGGTGGATGCCTAGAAGGTAAATCCAGTGATGCTCACCGTGCGGCCTAATGATGGACATGCGGATGAGCACATCCATCGTCAGGCGTGTAGGCCCGGTGGGAGTCACTAGACGTGCAGGGAGGGCGAGGCCGAGCATCTGGACAAAAATGGTGAAGAATCCACCACAACAGATATCGGTGGCAGCGTGGGCGGCTGAAGAAGGCAATGACACAGCTAGTGTGCTGCGTCGGAGAGTAGGAATGGGTGGAGGGTGCCATCAGGGTGGAAGTGCAGAAGTCGAGTCATCCCCATAAGATGGGAAAGCTCAGGTAGGGAGAGTGTCCCGACCTCTGGCATAGAAAAGAGAGTGGTGGCGAGGTGGCGATGGGCGTAGCAGAGACAGGGGTGGACGATACAAGAGGATTTCACCTTGCTAGGGCGATATCTGATGTGTCCATATTTTCCATCTTTTCATAGCATCATTCCATTGCATTTCATATCATATTCACATCCAAATCCCATATTTTCCTACGATATTGCAATTCTAACGCCATATTCGAGTTTCGTAGAGTTTTATGGATTTTCAGGGATTTTGGAGCGATTCGGGACCCATTTTAGATATGGACACATCCGGCATACCCTGGAGCCCGTTGGCGCAGCTCTACAGGAGTTCGCCGAGTTTTGGAGGCCTACGGGAGGAGTAAAGGAGATTGCCAGGAGTGGAGGAGAAGCTGCAAGAAGAATCTCAGAATTTCCCAGGCGACTCGACCGAGCAGAGCACCTGCTCGGTGGAGCAGATGCGAGATGAAGAATGAGAGCTGATACGTAAGCTGCTCGGACCGAGCAGTATGGTGACTCGGTCGAGCAGCTCCTATTTTCGACGTTCAATCAACCTCCTACTTGAGCCGAGCAGAGCTCATGGCCACCGAGTCAGTTGGCTGCTCGGTCGAGCACGTTGATTCCGAATGAAAAGTGTCATTTTCAACCCCACATTTCCTTGGGTTTTAGCGTATATATTTCACATTTAGGCTCTATCTAGTTCGTAACTGTGCAAAGTCCGTATTTTTGATCTGATCACTTTTTATGCTTAAAACCCACTTCTTGTCACTAATTATTGCATTTCCTATTTTTCAGGATTTTTCTGGAATTTATGGAGATTTATCGGAAGCAAGAAGAATAGAAGAAGAATTCTGCAATGCCTTCTCTTATGCAGAATTCTACTGTCATTCCAGTGTATATTCCGGCCTCGTGATATTTTTTAGTTAAATTTCGTGAAGTCCCAATTCCAACGCATATTTTTCCAGAATTTTTGGAGGTCGAAGCAATTTACTGTATTTTTTGGAAGACAGTGTGACGGTGCTGAAAATTTCTAGTCTAGAAGTTCTGCTTTTGCTCTCTTGTGTAGAATTATGCTATCATTTCAGTGTATATTCTAGCCTAGTGATATTTTTTATTCATAGTACACTTTATTACGGTTCCATCGCCGCCTGGAACGCATCATTTCGAGGTCGGATGATTTTTCTAGAAATTTTGCAAGAAAGGGTGACGGTGCTGAAATTTCTGCTGATTTGGGCATTGCTTGCGGGTTTTGGGCCAGAATTTGACCCGTTTAACTTATTTCCAGACCTAGTTCGACTGAGAACTTTTGGGGGCTGCGATTTAGGTCCTTGGACAGCCCTCATTACACCCAAGCTTCATTGCACACCTCTCTCAACTTAGGGCTATGTTTTGGTGGAGATCATCAGAGCAAGGAGGAGCTCAAGGCGGAGATGATCACGGTTGCTCGGGAGTGACACCTCGATGATTTCGATCCCTCTCTCTTGTACTTAGATATAGGGTTTATTCATGTAATGGATGATTTTATATATAATTGCCTCATTTTCATGTTTTACTCTTGATCTTTGGTGTTTGTGCTCTCGATTCAATGCTTGGATGTTTTCATTGCTTTCTTCGTGCTTGTGCGGTTTAGTTTGTGTTGGGTTGTGAGTTCATGCGGGTGATTCGAACCCAAAGCTGGGTCTTCACTCGTTGGTGGCTCAAACAAGCCACCCGTGGTGAGTCAAACAAGCCACCCATGGTGGGCAAGTAGCTTAGTCGCCCACTACTCACCGCGTTGACCTCACTCCATAGTGAGGAATAACTCGAGAGAGCTCCTCCTACACCCTTCACCATTCCGCACGCCAAGTGTTTGTTTGAATGGTAAGCTTGCCTCTTTGCTTGATTGAGCTCCCGAACCCTTGTACATAGCATGCAGGGTTGGTAGGTGGCCCCCACACATCATTCCCACACTCTCTCCCATACTCGAACACCCATAAACATAGCGGACGATTTCTCCCCATCCCGCATATATTTTTGACCAAACAAGCGATTTCATACGACTCTTCCTCGTGATTCGATCCAGTACTCACCGGTTATAAATTTTATATTTCATTGATGCTCCTATACTTGTGAGTGGAAGGCACGCTTCCCTTGCACGTTTTTCGGTTCAATCAATTGGCGCCGTTGCCAGGGACGACGGTTTTGAAACCTCTCACATTTTTGATCAAACTTGGATGTTTTGGCGAGGAATTTCTTTCTATTAGTGTGAGTATTTTCCGATTCTTTATTTTTCACTTTTTGATTTGAGATTTATTTCTTTTCACCTTTTGAGTCTTTTTATTGTTTGTTTTTATTTTTTTTAAAACATGGCAAGTACTTCAAACTCTCTGGAATTTGACATACGGGTGACCAAATCCCTACAGAGATTCCTTGGTAAGGATGAGGAGAGCCCTTACCTATATATTAAGAAGTTTGAGAGTGCTTGCAAGCTTCATTTTGATGGGAACACGTATGAAGAAAAGTTTATCTTAAATTCTTTCCCTATTCTTTGGATGGTAGTGCCTTAAAATGGTTTAAAGTTTATTTTCCATATCATATTCTATCTTGGCATGCACAAAAGCATAAATTTTGTACGAAGTTTTTTCCATCTTACAGGACCATAGGATGGCGAAGAAGAATGGTGAACTTTGCTCAGCGCATCGATGAGACATTTTTTCAGGCTTGAACCCGATTTTCAGAGTTAGTGTTCGGTTGCCCAAATGGATTTGACAGGATGCGTCTTCTTGGATTCTTCATGGAAGGATTGCTTCCGGAGACGCATTGTTTTGTGGATATGTTGGACAACGACCACTTTTTGGACATGGATGAGAATGCGGCTTGGCATTATTTGGAGTCCTATCAGGAGGAAGATTACACATTGGTTGTGACTCCAAATGAGCCAAGCCGTGAAGTTTTGGTCCACCAAGCCCCGGATGAAGAAGTTTTTGTGGATCTCACACCACCGATAGTTGAAGAATTGAGTGCCCCATGCCAAGTAGTAGTTGAGGAACCAAGTGTTGGCTTGGAAGAGTTGGTTAAGCCGGTGGAGGAAGTTATCATGCCGACACCTACTATTTCTGCTGGGCCGTGTCAAGTAGTCGTTGAGAAATTGGTCGTTGACATGGTGGAAATAGAGGAGCCGATTGCGTGAACACTTGGGAGCAAAGTGGGCGAGGAGGATTGTTCTTGTGTTGATGAGCCCGAAGAAGATGCAAGCAAGGTTGAGTTTATACCACATGCTATCATGGATCCCGAGCTTCCCTATTCTTCGGTAGTTTCTATGGAGATATCACTTCCTCCCCCGATTGATATAGAATGCAGCGGGAACGAGCTGCAAACCACATCATATTTAACCATCCAGGGAGTTTTCTCACACATTCATCCGACTTTTCATTCCGTATTTTATATTGATGACTATGTGTGGAGGTCGTTTTTTGGGATTGTGTCCCCGTCTCTCTCTTACACAACCCGTCTCCTTCCTTATATAGGTACACACTTTGAGGAGATGCTTGGGGTTGTGTATGTGGCCACCATTGCCACGTTCAGACGAGGAGCATTGGCAGAGGAGCAAAAGGAGCTGATAGAGCATCTGCCTCCACCGTTGTACGTATGAGATCCGCTATGTGCCACGGTGTGTTCTTTCCTTAATTAGTGTAAATAGTGTTTTAAATTTCATTTGCTTTCACTTTTTCTTTTCTTTATGCATGGTTTTCATTTCTTAGGACTTTTGTGGAGTCATCATCTCATTTTTTTCATCACCCTTACATGCACACCGTTCATATGCCCTCCTTGCTTTTGGTTTTCTGCTAGTTATTTGTCGGTTCCTAGCAATTCTTCATTCTTTCGTGTAATTTCGGATTTAAATATATTCTCAAACTCTTTGTTGTGATTGGCTTGAATTTATCGCTTTTCCTTCATTAGTTCACTTTTAATATGCCGTCTATGACACGTTTCATATTCTTCATGAACTTAGTTTTTGAAATGATTTAAATAAAGGTTTTCGCAATTATAGTCATGCATGGGTTAAAATTGAGCCAACTAGTTGAGTAATTTTCACATTGATGGGTTTTGGCTAGGACATATTCTTGGTTATGCTTGGTATGTCAGTGATGTGTGACACAAAAATAAAAGAGTGAGACAAAAGAAAAGAAAAGAAAAGAAAAGAAAAGAAAAGAGAGAAAAGAGAAAGAAACACAAAATAAAAACAAAATATAAAACAAAAACAAGTAAAAAAGGATAGGTAGGTCACTAAATAAATAACCAGGTAATATATATGTATATTATTCAGAGAATACGTTTCACACATCATCACCATGCCTAGGAAACTTAGTCTTGTTTGTGCCAAAGTCTTGATGTTCTTGGAAATTATGATTCGATGTTGTGTCTTTGGTCTTAACTATGCAAAACCATATTTGTTATCTGAGTTTAAATCAAATCAAAGCTATTCGTGTTTTTGGAATCATCATCGATGCGTATATTGGACTTGAAGTGATGTTTGGAAATTCTTTTCTGCCAAAAACAACTCAGAGTTTTGATTTGTGCTCTCTATTTTCATCCGGATTTACCGCTTATGTTGCTAGGGACTAGCAAAAAGCTAGTTCGGGGGTGTGATTCTGAATGAAAAGTGTCATTTTCAACCCCACATTTCCTTGGGTTTTAGCGTATATATTTCACATTTAGGCTCTATCTAGCTCGTAATTGTGCAAAGTCCGTAATTTAGATCTTATCACTTTTTATGCTTAAAACCCACTTATTGTCACTAATTGTTGCATTTCCTATTTTTCAGGATTTTTCTGGAATTTATAGAGATTTATCGGAAGCAAGAAGAAGAGAAGAAGAATTCTGCAATGCCTTCTCTTGTGCAGAATTCTGCTGTCATTCCAGTGCATATTTCGGCCTCGTGATATTTTTTATTAAATTTCGTGAAGTCTCGATTCCAATGCATATTTTTCCAGAATTTTTGGAGGTCGGAGCAATTTACTGTATTTTTTGGAAGACAGGGTGACGGTGCTGAAAATTTCTGGTCTGGAAGTTCTGCTTTTCCTCTCTTGTGCAGAATTCTGCTATCATTCCAGTGAATATTCTAGCCTAGTGATATTTTTCAGTCATAGTGCACTTTGTTATGGTTCCATCATCGCCTGAAATGCGTCATTCCGAGGTCTGATATTTTTTCTAGAATTTTCGCAAGACATGGTGACGGTGCTGAAATTTCTGCTGATTTGGGCATTGCTTGCGGGGTTTAGGCCAGAATTCGACCCGTTTAACTTATTTCCAGACCCAGTTCGTCTGAGAACTTTTGGGGGCTGAGATTTAGGTCCTTGGGTTGCCCTCATTACCCCCAAGCTCCATTGCACACCTCTCTCAACTTAGGGCTAAGTTTTGGGGGAGATCATCGGAGAAAGGAGGAGCTCTCGCAGAGATGATCGTGGTTGCTCGGGAGTGACACCTCGGTGATTTTGATCCCTCTCTCTTATACTTAGATATAGGGTTTATTCATGTAATGGATGATTTTAGATATAATTGACTCATTTTCATGTTTTACTCTTGATCTTTGGTGTTTGTGCTTTCGATTCAATGCTTGGATGTTTTCATTGCTTTCTTCGTGCTTAGGCGGTTTAGTTTGTGTTGGTTATGAGTTCATGCGGGTGATTCGAACCTAAATCCGGGTCATCACTCGTTGGTGGGTCAAACAAGCCACCCGTGGTGGGTCAAACAAGCCATCCGTGGTGGACAAGTAGCTTAGTCGCCCACTACTCAACGCGTTGACCTCACTCCGTAGTGAGGAATAACTCGAGAGAGCTCCTCCTACACCCTTCACCATTCTGCACGCCAAGTGTTTGGTTGAATGCCAAGCTTGCCTCTTCGCTTAATTAAGCTCCCGAACCCTTGTCCGTAGCATGTAGGGTTGGTAGGTGGCCCCCACACATCATTCCCACACTCTCTCCCATACTCGACCACCCATAAACATAGCGGGCGATTTCTCGCCATCCCGCACCCATTTTTGACCAAACAAGCGATTTCAAACGACTCTTTCTCGTGATCCTACTCACCGGTTATAAATTTTATATTGCATTGACGCTCCTACACTTGGGAGTGGAAGGCGCGCTTCACTTGCGCATTTTCCGGTTCAATCACACGGCTGACTCGGGCCGAGCAGACAGAGTGACATTTTTTATGGAGGAGCCCGACTCACTGACGTACTCGACCGAGCAGGAGGGCTGCTTGACCGAGCAGCCTGACCGAGCAAGCCTCTGCTCGATCGATTCACTGACTCGGTCGGCGACAATGAAGGCCATTTTTGGAATTTCTCGTGGCCGTCTGATGCGCGCAGGGGAGTGAAGTGTGGATCTGGGTATTGCATTTTGAGAGAGTTCATTTCTATGGTAATTTTTGGAATTACTTTTAGAGAGAGAAAGAGATTAGAAATACTTGTTGTTAGATCTAAACTTATTTTCTTTGGATTATTGAATTGTTTTTGGGAGATCTACTGTTCTTCGCGTTTGGGAATCTGCGGATCCTTTTGGATTATTATTGCCTATTGTTTCTCTTCGCCTTCGGTACGTAAGATATTCAATCCCTATTTGCTACGATGTTTTCTCTTATAAAAATCGCATTTTTATTCGTCAAAATCGCCATGAGTGAGTAGTTTTCTCTAGGGTTGATGAGTTAGCCCTAAGATCTTAGGGGGGAGATGTAGATCTGGATCTCTAGGTTGAATTGAGAATAAAGGGGAGTATTTCGGTCGATCCTTCCGAATCCCTAGGATAACTCGCACTGAGATCATGCCCACGGTCTGTGGAATTGATGAGCTTAAGGAGTATCCTTGGGATTTGAATAGGGAAATCGATGGATCCAACCAAGGCTCGTGACCATGCCCGGCTCTTGCCTTGAGGGGATCCACCGACGAATTATATCGCTACATTGACGACTACCGCCATTGCGTCAATTAGAGCCACTGAAATACCTCAAAATTCTAACCCACGAGAGTGGTATAAATTGGGAGATTGATCCCCTAAACCTAATGCAACGTAAAGATCCCATTCCAGCATCGATCTCCGACGGTCTTAGCGGTGATCCCTAAAATCCTAGCTCTCTTTATTATAAATCGACAACAACATTAAAACCAAACTTTCTCAACCAACAACAATCTCACTTCGAGATATAAAAAATAATCTAAGACCGCAAATACACTGTCATCGTCCCTGTGGGATCCGACATCTTTTATACTATAATTTGACACAGTCTGCTTGGGATAGAGCCCGGAATTGACACCTAGGGGCCATACTACGCTTAGCGACCGTGACACCGCTAGGTGGAATTTAGGTGTAGGTTTCAGGTGCGTCAAGTTTTTGGCGCCGTTGCCGAGGACGACAATAGTGTATCTTAGTTTATTTTTTTATATTTTGAAGAGTTTGCTAGCAAATCTTACCATTTCTTATCTTTCCACCCTTTTCATTCTCTTTTTATTGCTACCTCGCTACTAACATCTCCCTCCAGCTAGAGATCATACTTAAGAAATCAGACATGATTGAGATGGTGATGCAAGTACAGTGGACCAGTGAGTCTGACAGTGACTTAGATGATCTTAGATTTTCTCCGTATCATCTACATGTTCTTCAGGATTCGCGCATGGACGAATCCACGATTGAATGTGTAGCTAGAGAATTGATTGATGCAGTTCGATTTATCGGATCAGGAACCTATGTTGCAGGCAACATAAATCAGCAATTGGTCATGGATCATATAATGAACAAGGTTTTTGATGTAGGTACCATTGAGGGCGACATTCACGTTGGCTTCAAAGAGGATGTGATGTTTCTCCAGACCATTGAAGCCTTACCTGTTGACGTAAGCTGGAGAGAGACTCATCAATTGGAGCCATTGAACGATTCTCAGCTATTGGATATAATGGAAAGTGTGGTCGCTGATGTATGGGCCCATGGTCCAGTGGAGTTCCCTACAGACGACCCGGTTACACAAGAACTCTCAGTCTTTATCGCAAACGCCTTCCATAATACAGACACCTTAGATGGTGTCCCCGTCGCTGATAGAGTCTATGTGCGATACGTGGGAGACACCCTATGCTTCTATAACGATAGCACCCCACAGACTGCGACATATGAAGAACATGCCTGCGAGGGATACACGGATTCCGAACCAGTACAAAACGACATTGACCAGGGAAGTTCTCCCAACTCTATGCTCGATATCAAATACGTGCCTGAATACTTTACCTCTGTTGACAGGTGCACTATAGAAACGAAATCTACAGACGTCTGCCACGACATACCATCATCTCCTTGCTGATCCTATAATTCTGCCAAAGAAGAGTTTCCATCTTGTGAACCGGCAATTGAGGACGCATCCTTCTCACAGGTGAGCGATGACGGGGGTACAACGCCCTCTCAGGTAGAACTAAAACATCTTCCTGCTAATTTGAAATATGCTTTCTTGGGCGAGAATTCCACATACCCCGTTATCGTCAATGCCACCCTCACCGAACCCCAGCTAGAAAGCCTCCTAAAAATCCTTAGATCCCATAAAAAGGTAATAGTGTTAAACATTGCTGACATGAAGGGCATCAGTGAAACCGTATGCACCCATAGGATTCATCTTGAGGATAAGGACGCCACTTCCATTGAGCCTCAAAGGCGATTAAATCCCAACATAAAGGAGGTAGTGAAGAAGGAGGTCTTGAAGTTATTAGAGGCCGATATTATTTATCCCATTTCCGATAGTAAATGGGTTAGCCCTGTGCAGGTGGTCCCCAAGAAAGGGGGCATGACAGTCGTTAGAAACGAAAAAAATGAGCTAATACCCACTAGGACTGTCACTGGTTGGCGTATGTGTATCGACTATAGAAAACTCAATAAAGCCACCAGAAAGGACCATTATCCTCTACCCTTCATTGACCAAATGCTTGAGCGTTTAGCCAAACACAAATATTTCTGTTACCTAGATGGATACTCCGGGTTCTTCCAAATCCCATTGCGGGAAGACCAAGAAAAGGTCACGTTTACATGTCCATATGGCACATTCGCCTATCGAAGAATGCCGTTTGGGCTATGTAATGCACCTGCCACATTTCAAAGGTGCATGACGTTTATTTTCTCAGATTTCATCGAAAATATTATGGAAGTCTTCATGGACGATTTTTCTGTTTATGGCACCGAGTTCGATGATTGTCTAGCCAATTTATCCAAAGTTTTAGAACGGTGTCATCACAATAATCTGACCCTAAATTGGGAGAAATATCATTTCGTGGTGACAGAGGGGGTTGTGCTTGGCCATGTCATCACCTCTAAGGGAATTGAGGTTGATAAAGCCAAGGTCGAAGTTACTAAGAGTTTACCGCCTCCCACTAACCTCAAGGGTATCCGTGGTTTCCCAGGGCACGCAGGTTTTTACCATTGCTTCATAAAAGATTTTTCTAATATTGCTCGCCCCCTTACGGAGCTCCTCGCCAAGGACGCTCCTTTTGTGTTTACTGACGCCTGCTTGCTAGCCTTTAACAGGTTAAAGGAAGCTCTCATCTCATCCCCGATTATACAGCCGTCGGATTGGAATCTACCATTTGAGCTGATGTGTTATGCTAGTGACCAAGCAGTGGGAGTCGTTCTTGGCCAAAGGAAAGAAGGAAAGCTTCATGCTATATATTACGCTAGTAAGACTCTGGATGATGCTCAAAAGAACTACACCACTACGGAAAAGGAGCTGCTAGCCGTGGTTTATTCTATCAAGAAGTTCAGATCGTACCTCTTGGGGTCTATGGTGATTATCCACACGGACCACGCCGCACTGAAATACCTATTGAGCAACAAGGATGTTAAGCCGTGCTTAATACGGTGGATCCTCCTCCTCCAAGAATTTGATATTGAGATCAAAGACAAGAAAGGAGCGGAGAATGTAGTAGCGGACCACCTGTCGCGGTTAATTCAAAAGCATGGGGATGATAGTTTGCCAATTGATGGTTCTTTCACCGGTGAACAGTTATTTGCAGCGAACTCCGCTGAAGCCCCTTGGTATGCAGATATAGTGAACTGGTAAACGACATAGTCCCGCAAGGGCTAGCGACTTACTCGAGGAGGAAGTTCCTACATGACGCCAAGAGCTACTTTTAGGATGACCCGTACCTGTTCAGAACATGCGCTGATGGGATCATCAGACGATGTATCCCAAAAGAAGATGCGACCTCCATCATATCGCATTGCCACGATCAACCATGCGGGGGACACACAGCGGTCACTAAAACCACGACAAAAATCCTCCAAAGTGGTTTCTATTGGCTCATTATATTTAGAGATGAGAATGAATACATCAGGAAATGCGATAGATGCCAAAGGACAGGAAACATCACGAAGAAGAATGAAACACCCCTTCAGGGCATCTTGGAGATAGAAGTATTTGACTGTTGGGGCGTTGACTTCATGTGGCCCTTTCCATCGAGTAATGGCAATAAGTACAGCTTGGTCGCCGTTTATTACGTCTCGAAGTGGGTGGAGGCCATGGCCACCCCGATAAATGACGCTTCAAGAATACCATCTTTCCTCGTTTTGGGGTCCCCAGGACAATCATAAGTAATGGAGGGAGCCATTTCATCGAGAAGAAGTTCGAGACAATGCTAAAAAATATGGAGTTCATCACAAGGTCGCTCTTGCTTATTACCCTCAAACTAGTGGTCAAGTGGAAGTATCCAATAGGGAAATCAAAGGCATCCTGGAGAAGACAGTTAGCGCCTCAAGGAAGGATTGGTCACATAAGTTGGGCGACGCCCTTTGGGCATATCACACAGCCTTCAAAACTCCCATCGGAACAACCCCATACAGACTAGTGTATGGAAAAGCTTGCCACCTTCCGGTAGAATTGGAACACAGAGCGTATTGGGTAGTAAAGAATATGAACTTTGACTACCAGCATGCCGCCACGAGACAGGCCTTGCATAGCAATGAGCTTGACGACATTCGGCGACACGCCTATAAGAATGCAAAGATATATAAGGAGAGAACCAAGGCTTATCATGACATGAACATCACGGTGGTTCGCCATGATGTCGGTGACCAGGTACTCCTCTACAATTCAAGATTATGCCTCTTCCCCGGGAAATTAAAGTCAAGGTGGTCCGGCCCTTACAAGATAGTAAGTTTATCTCGGGGGGTGCCGTTGAGCTCGAAGGGAAAACAGCAATTTCAAAGTAAACGGCCAAAGGGTTAAACCGTACAGAGCAAGAGAACCAATTGGGCAAGAGGAGACATACCTCCTCGAGGGATCCTCCACTAATTGTTGAAGAACATGATGGAGTCGAGCTCATGACTCAAAACGAGCGCTTATTAGGAGGCAACCTGACTTTTTACATCTCTTTATTTTTGTTTTTGTTTCACCTAATCCAGGAAATCAAATAAAAGCACCTTCCCCTTTGCAGGTTGATAGGTAAGGGGGCACACAACTCTATGTTCTGAATGGAAGAGAGAGCTGGAAGGAAAACAGCCGAGGCGGACAAAACAGCTAAATGAAGGAGCCATGAGTGACTCGACCGAACAGCGATCTGCTCGACAGAGTAGCACATGCATAAGAAAATAGAGGGAAAACATCATTCTGTCTACACGGCCCGAGCGGTCTTTGCACGGTCCGAGCGATCGCCTGCTCGACCGAGCAATGATCTGCTCGGTCGAGTAGCGCATGCACAAGGAAAGAGCTCGAAAACGTCATTATGTCTACACGACCCGAGCAGCATCAGCTCAGTCCGAACGGTCGCCTGCTTGACCGAGTAACCGTCTGCTCGACCGAGCAGGACGAAGGGAGTATTTGAATTATATTTTGATTTATCTAAATAGCTAGCTCGACCGAGCAATCAGATTGCTCGGATTGAGTCGACTGTGGTTGATTACGGGTCTCATTTTAAGCCGGGTTCAAGCTATTTACTTACCTTAAACCATCCTTTAACCCTTACCCTAAGCGATTCTACCCTAATCATCTCCCGAGCAACCCACAGCCGACGCCGCCGCCTCCTCCCGAGTCACCCATAGCCACCGGTTAACTTCTTTCCCCCATCTCTTTCACTCAAATCTCTCTCTTCTCTTGTGCCTCCTCCTCAAGTTCCTCCCCCCTTACCTTTCCCAGCCCCCCCAATACCTCCTAAGCCTCAACCGAGCAAGACTATCGCTCGGTCGATCTATGCACATTAATTCCCCTCGGCTGACACTACTCTCTATTATTTCAGGTACGTGGCATCTACATAGAAGGGCGATTCTAGGAGCAGCTTGAGGGATACTCCCGATCAGCAGCTGTCACGTGACCGATTACATCACCGCCTCATTCTTGTCGGTACATTCTTAACCTATATATTTTACGTACTACCACACGCTTTTATACTGCTTGCATGATGCCGCCATGCCGTACAAGAGCCACAAACGTCGACACCGGCACACCAAACCCTAGGCTTACTCTATGCACGCGTCGTACACGCTCACCCACACTGGACCACATTGTTGGCGAATCATCCACCACCTCACCCCTGCCAAACAACGCCCCAACCCCTATTGAGTGTCTATACATCGACGATGCATCATATGACGTTACCTTCCGTGACACTGACCAGGGCGATCAGTTCGTCGCCATGCTCCTACTCATAGGTCAGGGGGGGCGGCACTACTCGACAGTCAGTCGAGCAGGACCTCCCTTTCCTTCGCAATCTTATTAGGCACTGGCGAGCCGACCCACCTGTTGAGCCACAGCCCCCCCACATCTTCTGGTCCATAGCAGCGGGACCCACCACCACCTCCAGAGGGTGGTGCCCCTGTTTGATGCTGTCCCTACCCACTTTTTGCTTTCCTCATATTATATTGTGCCCATCTGTCTGTTTGGGGCCCTGGTCTTACATAGCTTGGGGGAAGACCCACCATGCATCATTTCATGCATATGCATCTTCTTTTCAGCATTGCATCATATCACGTCTTATTTTCTTCTGCACAGTTTTATTTCTTATTCATTTTCTACCCCCTCACCTACCCACCCTTTCTAGTGTCATCTCCCAAATACTAGCGTTTTCTCAGCAGTGAGGACACTGCTGGGTTTATCTTGGGGGATGAGCGCTATCGCTTTATTTTTATTTTTCTTTTATATTTTTCTTCCTTTTTCATCCATTTAGTTTACTTTTCCACCTTTTTTATCTTTTTTCCTCATTCAGCATCACGTTTTTCATTTTTTGCCATGCATGCATGTCTGTCATCATTCTCTTGCTATCTCCACCCTTTTTCTTTTTTTGCTGAGGTTGTTCTGCATAATGATACTTCTCGTTGCCCTCAGTAGCTTCTCACGTTGCTTATTATTTGATGACATGATATTTAGGGTAGTTTCAGTTTTACTTTCTATATGTGTGCATACTCTTTTGCTGATCAATCTAAATTAATGCCTGTTATGAATTGAAAATCAAATGCATGAAATAGTATCTAGTATGCACTATGTTGGGTAATGCACCTAGGTTCACGCATCACTAGAACACTTGGAGCATCTGCTTGCTATCTCATTCACTTCTGTTTGTATGCTTAATGTTATTGTGCTTATTACTGCATGCTTTTCAGTATTCATCTAGATGAATGAAAATATCCATGCTAGTTATGAGTTTGGTTAGAGTATTATCATATCGAATCGTTGTGCACCTCTGATGAGTGAACCGAGTGATTCATTATTTTCCTTCTCCACATATCTTTATGATTCTCTACATATCAGTTGGTTTCACCCCCACAGCTACCCTTACCATATCCTACTTCCCGAAAATCCCAAAAGAAAAAAAGGATAGCTTCTAAAAAAGAAAAAAAAAGAAAATGAAAAAATGAAAAAAAAAGGAAAATGAAAAAATGAAAGAAAAAGAAAGAAATAAAATTGTTTTATATCTTTTATTAGAAGCTATCACAAACACTTGGGAAAAAACAAAATTTTTCATATCCTATTCCTTGATGCGTCCTTGATGCGACGCCTCGAGCTAAGCTTGGGGGGTGAACCAATTGATCATATGAGTGAGTATACCATTATAGTGTAGATGGTACACAACGGGGAGATTAGATAATGCTTGAACTTTACGAAATATTTTAGCTTTTGGAGATTTTTCATGATTCGAAGTAGATATTTGATTAGCATGTTTCCTTTCCATTCTTTATTGCATGCTGGTGTGACTTATATATGCTCCACTTGTATCTATTGATTGAAAAGTGCATTGCCAACTCTTTTTATACTAGACTATATAGATTGCATGAGATTGATATGAGTTGATGGCATTATTTTAGAAGATCCCTGTTTTTTGTCTCTATTGCATGCTAGACATATGATTAGTAGAACTTGAAAATACCATTAGCTTGTGGTTTTACTATTCTGAGCATCGTGACATACTGCTGAGGCTTGAGATCTGATTGAACAATCTTGGCACCCTCCATCCATCTTTATTCTCTTTTATTTTTATTTTCTTTTGTTTATCTCCCGGCATACCTAGTATTCGTCTTCCTCGAGGACGAGTAAGAGGTAAGCTTGGGGGATTTTGATGTATTCATATTTTTCATCTTTTCATAGCATCATTCCATTGCATTTCATATCATATTCGCATACAAATCCCATATTTTCCTACGATATTGCAATTCTAATGCCATATTCGACTTTCGTAGAGTTTTATGGATTTTCAGGGATTTTGGAGCGATTCGGGACCCATTTTGGATATGGACACATCAGGCATACCCTGAGCCTGTTGGCGCAGCTCTACAGGAGTTTGCCGAGTTTTGGAGGCCTATGAGAGGAGTAGAGGAGATTGCCAGGAGTGGATGAGAAGCTGCAAGAAGAATCTCAGAATTTCCCAGGCGACTCGACCGAGCAGAGCACCTGCTCGGTCGATCAGATGCAAGATGAAGAATGAGAGCTGATACGTAACCTGCTCGGACCGAGTAGTATGGTGACTCGGTCGAGCAGCTCAAATTTCTGACTTTCAATCAACCTCCTACTCGAGCCGAGCAGATCTCATGGCCACCGAGTCAGTTGGCTGCTAGGTCGAGCACGGCTGACTCGGGCCGAGCAGACAGAGTGACATTTTTTATGGAGGAGCCCGGCTCACTGACGTACTCGACCGAGCATGAGGGCTGCTCACTGACGTACTCGACCGAGCAGGAGGGCTGCGCGACCGAGCAACCCGACCGAGCAAGCCTCTGCTCGACCGAGTCACCGACTCGGTCGGCGAAAATGAAGGCCATTTTTGGAATTTCTCGTGGCCGTCTGATGCGCGCTGATCGCATCCAGATATACACCCGAAAAACGACTTGTAGTCTTACCGCAAGCATATGGTGTAGTGGCGAGCGGGTATCGAACACAGGGAGGACAAATAACAGTATCTTACTTTGATTACCTAGCTATCAGAGAATAAGAATAATTTTGGTGTAATCGTCACAATCGTTCAAATAACAAGAAATATCAATATAATAAAGCGTTTAGGGATAGGAAATTCCCACTACGGACCGTTTCCTATCCTTGTGAATAATAAATTTCCTTGTTGCAAGGTTGAATATAGGTGAACTAGTTGTAACTTAATGTATAACCAAGCTCACGCTCTCGAGCTATTGCCGGTCTATAGCAAACCTAGAATAGAGCCCACTCTCGTGCAAACTCTGCCCTAAGCCGCTAGCGTGAAGCTCGACATCATCGTCCAATCGCATCTCGAGCCCACTCTCATGCAAACTCGAGCTACGATCTAGGTTATGATAGTTCATATTTGTAACGGCCGCTTTCCGACCGTTTGTAATTTTCTGCGCGCACGTGTTTTATCGTGCACGTATTTTATTTGGTTGTTTCTGAGCTCCGGCATATGCGAGGTGATATGCCATTGCGATCGTTTTGGGGTGTTGTATTTTATAGTAATTTTTGGGAACGTCTTTCACGGCTCGTTTTCTCGCAAAACGACTTTGAACGATAGGGGCGTTTTAGTCATTTGACTAAAAACGCCGTTCCCAATTTTACGTAAAATTTTGGTAGACGTTACGCACGATCGGGCTCCGTAGATCTGTGCGTCTCGTCTCCACGATCGCCCCGGTATTTTCGGATTATTTTTCTGACGCCCGGATTGAAAGATATCGCTCGGAGAAATCTCGACCGTTGATTTGCCCAGTCAGATTCAAATTTCAAAATTTGATAGCCAAATCTGGCTAAATCCTTCATTTAAATCGTTTTAAAATCTTCCCTAATCTGTTCCGCTAATCCCCCCTAGACTTACCCCAACCCGTACGCCCTCCATCCATATACCCCTCTCCCATTTAACCCTTATCATATGGCTATTTAGCAAACCCAAAATATTATATAATATTAAACCCCAAATTATAAACCCTAACCCTAAATAATTTCACCCGTAGCCCTAGGGCTCTCAGCCAAGCCGCCACCAAAATAACCCCATTTTCGATCTCTCCCTCTCCCTCATCTCTCTCTCTCCCTCACGGTACGCCGCCCCGCCGCTCTCGCATCAGCGCCGCCGCCCCTCGCCTACGTTCTGATCCGCCGCCGCCCTCCCTCGCGCTGCCTCCTCCGGCGCTCTCGGCAGTGTTCCCGCCTCACAGACCGACCCCCAAGCACATGGCACCGCCGTTCGCCGTCGGCGATCTCCGATCGCCGCCTCCTCTGGCGCTCAACCCCGCACGACGTCGCTCCGGCGTCTCCGATCCCGAGGCCGCCGCCGTGATCCGCCGCACCCGCGAACTACGACACCGCCTTAGCCCTCTCTCTGCTGCCGCCACCTTCGATCGCTGCGCCACGCCGTCATCAGCCAAGTGCCGTCACGCCTCCGCATCACTGTGCCTCCCCTCGCTCTCGGCCGCCTGCTGCGCAACCCCGCGCACAGCCCCGCGGTCCCCTCGCACCGTCGCAACCTCTGCCTTCACCGCCGCTGCGCCCCTCGCCACGCAGCAAAGCGCACACTGCCATGCAGATCTCCCCTCAGCTGCGATCCGCTGCCTATGCCTCCTCTCCCCATCCCGCCGGCTTCCTCCTCCACGGCAATCCCACCGTCTCCGACCAGCGGCTCCGCCAGCAAGCCGCTCGCTCAGCCGCCTCCCCGTGCGATGGACAGCGGCCCGAGCTGCTGTTGACGTCTCCGCAGCGCCACCGTAAGACTGTGCGGGTTTCTTCTTCCTGCAGCAGCCAGTATTTCCCCTCGGCAGCTCGCTGCCGCCCTCCAGCGTGACGCAGCGGTCGCGCATCCCGCCGGCAGCCACCGTGTGGCCGCCTATCTCCCTAACCGCCGATGACCCTCGCTGGAACCGCTACCGGCTCTCTCTTTTCCCCTCGCTGCAACGCGTGAAGGTTAGCCCGTAACGCTTCATCCTGGTTCCCTTGTTAAACCGTGTGCTCCTGTAGTATTAAGTTTGGTTCATGTTTTTATATATGAGCAGTAAACTTATAAGCAGAACTTATTATAAGTTAGTTCGGTATGAAAAATCGATAGATTAGTTCTTATAGTTATATGATAGTGGTATATGAAATCAGTATAATATGTTAATGCATATAAAGTTGATTATATATATGTTATTGTGTCAACAGTATGTTATTTGGATGTAGTAATAATTTGTACATTGTGTGATTGAATAAGTTAGGGTTGAATTTAGTAGTAGATTTTCCTTAGCTTGATATTTTTTTTATCCGCAACGCAGATAAATTATGTACGATTCATTGTTACCGTCTGGGTGATCCTTTCTGCGCTACCCACAGTTGAGGAACCGACGAGACCGTGCCGTTTCAGACCCATCACCGTTCAGACCCGACACCAAATCCCCGCTCAGTGGTCGTTTCAGGTTGGTCCCCCTAACTCGTAGCAGAACCCACACCGTAGCAAAACTGAAAACCTAACTGAAACTGGACAACAATAATTGAATTTACTTTTCCGCACCAAGTAAAACGCTGCTCACCGTAGAAATTGACCATCGGACAAATTTTCTGTGCACATAGGGTAGTGGTCAATTTAGGTTGATAAAACACCAAAATTGTGATTTTGACGATTAGGGTAGTCCCGACAACCTAGAAATGAACCTAAATAGGATTTACTGAAAACGCGACCTGACACCGTCCCCATGAACTGTTTCAGACGGACTACCGTGGACGCGACGATTGGACGAGACGCCCCGGACGGACGACACACTCGCCACCGCAGGCAAGTGTATTCCACTTGCACTTTTGGCCGTGCTTAGGCCTTAGTTGGTTAGAACCGTTAACTGTGAACAAAGAGAACCGGACGTGAAATGATAGCGTCCGGGACGCCCCTTGACGGCTCAGACTTGAGGACGAAGTCTGAGCCTACCAACAACAACTTTTGACATCGTAGGATTATCTTGTGTGTGCGTGCGTGTGGACACCCTAGAATAACAACTCCCTACACTTGTCATGTCTTGTCCTGTTACACAAAAAGCCTTCGGGCGTTTCGGATGCTTTCCTTGCGGAAGTGATCCTTGTTATACAAAAAGCCTTCGGGCGTTTCGGATGCTTTCCCTTGCGGAAGTGATCCCTGTTATACAATAAAGCCTTCGGGCGTTTCGGATGCTTCCCTAGCGGAAGTGATCCCTGTACTTCTTGTCCTGAGTTCCTGGGTTGGGGTAGGGTTGAGCGTGCGCACGGCAAGAGGGTCTGATCCCCCTCGAACCGTAAGCGTGAACCCTTCGTGTCACACTTGTCTTGTCTTGTCCCGTCCTGTTTGTCCTGTCTTGTCCCGCCACGTCCCGACTTGTCTTGACACCTGTAGGTTAGTCCCCGTAGTTGGTAGCACACGCTACGACTACTATTTGTCCCGTTTTACTTTCCTGCTACGTTACTTCCTGTTGTGTTACCCTGTTATAACCACAACATGATAATCAACCAGTAAACTGTTGTGTAAAAGAACCTCAGCATGTTAATCAACCAGTAAACTGTTGTTTAAAGTTCGGTGCACTTGCAGTAAAGTCTAACCCTTCTTGTAGACTTTACCTGACGTACAGTTCCTTTTTCTTGGGTGCTGTACGTCAGGTGTTCAGCCAGAGATCGTGGACGAGGCAGACTCGCTGGAGTACGTGGAGCCGAGGATGTCGTCATCAGAGTACGTACTGACAAGGACCAGACCTTGAGGTCTTTTAGTCGCCACTTTCAGAGGTTACTACTTTTCGGGTTGTCTTTAAACTTTTGTCGCCATGCTTAGGCTTCTTTTAGACTTTGTACCAGTTGGATATTATTTCTCCATATAAATGAATGCCATTTCCTTTCTGTACTTTTGTTGTTCCTAAACTCTATTAATGCAAGAACCTGAAAATCTTTTAAAATGGTACCCCTACAGGCGCTTATTGGGTCCGAGCTTCTAAAGCTCTGGCCTAAGCGGGCCTCGTCACGTTTTGCTTCCGTCCATTTTGGGAGGCGGGGCGTGATAGGTTTTAGTGGTGGCCTATGCAGGTCATGCAAAAGTTCGGAACAATAAAAAGTACCGCATTCATCTAATATCCACGTACAAGTCTGAATTAGTTTCCCAGTCTTAGATAGTAGGAAGACTTAGGTAGACGTCCCAATTTGACAGTCTGACGTCTTAGTTAGGAATTAGACATCCTCGTCCTAGGATACCTTAGTAGCCACTTGACTCTGACCAAATTAGATTTCTAGAGTCCTCCTTTTAGTTTAGTCGCTCGCCCAGCTCCATTGACTTCGAGCCCAGCAGAACGTAACCTTGATTATCTTAGGAACTTTCCCCCTAGATCCTGATTGTAGTTTAGCTCGTTAGAAAATCTTAGCGCCGAGCTCTCCTGATTTTCAGACGACCCGATAATTAGAATCCCTGACTTCTAGCGTCTCCCTGATCATTACCCTTTTCGTGATATCGACCGTAGAGTTCCATCGTAGCTTCGTGAATCGTATCCTAAGAGTATCCATCATGCGATCTTTTCCTTTCTTCCAATTCAAGTAAACGTTCCTGACGAGTGTCGTTGATCCTTCGAGTCTTTTCCCTTGCCAAGTCTGCTGCCTCTAAAAGTATTTTTGAAATTCCTATTAAGTTTTTCGCTCAGCTTAACTTCTTTGAAAACCCCTATGTTATATATTTCAAAATTCTTGTTTTTCGGTTGAGTTAAAATTCTTTCACTAATCTTGAAACCTCCCTGGTTGTAAAATTATTTTACTATCTTGTACCTATTTTCAAATCGGCATCTTTCGTGTTTCAGTTTTTTTTAAACCTTGTTATCAAATTATATAATCCAATATATATATATATATATATATATATATATATATATATATATATTACTTTTCCAAACTACAAAATTTTTATTGCTAATCACTTACCGCACGTACTTTTAAAATATTTTCTAAACCAGAGGGAACTTCAATTATTTTATTATTATTATTATACCAGTTCTATGTTCTTCGTGACCACATTTCAAAATCTTGGTTAAACTTACTTTCATTTGCAAAACAACCGCTACCTCACCCCACTTTTATCTCCTTCATCCAACTCTTTCCCCAAAATTATAATAATTTTTACCGTCTGCTCACTTTTCCCTACATATTTTTTAAAGTATAAAGTGTACGATATCATATTTTACACGTAAATCTCCTTCATCTATCTAATTATTCTGAGAAATATTTTGTCTCTTCCAACCAACTATCTCCTTACCCCGCTTTGTTGGAACTCGTTCTTTCCGATCTTATTTCATTTCGCTCTTGATCTAGTCTCCTTTTCTTTCTATTATCTAGACATTAGTCCTTGTAGTTGTCCATGCTATCTCCAGTTTAGGAGTAGGCCCTTGGTAGGTTATGTCATTGTGGTGCGTAAGTATAGGTAGAGTGTGTAGACCTGTATGCGTGTGTCATCTTTAGGATCCTGATAGTTGCCTTTTGTGTATTGAATGTGTACTCAGTGTTAAACATGATATGATTGAAGTCGTCTGAATGACGGTATTCATACATATATGAATATGGTCATAGCAGGCAATTTCCTTAGACGTAGTTTTTCGCGATTATGGAATAGCTTATCTTTGATTGCGTGTGATTGTAATTAAAACTTTGTTTTTTTAAACCAAACCTTTAAATTTTTGAAATTAGCTCACAAGATCACAAATCAATTATCCTTCCTCATCCATTACCACGACTCCACACGTTTTTCCAAATGTTTTAAAATGTGTCACTGGTTTTAAGTTTCCCTTTCTCTTCTCTCTCTCCATTTTGGAACGTATGTTGTGGTTGTTATAGTTTTGGGACTAGCTGTTATTGTTGTAGGATTTGTTTGCGGGTAGGCTCAGGGAGAGATGAGATTTGTTATAGCATTGATTAACCGATTTTGGAACAATAGGATATTGGAATAGATTTCTTTCGGATGAGAAGATGGGATGTCCAAGACTTATTTATAAAACCGAAGTGTGACGGACTCAATGGAGGATTCTAGTTAAATGAGATTGTATGCGTGAAGATGAGAACCTATCAGATTTGAGGCTTAGACGAATGGTAGATAGGGTTGGCAACTGAGTATGGTAAGAGTTAGGATGATCGTGAAATTGAGGAGAGCTTTTATTAGCATCGAGACTTGAAGGTTAGGTTGATGTAAGAAGACATTGGGAGTAACACAACGTGTAGGGACAAATGGATGGTTAGGTTGTCGGATTTAATATTGGTTGAAAATAATTATAATAAGTAAGAGGAGATATGATTTTGATAGTTCAATTATTTGGCGGATAAATTTATGGGAAGATATGACAAGGAATGCATTAAGGACACGGTGATTGTTATTCTTTTATGAGGAGTTGGAGTTGGAAATTTGAACAACAGTGAATAGATCTATAGTTAAGTGTTAGGACGTGAGATTAGTCGTGGCTGTATCCAGTGAAAAGAAGGATCATGATGGATTATTTGAGGAACGACGTTGAAGTTATAGGATTAGAGATCATTTTGTGGAAGATGGGAGTTATAGGCTTAAGTATTTATAGATTTTATAATTAGTCTTAGTATGAGTGATTCCGAGGACGGAATCATTTCTAAGGTGGGTAGAATGTAACGGCCGCTTTCCGACCGTTTGTAATTTTCTGCGCGCACGTGTTTTATCGTGCACGTATTTTATTTGGTTGTTTCTGAGCTCCGGCATATGTGAGGTGATATGCCATTGCGATCTTTTCGGGGTGTTGTATTTTATAGTAATTTTTGGGAACGTCTTTCACGGCTCGTTTTCTCGCAAAACGACTTTGAACGATAGGGGCGTTTTAGTCATTTGACTCAAAACGCCGTTCCCAATTTTACGTAAAATTTTGGTAGACGTTACGCACGATCGGGCTCCGTAGATCTGTGCGTCTCGTCTCCACGATCGCCCCGGTATTTTCGGATTATTTTTCTGACGCCCAGATTGAAAGATATCGCTCGGAGAAATCTGGACCGTTGATTTGCCCAGTCAGATTCAAATTTCAAAATTTGATAGCCAAATCTGGCTAAATCCTTCATTTAAATCGTTTTAAAATCTTCCCTAATCTATTCCGCTAATCTCCCCTAGACTTACCCCAACCCGTACGCCCTCCATCCCTATACCCCTCTCCCATTTAACCCTTATCATATGGCTATTTAGCAAACCCAAAATATTATATAATATTAAAACCCAAATTATAAACCATAACCCTAAATAATTTCACCCACAGCCCTAGGGCTCTCAGCCAAGCCGCCACCAAAATACCCCCATTTCCGATCTCTCCCTCTCCCTCATCTCTCTCTCTCACACACGGTACGCCGCCCCGCCGCTCTCGCATCAGCGCCGCCGCCCCTCGCCTACGTTCCGATCCGCCGCCGCCCTCCCTCGCGCTGCCTCCTCCGGCGCTCTCGACAGTGTTCCCGCCTCACAGACCGACCCCCAAGCACATGGCACCGCCGTTCGCCGTCGGCGATCTCCGATCGCCGCCTCCTCTGGCGCTCAACCCCGCACGACGTCGCTCCGGCGTCTCCGATCCCGAGGCCGCCGCCATGATCCACCACACCCACGAACTACGACACCGCCTTAGCCCTCTCTCCGCTGCCGCCACCTTCGATCATTGCGCCACGCCGTCATCAGCCAAGTGCCGTCACGCCTCCGCATCACTGTGCCTCCCCTCGCTCTCGGCCGCCTGCTGCGCAACCCCGCGCACAGCCCCGCGGTCCCCTCGCGCCGTCGCAACCTCCACCTTCACTGCCGCTGTGCCCCTCGCCACGCAGCCAAGCGCACACTGCCGTGCAGATCTCCCCTCAGCTGCGATCCGCTGCCTATGCCTCCTCTCCCCATCCCGTCGGCTTCCTCCTCCACGGCAATCCCACCGTCTCCGACCAGCGGCTCCGCCAGCAAGCCGCTCGCTCAGCCGCCTCCCCGTGCGATGGACAGCGGCCCGAGCTGCTGTTGACGTCTCCGCAGCGCCACTGTAAGACTGTGCGGGTTTCTTCTTCCTGCAGCAGCCAGTATTTCCCCTCGGCAGCTCGCTGCCGCCCTCCAGCGTGACGCAGCGGTCGCGCATCCCGCCGGCAGCCACCGTGTGGCCGCCTATCTCCCTAACCGCCGATGACCCTCGCTGGAACCGCTACCGGCTCTCTCTTTTCCCCTCGCTGCAACGCGTGAAGGTTAGCCCGCAACGCTTCATCCTGGTTCCCTTGTTAAACCGTGTGCTCCGATAGTATTAAGTTTGGTTCATGTTTTTATATATGAGCAGTAAACTTATAAGCAGAACTTATTATAAGTTAGTTCGGTATGAAAAATCGATAGATTAGTTCTTATAGTTATATGATAGTGGTATATGAAATCAGTATAATATGTTAATGCATATAAAGTTGATTATATATATGTTATTGTGTCAACAGTATGTTATTTGGATGTAGTAATAATTTGTACATTGTGTGATTGAATAAGTTAGGGTTGAATTTATCAGTAGATTTTCCTTAGCTTGATATTTTTTTTATCAGCAACGCAGATAAATTATGTACGATTCATTGTTACCGTCTGGGTGATCCTTTCTGCGCTACCCACAGTTGAGGAACCGACGAGACCGTGCCGTTTCAGACCCGTCACCGTTCAGACCCGACACCAAATCCCCGCTCAGTGGTCGTTTCAGGTTGGTCCCCCTAACTCGTAACAGAACCCACACCGTAGCAAAACTGAAAACCTAACTGAAACTGGACAACAATAATTGAATTTACTTTTCCGCACCAAGTAAAACGCTGCTCACCGTAGAAATTGACCATCGGACAAATTTTCTGTGCACATAGGGTAGTGGTCAATTTAGGTTGATAAAACACCAAAATTGTGATTTTGACGATTAGGGTAGTCCCGACAACCTAGAAATGAACCTAAATAGGATTTACTGAAAACGCGACCTGACACCGTCCCCATGAACTGTTTCAGACGGACTACCGCGGACGCGACGACTGGACGAGACGCCCCGGACGGACGACACACTCGCCACCGCAGGCAAGTGTATTCCACTTGCACTTTTGGCCGTGCTTAGGCCTTAGTTGGTTAGAACCGTTAACTGTGAACAAAGAGAACCGGACGTGAAATGATAGCGTCCGGGACGCCCCTTGACGGCTCAGACTTGAGGACGAAGTCTGAGCCTACCAACAACAACTTTTGACCTCGTAGGATTATCTTGTGTGTGCGTGCGTGTGGACACCCTAGAATAACAACTCCCTACACTTGTCATGTCTTGTCCTGTTACACAAAAAGCCTTCGGGCGTTTCGGATGCTTTCCTTGCGGAAGTGATCCCTGTTATACAAAAAGCCTTCGGGCGTTTCGGATGCTTCCCTAGCGGAAGTGATCCCTGTACTTCTTGTCCTGAGTTCCTGGGTTGGGGTAGGGTTGAGCGTGCGCACGGCAAGAGGGTCTGATCCCCCTCGAACCGTAAGGCGTGAACCCTTCGTGTCACACTTGTCTTGTCTTGTCCCGTCCTGTTTGTCCTGTCTTGTCCCGCCACGTCCCGACTTGTCTTGACACCTGTAGGTTAGTCCCCGTAGTTGGTAGCACACGCTACGACTACTATTTGTCCCGTTTTACTTTCCTGCTACGTTACTTCCTGTTGTGTTACCCTGTTATAACCACAGCATGATAATCAACCAGTAAACTGTTGTGTAAAAGAACCTCAGCATGTTAATCAACCAGTAAACTGTTGTTTAAAGTTCGGTGCACTTGCAGTAAAGTCTAACCCTTCTTGTAGACTTTACCTGACGTACAGTTCCTTTTTCTTGGGTGCTGTACGTCAGGTGTTCAGCCAGAGATCGTGGACGAGGCAGACTCGCTGGAGTACGTGGAGCCGAGGACATCGTCATCAGAGTACGTACTGACAAGGACCAGACCTTGAGGTCTTTTAGTCGCCACTTTCAGAGGTTACTACTTTTCGGGTTGTCTTTAAACTTTTGTCACCATGCTTAGGCTTCTTTTAGACTTTGTACCAGTTGGATATTATTTCTCCATATAAATGAATGCCATTTCCTTTCTGTACTTTTGTTTTTCCTAAACTCTATTAATGCAAGAACCTGAAAATCTTTTAAAATGGTACCCCTACAGACGCTTATTGGGTCCGAGCTTCTAAAGCTCTGGCCTAAGCAGGCCTCGTCACGTTTTGCTTCCGTCCATTTTGGGAAGCGGGGCGTGACAGTATTCGTCCAATCTCTTGCAAACAAATATTAGCATAGATTTATAATTAAAAATCCTAGCTTTGGTCTAATCTCTTGCAAACCAAATATAGAGAACTTCAATTATTAATCTAAATCGAATATCTAGGCCTTCCTATCAATTGGGATCCAATCTCTTGTAAATCCCAATCGATATGAATTCCTAGCTACTTGGAATAAATCAATCACAACCTAACCTTTTGTCAATCCTAGAAACAATTCAATAAATTCATCACAATTCGAAGATCGGGTCCATAGGGTTCATTCCTATGCCCTAGAACGACGGAACTACTCACTAATTATCATGAAAATCTCAGAAATAACAACTATAATCATGGCACAATTCATAAAAATGAGTTTTTAATAAGAAAGAACAAACCAATAATGTCGCCAATGATCTCCAGCTGAGATTTCTCCAAAAGAATAGCCGTCAAAAACCTAATAGAAGTCTATAAAAAATAATTCAAGTCTCTCCTAAAACTAGGGTAAAAACTAGGCTTAAATACAAGCCAAAATCGTCCAAAAAATCGTGACAAAACTGCCCCTGCGCAGCCCAGAATTCGCATTCCTAACAGCAGTCGGAGAGGGTCACTCGGCCGAGTGACCCTTGTCACTCGTCCGAGTGACAAACCCTATAAAATAACAGTAACTTTGGGGGTTTCAGGGGTCTGTCTCTCGGGGTGACTCGGTTGAGTAGTCTTCTTCATTCGGCCGAGTGAGCAATCATGCTCGGTCGAGTGGGCTTCCTCTGAAATTCCAGTAAGTTGGCAGCCTCCCTGGACAAATTCTCTGTACCACTCGGGCAAGTGAGCTTTCTTACTCGGCTGAGTGGACTTCCTTACTCGGCCGAGGAAACATGGAAAATCTTCAGTGCGTATTCGTTTCACTCGAGTGAGTGTGATCCTTCACTCGGTCGAATGAGCAGTCGTGCTCGGCCGAGTGAGGTGCTCCTGAGCTCCTTTCTCCTCCTTTCGCCACCTCGTCGATCCTATCGATTTCCTTCTTATTCCGCTCATCTTCTACCGCTGATAACTCCTCAAATAAGTCGTGGGTGACACTCCGAAGTGTGTAAAAATCCTTTGATCTTGTTTTCGCTCCAAATCGCTCCATATCTCCTGAAATACGACAAAAACAAGAAATAGTGAAAAGCAACGCGATATCGTCGAATAATTGTGAAAAACGCAATATGGGCGATCAAAACGTAATGAAAACATGCAGAAAAAAAGTATAAAATATGAAGTGATCAAAATCCCCCAAGCTTACCTCTTAGTCGTCCTCGAGGAAGTTGAGTAAAAGGCGAACTTGACGGGGAAAAAAGGAAAAAGGGAAAAAGAAATAGATAATAGATAAGAAAACAAAGAGGGATGTGCTAGATCATTTTCTCAGGACGTGGACTTGCTTACTCCAATAGCATACGGCGAATATAAAACACATGCCAAAGATTTTTATCTCGACATCATGATCATATAAAGATGCATTCATAATAGAAACCAGAGAATAGAAAAACAATATGAAATATGGAATCATTCTAGAATTAACATCGTCTGAAGCATCTAAAGCGGTATACATAATCATAGACCACACAGTTTTCAATTGATCGCTTTCTATTTGGAGTATAAGAGATATCACACAATATGAAGCAATAAGAATAGAAAGGAGTGGTTTTCATGAGATGCACGCTAAGTTTCAATTCCTGGATTTCGTAAAACTTTTAGTAATCTCACCGAGTATAGAAAATTACCTAGCTTAGGTTGTCATGCACAATCAAGTAGTCACTCTCTCACACATCATTGGATCCTCTCCCCCAAGCTTATCTATAAGCGTGGTGGCATCAAATCTAGCAATAAGAACATTCCCCATTTTTGTTCCTTATTTTTGAAGCTCCAAGGAACAAAAATAAAAAATAAAAGAGGGAAGAAAGAGAGAAAGGATATGAAGTGGGATCATGTATAAACTTCTTTTCTCTTTTTTCTTTTTCTTTTTTTCTTCTTCTCCCTTTTTTATATATACAACTGTGATCCCAAATCAAAAGATAGAAAGATATACAAGAATTTTTTTCTTTTTGATTTTGGGGTATATGAGCATGGATCTATATAGCAGGGGAATATGCCAATATAAGAATCGCTAAAGGGAGATTCACCAATGATTTTAAGTATAGAAATAATGCTCAAGATATGTGGAGAAAGAAATATATGTAACACTCGGTTCACTCTATAGAATGTGCACAGCTTTCAGCAGAGTAATGTAATCTACTCAGTTTAATCACAGAAAGTAAACTAATCCAGTTATATCTACATAGCATACATTTAATCAACCTGAAAGTAAAGCGTACAATTTTCATGCAATAAGAAGTGATATAAGACAAGAAAGCAGTACTCCAGATATAAGCAATCAATGCGTGAAGCTTGGTGTGTTTTTTATGAAGAGTATACAGTAAAAATTATTAGACTCAGCTAATAAAAGAGTTTCATCCATATTCATACATGAAGAGGCAGGTTACTATCTCAAATGCATAGCAAGACATAGCATATAATATCTGAAATAAAAACTATGGCATGATAAGATAATATGCATATAGAGATAAGCTAATACCACGTCGTCGTCATCACAGAAAATTCATCTCTAGCAAAAAGGATAAAAAGAAATAAGGATAAAAGAAAAATAAAAACTACTGTACAGTGCAGCACACTCAAAGAGTAAGAAAACGTGATGCATGAAAAAAAAATGAAAAAGTGGGTGAAAATAAGCGTGAAAACAAAGAAAAGTTGGAAAATGAAAAAATAAAAGGCGACAAAAAATAAAAAGTGCATGAGAACTCACTCCCCCAAGCTAAAGTGCACAATGTCCTCAATGTGCAAAGTGTGGCACACTGTGAGACAAAATATGGGTGGGGTGGGTAAGGATGCATGCATGATGAAAATAAAATAAAAATGAGATGGGTATGCAAATGATGCATGCAGAGATCAAAATAGTGCAATATAAGTGTCCCCAAAAATACTCCCTCTCTCCCAAAATGATATAGGCAGATATGACCAAAAAGTGACCAAAACGTGTGTGGAGGAGGGGGTGCAAAATTAGCAGGCACTAAACATCCAGCGTTGCAGCAACAAAAATAAGGAAGGAATCTAGTGTGTGCCTAGGGTGGTGGTGGTGCACCAGCACCGTCCTGTGGCGGAGGTGGTGGTCGAGGTGGCTGCTGGATGGGGGTGGGTGGCTGAGGCAGTCGCGCTAGGATCTGGCTCAGGCAAGCCTGAATACCAGGAAGTAACGCGACGCGGGTCTGGACAGCACTAACAGTAGCGGAGAGAGCCCGAAAATCTGCTTTAAGTTCACTCACCGCCCCCTCTAGAGCACGGATGTGCTGAACTAGGGTGTCGGGGGGAGGTGGAGTAGAGGGTCGAACAGGTCGAACAGGTGAAGAGCGGGGATGTCTCGCACGGCTACCGTAAAGGATAGGTGCAACAGTGGGGTGGTGCGGTGGTGCTGTGCTCACTAAGTGACGCTCAGCCTCTGTGGCAGGCTGAGACACAGGAAAGGTCGAAGAGGATGGAGCAGCAGCAGAAGTTGAAGTGGTGGCAGACGACGAGGCGGGCAGAGAGGTCAGTGACACAGACGTGAGGACAGACATCACGACACTCTCAGAGAAGACAGAGACAATGGAGACAGAAGAGTCAACGGCTGGGGAGGCTGTGAAGTGCACATGAAATGACTCCCCAGGGGTCGAAAACAATAATGTGGAAATGGTCTCCACCGCGAAGGCAAAAGAAGGCTCGCTGCTCTCAATAATGGTAGGGGGATGCTTGGGGCTCGCCGCTGAAATGGGATCGATGGACATGGGCACAGTGGTGGTGGTGGTGTTGATGGACTCAGCTAAAGTGCTCTCGACATTAACAGACACGTGGATAGAGGTGTCGAGAGGTGCAGACAGGTCAGGCGTAGGCTGGGGTATCACGGGGTCCAGAGCTGGAAGGAGGGGCTCATGCTGAGCACCCTCAGGCTCAAGCACGTACGCGGCAGGGATAAGGAGATCCATCGCTAGAATCCACTCTCCACCACCGGGTCCAATATGCATCCAAGCAGGGTTTGGCAGAATCATATAATCGGCACTATGGGGACCGTGCAGCCACACCCAGTGGTGCTGACCATGCGGACGAAGCATCCTCATCCGGGCCATAACATCTATGGAGAGTGAGGTGGGGCCCGGTGGTCTCAGCAAGCCAGCTGGGAGGGCAACTCCGCACAAAAGGTCCAAGATGGTAATTAGACCGTCACAACAGATGGGCATCCTAGCACCGACAGAAATAATGATGCGGTCGATGTACCAACTGGCAATGTCAATCTCAAAGGCGGGGACCAAAACGTCTCCTCCTCGATCGTAGGCCCGCGATCGTGTCATCGCGTAGAGCATGTAGAGCTCTGGTGTCGACAGCGTCTTCGGCTCATATCTCACAAGAAAAGTAGTCGCCATAAGGCGCTGTGTAATGCGGAGGCATGGGTGGAGGATGGCGGAGGCCTTGGCCCGACTAGGGTCAAAGGCGAGGGGAGAACACGTGATACATGTCCAAAGAGCGTGCATGTCGAATGACAGGGGTGGAATGGATGCGGTAGGAGGTGCTGTGTAGGTGGTGGTGGGCTAGGTAAAGGGGAGTCCGCCCTAGCAGAAGAGGAGCCAGGATCGCCTGACCTCTTCCGCTTGGAAGTGGGCTCTCGAGAGCTTGGCCTAAGACGTGGGGGCATGAAGCCCGTGAAGTGTGCCCACCCAAGTAATATGCAAAGTACTTAAGATGTGGAACGAGTATACCTGAGCACGATGCGAGAGCAAAAGAGTGTAGTGTGTGAAGAATCGCCTCCTCCGCGAAGCTCTAAAGCGTCCTGAATCTCCCCCAAGCTCCCCTAAGCTAGACTGAAAAACAAATAATTGAATCAGCAATGGATATCAATATATATAGGGGAAGGTAGGGGATAATAGATATATATGAGGTTTAATTTAGATTTGGAGCTTAAGGGGCATACGGATCGGAGAAAAAGGCGAGAAATGGGAATTTTGGGTCGCAATGGAGGTGAAACGGCGAAGGGGCGGCGGCACCGGCGGGTGCAGGCGGTGGCGGCGGTACGTTGACGACCAGGGACAGTGGTCGACGACGGTGGTGGGGGGCAGCTCGGGCGAGGCAAAGCAGATTCGGGCGCGGGGGAGTCGAAGGGGCAGCGGGTGAAGCGGTTTAATTTGGGATTTTTCGCGTGCTCGGGTTTCGAGCCTCGCCCGCTGGGTATATAAAGTTGGGTCATGGCAACGGCCGGTGTTTTGATCGATGTCTGAGCAGGTACTCTCTCGCTGAATGTGGGGAACATCGAAGCTGAATTCAGGCTGCAGAAGCCAATGAGAGAGCGTGCTTATGAGGAAGGGGCTAGCTATTTGGAGCTCCTGGAGGATCAAGCTATAGAAGATTTCACTTTTGAGGGGGTCATGAAGGACCCCGTGAGAACATGAATTGACGATGACGGCGACCCAACCTACCACAAAGTGGTCGCCACCTACATCCGAGTGTTGGATGAAGATCTTTTGAATCATTCCACGAATCATGAAGAACCGGAGGCCATAGGCTACTCAAGGGAGAAGCTTGAAGTAGGCGGATACCAAATACCACCGGACTGCATCATCGGAAAGAACGACGCGCGAATTCCACGTGCACCAAACGACAGTTGATAAATCAAAGGGAGTCGAGCTCATGACTAAAAACGAGCGCTTATTGGGAGGCAACCCAATTTCTTGTATCTCATACTATCTTTTTCAAATTTCTTTTTTAGCCTACCTATTTGAGAAAACCAAACAAAAACGTTGTTTATTTCCTGTAAAACTACAAAACCATAAAAATTTGATAAGTTCTTCCTCCTTACATGTTGAACATGAATGGACATACAAATCGACGTTTTAAACTGAAGGAAGCTGGAGGAGAGCACCAGATTTGAGGAGAAAACGAAAGAAAAAGGAGCAAAAAGGAGACACAGGCGACTCGACCGAGCAGCTACATTGCTCGGTCGAGCAGCGCAGGAACGAGGACAAAAAAAACAAAATCATCACTCTATCTACACGGCCCGAGCAGCGTTGGCTCGGTCTGAGCAAATGGCGACTCGACCGAGCAGCCTACTGCTCGGTCGAGTATGACAGGATTTTGGAGATGTGGAGAAAACGACGTTCTGTCTGCGCGGCCCGAGCAGCCCCTGCTCGGCCCGAGTAGCAATCCGATCAACCGAGCATACCCTGCTCGGTTCGAGCATATGGGGGAGTACTAATATGTTTACTTTTTTCCGTGTCTGACTCGATCGAGCAGTTTTGCTGCTCGATCGAGTCAATCTACCCTATTTTCACTGGGCCCCACCTACAAACGAGTTGGGTTTTTAACCCAACTCGTTTTCGTTTTTTACCCTAAGCTCAGAAATTACCGTAAGCTGGCCCGAATACCCCACTCCCAACCCCTACTCGATCTCCTCATCGCCGTCGTCCTCTGCCCGTGCCACTGCCCGCGCCGCCCCTCCGGCCGCTCCATCTCCAGTCAGCCCACCCCTCTCTCTGTCTCTCTATCTCTCCGCCCTCTCTCTCTCTCTCTCTCTCTCTCTCTCTCTCTCTCTCTCTCTCTCTCTCTCGCCTTCCCCCCCGCTCCCATATTTTCTAGTCGACGGTGGCCGCCACCGACACCACCGCCGCCGATGGCGCCACCCACCTCAATAACCCCCCGTCAATTCCCTCCTCTCCCCCTCCGCCCATCCCCCCTCTCTCTCATCGCGCCACCTAAAACCCGCCCCCATTCCCGATCGCCCAGCAACACTGGTGCCCTAGGCCCGATCCCACTGCTCGATCGAGCAGCCATCCCCTACTCGGCAAAACACATCAGGTCGAGCACTTTAGTGCTCGGTCAATACTTCCCACCGAGCAGCATTGCTCGGACGGAGCAGTACCTCTGCTCGGTTGAGCAGCCCCAATTCACCACTACTGCACATACCCCCTATTTTTAATTGCAAATTCTGACGTTATTCTTCTTTCTATTTCAGGTACGACTTGCCTATGTTAGAGGCCACTACCGAGACTAGCTTGGGGGAGATCTTCGCATTCACATCGCTCGTTGAGTCGGTACACTCTTTCCTCTTTTTTTCTATACCGAGGCATCATATTGCCATCACTACGATGGTCAGCACACGAGGATCCACCACCCCTCCCATTCGTGAGAAGAGGCCGACTCCTGGCACCTCATCTTCCTGACCCACACGTCGCACTCACCTAACCACCACCGCACCTATCACCACTACCATCCCCACCACTACCGCACTTATCACCACCACCACCCCCCCACCACTAGCACTAGCACTAGCACTACCACTACCACTACCACTACCATCCCCACTACCACTACACCCACCACCACTACACCCACCACCTCACACCCCGCCGCCACCACCGAGACTATGCCACCACGTGTTCGGACCTACGGGATCACCTTCCGGGACGACGATCACCACGAGCGCTTCGTCAGGCTCTCGCAGCGTCGTCTTGTCCCCACCCTCTTCATAGACGTCCCCACCCTCCGTTCACTTGGACTCCTTCAGGGAGTCCATCACCTGTACCGCACGATCGGCTTCGATCGCCTCCTCGGTGTCCATGCCCTCACATACACACACCTCACCCTGGAGGCCCTGAGCTCCATCGCCCGCACCCCAGCGGGCGATGTCATCACTTTCCGACTTCTCGACCATGACTGCACGATCACTTACGAGATGATCCGTGCGCACTTCCATTTCCTCGCCATCCCAGACCCACACACCGCCTTCTCGCCAGACTACGACTTTAGCCCTTTCGACGCTCCAGATTTCTGGCAGTGTATTTTAGGTCTGGACCACTACCGCCCGAGCCGGGTGAAGGCATCATGCATCGTGCATCCCTGCCTTCGCTACGCACAGAGGCACCTCGCCATGACCATCTTCTGTAGGCCAGAGGTCGGGACCATGTCCCTTTCCGAAGTATCCCACCTTATGGGGATGACCCGACCACTGCGCTTCCACCCAGACGGCTCCCTCCGCCCCTTCGTACTTTCTGACGCAGCCCACTGGTTGTGTCACCGACTCATTCAGACCGCCCATGCATACCACTTGACCGATATATGCTGCGGCAGATTTTTCACGATCTTTGCACACATGCTAGGTTTACATCTTCCTGATGATCTAGTGACTCCTCCAGGCCCCACACGCTTGACCCTTGGTGTGCTAGAGCATATGCACATCATCAGGCCCTACGGAGCTCGTCACTGGACATATCTTGTCGGCACCCACCACACGCCACACATGGTACTTTCTGCCCCTCACTTCACCCACATAGCTTCCATCCAGTTCAGCTAGATGATCGACAAGATCGACCCACTCCCTGCGCTCCACGTACTCGAGCCCCCTGGTGCTCCCGTCGAGGCTGACGCTGATGACCGGGTTCCCCCTTCCCCCGAGTACGAGTTGCATGACGTAGCAGCCCTCGTCGCCGGCCTTCCAGCAGCACCCGCACACCCACCACTCTCGGGAGCCGTTTCTACTACCACCTCTGTATCTACCGATTCCACCACCGTCGACTCTTCAGGGACTGTCTCCACTTCTTGCCCTGCGACTCACACCTCTGCCCCCACCATACCCGTGCCGGAGGGCACCGATATCCAGCCTGCTCCTGATCTTACAGATCTTGACTTTCCTGAGCACGACCCAGCCCCCACTCTTCCGCCACTTCGGGACCTGATAGCTTCACTGCCTATTTCCTTAAGCTCCCATGTATCTTTGTCTCCTGCTTCAGCTGTCCTTACAGAGAGCGTCTCGACGTCTGTCCGCACTTCTGTGTCGACGACTGCTCCTCCTTTGCTAAGATCCCGTCGAGCTCACCCTCTCCCACTTTCCAACCCAAGCATAATGTATCCTCTTCACGGGGCCGCTTTATGAGAGTGGTGTCTCACGGCCACGGTCCTCCCCCTCCCCTCGACTCTCATACCACAGACGGTCGTCTGACGGCATTGGAGGAGTCGACTTCTCGCCTCCAGCGGGATTTCGATGTATTCATACGCTCGACGAAGATACATCATACGAGAGTCGAGGTGGACCTGGCCTCCATTATAGACCTTCTCCAGACACGTGGACCTCCACCCTTGATCCTTGCTCCTGCCCTGCCATCCCGGCCAACCTCTCTGACTTCCACTGCACCACTCAGTGCTCCACTTTCTCAGGCTTCTGCAGAGCCTACTTCTTCCCCACCTGAGTCGGTCACAGCAGTCGAGTTCACTACTGCTCTTGTTGTATATGTCCTACCCACATCTCCTGGTCCACAGCAAAGGGATCCATCACCACCCCCAGAGGGTGGTGCCTCTGCTTGATGCTGTCTCTACCCGTTTTTGCCTCCTTCATATTTTATCGTGCCCATCTGTCTGTTCGGGGCCCTGATCTTAGATAGCTTGGGGGAGGACCCATGCATGCATCATTTTTGTTCATCATTGCATCATATCATGTTTTTCCTTCCTTTTTGCACAGTTTTTATTTTTTATATATTCCCCCACCCACCCACCCACCCTATTTAGCATCATCTCCCGCCTACTAGCGTTTTCTCAGCAGTGAGGACACTACTGGGTTTAGCTTGGGGGATGAGCGCTACCGCTTTATTTTTCTTTTACATTTTCCTCCCTTCTTTCAGCTTTTTATTTTACTTTTCCACCACTTTTTCACTTCTTTATCTTTTTCCTCTCATTTTGCATCATGTTTTCTGTTTTTTTTCCATGCATGCATCACTCTTTTCATTTTGCTATTTTCTCCGCCCTTTATCTTTTTATGCTAAGGATGTTTTGCATGATGATACTTCTCATAGCCCTAGTAGTTACTCACGATGCTTACTATTTGATGACATGCTATTAGGGTAGTTTCAGTTTCACTTTTTATATGCGTGCATATTCTCTTGCCGATCTATCTGATTTAATGCTTGAAACGAATTGAAAATCAAATGCATGAATTAGTATCTAGTATGCGCTATGTTGGGTAATGCACCTAGGTTCACGCATCACTAGAACACTTGGAGCATCTGCTTTATATCTGATTCACTTCTGTTTGCATGCTTGACATCATTGTACCTATTATTGCATGCTTTTTCAGTGTTCATCTAGATGAATGAAAATATCCATGCTAGTAATGAGTTTGATTAGAGTATTATCTTATTAAACCGCTGTGCACCTCTTATGAGTGAACCGAGAGATCCATTATTTTTCTTCTCTACATATCTCTATAGTTCTCTACATATCAGTTGGTTCCACCCCTACAGCTACCCTCACCGCATCTCACTTCCCAAAAATCACAAATGAAAAAGTATAGCTTCTAAATGAAATGAAAAAAAGAGAAAAAAAATGTGTATAGGTATATATGTGAAAAAGAAAAAAAGGAAAGAAAGAAAATAAAGGAATAAAATCGTTTCTATACTTTCATTAGAAGCTGTCACATATACTGGGAAAAAGAAGAAAAATTCCATATCCTATTCCTAGATGAGACGCCTCAAGCTAAGCTTGGGGGGGTGAACCAACTGATCACATGAGTGAGTGTGACATTAGAGTAGAGACGGTGCATAACGGGGAGATTTGATAATACTTAAACTTTACGAAACACTTTAGTTTTTGGAGATTTTTCATGACTCGAAATGAATGATTGAATAGCATGATCCTTTCTATTCTCTATTGCATGCTGTGTGATTTCTATATGCTCCATGTGTATCTTTATTTGAAAAGTGCATTTCCAACTCCTTTTATACTAGACTCTATGGACTGCATGAGATTGATATGAGTAGATGGCATTATTTCAATAGATCCCTATCTTTTGTCTGTATTGCATGCTAGACATATGATCTGTAAAACTTGAAATTTCCATTAGCATGTATTTTTACTGTTCGGAGCATCGTGATATACTACTTAGGCCTGAGATCTGACCGAACAAACTTAGCACCCTCCATCCATTTCCATTCTCTTTTATTCTTATTTTTATTTCTTTTTGTTTTCCTCCTGACGTACCTAGTATTCGTCTTCCTCGAGGACGAGTAAGAGGTAAGCTTGGGGGATTTTGATGTGTCCATATTTTACTTTTTCATAGCATCATGACATCGCATTCCGTGCCATTTTTACATCCAAATCCCATATTTTCTTACGATATCGCATTTCTAACGTTATATTCGAGTCTCGTAGTGTTTTATGAGTTTTCAGGGATTTTGGAGCGATTTAGGACCCGATCTGGCTATGGACACATCTGACACGCCCGTGAGCTCGTTGGCAAAGCTCTACAGGAGTTCGCCGTGTTTGGAAGCCATGTGAGGAGTGGAGGAGAGATCAAGAGGAGAGGAGTAGCTTCAGATGCTGCAGGAGAGAGTTTCCCAGGTGACTCGACCGAGCAGAGCAGCTGCTGGTCGAGCAGATGCAAAGAGGAACAACGCGACAGATACGAAGCCTGCTCGAACCGAGTGGACGACTGAGCAACACACTGCTCGACCGAGTCACGCACTCGGTCGACGATGCTGAAGGCCATTTTTGGAAATATTCTGGGAGTGGCTGTTGCGCATTTTGGGGGAGTGAAGTCTGGGAGCTGCGAGGGTGTTCGAAGAGCGATTCATTTCTTAGTTTTTGAATAGTTTTTGGAGAGGGAGATTAGGAAAAAACTTGTTAGATCAAAATTATACTCTTGACGATTATTGGATTGGATTTTTGGAAGATTATTTTGCTATTCTCGCGTTCTCAGAATCTTGTTCTTTCTTTGAGATCTATTATTCGCTGTAAGTTTTCTCAACCTATTTTTTATCAATTTGCTGTGATGTTTTCTCTCTTAAAAATTGTATTTTTATTCATCAATAACGTCATGAGTGAGTAGACTTTTCTAGGGTTGATGGGTTAGCCCTAAGATCCTAGGGGGAAGACGTAGATCTGGATCCCTATGTTGAATTAGGAGTTTAGGGGAGTATTTCGGTCGATCCTACCGAATCCCTAGGATAATCCGTACTGAGATCATGCCCATGGTCTGTGGAATTGATGTGCTTAAGGGGTATCCTTAGGATTCGAATAGGGAAATCGGTGGATCCAACCAAGGCTCGTGACCATGCCTGGCTCATGCCTTGAGGGGATCCCCCGATGAACTATATCGCTATGTTGACGGCTACCGCTATTGCGTCAACGAGAGCCACCGAAATACCTCGCAATTCTAATCCACGAGAGTGGTACGAATTGGGAGATTAATCCCCTAACCCTAATGCAGCGTAAGGATTCTATTCCAACGTCGATCCCCGACGGTCTTAGCGGTGTTTCCTAACGCCCTAGTCCTTATTATTATTAAACCAACAACAATACAACAACCAATTCTCTCAATCCGATAGCTATCCTGCTTCGAGATATAAAAGTAAGCTGAGAACCCAAATACACTATGTCACGACCCCCCTCCCTGGGATACGCAGGGAGGCAGGATACCCGACGAGAACTAAAAACGTATCTACAGGTTCACTGCACATTGCTGGGAATAGTACATGTAGTATACACCAACCAGCCAACCAACAACAGAGACGACACAAAGTCACAGAGAATGAAAGCCAAACACTGAACAGCTCCATATACATCTCAAACATCCCATTGCATCAATTTATATAGTACACGCATCTCTCACCCCAAAAGAAAACCCAAAGTACACATAGCTCTCTCCTTACCCCTCACCACCTAATCTAAGCTCCAGCTCCCAACAACAGAATTCCAACTCAACCTCCAGCTTCATCTGCCATCTCCAAGAACCTCACCTGAAAAGTCAACGGGGCACGTCAACGCATGACCCAGTAGGAATGCCAACTCCCTCTAGCATGCTATTATGGAAATGTAACTACTTTACTTGCAATCGTGATAATGTACGAAGGAAACATGAAATGAGCTAAAGGGAACATGCTACCAAACATTTGAGCATGGCATTACAGAATTGCAATGACAACTATTTTACATATCCAACATAACATAAGGCAAGCTAGCATCATAATAAAACATAAGGCAAGTTATGAGAGCTACAAGTAAAGAATACACACAAGTGGTCAACATTTACCAATGCTACAAAAGTAATGAAAGTATCAAACAGTGATCTGGACCCTACGTAGTGGGTAGACCTTCTTGGGACTGGACCTCACCCCCAGTTGGGGTGGAACATGCAAACTCCCCGAGACACACTCTTACTAAAGAAGCCCGGTTTTCCCCTTATTTCCCCTTCACATTTTCTCCATTTCTCCTCATTTCTGCCACTCCCCGCCGCTCGGGCAAGAACAGGAGGGCCACCAACCACCAGTCCAGCCCCTCATGTTTTTTCCACTACATAGTGTCCCCCAATTCCCAGTGTCACCCTCATTTAAGAGGACTTAATCATTTCTTAGCATTTCAATTAAAATTAACGTGCAACAAAAGAATCACATAGCAACCACCATTTCCATTCTTTCCTTTCCACATTTCGTAATACACTTGGGACATGCATTTCCTTGTGCATTCCCTTTTCCAATTCCACATATCACAACAAAGGTCATGCCTCCACCAAGCCAATCTTACACCATCACATACGCATCCATATCAAAGATTACATATATAACTTGGAGACAACATATAACCAAAAGAGAAGCATGCATGATTAAATGCTTTAAGTGAAACATGAACATATAAGTGAGGGTAATATATTAGAGCCACATATGAGAACAAGCACTTCATGTCCCAACCATCCACCATCATGGAACACTAACAATTAAGAGCAATTATCACAAATAAGGATTAAGAACAACACCTCACCACTTCAGCTTGCTGGAAATTGCACAACAGTCAGTTAAAATAGCAGTTTACTCCATATTGTTGTATGGAACATAACATTGCAATGTAAATGAAAGTTGTATGTATGGTAGTTATGGATTCTCAGATAAAATTTCAGGCAAATATATTAAGTAAGTGATTTATGGTGAATTATCTGTTGAAGTCTGCTAAATCTGTTTTCCAGACAGATTTCAGAGTCTGTCTTGAATGCTGATTTTGGGCCTATTCCAGTCAGAATTACGAAAAATAAGCAGTCACATGAAGTTGGAGAAAAACTTGTTAACTTTTCAACGAGACTATGAACATACAATTCCAGTGTGTGTGCAGGTACTGAGCTTCGTTTTACTAAAATGTGTCCAGTGTTACAGAATTTCAGACAAGCTGTAAACATTGAATTTTTAACCTAACTTCCAGTTTGAATTGGAAAAAGTTTTGAACATGAAAGTTGTTCATAACTACGAAGTAAACAACATATAAAATTTTCAGAGCATTCCTAATAGCCAATTAAGCCCAGATCTTTGTCAAAGTTTTAGCTTTTCAGGTTAAAATTTTTAGCATAAAAAACAAAAGTGTTTCAAGGAAGAATCATGTGTTAAGCTCAAAATTAAACATGTAACATCAAAATATCAACATAAGCATGTGAACTTGATAAAGACTATAACTTGGATGAGAAAGAGAGCAACTTGCATGAAAAGAGTCCAATCTTGCAAATAACACAATAAAGATCACAACTTTCCCATTGATTTAACAAATGGGGCGGACTAACAACACAAAGATGTCATCTTTCTCATAAATTCCCAATAAAGATAGCATCTTGAACAACAATCCAAAACAATATAACAAGAAGCTAATTTTAACATCACAAAATGTTAAAGATGCTAACTTTAATTAAGAAGTTGCAATTCTACAACAAAAGATGAGAACTTTAATTCTAAACATGCCATGCAAATAACATAATAGAGAAGTTGGCTTCATACCTCAAGTTGCTTCATTTTCTTATCAAAATCCAAGCTTTGGCCTCATGAAAACTTCTTCTCCAAACTCCATCACAAATGCTCCAAACTTGCATGAAAAACTCCCTATTCTTAGCTCAAATCAAATCCACTCACTAGCATATGTATTAGGGTTAAAAAGGATGATGAAAACTTGTGTTTTTCCTTGAAAAAGTGGAGCAAAATGGAGGAGAGAGGAGGGAAAACGAAAATGATTAAGATGGGAGAGAGTGATGAGGTATATGCTTAGATATAAGGCTAATGAATACAAGAATTCTCCAAAGAATTCTCCACTCTTCTTTGACTTTTCAAGCCCACCATCCATTTGTCCTCATCTCCATTCTTTTCCTTTTTTTTCTTTAATCCTTAAAGCCCATGTAGGAAGCCCATGTAGGAAGGTAAGAGGAGCCCACCCTACAACACTTAGCTTATCTCCTTAAGTGCCAAACAACACTTGCTAATCACACCACCTCTAAAACACAAAAATCCAATATTACAACAATGCCATTATTCACAAAACCATAATAATAATAACAATATTATTATGAAAATATCCTCATGAAAATAATCTTCATAATCTTCTTGAAAAATAATTTTCCATAAAAAGATCATAATAAAATAATATTAAAAGTACAACTTGCTAATTACATTACTACCATCATCATCAGCATAAATCAACCACTAATACTCATTCCACCACACCATTAGCAACCATTAAGATCCATTAAGACATTCATATATGTACTTACTCATTCACAAGGTAACTTACTATATACACTACATCAATTACTGTACACACATCTCAGTATATCCCAGCATACGAGTACTACTACTATGTATACATACATCAATAGGCATACCCTAGGTGTATAGGCACTAGGGTCATTACACACTATCACCATCCCTGTGGGATACGATATCTTTTATACTATAATTTGACACCGTTCGCTTGCGGATAGAGCCCGGAATTGACACCTGTTGGATCTGGATCCTAGCCTAGAAGGGGGGGGGGTGAATAGGCTAATTAAAATTTCTCGTGCAACCCACGAGAAATCACACGCAGTTATAAGCACAAGAAGAGTAAATCAAATGCAGACACAGAGTACACATCAGATTTTCCCTGGTTCGGTCGCCCCAACGACATACGTCCAGCCCCCAAAGCAGATACTAGTATTGAATAGTGCAATAGGTACAAAACCACAAGTTAGAGCACGCTCAGAGCACCGTCTACGTCTCTACACTTGCCAGGCTCTCAGTACCCCACTCACTGTGTTTTCTCTCACTATCAATCCTAGTAACGCTTTCTACCAGCTAGTCCCAACCTAGCTGGGTCCAACTTGTCTAGCCCCAACCAGACAAGTCCAAAAATCCCCCCAAGAATGGTAAAATTTCCCCTACAGAGAACGTTACACTAAGACACGAATAAAAGAGTTACGGGTTTAGAAATGCTCAGTTCGTGTCCGTGTAGGCGTCTCTGTCAATCAGCACGTCGTCAGCTCGATCTGACTCCTGGATTGCAAATAGCACACTGGTCTGTGTGCAAAGAAATCTCAGTTCAATTCTCAAATAAAAGTGGTTTGTACGCTTAGCAGCTCCTTTAAAATAAGCGGTCGGTACACAGAGTAATTCCTTTAATATAGCAGTCGGTGCACAGAGCAACTCCCTTTAAATCTCTATTCCACATCAGCACACGAAATCAATTTCGCTTTCTCTTCGTTTCGTTGCTCACGTGATCAAGCGGCCGCCAGTTTAGTCTCCACCGTTGATTTCAATGCGTTGAGTTGATCCCCGCTGTTGCTTCGTTTTGAATTCATGTGTCCACGACAGCGGCGTTTTCATGCAGCGATCTCTGACTTCGACACGGGCATGCAGCAGCTTCCGACAGGTTCTTCTACGATGTGCGGCGATCTCTGCAACTCCGACGAAGATCTCTCGAACTCGACGGTGGCGAGAGCACAACACTCCAACGACAGAGACGACGACAGACTTCGGCGGTGGCTTCTCTGGCGATGGCTCTGCGATGAACGACGGCAACTTCTTTGCGTTAGGGTCTCCGACTTGCAGCGGCTATGCTCCTCAAAGGTGACGGCGGTGAGCTCTCGCAGCAACGACAGCAGTGATCTCCGTTGATGAAGGCAGCGGCGTGAATTCTCGTCGACGGCAAGGAAGCGAGGTGGTGGATGTTTCTCCTAGCGACGTTGTGGGCTTTATTCGGCGGCTCCTTCATTTACTGCTCCGACGGTGCCGATGACTTGAAAGCAGCGGCGCTCGATCTCCTTCTCCGGCGATATGTACTCAACGACAGACTTCTATGCTATGTGTGGCTCTTCGAGGGACGTCGGTAACGGCTCTTCGACTACTTCTCCTTCGACGACATTAGCAACGGAGATCCTCACCACAACAGCAGTGAGGAGCTTTGAGGATGAAGGGTAGCAGCGGACACCTTGGTCGTTTGATGGAGAAGATGATGAAGCTCTTTCTAAAAGCCTTGACGAATAAAAGATACTCGATGTGCTTGTGGCTTGCGGCAGTAGAGAGACTAGGGTTTGGTGTTTTACTTTTAATCAGCCGCAATGTATATTGTGGAGAGTTGTTGTTTATATAGGGTAGGCAAGGGTTTCATTGAGGCTAGTTGAGATTCAAAGGCTGGGATTGGTTCTAGGAGGGTTCGGCTAGGGAATATCTTGGAAAGATATCACATCCCCTAGGCGATAGGGATTGAAACCAATTTTGAATTCGAATTGGATTTGCACTCATCGAATCAACCCTCCTTAGACCAAGTCCATCTACCAATTTTGTATTCGAATTGGATTTGCAAATCTAGCTAAATATTTTGACCAAGCCATCTCATCTCATATTGGACCTAGTCATTGCTTTGCGCACAATACTTCATCCTCTCTCCAGTTGCTATATGATTAGAAATTTCCCCAAATGTTGAAAGAATCATCGTTTTGCCAATCCTGAAACACACTAAGCACATACGTCAAATATAACAACACATTTGTCATCATCAAACCAAGATCCTAGATCGTTGCTTCTAACATTCTCCCCCTTTTGGTGATGACAAACCCATAAAAGATTTGAACAATAAGTATGGGTGTGAGAAGTGTGTTGAAGGGTGTAATGTAATATGAATCATGGAATGAGATATTCAAGTATTACAACATAGCATGCACAATGTTATATCAAATATAAAAGCATGCTCCCCCTTCTCTCAAGCTCCCCCTACTACATTTATTCAAGTATTTTTTATGCTCCCATGTCAACAAATAATACCGACATCAAATCTGTCAAATCTTTTCTTTCTCCCCCTTTGTAATCACCAAAAGTGGATTAATGAGGTCACAAAAATATTCCATGCAAAAGTAAACCATTATTAAAAGTAGCGTGCAATTTGCATGACTGTTCCAAAACATAGATAATCCAAGCTCATAGAATTTTATAATAAGACTTCTCCACCTTTGTGTAAGTGTGGTGATATAGACAATAAAGTACAAGAGGAGAATCAATTTCAGAAAATCAACCAAATCAATCCACATTTTCCAATTTTCACGAATATCACAAGGATTGATTTTTCCCACCTCATCAAAGATGAGTTCAAGTTACCAAGCCCCAAAACATGGCCTAAAAGGACTTTTAAATGTGGCGTGGCATTGCTTGATGAGTTATATACACTAACACTAATGATTACCCATTTAGCACAAGTTGGATACTCGTGGGTTGTGTATTAGCCATGAAGCGTATCCATTTTACATACAGAGCAATTATAGTATATATATATATTTTCAATTCTTTTGTGCTCAATTTTAATTCATGGCTAGACACTTCATATCCCTTAGAAAATTCAGAAATTAATCATTCATACATTCACTTTCCATTATTCTTCAAAAGAATCTACAAAAGCACTAAAAGGTCAATTATTGTGAAAGTGCAAATGTAGGTGTAGAAATCAAATTTGAAATTTTTGAGACATGTCATGGCTACAAAAAGGATAACATCATGTTTATGTAGCTACAACAATAATCAATTGACTTCTACAAGAGATAGATTTGAACATTCATACAACACCACTTAAGATAAATCATAAAGGGTATTCTTTTAAGCTAAATTTTTTTAAATTTTTTTCAGAAATAAAAACATTAAAAAATCATGCAAACAAGCACACAAACAAAAATAAATCAAGCACACAAAACAATTTATGAAGGTATGCAATGGAATACAAATAGGGATAAAAATTATACCATCGCGTCGCTATTTGGCTAAGGAGCTAAAAGAATGAATCTTCCAATTTATTACTCCTCGCCAAATCTCCACCGCACCTACATGAAAGGTTTTAAGTGTGACCTTGAAATCCAACAAGGTCAACTAGTGTTAGCCATTATTGTTTTAGGAACCCACACTTGTTTAAACTTGATATTTGTGTTCTTAAATTTACAATAATATGATGTGTGGCCTACACTATCACAAGTAAAGCACTTTGCATACATGTTCTTTGCAATAGAGGGTACATTGTGGAATTTCTTGAATTTTGGCTTTTCAACGTTTTCAAACCAAATCCAAGCCCTCTTCTATTATTGCCATACAATTGATTCTCTAAAATGGTATCCAACGAATGTTTTCCCATAGAGAATTTCTTAATGGCCAATTCAAGATTAGAAACTTTAGATTTTAACAATTTATTTTCATCCACAAGCAAAGTACATTTACTTATAAAAGTTCTCTTGTTTTCCTCTTCCTTCTTTTCAAATTCAATCATTTTTCTATTAAATTCATTATCCAACATGCAGAATTTATCATTAAGCTCTCTAATCACATAGTCTTTTTCAGTTTCGAGCTTAATCAAATCAAGTTTAAGCATGCTAATATTATTCAACAAGGAAGGGCAAGAGAGGCAAGGTGCTTCATCATTAAAGCTTGATTTTCCCTTTTTCAATATATCAATAGTAGAGTCACGAGCAACAATTTCAATTTTCAATTTTTCAATCTCCTTAGACATATCATATTCAGATTGTTGCATTTCAAAGTTCTCATTTTGATAATCATTTATAGTGGACTCAAGCTCTACTATTTTATCTTGCATTTCTTTACAAAGAGTTAGGAGTTCAGCTTTACTACCAGAAATTACCTCATCGTGTATTCCCATCAATGCCATGCATGAGATGGCTACATGTTCATCCTCCTCACTCTCTGCTTCGCTATCCATATCCCAAGTTAGCACCTTGGATTTTCCTTTTTCTTTAGCGACCTGAGCTGTCTCATGTGGGCAATCCCTCATTCGATGTCCTCTTTTCTTGCATTTAAAACAAGTCATTCTATTATTAGCATTCCGATCATAAGTTTGCTTAGAAGACTGAAAAAAGATAGAGCGATTAAACCTGGGTCCCATTTCTGTTCTTCCTTGCTTGGTCTGGACATACTTTCTGAAATTTCTGACCATTAGTGCTATGTCCTCATCATCATCTTCACTTTCGCCAGCTTTCAAAGCAAGTGGCTTTGTAGCTTTCCCCTTCTCCTCAGGTTTCTCTCTTTCATCAATATTTTGCAATTCAAGCTCGTGAGATATTAAATTACCTATCAAGTCCTCCACCCTCATCTGTGACAGATCTTTCGCTTCTTGGATGGCAGTGACTTTAGGCCTGAAAGAGCTTGGCAGTGCTCTTAATATCTGTCTCACCTGTTCAAGACTAGAATATGGCTTACCAAGCGAGCTAGACTTGTAGACGATGTTGGTGAATATCGCAAACATATATGATATGGTCTCTGATGGTAGCATGCGAAATCCCTCGTACTTTGTGCTCAGAAGTGCAAGTCTAGACTCCTTCACCTGTGACGTTCCATCGTGCGTCACCTCCAGTGTATGCCATATTTCCTGCGCAGTTAGATAATGTGAGATACAGTTGAATTCAGATTTATCTAATGAACAAATGAGAGCATTCATAGCTTTAGCATTAAGAGAATAAAGCTTCCAATCATTATCATCCCATTTATCATCAAGTTTAAGCATCTCAGTATTTTCAATTTTAATAACAGGAGGTTTATAGCCTTTTTCAACAATTTTCCAAGCTTTATAATCAATAGAAATCAAGTAGATTCTCATACGATTTTTCCAATAAGAGTAATCTACTCCATTAAATCTAGGTGGACGTGAAATAGACTGACCCTCAGCAAAAGCACTATCAATGTGATCCATGGTCAATCCTAGAATAGATCCTAAAACCTGCTCTAATACAACTTGTTGGATCTGGATCCTAGCCTAGAGGGGGGATGAATAGGCTAATAAAAATTCTCGCGTAACCCACGAGAAATCACATGCAGTTATAAGCACAAGCAAAGTAAATCAAATGCAGACACAAAGTACACAACAGATTTACCCTGGTTCGATCGCCCCAACGACCTACGTTCAGCCCCCAAAGCAGATATTAGTATTGAATAGTGCAATAGGTACAAAACCACAAGTTAGAGCACGCTCAGAGCACCCTCTACGTCTCTTCACTCGCCAGGCTCTCAGTACCCCACTCACTGTGTTTTCTGTCACTATCAATCCTAGTAATGCTTTCTACCAGCTAGTCCCAAACTAGATGGGTCCCACTGGTCTAGCCCCAACCAGACAAGTCCAAAAATCTCCCAAGAATGGTAAAGTTTCCCCGACAGAGAACGTTACACTAAGACACGAATAAAAGAGTTAAGGGTTTAGAAATACTCAGTCCGTGTCCGTGTAGGCGTCTCTGTCAATCAGCACGTCGTCAGCTCCAATCTGACGCAGACGGTGTCTCGATCCGACTCCTGGATTGCAAATAGTACACTGGTCTGTGTGCAAAGAAATCTCAGTTCAATTCCCAAATAAAAGATGTCTGTACGCTCAACAGCTCCTTTAAAATAAGCGGTCGGTGCACAGAGTAATTCCTTTAATAAAGCGGTCGATGCACAAGGTAACTCCCTTTAAATCTTTATTCCACGTCAGCACGCGAAATCAATTTCGCTTTCTCTTCATTTCGTTGCTCATGTGATCAAGAGGCCGCCAGTTTAATCTCCACCGTTGATTTCAATGCGTTGAGTTGATCCCCGCCGTTGCTTCGTTTCGAATTCATGTGTCCACGGCAGCGGCGTTTTCATGCAGCGATCTCCGACTTCGACACGGGCATGCATCAGCTTCCGACGGGTTCTTCTGCGACGTGCGGCGATCTCTACAACTCCGACAAAGATCTCTCGAACTCGACGGCGGCGAGAGCACATCACTCCAACGGCAGAGACGACGACAGACTTCGGTGGCGGCTTCTCCTAGCGATGGCTCTCCGATGAACGGCGGCAGCTTCTTTGTGTTAGGGTCTCCGACTTGCAGTGGCTATGCTCCTCGAAGGTGACAGCAGTGTGCTCTCGCAGCAGTGACAGCAGCGATCTCCGTTGATGAAGGCAGCTGCGTGTATTTTCATCGACGACAAGGCAGCGAGGCGGTGGATGTTTCTCCAAGCGACGTTGTGGGCTTTATTCGGCGGCTCCTTCATATACAGCTCCGACGGCGGTGATGACTCGAAAGCAGCGGTGCTCGATCTCCTTCTCCGACGATATGTACTCAACGGCGGACTTCTATGCAATGTGTGGCTCTTCGAGGGACGGCGGTAACGGCTCTTCGACTACTTCTCCTTCGACGACATTAGCAACGGAGATCCTCACCACAACAGCAGTGAGGAGCTTTGAGGATGAAGGGTAGCAGCGGACACCTTGGTCGTTTGATGGAGAAGATGATGAAGCTCTTTCTAAAAGCCTTGACAAATAAAAGATACTCGATGTGCTTATGGCTTGCGGCAGTAGAGAAACTAGGGTTTGGTGTTTTACTTTTAATCAGCCGCAATGTATATTGTGGAGAGTTATTGTTTATATAGGGTAGGCAAGGGTTTCATTGAGGCTAGTTGAGATTCGAAGGCTGGGATTGGTTCTATGAGGGTTCGGCTAGGGAATCTCTTGGAAATCTATCACATCCCCTAGGAGATAGGGATTGAAACCAATTTTGAATTCGAATTGGATTTGCACTCATCGAATCAACCCTCCTTAGACCAAGTCCATCTACCAATTTTGTATTCGAATTGGATTTGCAAATCTAGCTAAATATTTTGACCAAGTCCATCTCATCTCATATTGGACCTAGTCCTCATTGCTTTGCGCACGATACTTCATCCTCTCTCCAGTTTCTATATGATTAGCAATTTCCCCAAATGTTGAAAGAATCATCATTTTGCCAATCCTCAAACACACTAAGCACACACGTCAAATATAACAACACGTTTGTCATCATCAAACCAAGATCCTAGATCTTCTAACAACACCTAGGGGCCATACCACGCCTGTCGATCGTGACACCGCCGGGTGGAATCTAGGTGTAGGTTTCAGGTGCGTTAGGACTCTCCCTGCAGCTCGACCGAGTAGGGAAGCTACTCGATCGAGTCAAATTAGAAACATTGTGCTCTTTTCGACCTTTTGGGCTCTGCCTGTAGCTCGACCGAGTAGGGGGCTACTCGATCGATTTGTAATTAATTTCCAGAGCCACTTTTTGCCTTCTTCTCCAGCTTTTTGAAGCTCATACTGTAGCTTGACTGATTAGGGTGCCACTCGGTCGAGTCGTAATTAACTTCCAGAGAGCATTTTGCCTTCTTTCTCCAGGTCCTTGCAGCTCGACTGAGTAGGGTAGCTGATCGGCCGAGTTGCCTGTAACTTTTCTCCCAAGCTTGTATTCCTCTAAGGTGCTCTTCCCTTGGTTCCTTCTCCTGCTTTTCATCGTTTGTCGCACTCTCCTCGTTGTTCAACCTGTATAAGGGGGAACTCATCAAATTTTTTGTGTCTTTGTATTTTCTTGGAATTAAAAACGTCTTTATTTTGTTTTTGAATAAGAAAAGAAAAACAAAAAGAAAAACAAAAACTAAGTGAAAGAAAGTCGGGTTGCCTCCCGATAAGCGCTTGTTTTATGTCGTAAGCTAGACTCCCTCAAGATTTTCAATGAATGATGTTGGGAACATACAAAATACGCCCGTCATGCTTTCCGATAATCCGGTGCGGTGGTATTTGGCGTGCCTCTTCATGTCGGTCGTCAGCGGCCAAGGTGATAGTAGCCTCCGGTTCTTGATGGCGCAAGCGTATGTCCAGTGGCTCCTCGTCAAGGACTCGTAGATAGGCGACCACCGCTTTGTTGTATACGACGTTGCCATCGCCATCCAAGCTCATCTTCATCGGATCTTTGGTGATCTCCTCCAAGATATGCTCATGTGTAGTCTCGTCCTCCAAGAGATCAAGGTAATTAGCGTCTTCTGGCGGTGGGTGTTCCCTCGTAGGCTTTTGCAAGCAGAATTGGACATCAATATTTTCCACGTTTAGAGATAACGTCCCCTTGCAGACGTCGATCAAGACACCGGCCATCGCCATGAATGGATGACCCAAAATGATCTGTGAGCTACCTTTCTCTGGCATGTCCATAATCACAAAATCTACCGACATGCATAGCCCGGGCGAAATTTGAAGGATGATGTCGTGTGCGATGCCTACTGATCGCTCCATATTTTACACCTTTTTTCTGCATATTTGCATATCATTTTGATCGCCCATATTGCGTTTTTCACGATTATTCGACAATATCGCGTTGCTTTTCACTCTTTCTTGTTTTTGTCGGATTTCAGGAAATATGGAGCGATCGAGAGCATAAATGAGATTAATGGACTTGCACACCCATGGCCCTATCGAGGAGCTAGCAGCATTAGATGATGAGTGGAAGAAGAAGAAGTTCGATAGAATCGACGAGGAAGCGAGAAGGAGAAGATGTGACTCCAGGAACAGGCCACTCGACAGAGTACGCAGTTTACTCGGCTGAGTGAAGGAACATACTCAGCCGAGTACAACAGATACAAAGCGCCCGGAGTCAAAGTCCACTCGACCGAGTTAACGATCCCACTCGGTCGAGTGGAGAACTTCACTCGCCCGAGTGAGTCAGAGTTTTCTAGAGAAGATTTAAGCCTACTCTCTGGAATTTTAAGAAGAATAGCAGAAGACTCACTCGGCCAAGTGAGGAAGTCTACTCGACCGAGTGACAAACTCTATTCGACTGAGTGACGCAGAAGCCAAGAATACCAGACCCCCGATTTCTCTGTTTTGTTTGAGTCTGTCACTCGGCCGAGTGACATTTTCTACTCGGCCAAGTGACATTTTCTACTCGGCTGAGTGGCGCAGTCTGTCTGTATCGCGAACTAGGAATCTGGGCTGCGCCAGGGGCAAATCTGTCAGGATTTTTTGGCCGTTTTGACTTGTATTTAAGCCTGTTTTTCATCCTAGTTTAAGGGAGACCAGAAATTAGGTTTTAGCTGAATTCTAATTGTAATTTCCTTTGGGAGATTGAAGATTTGAGCTCTGGTTTGTTCTTCTTATTGAAATTTCTCATTTTTGTGAATTGCTTTCTTCCAACTATGAATTGCTATATGCTTTCATTCATTTATTCTGTTATTTCTACGATGAATTGCGAGTAGTTCCGTTGTTCTAGGGCATGGGGATGAACCTTATGGATTCGATTTTAGAATTGTGATGAATTGATTCATATGTTGCTAGAATTGTAAAAGGTTAGGTTGTGATTGATTTATTACTGATAGCTAGGAATTTTCATCGATTTGGGGTTTGCAAGAGATTGGATTCTAATCGATGGGAAGGCCTAGGTATTCGATTTAGGTTTGTAATCAAAATCCACTAGACTTGGTTTGCAAGAGATTGGACCAAAGCTAGGATTTTTATTATAAATATATGTCCATATTCGTTTGCAAGAGATTGGACGAATACGAACTATCACAACCTAGATCGTAACCCGAGTTTGCACGAGAGTGGGCTCTAGGTGTGATTGGACGATGATGTCGATCTTCATGCCAGTGGCTTAGGTTAGGGTTTGCACGAGAGTGGGCCCTAACCTAGGTCGATATAGACCGGCAATAGCGCGAGAGCGTGAGCTTGGTTCTCTATTTAGTTATGACTAGTTCACCTCAATTCAAGTCTTGCAACATTGAGATTCACGATTCACGAAGATAAATGACGATCCGTAGCGGGGAATCCCTAGCCCTAGACGCCTTTATTATATTGAATTCGAATTGTTAATTGAACGATTGTGGCAACATTCTCAAAACCATTCTTCCACCAATAGCTTAGTGATCAAAATAGAGTACCGTCATTAGTCCTCCTCGTGTTCGATTCCCGCTTTCCACTGCACCGTGCGCTTGCTGTAAGACTACAATCGTGTAAGACTACACCAATTCCGCACTCATCACTTGCATATCCATCCCATTTTCTTTCATTTTTACTTTTTATCATGCATGCATCCGCACCCACCCATCCCTATTATATACGTCCTTGTGCCACACTTAGCACATTGAGGATACTGTGCAGTTTAGTTTGGGGGAGTGAGTGTCTCACGCACTTTTCATTTTCTTCATTTTTATCTTTATTTTTCTACCTTTCTTTATTTTCCACCTATTTTCTCCCACTTTTTCATATTTTTCTCATGCATCACGTTTTCTTATTTTCCCTTCATCCTTATTTCTTTTATCCTTTTTGCTACAAATGAATTCTCAGTGATGACGATGATTTGGAGTTAGCTTACTCTTATATGCATATTCTCTTGCCATGCCATTGTTTTTATTTCAGATATCATATTCTCTTGCCATGCCAAGAGAATATGCATATAATGCGTGAAGCTTGGTGTGTTTTCTATGAAAAGTATACGATATAAATTTTCAGACTCAGCTAATGCTAGAATTACATTCAAAATCATATAATAAAGATGAAGGTTTCATATGCATATTCTCTTGCCATGCCATGGTTTCATATTTCATATCGCTTTGGCGTTCTTGGTTTCTATTTCGAATGCACTTATTGTTGATAGCAACGATCTATGAACTTCGTGTTTGATGATAACAAACGTGTGTGAACGTTTTGACGTGTTTGTTAAGTGATTTCAGGTATATATTGATCAAGTGGAATTCAATAGTCCAAGAGTTTGTGCATTGGTTAGAGAATAGGTTCGGCCAACAATTAAGAGAGCAACACATTGTTTAAAAGAGTGCATCATTTTGTCATACTTGCACATCATTGGTGTTATAACTAAGACAGCAGCATTTGGTTAGTGCATTGGCCAACGATTAAGAGAGCAGCATTTTTTTTAGTTCGGCCAAAAACCCTTGAAGCAGCACAAAAAAATATATTAAAAAGGAGAGCTCAGCCTATAAAAGAAAGCCAAGAACCCTTGAGTCAAAGGCCGAACCTCTCCATTTTGATAAGCAGTGACCTAATTTCCTTAGAGCCGGCCGCATATTTTCTTAAGGGTTTCGTTCTGCTTTTTTTTACGAGCGCCGCACAACAATAATCAGGAGGGCAGCCGAAAGTTTCATTATTTATTTTTTTGATGTGGCAGCCGAAAAATTCATTCTCCCATCAATTCCCCAGAGTGCCGCACAAAGCTTCTCTTTGAAAACAACCCAGGGCCGCAATTTCTTGTTGACGGGCGTACGTAGAAATTGTGTTAGAGCTCAATTCATCGATGTACCGATGGGTGCAATGGGGAAGAAGCTGACCGCTACGAAGAGAATGAAGAAGACGAGCAGAAAGGAGGAGGAGAGCAGCCAACGGTCGAAAAGCAGCTGGGAGAGGTGAGGACCGTTGGATTAGGGGGAAGGAGATCGGGCCGTCTCTTGAAGTTTAAATGCCAGCCGTTCATTACAACAGGAGGGTTCTAATCTGGGCCGTCCAAATCAATCTACGGGAGGTCCCCACTAATGGGTATTTCGCAACGGCCAGCGTGAGCTGCTATTATATTCTCTCGCAGCGGAATTGGTGGAAGACGACGACGAACAGCGGATGAAGGTTGTTAGGCCGTTAGAGATTTGTAAGAGGATATAAATAAATCCTTATGCTGAATTATAGGGATTATCGATGAATCCAAGGATTAGCTTCCTCTATTTTTCATTTTGTTCTTTGCTCTATAATTCTTCCTTTTAGCAATGAAATTTCTTTGTGATTCCGCCATTGTTGGCGAATCATCTTGATGAGCTAACTGGCGTTCATCAAATTGGTATCAAAGCGAAGGTTCGCTACCATGGGAGGGAAGAAGAAAGCTCATGTCGAAGCAACGGCTAGAGCTGAAGGGGGACATGGACCGATCTCCCATCATGATCCGCCCCTTTACGATGAGCCTGATGATGATGCTAGTGCCTGGCGGCTGCAGCAAGAAGATAGACTATATGAAATCCAATCCCAACTTCAGGCGATGATGGATTCTCAAAGGCAATCCACCAAGCACCTTGCTGCTCAAATCCAAATTATGTTGAACAATCAAAGTAAGAATGAGGAGAGGTTCAACAATCAGGAGGTCCAAATTCAATTACTGCGGAATATTCAAACTAGGAATGAAGCTCGCATCAACAATCAAGAGCATGGGTCTCGCACTCAAGGAGATGAAAGGAGTGGACATGTCCATAACAATGCTGATGGAGGACCAGATCGGAGAGGAGAAAACCCACCTCAGATCCAACAAAGGGTGCTCAAGCCAGAGTTCCCTACGTTCAAGGGCGAAGAAGATGTCCTGCCATGGTTAAGTCAGGTACAACAAATTTTTGGTTATTATTCAACTCCGTAAGCTAGCTGGGTGAATACTTGGTCTTTTTACTTGAGAGGAGCTGCAATACATTGGTTTGAATGGGGGAAGGTTAATGTAGCAAATTTCTTTTATTGAGACCTTTAAGGAGGAATTAGTGGTAAGATTTGGTCCAACTGAGTTAGAGAAACCATACGCTGTGTTTTCCAACATCAAGCAAAATGGGAGTGTGAAGGAGTACTTGGGCAGATATGAGCAAATTGTGGGATTGTTGCAGAAAATGCCAGAGGAATATATACTAGACAAATTCATCAGTGGCTTGAAGGAGGAAATTCGTTTTGATGTCATGGCTTTAAATCCAGAAAGTTATAGGAGGGCTGTGCAACTAGCTAGAACTTTTGAGGAAAAGTTAGCTTTATCCAAGAAAAATAGAACCCTATTGTTTCCTAGTTCCTATCAAAAATACCAATCTCTTCATCCACATATGTCCAACAAAGAATACCCTAAGGAAGCTCCCAAGGAGGTGGTTCCATTTGTACCTAGAGGGAGATTGATAACTCAAGAAGAAATACAAAATAGAAGAAAGAACAATTTATGTTTTACCTGTAATGAGAAATGGGAGAGGGGACATAAATGCAAGAAGCAACTATACATTCTTGATGTTGAAGATGAGTTAGAGGAAACAGGAGTTGAGGGTGAAGTGGAAGATATGGGAAAAACTTCTGAAGTGCAGGGAGAAACAAATGAGGAATTCCCTTCAATATCTGTACATTCTATGACTGGAATTTTAGCTGCACAAACCCTTCGACTTAAGGGTAGCATAAAAGGGCAGACAATGAATATTTTAGTTGACACTGGATCTACACACAATTTCATTCATCCAAAACTTGTTAAATCACTGGGGTTAGAAGTGGAGAAATTGAATGTTTTTGATGTGGTGGTAGCTAGTGGGGAGAAAATTCAGGGATCAGGGATATGTAAAGATATACAAATACAATGTCAAGGAGTATCAGTTTCTACTAGCCTGCTGATATTACCATTGGGGGGTCAACAAATTGTATTGGGTACCCAGTGGTTGCAACAATTGGGAGACATAGTCTTTAATTTCAAGAAAATGCAAATGAAATTCAATTGGAAGGGGAAGGAGTGTGTGTGGCAGGGAGCTATCCTTCAGGGTCTACAACTTGTGGGTGAAAGGGAAATTGATAAGGCACTCAAACAGCAAGGTGAAGGGTATTAGATACAGCTTAGTGTGTTGGAATGGGAAGAAATCCTAGTCAATAACCAAGTAACATCCCTGGAGTTAGGAAGACTTCCAAAGGAATTGAGAGAAATTCTTGAGCAATACCCAGAGGTCTTTAAGGAACCCGAGGGCTTACCTCCTAGAAGGGCTTGTGATCATAGGATCCCTACTATGCCAAATGCTAAACCTGTTTGTCTCAGACCATATAAACATGAATACACTCTTAAGACAAAAATTGAAAAACAAGTGGCAGAATTGCTGAAGACAGGAGTCATTAGACCAAGCCATAGTCCATATGCATCCCTAGTGGTGATGGTGAGGAAGGCTGATGCTAGTTGGAGAATGTGTGTTGATTATAGAGCCCTTAATCAACAAACAGTCAAAGACAAATTTCCAATTCCCCTAATAGATGAATTGCTGGATGAATTATATGGAGCAAAATATTTCACTAAGTTGGATTTGAGATTAGGATACCACCAAATCCGCTTGAGTGACAATGACATATACAAAACTGCTTTTTTGTACACATGATGGGCATTATGAATTTCTCGTAATGCCTTTTGGATTATCTAATGCCCCATCAACCTTTCAGTCCCTTATGAACTCCATCTTTGTGTTGGTTTTTTTTGATGATATTTTGATCTATAGCAAGGATTGGCAGTCCCACAGGGAGCATATACACAAAGTACTACAAATTCAGGAGTCAAAGCAGTTAGTTGTCAAATTGTCAAAGTGTTCATTTGGACAAAATTCAGTTGAGTATCTGGGCCATATCATATCCTCCCAAGGTGTATCTGTGGAGCCAAAAAAGATTGAGGCTATAAGAAATTGGCCTGTACCAAAGACTACCAGGGCTGTGAGAGGGGTTTTGGGCTTGGCTGGGTATTATAGAAAATTTATTAAAGGATTTGGAGGGATTGCAGCTGCACTCACTGATTTACTAAAAAAAGATGGATTCAGTTGGAATGAATCAGCCCAAGCTTCTTTTGAAGAATTGAAAAAAGATCTTACAACAGCTCCTGTCCTAGCTATGCCCAACTTTGATGAGGAATTTGTGTTAGAATGTGATGCATCTGGAAGAGGCATAGGGGCTGTTTTGATGCAAAATGGCCAACCAATTTCCTACTTCAGTACTAAATTGACTGGGAGGAATTTATTGCTGTCTACATATGAGAAAGAGCTGCTTGCTATTATATTATCTGTCACTAGGTGGGATCAATATCTGCTGGGAAGGAGGTTTATTATAAGAACAGATCATCAAAGCCTACGTCATCTACTTAACCAAAAATTGTAGCAAGGAATGCAAGGAAGATGGTTGATGAAGCTACAGTCCTACAACTATCGTGTAGAATATAAGCCTGGAAGAACTAATAGAGCTGCTGACAGCTTGTCTAGGGAAATTGACAACAGCTTAGAAACTGAAGAGGATTATTGTTCAATCTGCCATATTTCTGCTCCTATGTGTGATTGGTTACATGACATCAAGCAAATGGTGGACAATGACTCCTATTTTCAGTGGGTGGATGGGGAAATGCAAAATGGAGGGCAGGCCAAACAAAAATTTACACAAAAAGAAGGGGTGTATTATTACAAGGGACGTATTCTCATTAGTCCAAGGGCCAAGGAGATCCAGCAAGCTCTACTCAAGGAGTTCCATAGCTCCTCTATTGGTGGCCACTCAGATGCTGTGAGGACACTTCACAGGTTAAAAAAATCATTCCATTGGAAAGGAATAAAAGGAGATGTGCGTAAGTACATAAGGGAGTGTGAAACATATCAAAGAAACAAATCAGAGAATGTGGCAACTCCAGGACTTCTCCAACCTTTGCCTGTGCCTGGTCAGATTTGGGAAAGCATTTCTATGGATTTTATATTAGGACTACCCCTATGCAATGGGTTCAATGTTATTTTTGTAGTGGTGGATAGATTAAAAAAATATTCACATTTCTTTCCACTCAAACATCCTTTTACAGCAAGAGGAGTAGCTGGGGTTTTCTTTGAAGGAGTGTTTAAACACCATGGTGTTCCCTCCACAATTGTGAGTGATAGAGATGCCATATTCACAAGTCAATTCTGGACAGAAATTTTTCGTCTACAAGGCACTACATTGGCTCATAGCTCTGCCTATCATCCACAAAGTGACGAACAAACTGAGGTTGACCAATCGAAGTTTGGAATGCTATTTACGATGTTTTTGTTGTCATAAACCCAAGGAATGGGTCAAATGGTTGGCATTAGCAGAATTTTGGTTCAATACCACTTGGAAGAGTTCGACAAGAATGACCCCTTTCAAAGCTGTATATGGAAGAGCCGCTCCCACACTAATTTCCTACTTGCCATATACCTCACGGATAGCGGCCGTGGATGAAACTCTCTTCACAAGGGAGGTTACTTTGAAGCTGCTACGGGACAACTTGGAGAAGGCCAGAGAAAGGATGAAGAGGTATGCTGATCAACACCGAACAGAACGTAATTTTCAAGTCAGAGATTTGGTTTACTTGAAACTACAACCTTATAGGAAAATTAGTATAGCTATGAGGAAAATTCATAAATTGTCTCCCAAGTATTACGACCCCTATGTAATCCTGGAGAAAATTGGGGATGTCGCCTATAAATTGGAGTTACCATCCACGGCTCAAATACACCCCGTCTTCCATGTTTCTCAGCTGAAGAAGAAGGTGGGATCCCTCACCGTGGTTCAGGACGCTCAACCCAGATACACTGAGGAAATTGTGGATGAGCCAGAGAAAATAATTGACCGAAGGGTGATTCAGAAGGGGAGAGCTTTGGAATCTCAAGTACTCATTCAGTGGAAACAAAGGACCACGGAGGAAGCTACCTAGGAATCTTACTGGGACTTGGTGCGTTGTTTTCCCACATTTGACCTTGAGGCAAGGTCACAAAATGGGGGAGGGAATGTTAGAGCTCAATTCATCGATGTACCGATGGGTGCAATGGGGAAGAAGCTGACCGCTATCGAAGAGAATGAAGAAGACGAGCGGAAAGGAGGAGGAGAGCAGCCAACGGTCGAAAAGAAGCTGGGAGAGGTGAGGACCGTTGGATTGGGGGGAAGGAGATCGGGCCGTCTCTTGAAGTTTAAATGCCAGCCGTTCATTACAATGGGAGGGTTCTAATCTGGGCCGTCCAAATCAATCTAAGGGAGGGCCCCACTAATGGGTATTTTGCAACGGCCAGCGTGAGCTACTATTAGATTCTCTCGCATCGGAATTGGTGGAAGACGACGACGGATAGCGGATGAAGGTTGTTAGGCCGTTAGAGATTTGTAAGAGGATATAAATAAATACTTATGCTGAATTGTAGGGATTATCGATGAATCCAAGGATTAGCTTCCTCTATTTTTCATTTTGTTCTTTGCTCTGTAATTCTTCCTTTTAGCAATGAAATTTCTTTGTGATTCCGCCATTGTTGGCGAATCATCTTGATGAGCTAACTGGTGTTCATCAAATTGTTTTTGAGGTAAGTTGTTTTTGTTTTTGTTTAAAAATAGGGGCACGTTGGTTTCCTCTTGATGTGTAGGTGAGTTTTGATTGGATACAAAGTTTTGAATCACCAAGAACACTTCACAAACCCCATGCCGAAATCTTGAAGCTGTGCATCCAAGCAAACAGAATAACAAGTCCCAAGACAAACGAATCAAAGCCTGTTCTTTGGTGTCGCGTTCTGTGCAGAGGCCGGCCATATCTTTAGCCTGTTATCTTCTTTGATAATCTCAAAAGCGCAGTACTTTGTTTCTCTTTCTTTGCAAATTCCAGGTTGCCGCAAGTTGATTTGTATTTCTCTCCTTGTTTTGTTGGCGCAGCAGGGTTCAAAGACCCAGGCGAAGTCTTGATCTCTCACACAAAAATTCCTAATGTGCCGCAAGATTCAATTTTGGGTGAAAGCTGTAAGATCTAATTTTTGGGGAAGGCTGCAAGTTTCAACCTTTGGTGGATGGCGCAAGTTTCATCAAGAGGGGAGCCGAACTATTGAGGGGACATCGGAGACTACTAATTGTCAGATTGATCTGACCACGCGCTGAACGACAGAGACGACACACTATTACTGAGCATTCCTAAAACTCCATTTAATTATCTTTGTATTGGTGTAGCGATCTCTGTAGGGGAAACTTTACCTTCTGTGTTACTTTTTATGGACCTGATGACTTTTGGAGTCGTCACGGAGGGATAGCATCTGACTAGATTGAGAGTGTAGAGCACGTGGTGTGCCTACGAGCTAGGTGAGAGTAGATTTGGGATCTTGACTCATTGTAACTGTACATGATTACATATCTATCTAGTATTTGCTTTTGGGGGCTGGAGTAGGTCGTGGGGACAACCGAACCAGGTTATATCTGTGCGTACACTGTGATTGCTATTTTATTACTCTGCATGTGCTTATAACTGCGTGTGATTTCTCGTGGATTGTACGAGAATATTTATTAGCCTATTCACCCCCTCTAGGCTACGATCCAGATCCACCACTTATATATGATATGATATTGAGGTAAAAATCTTTGGCATGTTTTTTATTCATCGTGTGCTATTTGAGTAAGCAACTCTATGTCCTGAGAGAATGATCTAGCACCTCTCTCTTCATTTTCTATTCTATCTTTCTTTTCCATTTTGTCTTATTTTTATCCACTGGGTTAGCCTTTTTACTCATCTTCCTCGAGGACGAGTAAGAGATAAGCTTGGGGGATTTTGATCGCTCCAATTTTACACCTTTTTTCTGCATGTTTGCATATCATTTTGATTGCCCATATCACATTTTTCACGATTATTTGACAATATCGTGTTGCTTTTCACTATTTCTTGTTTTTGTCGGATTTTAGGAGATATGGAGCGATCGGGAGCATAAATGAGATCAAGGGACTTGCACGCATACCGGAGCATCGCCCATGGCCCTACCGAGGAGCTAGCAGCGCTAGATGATGAGCAGAAGAAGAAGAAGATCGATAGAATTGACGAGGAAGTGAGAATGAGAAGATGTGACTCTAGGAACAGGCCACTCGGCCGAGTATACAGTTCACTCGGCCGAGTGAAGGAACGTACTCAGCCGAGTACAACAGATACAAAAGCGCCCGGAGTCAAAGTCTGACCGGGCACCCGCAAGAGTCGCGGCGGCGCGGTGTCGTTTACCGCAAGTTTCACGGTTAGTGTAGGGTGCGGGAATATCGAACTCAGGGAGGCGAGGTTGTGCTTGGGTCAGGTAGGACCTAAATCACCCCGAGGGGCGAGCTAGCCCGAATCGGTGGTTGGTTGTCACGAAAGGAAATAAACTGGTATGAACAACAAGAAAGAAAACCCGGGACTTTGGTTTCCAACCCGACGAGAGACTCTCACCGACGCGGCCTACGGGTATGGATAACGATCGGGATTAGGGTCTAATGGTGAGACGTTGCCTCTGAAAGTGGTACCGGCGTCCCATGGGCCCGATATTCCGGTCGGTGCCCAGGATGATACACCGGACTTCCCGGGTTCGATCAGTGGGCACTCCCGTGTCCATAAACACTGATCGATCCCGTGAGCACTAAGCCCGCAACGATAACTCCCAACGTCTCATCATGCCGCTCCCGTGTGCTAGGATTTGACGTCTACGCTAAGGGTGTGAGCTATGGCTAGGGAGTCAACCGCCAAGTTTATTCCCCCTTGGCCCGACGGTCAAAGGCGGTCTTTTTCCCGCCGATGACAATGAAACACCCCGCGTAACCGTTGGATTCCTACTCCCTATCGATTTCCTAACCCTATGGACGCATCGGGAAGAGCCCCCGAAGGGGTTTCCACCAAAATCCCAGATTTGGGAACTACTCACAAAAATTCATGAAAAAGCAATCTAAATGAAATTTAACCGTTGGAATCATAATCGGACAATTGCAATGTGGAAGTAATAGAGTAATAAAGACAATACTAAAATTTTAGAAAGATCTGAAAACTTACAAAAGAGTAACAATTACAGCCGTCACATGGAAATAAAACAGTAGAAAAAATAACAGCTCTCGTTTCTGGAACCCTAGGGGTTCTATTTATAGACCGCCGCATCAACCGATCGGTTGAAAAGTCAACCGATCGGTTGATCCGTTACAGATAAATTACAGAAAACGGCGACTTTTCACCCGATCTCATGAACCGGTCGGGTGAGTTCTTGAGTGACCGGTTGGATCTTGGAGCGGTCGGGTGAATCGATCGGTTCAACGTCCGTGTCTTCAGCTCATCTTCTTCAGCTACAAATGAATCGATCGGGTGAGAGTCACCCGATCGGTTGGAATTCTGCTCGAAAAAATAGAGAACAGCCGCCCGCAGAACCGGTCTGTGAACCGGTCGGGTGGCTTCTTTGTGAGCTGCGGCAGAGACCGGGTGGTGCACGCGTGCATCACCCGATCGGTTGGAGAAGACCAACCGATCGGGTGCGGGGCTGAAAGATGAATTCTTTGGCGTTTGACCCCCTGGATCACGCGTGACTTCTCCCGTTGCTCCGGGGACCTGGGATATCATTGTTAAACGTCCCCTACGTGGTCAATCCCCTGCAATCATGGATAAACAAAGAAAAGTGAAAGAAAACGGGAAAATACACGAAAACGAACAAGAGACGGCGGAAAAACACGGAGAAACACAAAAGAAAACGTGCGTGAATTTATGAAATATAAACGCACGTCAAAATCCCCCAAGCTGAACTCTTCCTCGTCCTCGAGGAAGACGAGTGAGAGTAGGAGCTCGGAAGGGAAAAATAGAGAGGAAGAAAAAGAAAACTCTAAGCCCTAGATCGTCCATCAGAGCCACCAAAATCAAAAACGACACACCAAGCAAGCAAACGCCAAATCACACCACTAAACCTAGGAAAGCGAGTCCAAATAAGTGTCGTGGGTCCACGCAGTGAAGCGCGTGTGAGCGTGGTCGTGTGCTAGCAAATGGTGGTGCTTTCTACGATGTGCTATGAGGCTCGATATACACAAACCCAACAATTGACCCAAAATATTGATCCGAATTGAATTAAGCGGCGAATATAATCTCAAGCATGCATGAGAAGAGTGGGAATAGAAGCGTATCATGCATCGGGGACTCCACAACTAGGGTTAAGGAAATCACGCCACTATAGCTTAGATACTAGCTAAATAGTTCCTAAGCCAAGTGTTTTCGATAACGACGGGGGTTGAGATGATGTGGAGAAGAACACTCGGTGCAAATTCTAGCCTTCCCTTTATTCTCGGCAAGTAGGAAAATATTCACACGGGAATTTTTTTGGGTTTTGGGTATTTGCATATTTTTTTGGCTTTTTGGCTATACAATCTTTTTCTTTTCTTTTCTTTTTGGGTTTTTCATTTCATTTCTCCCTTTTTTTTGGATTTTTGGGTTTTTGGCTATACACTTGTGTACTCTCCCAAGTGGGAGAACGGTACACGACGAGGGGATTTGCACCAAGTAAAACAGAAAAGAAATCGAAATCTAAACATTTGGGCAAAGGAAACTATTCTCGCTAAATAGAGCATAGGCTAAATGAGTTATCCTAGTCCTTAGTTGTGGAATCCCGACGCATGCGAATTGAAGTATACGATATAATATAGCATGCATATAGTGAAACAAATACCACATATTCAAATCGGAGCATGATAATCTAGGGGTCATTCCTGGACAGGTATATAAAGTAAAATCACAAAGCAGAAGCACACCAAATGCTAGTCACGACACATGACTCACAAAAAGCTAAGTGGACCCACAATGCGTGAAATGCAAGAGGACTCGAAATCCTAGGGTTAGTGAGTGTGATTATCGATGCAATGCTAGGTGTGTGTGACTTTGTGGCGATTCATCATAGGATTCATTTCTAGGAGAAAGAGCTAAAGAAGAAGAAAAAAGAAAAAAGAAAAACACGATGGAAAACGACTCAAATAACGTAGAAAAACGACACAACTGACGCACGAAGTGCGATTCCCCCAAGCTGAAACTTGCATTGCCCTCAATGCAATAAGAGTGAGCACGGGAGGGCAATGAAAATGGGGGGAATATGCACTGACACAAAAAGAAATGAAAACGAGGAAAACACATAGATGAAACTGAAAAAGAAAGAAAGATCAAAATCAAAATCAAACAATACGAAAATAAAAATAAAATAAAATCACACGACACGACACTCAAAAAGTGAAAAGCAAGCACACACACAAAAATGAGAAAAACAAACAAAACACGACAGCACACCAAAACAGACGTCCCCCAAGCTAGACCAGAAAGTGCTAGCGAAATGATGTGATCGAGGAAGTGCAGAGATGTGCAAGGGGGAGTCAAAAACAAAAACAAAAGAGGTGAATTTAGAAAACAAGGGAAGGTGAGTCCTCGTCCTCCTCGGAGGAGGGTGTGGATGGGTGGTCGGGGGAGGCTGGGGGTGTGCTGAGAAGTGGGGAATGAGGTGGACGAATAGGGGCAGTGGTGGTGTGAACAATGGGAGGAGTGTCGGTGGTGGTGGGGGATGGTAGGAAGGCGATCAAGGCGGTGGTGAGAGGAATAGGAATGGAGGAAGTAGATGTGGTGGTGACGGTAGTGGGAGGTGGTGGGAGGGATCTGGAGCGCACCGACAATTTCCTCCGGTGCACGTATGGAGTGACGGAGGAGGATGGAGGTAGCGTGAGTGCGGTGGAAGTGGTCGGGAGGGGTGAAGTGGATGCCGGGATGGGATGTGAAGATGGAGGAGAAGAATGTGGTGAGGGGGGGAATGGATGTGGGGAAGTGTGGGTGGGTGGAGGAGAAGATCGCCGGGGTGGTGAAGGTGGGGGTGGTGAAGGTGGGGGTGGTCCGTGGATATGAGTAAGAAGGCGGAGAATGGCGGCCACGTTCCTCTCAAGTGTGAGGAAACGTGGGTGAGTAAGAAAGGAGGATGGCGATGGGTCCGAGGAAACAGAGGACATGGGGAGCTCACGAAGGGCAGCGACCTCCCTCTCAAGCCCCAGACGGGCAGATACCTGACGGCGACCAAAAGATGTAGACTGACGTGAGGCAGAGGTGGTGCCGCCAGGTAAGGTCGAAGAGGTGCTGGCGGCAGTGGTCATGCCGGCACAGGAGACAAGGCCAGAAATGGCCGCAAAGGGGTGCTCAGATGTGATCGGTCCCGGAGCAGAAACAGGACGACTCTGGCCAGCCCCTAAGTCTCCCCCAGACACAGGGATATCCTGCTCGCCTAAGTGGGCAGCAGGGGACGGTGATCTGCGGGCGCCTGCGGGAAGGAAAGGAAGATTCAACCCCGCTAAGAAGTCGGGATCAGGAGGGAAAGTCCAATCTCCCACGAGAGCAATGGTCATGCGAGCGGGGTTAGGCAGAATGGTGTAAGGGGCTGGGGGGTGGCCATAATGAAATATGAAGCGGCCATCCGAGCGTGGCTTGATCATGTGGATGTGCCGCAGGACATCAATATCGAGATGTGAGGGTCCTGCGGCAGCTGGAAGATTATTGGGGATGGTGATATTGAATTGGGCGTGAGAGCAGATGATCGTGATGATGCCCCCACAACAAAACTTCCCCTTACCGGCCCGGCTGATCTCGAGTAGCTTGTAAACAAGCCAATCGCTGCTATGGATGGGGACGGTAGGGGCCCTGAAGCTGACTCCATCATCATCCCGGACATAAGGAAAAGTCATGGCCCAAAGGATAAAAAGGTCAGGGATAGTCACAGTACCAGACTCGTCCCTAGGAAAGAATGCAGATGAAATGATCCTGTGGGCTAAACGAAACACGGGATGAATGATGGAGGAGGCCTTGGCCCTTCCTCGGGGGTAATCACGGATCAAAGTGAGGCAGAACCAGAATTGATCGACATCAAACTCGGGCGTGTACCCGTAGTGTCGGATGGAATCATCCCCGAGATTGGGGAAACCAAATATATCGTTAATCGTGTTCAGATTCGTGGTGACACTACGGTTACGCACCCTGAATTTAATGATCGACCCGGACTCCCAAGTAAGTGTGGAGAGGAATTCGAGTGTGAGTGCCGGGTAGGATACTGCATGAGCATTAAGAAAGGCCAACCATTCTAAGTTAGTGAAAAGAGATTCGACCTCGGTGAAGACACCGAGATCGACAAGTGTACGTGCGTGCGGGAACTTAGTGGATAGATGCCCTCGAGCATCAAGCCTACGGTAAAAATCTTTGTGCTCCTGGTTCCGAAAAATATACCCGTGCGGGCCCAACATTGGGTCCACAGGGGGGACAACAGGCGGAGGAGGGCCAAGTGTAAGTGCTCGTGTACGGGAAGGGGGGCGTGTTTGTTTTCGTCTCTTTCGAGACGGCTCCTCTTCCCTCATGATTCCCTTCCCCTTATCCTTATCTTTAGCCATGTGTGTGTGTGCGAGCAAGAATTAGTGCAAAAATCGCGGATGTACACCAACACAAGCAAACGAGCAAGCACAATAAATAGGGCAAATGTATAAAATAAGTTTAGGAGCGAGTTTACCCAAGCGGAGTGGAGGAGCTTGCTCGTTGATGTCCCACACTATTCAGCGAGAGTAGCGTGGAGCCGCGGCGTTCTCCTTTGGCAAGAATTTTTGGATGGGTGTGGTTTGGGGGAAAATTAGGTCAAAATGCGGAATGGGAGGAGAGAGAGAGAGTGAAGGTGACGGGGGATTTGATGGAGGAGGTGGAGAAAGGGAGTAATGGAGGAGTAGGGGACGTGGGGGAGTGGGGATCAGTTGTTGGAGAAGTGGGGAAGGCGAAACGACGGTGAGATTTGCGATCGGGCGAGGGCGGATACGAGCGGGTGTCGGGGGGGTATTTATAGGGTTTTAAGTCGAACCGATCGGGTGACTTGTCACCCGGTCGGTTGACGGTTAGGTCGAAAATCTTGCCGAAGAAATGCTACAGGCGAACCGATCGGTTGACTTATCACCCGATCGGTTGACTGCTCCACACATTTTCCCGAGAACTTAGGGCTGCTCACCCGGTCACGTCAACCGACCGCGCTAGAACTCAACCGATCGGTTGATATTCCCCAAAATTTCCCGAGAGTTCTCCCCAGCTCACCCGGTCTGCCACCCGGTCTCCTCATTACTCAACCAATCGGTTCATTCGGGGACAGATCTCGGCATGTATCTGATACATCCCAACCGATCGGGTGAGTTGTCACCCGATCGGTTGGGGCTTGTTCCCTGCAAAAACCAAGAAATTTGCTTAAGTCCCCGAACGGATGTTCTCGCGGCTGATCTTATTTATAAAAATAGATAGAATAAAGTAAAAAAATAACGCTAAAAGGTGGGAAAAAGTTTAGAACATGGGTTGCCTCCCATGAAGCGCACTTGTTTAACGTCGTTGGCTCGACGCCCGCAAGAGATGCTCATGGTGGCTGATACGGGTGATGCCCAAATTTCGGCATCTCTTTCTCGTTGGAGCTGGAGGCATTTGGAGTAGTCAGCGGCTGGAAAAATACTTGCTCGACTACCCTCCCCTTGTTCTTGGGGTCCGGGGGCTTTTCCTTGGTGTTGGCGCTTCCCGCCATCTTCTTCAGGATCCGGACCTCGTCTTTAGTGAGGTCCGTGGGCTCCTTCCCCGTTCTCCCCATAGGGGGGGGCTTTGGAGAACCCGGGAGGGGTCGTTCTTGCTGCACTCGGTTTTTCAGCAGCTTCCTTGTACTTGGGGCCGTCTCCATCTTCAGAATCCCC